>JAJEKV010000179.1:5000-605000 GCA_021234155.1 Isoetes taiwanensis
GCCCTAGAAATGAAAAAAAATGCCCGCAGGCAATGGACTAAGGAGTGCAAAAAAAAAGAAAAAAACAAGGTGCTACGCACGGTGGTTTGCCCTCTGCGCATGGAGGGTGAGGTGGCCAAAAATAAAACATGTTTCATGTGGTCTTGCACGTGCACTTGACATTCTAAGCAGGTTCTTAGTCTGCATATGCCATTTGCATACTGTATAATATTATGTGCTTATGTTCTAAAGGCCCTTAACATGCCATCGACTTTTTTTTTAGCCCTTTTTCTTTGACGTGAAATCTTGGTATTATTTTGTGGCCGTACGTCAAAAATAAGAGGATGATAAAAGGTTCTAGTTGGTATTATTTTGTGGCCGTACGTCAAAAATAAGAGGATGATAAAAGGTTATAAAGGCCCTCAACATGTCATCGACCTTTTTTTTAGCCCTTTTTCTTTGACGTGGAATCTTGGTATTTTTTGTGGCCATTTTTTTTTGCTTGTCGTATAATCTTTGTGTAATTTTGTTGGCCCTCTACATTTTGGCTTTTATTTTTTTGTTATATTTTAGTCTATGTTAAGAAAATGGGGTTTGTGCCTATACAACTAACTAAATCTACAACAAAAGTTACAATATTCCCATTTAAAAGCATTTAAAGAAAATACTGCACAGGCAAACTACAAAGTTTTTTCGTTACCAAGCATTTTGTAACAGCTCAAATATATTTAGATTTAGATTGTAGATTTAGAATGTTGTCATGCAAGCCATGCAGATATATCCCATTCAGAATGCTAACCTTTTTATAAGATTAGAAAAATATCTTGAGAATTTGAGCACTTCCTTCAAGTGTAGCAGGATTTAAAGAACCTGTTGTATGTATCTGTTCCGAGGATTGTAGAGAGATTGTATGAAGCAGACCACGTAAAACACACCCAACGTCAAATATTCCCCTAGATTCTATGTAGATTCTCTTAGATTTCCCGTAAATTCTATCCATTAGATTCCCTTAAATTTGCAAAGATTTAATGAGGATTCCTTCAGGTTACCGAGTTTACAAAGATTGTGCCCAGATTCTTATAGACTCTGTAAGATTCTCTAAATAAGTATGTAGCAAATGAGAAAGGAATATTTTGGTTATGGATGATATTTTAGGGATGAAGGAAATTTAATCGACCATAGGGCTTAAGTGTCTGCAAATATATAACAATCTAAAGCTAGAAGAATATGTTCGAACATATTTAGCATGTGGTGATCTTAGGCCCTTATGAAGATAGACCTCCTATAACGAAAGTGTAGTTTCATTGGAAATATGGCGAATGACACAAAGATTGACCCTTGTGCAAACTCGTGCCCATTGATGCTGGCCACTAACAATAGGCTAGAGTATATGAATAGCAAAAAATTACATTGAAGGAGCTTATTGTTGTTGTAGCGAATAATACATCCATATCAAAACGCACTATACATCATATTCCCCCCTAGCAAGTGTTATTCCCCCCTAGCAAGTGTTCGGTCCTAGCAAGTGGAATGAGATGCATAATGGTGGTGATGAGAAATGACGATGAGCAGACCGACAGAAGATATGCATAGTCGTAATGTGAATATTGTTGTTTGAAATGTGAATATTGTTGTTCGAAAGTTCCATTGCAATAAGTTAGATCTGTGGCAGAAGTATTTGCTTGGCTTCATTTTGTCAACGCAATAAGCACCAAGTTTCTCTGATTGCACGACAGCCATTGCATGACAGCCAAAATGATAATACTCAGTACTTAGAAACCATACAGTTGAATTTTATATAGTTTGTGGCTATTCAATACCTTTCACTATAAAGCAAAAATAGCAAATTAATGTTATCACCAAGTAGAAGTTTGCTCCATTCCAGCTCCATTCCAGCTTTATTCCAGCTTCCTGAGTATCAACTGTGTTAGCATGATCATAGCATTTCGCAAAATGTTGAATTTTCACACAATTTTTCTGCCCTTCTTGGTTCTCTCCGTTATGCCCCCATGCTTACGACCATCATGACCACCACACTGCAAAAGGTCATGCTTATTATGCTTGTTTGTGACAGTCATGGGACTGGCAATGACTTGAGCTACAATTCTTTTGGTGTCTTCTTCGTAAAAGCGACATGCTATTAAAGGTGACAACAATACATGTGCCAACATCTGCAAGAACTGCTGCCCCTGGAGAAGCATATTCCACCGCTGCTCATCAATCATTATCGCGACCCCTTCTCAAGGAAGTATTTCAAACTCTGCAACATCTTGCGATGGCTCTACCCCATTACAACGGGCATATGAAACTACTGAATCCCATTACAACGGGCATATGAAAAACTAATGAACTTGCAACAGGATGGTTTGACTTTATTTCCACGCTTGCTATTCTGGAATAGTGAGGTTATAATTTGCACACTGAACAGAGAGATGATCATTTTTAAACCAACCGTGAAAATTATCAAATGTAAAAGAGGACAGAGCAAACCTTAGGTTGGGATTATGTTTCAGAGCCATGTCACTTTATCCTGCTTAAGATAACAGGAACCAACAAATGTTCAAGCTTCAAAAGACACTTCCACCATAGCCATAAGTTCTCAGATTGCCACACTGCCACAGAAGGAGCTAAGTTATTCCTGGACCAAAGGAAACTACATAAATTAAGTAGAGTACAATGCAGCTTAATGCCATTGCATTAAAGAAAGAACATTGTCGAAAACAGCTCCTAGCAAAGAAGTACATGAAATCATGCCACTTATAAATTAGCAACCAGCCAGGAAAAATAAAATCGTGCTAGTTATAGATTAGCAACCGGCCAGTTCACCGTAACATTGGTAAATAGAAGGATTAGAAAAGGAAAAATATAAAGATACTTGCAAAGCCGAGAAGGAGAACATCTCGTCCCTGTATTCAACAGTCTGGTGCATTAGCAGGCTCCATCGCTAAATAGCTGGAAATATTTCTTAAGATATTTCAATCTAAAGCATGCAGCTAAGAACATTACCAGTGCGATTCACCAGATTCTGCCATAGCCAACAATTGAGGTTCAGACAATTGGCTAATGGAGCTAAGATCTTGATTGGCTGTATACCGATGCTAGGAGGGACTTTAGGAGTAAGCAAGATGAAACCATACCTTAAAAGAAACTCCGATATTGGAAAATACATTGCCCTTGGAAAACGCATTTGAATGTTGGAAACCGGAAAGAATTAAGCTAAGGGAGGCGTTAATCTAGCTCCTGCAGTCATTCCGCTACCAAAATCATGCCAGAACTTCGAAAACCTAGCAGGAATCTGGAAGCAAGAAGCGCCGAACGAGCAAGGTGAAGAAGCTTAGCCCACAAACCGGCTCAACCGGTCAAAAGTGACCGATAGTATAATGATCAGTCATCAGAATATTCCCAGAACATTCCCAAAAGTCCACTTGAGCAAAGGTTTGCCCCCCCCTTCAGGGGGCAAACCAAAAACTTACATGCCATGCTCAATAATAAATACAGGATAGTATGCACAGAATCAATGGGGCTTTTGTTACTCGCCTAGCTAGGCGAGAATAGCCAAGCTAATATGGAAGGAAGCGGCTTCCAAATTTTTTTTCAAGATCAGCCACCTGTGGCCTTTCCGTTGTTCAAAGAAAGAACAACCGCCAGCTTCTTCAGCTCATCTTGCCAGCTAAATAGAAGAAAATTAAATCTTTGGCTTGGGTCCTACAGCCAAAGAAGCAGCCGTGTCCTACAGCCAAAGAAGCAGCCGTGGCCTCAAAGCTTCCATCCTGGCATGGACTCTAAAAAGCGCCCTCCTCAAGCCGACTCCTGCTTCTGATTCTAAAAACTGCCTTCAATCGATTCTTCTGGCCGGTTGGGGCAAAAGGAAGTTGAAATGGAATTGGTTGAGGTAGAAAAACTACCGCTATTACAGAAGCATTTGGAACTAAGAACATACCGGAATCAATTCTTGCCCGCTTATGGCCGCTATGGCAAAACCATTTGAAGCAATATTTGGAGCTTGGCGGAGCTACGGCGATGGCAATTGCAAGTTTTATGTGGAGATGTTGGAGCTCCTGAATATATTCAGCTACTTTCTGGCAAAGAAAGATCAGAAAGAATAGGTAAGCTCTTGTTCTTGTTTGCCAAAAGATCACTCTTGCCCCGCTTTTGCTATTCTAGAAGCTCTGCCACAGCCTTCTTCTTCAAAATGTCTTCTATTGCACATAGTACTGCAGATCGATGTGATATCATGAAAGGGGAAGGAGATGTTTCACGAAATTCAAGCAACTCTAGCTAAGCAGCCACCAATCTTCCTTAGTTCGAACTGGTACAGATCTCTTCGCCAAAGCATCCACGGGCTCAGCTTCGCCCAGCTATGGCAGCTTCAAGAAAGCATCCAGGGCCTCATCTTCGCCCAGCTATGGCAGCTTCAAAAAAGCAGGAAAGGCAGCGGGATATTGGATCCAAAGGCAAGAAGGCTGACGTTGGAATCCGCCATAGCTGCTAAGATCTCAAAAAACAGGGCTTTTATCTCAATCTGTTGTTTCAATCTGTTGCTGATGTGCGGTTCCATCCTTGCTCTTGTGCTGGGCTTCGATGCTCCAATAATCTTCTCCGTGGCTTTGCAAGATGCTCCAAATGGAACAAACAACGAGATAGCCCGTCCAAAAGGTGTGTACCAAATTTCAACTTTCAAATTTGCGGGGGAATACAAGGCGGGATATAGAAAACTACACTCAAATTTGAAACACGTGCAAAAGCAGGAATAAAAACGCATAAAAAAAATATTAATGTTCGGAATTAAATATGAGCTTTACAATAATATAAATATTAGGCAAGGTTTCTTGTATAGGTGCATTTACATGGTTTATCGTATAGGTGCATTTACATGGTGCATTTCTCGTATAGGTGCATTTACATGGTGCATTTCTCGTATACGTGCATTTACATGGTGCATTCTCGTATAGGTGCATTTACATGGTTTCTCGTATATGGTGCATTAGGCATCGTTTCTCGTATAGCTAGGTATAAGTAATGGCCACCTCTGTTCCTCAAGTTGATAAATGGGGTATCTAAGATAGGGGGTAAGCTATATATTAAGTTTATATTGTTTACATGTGGCATTAGGCAACGTTTGTCGTATAGCTAGGTATAAGTAACGGTCTCCGGTCGCCTCTATTCTTCAAGTTGGTAAATGGGGTATCTTAGATAGGGGGTAGGACAATAAACTATTGGTGTAATTAAATAATAAACTAAGATAGGAAAGACAATAAACTATGGCGTAATAGAATTAAATAGAATTTAATTGAATTGAATTTTAGCGTTTCTGAGCTGCATTTCTCGACTCGCGAGTGGAGAAAGGCATTCTGATCTGCGTTTTTTACTCTGAACTTGCTTTCTCGACTCGTGAGTCGAGAAAGCCCCTCAAAGTTGCTATAAACAATAAACGATGTTATTGATATAATACCTTGGTAGAATTACCCAATATGAAAAATGCAGGTTTGAGGGCCTTTGAAGGGCCTCAAAACTGCGTTTTTACTCTGAACTGCCTTTCTCGACTCGCGAGTCGAGAAAGCACCTCAGATCTGCACTTTTTACTTTGAATGGCCTCAGAACTGCGTTTTTCACTCGTGACCTGACTTTCTCGACTCGCGAGTCGAGAAAAGGACTTAATCTATGTTTTTCACTTTGAAGGGCCTCAAAACTGCGTTTTTCACTCCGAGCTGCCTTTCTCGACTCGCGAGTCGAGAAAGGCAGCTCAGACCTGCGTTTTTCACTTTGAAGGGCCTCAAAAATGCATATTTCAGTCTGAGCTGCCAATGAAAGCACCTCCTCATACATGTTTTTCACTTTGAACTGACTCTGAAATTCATATTTCACTCTGAGCTGCCTTTCTTGACTAACTTGATTACGTGTGTTACAGTCCTTGTCTCGAGTAGATTCCATGCTCACGAACATTTGAAAGACTCGTTCATTGACGAAAGGAGACGCGACGAGGACAGTAAAATCAGTGAAGCAGGGCCAGTCGCTGCCAATGAAGCATCTGGGTGTTTGTTCTAGTGGTAACACACTAGTTCTAGCAACTATTGGTCTCGAGTTCGAGATCGCCCAGAATCGCACTCTGAACTGTTGGGTGTCAAAACCCAACAGACGCAATGTAAAGTGGTTGGGGGTAGGGCCCAACAGAGCAATGTAGTGTGGTGTGTGGTCACATGTCTAGTTGGATGCTGCCTAGTGGTGTGACGTTAAAATACTATCTATCTATCTATCTATCTATCTATCTATCTATCTATCTTATCATACAATGTGTACATTCATATTTTGAATAAAATATTCTTTCCATAACAGGACTATGATTTCAAAGTGCACACAATTCCCTTCCTTTAGGTAGTGTTTTTTATTTTGTAGACCCGCAAACATACAAATCGGAGCCCAAGATCGAACGCTCCATGGCACGTGAAAACATGTTTTCACTGTTGCTCTCTCGCCTAAAATTGTTTCGCATGTCCTTTTTCTGTAAATTTTCTATGTTCTGGAAAAAAGTGGGACTTGCATGAGTCCCACTTTAATGGAAAGGTGCTTATTATCTTTTCTTTTCTGTTTCTTTGTACTTCAATCCCTAAGAACTTCTTTAATTCTTCAAGATCTGACATTTGATATCTGGCACTCAAAATACCTTTGCAATGACCCAAGAAATTGACATCATTGGCAGTCATGATGCAATCATCCACATACAAAGCTATTATGCAATATTTTTCATTTTGCTGATATTTATACAAGTTCCCATCATTCTTAAATTTCTCAAATCCTTGTTCTCTTAAAAAACTGTCAATACCGTTCTCTTGGGGACTGTTTTAAGCCATATACTGCTCTATTAAGCTTCTATATCTTTTCATGATCAACTTCAAAACTGGGTGCCTCTCTCATAAATATATTTTCTTCAAGCTTAGCATTAAAAAATGTTGTCTTAACATCCATATGATGCAATTCCAAATCAAGTGAGTTTGCCAAACTAATCAACATTCTCAAACTTGTTAATTTGACCATAGGAGAGTAGGTTTCATCATAATCAACCCCCTTTTTCTGAGTAAACCCCTGGGCAACAAGCCTAGCCTTGTATTTTTTACTTCCATTTGCATTCTCCTTGATTTTGTACAGCCACCTGCAACCAATCACATTCTGTACTAATGGATAGTCTGCCAAATCATAGGTGTTGGTTTGCTTGATGATTCTATTTCTTCTTCCATGGCTTTAATCCATTTTTCACGTTCTTCACTTTGAATTGCTTCTTCAAATGTTTTTGGGATAGCCTCATCCTCAAGGATAGTCATGATCTGATCTATATTTTCTAATCTCTTGCTTTTACCATGATCTGTCCTACCATAGCTGCCTGTGTCAAGTTTTGCTTCCTCCAATAATCTTTCTGCCTGTGTCTTTCTTTTTCTTGACAAGTTTTCAACCTGTGGTTCAACATTGTCAGTACTTGCCTCTTGTTCTGCTGCCTTATGCTCAGTACTATTGTTTTCCACCTGATCTGTTGTTTCTTCATCGGAGTCTAGATCTACATTGAATTTAACATGCTTTTCAGAACTTGGTTGAACCTGCACATCTTCCACCTTTTTGAGTCTGTCCTTGTAGAAAGTAAACTCGTCAAAGATGACATCCCTGCTCACAATTATCTGTTTTAAACTAGTACAAAAATCCTATAGCCTTTGGACTCGTCATCATATCCAACAAGAAAACCAACTTCAGCTTTATTGTCTAATTTTTTCCTTAATTCATCTGGGACATGTGTATAAGCTAAACATCCATATGCTTTAAAAATCTCAAGTTTGGTTTATCTAAACATCTTGACCACAACATGCAAGGTGTTTTACCTTTAAGTACCCTTGTAGGTAAATTATTTTGAATTCTGTTTGCAGCTTTGAGGGCCTCCTCCCAGAGATAATTTGGCAATCCACTATGTTTGAGCATGGATCTAACAGCATCCAAGATTGTTCTATTTTTCCTTTCTGCAAATCCATTTTGTTGAGGGGTGTATCTGCATGTTAGTTGCCTTCTAATTCCATTTGCAATACAAAACAACCTGAACTTAGCAGATAGATATTCTCCCCCTCTGTCTGATCTGATACACTTCAATTTGGCACCTGTTTCTCGTTCTACTTCCATTACATATTGCTTGAAAGCAGTCAAGGCTTGGGATTTTCTCTCCAAACAAAAATTTTGCACTTCCTGCTATGGTCATCAATAAATGTGATAAAATATCTCTTATTAGTTCTACTTCTCACATTCAATGGCCCACATAGATCAGTATGCACAAGCTCAAGGACATTATTAGCCCTATACTTTGATTTTGGCAAATGGCAGCCTATTTGTTTTCCCTAAGATGCAGCCTTCACATGTTTGGTTCTGTTTTTTAGTTTCATCACAATCAATCCAGCCCTGTTTTGCCATGAAATGAATATTATTATAATGAGTGTGTCCCAATCTATTATGCCAAATTTCCTCTCTTGAAATTACAGCTGCGTTTATACTGTCATACATCAAGTGTTCCATTTGGAATAAGTTGCCAACTCTTTGAGCATAAAACTTTAGTTTATTCCCAAGAAAGATTTTACATCCATAAGAGTCAAAATTGACTCGATATCCTAAGTCAACCAACTGACTAACAGAAATCAGATTTTTAACAATTCCTGGAATACAAAGAACATTTTCAACATCTACTAAATTCCCTTCAAGATCCCAGAGGTGCAACAGTCCTCTTCCTTTAGCCTCAAGCAATTCTCCACTCCCTACTTGTATTTTCTTTGAGCAATTGGTGTTCACATCAAGATTGTACTATGGATCTCTCAGCTCCACTATCAACTACAATTGAATTAGCAACTTGGTTAGCTTCAACTTCCTTTTCTAAAATAGACAAGGCATGATTTACCTCATTTTCATCTTCCTCCTTTTGTTCTTCTTCCTTTTCTTGCTCCCTGGCTATATGCACTCCACTTTGCCTTCTGCCACCTCTTCCCCTATTATTTTGGTACCTCCCTCCTCGAGCATCTCTACCTCTCCCTCTGCCTTTTCCATACTCCTTTGGAGTAGAGCATTTTGCAGCTATGTGGCCTCTCACTCCACAATTGTAACAATTAAACTCAGCCTTGAACTTAGGGCAGTCATACTTAAAATGGCCAAACTCATTGCAATAATAACATTTTACCTTTTCGCTCCCTTTGCCAGCAAACAGAACCTCAGTGGTTTCATCCTTATCTTTCATAATTTTTCTTTGCTCATATTCTGTCCTTAATATTCTCTCAGCCTCCTCACAAGTTTTACTCATGTTCCTAATAAACAATGACAAGTTTTCAATTTCAACTACTGACCTTGAGATTTGAAGAACTTGACTCGTGTCTGAGATATTGACTCCTGCTCCAGCTAAGTCAGCCACAATATTATCAAATTTATTGAAATATTCTGATACATCCCCATCCTCTTGCAATTTCAGTCCTCTTAATTCTCTTTCCAGCAGGTCGATTTGTGAAGAACTCTTGACCTCATATGTCCAACATATATTTCCACATCTCTCTTGGTGACATCCCCCTTAGCTTTAATCTAATGGTAGGACTTACTTTGCAGGATATAATACCCTGAGCCTCTTTGATTTTGGCATAAGTGGACCTTTTTTCCACACTTTCACTAGTTCCAGTAGACTTCCTGAATCTGCAGTTTTCCCTGAGTCTGCACCTCCTTCTGCATTAACAGAACCTGAAGCACTGCTCCTGTCTGCAGTACTAACTTCAATCATGGAATTTGGATCAACCAAATCCCACAGCTCCTCCACTTCCAAAATATGCATACTTGCATCTTTCCAGATTTGAAATCCAGAACCTCCATTATAGACTTCAATGGTGCTAAGTAAGCTGGCTCCAAATCGACTGGCCATCTTAACCTGCTCTGATACCAATGATAGCTTTTGCAATTTAAACTCAAATTGTACTCTAAGAGTTCTCAAATTCTTATTTTAGTATCTTAAGAACACACTTTGGTTAAGAGAGCAAAGATATTATTTTCAATCTTAGAACAATATTCACAATATCCATTTCAACCATTGGCTTCATTATTCAAAACTCGAACTTCACAAGCGTAAGTTCATCTTCTTCATTCCACCTCGGATCAAATTTCTGGGTCTCTCAACTCTATACATTCGTCTGCTCATCTTATTTACAATTCGTTCTGCTTATTTTAGTATACAACAGGTGTGTTGGGCTGATGATTCCTTGCCGAGTTTGATGGCAAGCGGTTCGGACGCGGCTGTCAATATCTTCACAATATCCCACATTCTTTGTTCACAAGTTTAGCTCGATATCAAACCATTGAACCTAAGATTTGAACCTTAGGTTTTATTTCGCAGTCAACCATTAAAACGCCACCATTTAAAATTTAACCTAATGCCTCAGTAGTTCCTACTCATATTTTCTTCTTGCTTGTCTAGTATCATCATTACTGTAAAGGTTTTTCCCTTGAAAACCTTTCGAGGCAGGGGTTTTTTAATCCTAGCAGTAATGGTTGTACTAGACCATTGTATGGGTCCCATGGCCTCTTGGTCTTCGTGGACGTTAAAAAAACTATTCTATTCTATTCGTCCCATAAGCCGCTGAGGTTTCCGTGGACGTAAAAAATCTGTTCTGTTCTGTTCTGTTCTATTCTATTCTATTCTATTCTATTCTATTCTTAGGTTAAATTCAAACACCTGCATCTCTGAGTACCTTAGGTCAAATTCAAGCATCAGCATCTCCTGAGATTTCATGCAACATAGGTTAACTTGCTGTTACACCTATAAGCCATGAAAGCAGATCATTTTGCAGTCCAGGTTTAAACCTTTGCTGAGTACTAGCAGAAATGGCTAATGATCTTGAATATAATTCAACAATGACTTCTCTTGCAACCAAAGAAGATGCACAATATTCAGCCTCTGCAGTAGACATTGCAATTGCTTTTTGCTTTTTACTTTTCCAGGAAATTAACCCACCTCCAAAGAATACCACATATCCAGATGTTGACTTTCTGCAACTGAGATCCCCTCCCCAGTCTGCATCACTATATGCCTTTAGGATTAAATCCTTTGAGTCAAATGTGATTTCAAAATCCAATGTATATTTCAGATATCTAAGCACTCTTTTTCCTGCTTCCCAGTGCTCCATGGAGGGATTATGATTTCTTCTGCTTAGCAGATTTACCACATAGGCTGTATTAGGGCATGTATTATTAGCCAAGAAAAGCAAACACCCTACTAGAGCTCGATATGGAACTTGTTCCAAATCAACCAACTCTTTCTCTGAAATAGATTTTTCGGCTGTGAGTCTGTGCCCTGGTACAACAGGGTTTTTAATGCCCTTTGCTCCTTGCATATTAAATCTTTTCAACATGTTTTCAACATGCTTGGACTGTTTAAGAGTCAATACATTGTGAGCTCTGTCTCTCACCACTTCAATCCCTAAAAATTGTTTTAGTTCCCCTAGATCTGACATTTGAAACCTGCTCTTGAGTATGTTCTTACATTTGCTTAAACAGTCCAAACTATTTGCAGCCATAATGCAGTCACCTACATATAAGGCTAAAATACAATATTTTTCACCATCACAATATCTATAAAGGTTTCCATCATTTTGAAGTTTTTGGAAGACCTGCTCTCTAAGAAATGCATCAATGCACAAGTACCACTCTCTTGGTGCTTGCCTTAAGCCATAAACAGCTTTGTTAAGTCTCCAAACTTTATTTTCTTCATACTCAATCCCTGGTGCAGGTCTCATATAAACTTCCTCTTCTAACTTTGCATTCAAAAAAGCGGTTTTAACATCCATGTGATGTACTTCTAGATCCAAAACATTTGCCAAACTGAGCAGGAGTCTAAGACTTGTTAATTTCACCAAAGGGGAATATGTTTCTTCAAAGTCCCTGCGTTTTCTTTGAGTGAATCCTTGGGCTACAAGACGAGCCTTGAATTTCCTTTCTCCATTTGTGCCTATTTTAATTTTAAATATCCATTTGCTCCCAATCAGATTTTTGTCACTTGGACATGTTACCACATTTTATGTATCTGTATGCTTAAAGGAGTCGAGTTCTTCATCCATTGCCTTTAACCATTTTTCTTTATCTCCTGACATTATCACTTCCTAAAGACTTTGTGGAACTTTATCATCCTCTAATATTGCCATAACCTGCGCATGTATGTCTTCCTGCATTTCTAACCTTCTGCTTTTCCCAAGGGCATTTCTTCCATACAGATCACCTTGAATAGTGGCTTCCTCCAGCAACCTTTGGACTTGAGTTCTTCTTTTTTTAACCTTTTGTTTATCTTCCTCTGGTTCTGTTTTTGTTGTGCTGCAGTATCAAGCTGATCTCTTTCATATCTTGTGTCTGCATCCACATCTGCTTGCTCAGATTCCATTTCTTCCTCAGAATCAGATTCTATATGATGATCATCCCCTTTTTGAATATCCTGTTCTCTTGCCTTCGAACTTAATTTAGGAAATCTGTCTTTATAGACAATTCCCTCGTCAAAAATAACATCCCTACTAATTATAATGCTTTTGCTTTGTGGGACAAATAACCTGTATCCCTTGCTTTGCTCATCATACCCGACCAGAAATCCAATATCTGCTTTACTATCAAGTTTTTGCCTTAACTCTCTTGGTACATGTGCATATGCCAAACATCCATAACATTTAAACATCTCATAATTAATTTTTCCATCTTTACCAGTCCATAGCAGATCAGGGATCTGACCTTTTGTACTTGCAGTTGAAAGTTTGTTTTGTATGAATATGGCTGTCTTCAATGCTTCCTCCCACAGATAATTTGGCAGTCCTGCATGTTTGATAATTGATCTCACAACATCCATAATAGTTCTATTTTTTCTCTCTGCAACTCCATTTTGTTGTGGAATGTACCTGCATGTCAATTGCCTTTTGATTCCCTTGTTAATGCAAAAAGATCTAAATTGATTTGACAAGTATTCTCCTCCTCGGTCTGACCTAATGCATTTTAGAGTCTTCCCTGTCTCCCTTTCCACTTCTAAAACATACTCCTTAAAAGTATTCAAGGCCTGGGATTTTTTTGTCGAACAATAAACTTTGCATCTTCTACTAAAATCATCAATAAAAGAGATAAAATATCTTTTGTTCTGCCTTGATCTTACATTTAGAGGAGCACACAGGTCCGTATGCACTAATTCCAACACTTTTGTTGCTTTATGAGATGACTTCTTAAATGGCAATCTAGTTATTTTTCCCAAAATGCAGCCTTCACATAAATGCTTATTTTCTTTCACATCCTTGCAATTTATCCATTTTTTATTTGCCAAAAGTTTCAGGTTGTTTGGGTTTGTGTGTGCAAGCCTGTTATGCCACAACTCAAATTCAGAGAGATTGTACTGTATTTTATACTGTCACAAACCAAATTATCCAACTGAAATAAATATCCAACCCTTCTGACATAAAATTTCAATATATTTCCATGATAGATATTACAAACTTTGGTCTCAAAGACAACTCTGTAACCCAATCTACCAACTGACTTACTGATATAAGATTTTTTACTAGAGTAGGAACACAAAACACATCTTCTATATCTACTATTTTTCCTTCCAAATCCATAAGTTGCAGCAGTCCTCTTGCTTCAATTTTCTGGAGTTCTCCATTTCCAACTTGAATGCTCCTTGAATTTGTAGCAATTTCGTTCTTGTGCAGATCAGTAGATTGTACTACTGATCTTTCAGCTCCACTATCAACTACAAGTCCATTATGATGCACATTAGTCAAATTAGTCTTATCAAGAATGAACAAATTAAGATTTACCTCTTCTTCATCAGAGTCTTTGCTATTTTCAGTTTTCTCCTCATGCTCTCTTGCAATATAAGTGCCAGCTGCTCTTCTTCCTCCTCTTCATCTTGTACTTCCTGACCTACCTCCTCGTGTGTTCCCCCTGCCTCTATTTTTATTGTATTCCTTAGGTGTTGGACATTTGGAGGCTATGTGACCTCTCCCTCCACAAGTATAGTAGTTTAAATATGTGCTTAACTTAGGACAATTATTTTTAATATGCCCCAGCTCATGATAATAAAAGCATTCCATGTCCCAAAAGATTTTCCTTTTTTTCCAGCAAATAAGATCTCGGTTGATTCATTTTCATCTTTTACAACCTTCTTCTGTCAAACTCTGTTCTGATAACAGGCTCGGCCTGATCTCTATTATTTGCAATGTTTCTATAAAAAGGGACAGATGTTCATTATCCACAATAGCCCTAGCAATAGACAAGACTTGGTATCTATCATTTATATCAACTCCTGCTCCACTCAAGTCTGCTATTATGTTATCAAATTTGTTAAAAAAATCACTCACATCATCATCATCATGCAACTTCAACTTTCTAAGTTCCTTTTCCAGCAAATCAATTTGAGAGGAGGTTTTTTCTTCTTAATGTTTGAGCATGAAACACCACATTTCTTTTGTTGTTTTGTTCCTAAGCTTCAATCTTATAGTAGGACTAACCTTGGAGGTTATGATGCCAACAACTTCCCTCTGCCTTGCTATCAAGGCTTCTGCAGCCATTAGGTTGCCTCCAGCTTGTTGACTCGTGCCAGCACCTGTACCTCCAGCAGCCCCTTGTTGATTTGTGTCAGAACTTGTACCTGCATTCACACTGGATTCACCAGCTTGCTCACCCAAATTATCTCCCTTTGGATCAACAAGATCCCAAAGATCTTCCACTTCAAGGATATGCTTGATAGCATCCTTCCAAACCTGAAAAGCAAACTCTCCTTTGTACACATCCACACTGCTCAATAATCCAGCTCCAAATCTAGTAGCCATGTTAGTAGCTCTGATACCAAAATGATGGTTTTCAAACAAGAAACTTCCTTAGATCAATTCAAACTCAACCTTAACTCAATCCTCAAGATCCTTAATGCAACTTGTGCGTAACATTAAGTCACAAGGTAATATTGCAAACTAGAAATAACCAATAGACGAAATTCATAGCAAACCCTTAATCAAATGTTCACTTGAAATATTGATCAATGCCCAAGCTACAGTGCATTGACCAATTTCCTGCATTCAACAAACATGAATTAGGCAATCAGAATCGATCGGATTCCTCCTTAGATTTATTTCTCAGGCTCAATCAAGTCGAGCCCCAGACTTCCAGAATTTATTCGGATCAAATCCGTCATTTGTGTCGATGGTTAAGCCAGATTTCATGGCCGACCCTCCAAATACTATTTACAGATATAACAAGTGGATATTTATCCATCCACACTAATAATACCTTTCGGATCAAATCCGTCGGTTGTGTCGATGGTTAAGCCAGATTTCATGGCCGACCTCCAAATACTATTTACAGATATTACAAGTGGATATTTATCCATCCACACTAATAATACCTAGCTTAATGTGGATCCTTCATATTTTTACGGTCTCGTTCAACCTTTATACAATGATAACCTAGGTTTAAACAACATATACAGATATGGTCCATGAGTTCAACATGAAAGATCTAGTGATGATCCTCCTTATCCAACAAGAAAAGAAAAGGTCATCTGCACTCTCAACCTTAGTGCTAGACGATGGCTCGATTCTCGCCTCCCCAGGGGAGCTAAAAAGGTACTTACATAACCACTTTCAGACGTTCTTTGGGGACCATAATCTGCCATTTCAAGAGACCTATGAAGAGCTTGTGATTTCAAAAGTCTCACCTATTATAGCCCCTAGCTAGACAGACACACTGAGTACTCCCCTCTCAATCGAAGACCTTCAACAGGACACCTTTTTATTGGATAAGAATCGTTGGGGATTCACCTATATACAATACGGATATGCCATCTGCCACTACAAGAGGAAGGGGATATTAGAGTCAGTTTTAGAGTCAGATCCTAGTTATAAGCTTAGACAGAAAAAATAGACAAAAAGCCTTTAAACTGACACTATGGCTGACGCTACAACTGACTCTAAGCTCTGTCGTTTAAACGTCAGAACTAGCGTCAGAATTTAGCGTCAGTTTTGCAGCAAATATAAAGTCACGATTAGAGTCAGAATTTAGCGTCAGTTTTGCAGCAAATATAGTGTCACAATTAGAGTCAACCGTAGTGTTAGATTTAGAGACAACTCTATCGTCAACATTAGTGTTAACATTAGAGTCACGATTAGAGTCAACCGTAGTGTTAGATTTAGAGACAACTCTATCGTCAACATTAGTATTAACATTAGAGTCATTCATAATGTTAGAATTAAAGTCAGCCATAGTGTTAGATATAGAGATATCTCTACCATCAGCATTAACGTCAACATTAGAGTCGACGATAATGTTAGAATTAGAGTTAGTATAGAGTCAGAATTAGAGTCACTCATAGTGTTAGAACTAGAGTTGACTCTATCATCACAACTAGAGCCAGATTTAGGCAACCTTAGCATCAATTTGAGGGTCAGAAGTAGCATCAAAATAAAGTATTTGTAGCATTAGAATTAGAGTCAGCCAATATGTCACAATTAAAGTCAATCAAGATGTCACAATTAGAGTCGTTCTAATGTCAGGATAGTCTTTGGGCTAGTTATAACAAATTGTGTTCAGATATAAAGATCATGCACAATGCACATTTTAATACATACTTTCAATTAAAAAAAAGGGTTTTCAACCCATCATCGTACAAATTTGCATCTCTATTGCATTTTCTTATCATTGTGCAATAAGAATAAATGTCTGGGGTCTTTGAGAGTGAAAATTTAATATCAAACAATGGAGATTACAAAATAGTGCAACATAATGAACCACTGCTGTTACTGTTCCCACCAGCATAAGCAGCCAATCAAGACCATCCGCATAAGCAAACGATTTGAAATATGGCACTGCAACTGGTGCACATTATATGCTTCACCAGCCTCTACAAGCTCATCTTCCATTGGCGCTCTGCACTATATATCCAATAGGAAACCTCTGCAGGCAAGCAAATCGCAACATGGTACAGGTTTCTGCAAGGCGGTTTGTCGTTCATCAGAATGGTTCAAGAATTTTTGAAAAACACTGTGAAGTATAGTCATGGTACAGAATTTTAATAGTAGCAGAAAAGGAACTGGCCTTACCCTCGTAGATGGCAAACTGCTCAATTCTGCAAAAACAACTTGTAGTCTTTGAAAATTTGAATTGTATTTCTCTCTGAAATTCTCCATATTTTTGTCTGAGATAAAAGGTAAAGACTGCAAAATCTCAGGGAAAATAAATTGCAAAGCAAAATAAAAACAAGATTGAAGCAGCTGATGAATGTTACTACCTGTATTGAAGAATCTTCACCATGCATCGTAGCAAATCCACGATGTAATTCCTGATAGATAAAGTCAGAGACCAGAATATGGATAAAAGCACAGTGGCAGACCTTTGTGTTTGATAAGTGCATTGTGAAATACCTTCAATGATGTGGCGCCCACAACGCTAACAGAAGCAACTGATATGAACCTCATAGATGGAGCAAGATAAAAAAGTCACAAAGTCAAATGTTAAATGTGAATTTCTGCAATGCCCGGCGAAATTCTATAATAACCACAGACAGTGGTAGAATTCTCACTTGTAAATCTTTTTCCATCATGCAAGAAGATATAACACATCAATTCATCAAATTAAGATTTTAACTCACTAATTCCCTGGCAAGGTCATGCAGTTTGTAACTTAAGCATCACCAACTCGAAAGAAAAGAAGTTCTTGTGTAGAACTGCACACAAGGCATACATTTTGATAAATTAATAGACGTGGACACCTTTTCTTCCACCAAAGCATTGGGATGATTGCCAACCGTATTACAGACCTGCATTTGTACGACAATTACTCTACAGCACAAAACGTCTATGACTAAATTAACTGATTTGCTCAACATATGAAGGGCTCAACGGCTGCACATAGATTTCTACACAGAAAATATGGTACCTTGAATACCTAAATACCATGTAATGGTAAAGAGAGAGGTAAGAGATATTTTTAAGGACAATGGATACGCGTACAATGCTAATCTATAGAGTTAGTGATTGTTAAAATATATGATAATGGGCACAACGTGATCCCACTAAGAGTACCTACGCTGCCACTAACGTGCTTGGACACCCGTCCTATCTGTCAATTTTTTATTTAGTCATCCAAATGAGAGGATGGGAAGGCTTGATGATTCATTTTGGCATCTTCCATAAGCTTTGTTACATGGTCAAAAAAACTGTTCCATAACCCCAACAGATGATTCCAGTGAAGTTCCACATCAAAATGAAATCTTGGGCCCTTCAAACAGCTCGTTTATGAGTCCTTGGGCACAACATCAAAAAGTATGTCAATAGCTCGTTTAATGGGTCCCTGGGCACTCACAACATCAAAAAATAGCTGTCCATTCATATGCACATGTACAAAATGGAAATGAATTGCCATAGGACTGAGACTCGAGTAGTGTCCTCATTTGAAAATAAGACAACAAAATCTTTCGCACCACTTAAAGCACGTTCAAGAAAATAGCTAGTATCCCAACAGAAAGTGTCTTTGGCAGGCTGGTGGGAGAGATAGGCAAGGAAGTGACCTTACACAAAGACAGATCACTCTCTTTCTCATTGGAGGGGGTAAGGATAATAAACGGAAGTCAGATCCCCTTCCTAGACCCCCTAATCCGCTCCCAAGAGGGATATCCATGAGAGTGTCAAGAAGACGAAAGCAGGCTATAAAGGACAAACATAAGCAGTCCTTTCAAAAAAACATGTCTGATATCACTTCGTACTTTGAACCAGTGGCCAAGAAGACAAAAGCTTCATGATTTCATAGTTTAGTTTTCTTTATTCTATTTAATGTAACATCTCTAGGAGGCTGCAAATGCGCCCCTAGGTGCACATGATACTGTATAAAATGGTCTCATAGACCCAAGAGGTCTTTCGTAGACGTTAATATAATCTTTCTTTCATATGAAACTCTACCTCAAGAGAAGCTGGCAATTTGGTCATCTTCAATGACTATCTCGAGAATCAGAAGGTATAGAAGCGGTAACCTTCAAACGGGTCTTCATAAGTAGAAGTGTTTCTCATTTAATCAGGCATTAGATCCACAACAAGCCTTCCCTCTTTCAAGCTTGCGTTTGGCAGATGGTTAGCAGGACCAGTGTAGGAGCAAGTGAGGAACCTATGTAAGAGTATTTCATATCGGAGGCAAATCTTACATTATATTTACCTACCACTTTCAACCAAGCGGGATGCTTCTAAATGAAGGAAGTTTTGAGGCATCTATTTGGTCTCATAGATCCTAAGGGTCTCCTTCAGACGTTAATAAAATCTATCTATAACGGAACAGCAGGATAATGCAACAGCCCTATCATGCCACTGATGTGAGCCTTTGGTAGGAGGCATTTTAATCCCTTAAAGAGTAACAATGTTGATGATAGTAGCACATGTCTCTGACATAATTAAATTGGAACAGCTATGTTTAGAGCAGCCAGCAAATAGGAGATCAGAATGGCTAGTAGCCAAACTTTTACCTGTAAATACGAATGCAATATTTCTTCAATGGTTAATGCCCACCATCTAGAGCTTAAATTACATCTTCGACAGTGCAGATCAGAAATAGTTGGCAGCAGGACGATCTCAACGTGGCTCACTTCTTTACTGGGTTGTATAGGACCTGCCCAACAAACATTAGCTCTCCCTTGGAGAGGGGGTAGATCTTGCAAGGATATCATCATAGACTTTAGGAAAACGAATTTTATCACTCTGAAACCATATTATTGAAGATTTCTGTAGTGGCACCCGAGAAATACGTGCGAGTTCACTTGCCTCAATACATGTCATACACTAGCAGGGTGTCTTGTAAAAAACCAAACACAACCACACAGAAAACTCAGTAACAGTCAAATCTCTTGTGCTTTAATAGAGGGAAGCAAGTCCACTAAACTCCCTGACTTAGTCTACAGAATGGAGCTCTAGATTAATGGCTATTCATAAAATCCTATGGAAGAACGGATGGCCTGTTGCAGGATCCTTAAAGCTCCAAGAATGCAAGAAGCTGTTGCCCGTGGCATGCGAATCATTCTAGTTGTTTATCCGTGCCCAGAATTACCAAAGCGATTTACCTAGAGAAACTTCATCGACCATACTCCCCTGTTTATGCACAGAGTAATAGAAGAGCAAAAGGTGTTCTAGTCGCCATAGCCAGAGACGCGTCCGTCGTATCCAGCGCCAACAGGAGCAGTCAGGGGAAGACGTCTTCTGCCATCACGACCCCAGGCTCGCGTTTCGGCCTTTGGTCTGTGAGAGAAAGAATAGACCTAAAAGTGTGTGAAATCTTGACCATAGGATTAGATCGATAAAGCTTAGCCGTTGGTTCTAGTGCGTCATCCACGACACAAAAAACCTATAATATAATAATAATAATAATAATAATAATAATAATAATAATAATATATTGATCAAGCCATTTAGGCCCCAGGCCTCTATGGCAAAGAATACAAAATGGTTATCAATACATTGGCACTTAATTCAGCGCGCTGTCAATGTCAAAATTGCTCATAAGAGCAAAAAGCTCAATTATATCTTCTCTTTCCTTCGAAAGGTTTCTAAAATATGAATACAGAGTATGTGCAGACAAAAGAAATAGTTCACCAAGTGTTGAAGCTATGATGCCATATCGAGCCCTTATCTGGTCATATGCTGCGCATTTTAAGAGTGCGTGTTCTTCATCTTCAATAGCTGGTTCTAAGCAACTTGGACAAAACCGCTCATTATGAGGCGTATCATCCCATCTACCAGTCTCAATTCGCAAGTTATGAGATGATAATCTCATTTGCGAAATAAGCACTCGCTTTTTCCTGCTGATATTTGAGAGTAAATAAGGCTGCTCTTTATACTCTGCCAAATCATTTAGATTAGTCAAATAAAATTTTTCTTCACATCCTTATCATCCTCTACTCTCCAAAGTTTACAAATTGCTCGTGCAGCTACATACTCATGTATCTCTTCAAATTTTCGGGATATAGGCCAATTATCATCGTCAAGCCACTTCCTTGCCCATCGCTTAACATCAGAGTACCAACTGGTTGTGCTATGCATAAGGGCTTGGTGAGGTAACCGTTCGGTATCCATATCTAGAACCCTATTAACAAATGAGATGGTCCTGCACAGCGCCTCCACCTCAAGAGGTAGTAGACCTGTTTCAGCCAACATCATACAATAAGGAGTTTGCACCTTTACTCCCAACTCACCAATCAAAAATCTTTTTTGTATCTTCTCTATAATAATAATAATAAAAATAAAAATAAAAATAAAAATAAAAAAAAATTATTATAACCTCCTCTACTATAATAAAAAAATACTGTCTGTCTGTCCGCACCTATCAACGGCTGAGAAGGTGCCACGTGGCACAATCTGAGCTCTTGGACTGTGGCGTTAGAATTTGTTAGATTCTTCTGGAAGCTTCAAGCTGAAGCGTGGTTTACCTGCTAGAAGTTTCTGGAAGCACCGGCATACTACTATAAACATGAGCGGTGGCGCGGCCATGGCTGTCCTCTGCTCTGGCTTCGAAGCGCCTTAAGGGGCAGGTAACTCATGTTCTTGATATATTTGTCAATACTATGAATTGATGAATATTTAAATCATATGAAACAAATCAAGCATAGAGTCAAAACTAGAATATCTTATTCACGCTAGACATAGAGTCAAACTTAGAGTTAGAGTAGAATCAACATTAGAGCTATACATAGATTCAAGTAGCATCAGTTAAAAATAGATGCTATGCCAATATGTAATAGGATTTATACTATGTGAAATCAATGCTAGCGTCATATGTAGAGTTAGATGTACAGTCAATAGTAGCATCAAATAGAGTCAATAATAGAGTTAGATTTAGGATCAATGGTAGTGTCAGACATAGAGTCATTGTTAGAGTCAAGCATAGGGGCAGACTAGAGGTCAAAATTAGAGTCAGATATAGAGTCAAACTAAGAGTTAGCATTAGCATCAGCATTAGAGTCACACATAACTTCAGACATAACAACGGAGTTAGAGTCAGATAATATATATGCTTGTAACTGACGCTACAAATGAAGCTAACTCTGACTCATATGCATCATCTGTAGCATCAGATATAGTGTCACCAATAGAGTCAGCTTCGTTAGGCTGAATTAACATCATCTATAGGGTCAGTTGTAGCGACAGAATTAGCATCAAACAATTAAATGATGGATATATGTTGCTATTAACTGCAGAACACTATTTTTACCTCAAAAAGTAACAATAATAGGCTTCTGACTCTATGGCTGACGCTAATACCCCCTTCCTCTTGTAGTGTGCGTTCCTAGGGTAGCCAAAAAACCCTTAGTATACGATTCATCAAATCTTAAAAAATACCCATGTAAGAAATATACGGGCTCAGAAAGGTGTGAAATGTGATAAAAAAACACCCCTCTCCGTATATTTTCGTACGAAAAAAGTCTAAAAAAAACCCACTTATTACACTCAGATGGTTCATACGGGATATTAAGGTGAACCCCCCTTGATAAGAATAAGTGTCCGGGTATGGATGGTATTCCCATAGAATTCTACCAACATAACTGGGAATGGATCAAGGAGGACGTTTTTTCCACATATTCAGACTTTATGCAATCTGAAAATCTAGACCCAAGATTGAACACTGTATGTATTGCTTTGGTACCTAAATGCAAGGAACCAAGCACAATCAATAATTGGAGACCTATTACACTTCTATCTGCATTCTATAAAATCATAGCTAAGGCTATGGCAGAGAAGATCAAGCCAATTCTAGCTGAAGGTATATCACAGGCCCAATCTGGTTTCCTGCCCGGCAGGAGTATCTTAGGTAATGTGGCGGCAGCATTTGAAGGTATGTAGTGGGCTCGAAACACAGATCAAACGGTGGCCTACTTAAAGCTGGACTTTACTAAGGCATATGACAGTATCAGATGGAGTTTTCTGCATAAGATGATGCTCAAGCTGGGTTGCGGGAACACTTTTACAGAAGGGGTTATGAAACTCTTGTGATCGGCTCGCGCCTCAGTCCTATTCCAAGGTGA
Source organism: Isoetes taiwanensis (assembly GCA_021234155.1). Taxonomy (NCBI): domain Eukaryota; kingdom Viridiplantae; phylum Streptophyta; class Lycopodiopsida; order Isoetales; family Isoetaceae; genus Isoetes; species Isoetes taiwanensis. Next base: position 28,039 of record JAJEKV010000179.1, read on the forward strand.
ATCCTCCTCAATATTCGATATAAAGAGGGGTATCAGGCAAGGGTGCCCCTTGGCTCCTTTGCTCTTCAACATAGCAGCAGAAGCACTTTCACAGATTTTCACGCAAGCCTCTGCAGATGGCCTGATTCAAGGATTACAAATGTTAGATGGCTCTCAACAAATCTGTAACCAGTATGCAGATGACTCGTTTCTATTTATAAAAGCAGAGGTAGATAACCTATCATGTGCGGGCAAACTACTACCTGCGTTCTCAATAGCCTCTGGGTGCCTCATAAATTGGAAAAAATGCTCAGTACAGTGGCCATTGGTGACCCCATATCCCACGTTCCAGGGAAAGGTTCTGTACGTATAAGTGCAAAATTTTTGACGTATAAAGTTCAAAAATACATATTTTAGAGTAAAATACGTATTTCTCGTATTTTACTCTCGCCGGCCGGAAAAAAAAAATTTTCGCGTAAGCGAAACTTCAGTTTCGCTTATGCGAAAAAAGTTTCGCGTAAGCGAAACAGAGGTTTCGCTTACGCGAAATTCAAAAAAAAAAAATTCGCGTAAGCGAAACTTCATTTTCGCTTACGCAAAAAAAACCGTGTTATTTAAAGAAAAAAAAACAACACGTTCTTTTTTTTTTTCGCGTAAGCGGAACTTCATTTTCGCTTGCCCGAAAAAAATTTTCGTGTAAGCGAAACGGTTTCGCTTATGCGGAAAAAAACAACGCGTTGTTTTTTAAAAAAGAAAAAAAACGTGTTTTTTTTTCGCGTAAGCGAAACTAAAAAATTTTCGCGAAAAAATTCTTGCGTAAGCGAAAATGAAGTTTCGCTTACGCGAACTTTTTTTAGCGTCGGAAAAGTTTTTTGCCGTATTTTTGACGTATTATATGCCAAATTCATGCCGTATCAAACGAAAAATATGTATTCCGTATAAAACGTATGGAGTATTGAACCTATCCCTGCCACGTGCCTAGAAAGTCTTCCATGGAAGATAATCCCAGAGAGGGAGCACTCGAGCTTATTAGGTATTCCAATGGGCATGGGAATTTCCCATGCACAAATACGGGACGAAATCTTGCTTGGCTTGCAGAAACATCTAAATTGGTGGAAAGTGGCAAAGCTATCTCTCGCAGGGAGAATTACAGTGGTAAAGCATGTGTTAAGTAACACTCATGTCTATATGTCATCAATAATACTTGCGCCAAGGGAGAAGGCACGAGAACTAGAAGGGATTATTTGCAACTTCGTCTGGGGGGAAATGAAGAAGGAGCGGTGGTCAAAATCGCATGGAAATGCAAGAGAGACAAAGCAGAAGGGGGTATTAGTATGTTCGGCATATCCTTACAGAGCAAAGTATTAATAGCCAAATTCATATGGCGGATCTTACAGGAAAAGGCCATGTCTCCAGGTATGCAGCTTATCAGCCAGGCCCTATTAAGTTCATGTAGGCACAGTAAGCCCTCAGTCAAAGTCTCACTCCCATGGTCACTTTTTTATGACCTCAAACCAAGTAGAGAAGCCTCCCCATTCTTGAAGGGGCTGACTTCAGCTTCGAATGCCGTTAAAAATCTAATAACACTAGACATCGGCAAATTAGAAGCAGAGACCAGCTCTGCATGGTGGGTTCATGTGACATTGAACGACAAACAACGCCCCTTGGGCATAGTAACAAACGCAAGGATTGTAAAGCGGTGGAAACAGTATGGGAAAGATTCTTGTGCACAGTGATATAAGGGTGAACAGTTAACTAGTTGGGCAGAATTTCAGGCCCGTTTTGCTTTAAAGGAGACAGATAAGACAATATGGGAATGTGTGGCTACGGTGCTCCCAAATACCATAATTAGGGGAGATCAAAACCCATGGACTTTACACCCATCTATCCAACCAGACAAGTTTGTGAAGACTTGCTATAGAAGTTTGAGGCCTAAGGGGATACTCCCTGTTCTTGCCAAGTGGGAACTAGATATCACGGAAGAACAACTTAAAAAGGTCTAGAGGAATGTGTGGCTGAAATATCTCCCTCCACGTGTTAACGCGTTTCTCTGGCAAGTGTTCCACAGGGCTCCAAGGGTTAATCGACTTATCTCAAAGTGGGACGCTAATGTCAGTCCATTATGCCCCATGTGTGAAGCAAATGAGGAGTCCATAGAACATCGCTTGGTGGAGTGTGAGCAGCTGCAAGTAGTATGGGCATGGAGTCTAGACAGATTCGAATTCCCTCTAGGAACTAAAGAATTGTGCTGTTGGGAATCCTCCCTAGGGAATGGTGCTCCATGAAAAAGAAAGCCTTTCATACCCGGGGGGTGCACCTAATGTAAAGTCTATACGGCATTGCGTGCATAGGGTTAAGAGAAACTATCCCTTATACGGAAGTTTTTAAGAAAATATACCTCATATTTCCAATACCTCTACCATATTTCCTTTATATGTATACGGAATTCAAGCAAGAATAATACCCCCTCCCATATATGGGCATACGGTTTTGGCCCAAAAAAAATCCCCTCCCGTACACTCACATGTTTTCTACGGTTTTTACTGAGTGCACCCCCCGGGCTTTCATATTGCTAGGGCCTGGACAATCTGGTCAATATGGAAAAGGAGAAATGCCTTTATCTTCGAGGAGAACCAGGAGTACATATCATCAAATCAGCTGCTTCAGATTTTATTGGGAAGGCTTAAAAAATTCAGGCTAGCCAGTGAGTGGGAAGAAAATGAAAAGGTAGATATATGGGAAACTTTACTCAATTTACTCTAGGTCAGAAAAGAGAATAGCACAAATTGGAGCCATGTAGCTACCCCCATCTCATATTCGCAAGTGGGTGCACCCCTACCATGTGGCTATCTACCATTCTCTTAAAGTAAATAAAGCCTTTTTTTTTATCCCTCAAAAAAAAAAAAAAACTAGCAGAAAAGCAGGGTTGGGGTGAGGGTAAGGTGGGGGTGGGGCGTCAAATCGGAAGAGAGGGAAGAATGGGTTCGATCTTTTGCTGGCAAATACGTTGTACTCATTGGTTGCTTCGGCAGATTTAGGGAACAGCCTATTAGGTGGTATGCTAGCATACGCATGAGTATGGGTTGGTGATGGAAGGAAGTTTTGGAGTTGATTAAAGGTAATCTTATTTCTTTGCATTGGTGATAGCTCTGCATGATCGACAGGTATTCCCGTGGTTGGTGCGTATGCATGCCTCTTGATGATGCAAGTGCCGTCGTATGTATGTCATCTCTGGTTGTGTTGTTTGAGAGTTGTTAAGAAAAGAGCATGCATACATATCAAACATAAGAACTAAGATTTGTTGGATTATTGTTTAGAAAACCCCCCTTTTTGCATTAATATGTGGGTGTTGGAAGACAGCAAAGGGAGTTCTTCAAGATCTAAAAGGGACTGCTACAGAAAAACATACAAGAGTGCTGAATCTTCAACTAGTTCTATACCCTATATATCTACTTTTTTGGTGGAAACCCTATTAGTTGGAAGTCACAAAGGTAAGAAACTAATAGCATAAGCATGGACAACAGTGTAGCACATAAACCACATTGGGTTCATCCATTTCCTTCATCAACTCGACTCACCATATCATGGTAATTGCTTTTAAAAACAAGGTGCTGCGCACGGAGGGTTGCCCTCTGCGCACGGAGGGTAAGGTGGCTAGAAATAAAACACGTTTCATGAGCTCTTGCACGTACACTTGACATTCTAAGCAGATTCTTAGTCTGCATATGTGCCATTTGCATACTATACAATCTTATGTACTTATACAAAAGAAGGCAAAATGTTGATTAGTAATTTAAACAATCCAAAGCCGAAGAAGCCAAAGATCTTGTTCATTAGCTATTGCAAGCAAGAATACAAAATATCCACCTCTTCTATGCTATAAAAGAAGCCATGGCACTCTAACTGAAAAAAAAAAGATAATTGACAAGAAGTGCAAGAAATTTTGGACTAACCGATTGAAATTTGAGAATGGGCGATCGGATGCTTACTTAAAGAAGCTCAATCGTCTCATGCACACGCTGGAACTCCTTACGAAGGGACTTATGCATAGTGACGCTGCTACGGGGGCTACGGGGCTGGGGAGGGAGGGGCTTGGGAATATCAGACCAGTTTGAAGCTCTGGGGGGGAGGGGGTCTACTTATGCTAGCACCTTTGGAATCGAATCTGCGGTTTCCAGGTTTCATTGATCCGGCGACATTCTTCGGCTTCTGAGATTGCATGGCTGCCGAAATAGCCTTAACTCCCTCATGCCCGACTTTTTCAAGCTCGGCTATGGCAGCCTAGGTCATAGACACAAACCGGTTGGTCCAGTTGGTCAGTGACCGATGTTTTGGTTTGATCAATAGTTTGGTTTGATCAGTCAACAGCATATCCAAAGCATATCCCAAAATCCCACTTAGAGCAAAGCTTTGCCCCCCTTGGGGCAACCCAAAAAATACCAATAACATCAAAAATGAGTCGCCATATAAGTCGTATAAATTACGTAAAAGCCTTTGGGAGATATCATCACGTGGGTTAATATTGCTTGGGTTTATTCTACTATTTGTAAATTATGTAAAGCCTTAGGAGTGCGTTGATGTTGATTTCTGGTCTGTTGATTCTATTATATCCAGCCATAAATGAAGAACACAACAATGAAATGAACACAACAATGTTTAATGTCTTCACTCAAGCCATGCACCAAGTAACACCCTTTTTAAGGTGGATACATGGAGTATATTCTTGGTAGTTATGCCCTTTTTCCACGATAGTCTTATATGATATATGACAGCTATATTTTGCGACTGGTGTGGAAAAAGGGCCTTAGAAGGATTATTTTATGTAAAGAGAAATAGTTGGATCTTTACTTGACAATTCTATACTAACTCAAACACATACCGTTACTCTACTATTGAGTAATTGAATAAATCTAGGATCATCAATGTTTTGTTTGTTTTGCAATGGCTCCTAATTAACCATCTTGATCATTTTGCTGTGTTGTATTCATACTAAAAAAAATCTCAGTATTCTAAAAGCAACCAATGAAATCCAAATCTTTCCAGCGAATCAGGTGCAACATGCAAAATCTTCACATCAAAGATTATTTGCACGTCACCACTTTTACAAGGAAAACAAGACTCCATCTTATTACCATTATTGGCTAAAGACTCCATCTTATTACCATTATTATTGGCTAACTAGTGATAAGAGTTGAGTTCTAAAAGCTTCAGCATCAATTTTGAAGGGACATCAGCTTGCTGCAGTCCATTAATAATCACTGATCTGCCTGCCAACAACCATAGAACGTGTCACCTTCAAACACTTGTAATACGAAGATACTAGCTCAGATGCAGTTTTTTAGCTGTAAATTAGTTTCATAAGTATTTCCATATGGGCACGCAAAATATTGTTCTCATGAAACTCCTAAGGTAATTAATGCAGCCAAAATCCTTGAACAGTTGGCTTGCCATGTCAAAACGTCATAAAGAGCACTGCTACTTTAAAAAAGCAGGGCTAGATACATATGAAGTTGGAGAGATCATGGGTAAAAATTGAATTCCTGCAATATAATGCTAAAACGAGCTGACTATGGCTAAATTCGAATCAGTAATTCAACAACAGGCAACTCTTCAAACTGACAAGCTGAAGCCCCTTGCTTGTTATGATGCTTTCCAATAAACAGGACTGTTCAGACACTCAAACAAAAGGGGACCAACCCCAAAAATTAGTTTGCCAAGCTACTTTACGTGTTAACTACGACCTGTATAAGTATAAAATGCAACAAGCACTCTTAACAATCTTGCAAGCATGTCAAGAACTATGTTTGACAAGTTCTGAGAAGCAGCATCTCAACATGAAACCCAATTTCATGTTAGTCTATACCGATATTCAAATTCTCATATTTCAATACCATAGAAGCACCAAATGAAGAATATACATTTCCATCCATTTGTGAGCACTGATACTCCATGGCAGCACAATCAGAAAGTAGTGGGGATGTGTTAGTTTCTAGTGATACGTGATAGGGGTTCCATGTCAAGCCAGACCTTAATGGAAGTGGTCCTCAGAAGTCTCAATACTGCCAAAGGTTTAGAATTTGAATATAATAACAGCAATGCAAGCAATTCATTGTTTCCTATGCAATCCAGCACTTGCGCGACTCATGGATTGGAAATTACAAGGAAGTCAACAAGGAGAGAACCCCGACAAGAACTTGAGAAACTTACCACTGGGACACGCTCATATTCCAGAATGTGATATTCATGATGGCCTTCACCCCGATGTTCCCATGGATGACGCCATCCCTAGACATAAAGGCCATGACGAGCTGACTATGGCTAACTTCAAATCAGTAATTCAACAACAGGCAACTCTTCAAACCGACAAGCTGAAGCCCCTTGCTTGTTATGATGCTTTCCAATAAACAGGACTGTTCAGACACTCAAACAAAAGGGGACCAACCCTTGAAAATTAGTTTGCCAAGCTACTTTACGTGTTAACTACGACCTGTATAAGTATAAAATGCAGCAAGCACCCTTAACAATCCTGCAAGCATGTCAAGAACTGTGTTTGACAAGTTCTGAGAAGCAGCATCTCAACATGAAACGCAATTTCATGTTAGTCTATACCAATATTCAAATTCTCATATTTCAATACCATAGAAGCACCAAATGAAGAATATACATTTTCATCCATTTGTGAGCACTGATACTCCATGGCAGCACATTCAGAAAGTAGTGGGCATGTGTTAGTTTCTAACAAGAAATTCCGCCAACAAAATGACAAGATAGAATTTTATACTAGATAACCATCTTCAAATTAAATCCGTGCAGCTAGTATGACTTTCATTCATGAGCTTTCCCAATTTTTGCAGCACTTCATCGTCACTGTAACACTTTTCCTAGATAGGCACTCTCAACATCTAAGACGCTGATCAAATTCCTGCTTTGTACTAAAGCCCACAAAATAAAATGGTGCTGTTATTTGAAATTTGATTTTGACCCCCCATAGACGTTAGATTGAGTGTATAGATTAAGCAGATATGCCACTGTCAATATGTCAAATGCAGTTGCAAAATTGCCTGCAACAATCTCTTCTCTATGACAGCAGAATACATCGCAGATGAAGATAACAACGTACATGCCTTTGACTATTCTTATCAACATTTTAGACTTGTTAATGCAGAATGGAAAATGAATATTAATGGCAGGTGATTACCTTCTTTAATCTGAATTATCTTCCATGCTACAGCTTTTATAGTCTTTATGTATCAAATATGGAAGTACTGCACAAATGCCAAATAAGCATGTTAGAGCAATTCGCACACTCACATAGACAAGATACTGGGAAGCAAATGAACAGGAGATTTATTACTAGCCTTCAGACCAAATAGAGAAAGTTTCAACATTTCCAAAAGTGTCCTAAAAGCCCTATTTTACAAAAATTCACGACAGTACCATGTTCAAACCATGTTCAAGCTCATGTTCAAACCACCATAATTGCTCCATTCTCTGCTGGTACTCCATGACATTGGATTGGCCTTGTTCATTATCTGGGCTTCATCCAACACGATCTCAGTTGTTACATTGGGTAGCTGAACCTGCATACAATACCGTTAATATTTGAAGCTGAAGGCAGCTTAAATAGGCGAGAGCATTCCTGGTCTCCTGAATCCCACTTGATAGGGTCATAATTTGGAATAAATTGAAATATGAATGGCTTTAGTATATGCAAGTCTGAAAATTTCAGGAAAGGCCAAAACACAAAAGACATTTCAGAGAATAAATGCTTGCTCAAGGAACTGAATTTGTTTGAATGCAAGGGCCGTCCGCGATATCCAGATGGGAGTTATGTCATTCAATGGCATCTCAACTTCTCCGCCAATCCATATTATTTGGACCACACTCAGATGTTTTTATCAAATGGCATAGGAGGAGATCATCTCGAATACCGTTACATATACCTGTAGTTTAAAGCATGTTTTTGCATGAGATACGTAGAAAGTAGAACATACACCCTAGGGTTCTAAATTATACTCAGATTTGACAGCATTAGAATTCATAATAGGCCAACAAATCTACCAAGTCAGGGCATTCCAAACACGGATTTGATCTGCCAAGATTTCCAAAATATTTTGCTAACATGTCCGGACAATGTAGCATATATTCAGAATGACAGTATGACAAGGGAATAGAAATACAAGGAAGTATCACTACTGCATTACCTGCCATGGAAGAAGCTTGAAAGAACTTGTGTCTTGTGGAAATATCTTTCATGAGCTTGAAGCAGCTTTACAGTTGATATAATACCACCAAAGGCAACTGATTTAATGATAGTGCTGAAAATATCGTAAGGAAGTAATGCTCTCTTAATAGAATCCAGTATGATATTGGCACTCACCTTGTAAACTCCATCTGCAAGCAGTACGCTTTTTGCGATTCCTATTGTAAATCACATTAGTGTCATAAGAGGCATTGCCATGCAACAAGCTATCACCCTTGGTGTTATTAAATAGTCTATGGGATGTGTCCTTAAAACCCTTAAAAGTTTTTGTTTGTTCTGAAACCTGCATTGTTCCAAGTTTTGCTGCAAAAGCACTTTCAATTTCACCAGCAAAAATCACAGCGGTAACCACAAGAGACAGCTTGACGTGAAAGAATACAAATAACTTACATCCAAGCTGTTTATCCAAGCTGTTTGTTCAACGACATAACTTTGAAATGCAAGAACCGGCATCTATTCACTCATGCGTGGGCCCTTGTGCATCGGTCCTCTTGAATTGTCTAATGCAATATACCTCCATAATTGGTATAAAAGAATCGTGACTTTTCTCCCTAAGTTATTGTTCTGGGTACGATGGCTTCATATTCTGATTGCATTATAAAGGCATCCTTCATATAGTATCCTTGCAAAGTAGTAACTTGGAACCATTGCTTGAGCACAAAAAATGCAATGACAAACGCTGCGATTTGCAAGGGCTAATAGTTTCTGCTTCTGCAAATAGGAAAGCTTGATATCTGAGAAGTCACATCCAATGTCGTACTGTAAAACGGCTACTTGGTGCAAACTCAAAAGCAATACTTACGAAATATTAATTACTTCTTTTAACTATAAAAGAAAAGACAATCCTGAAGCTTGACAATCAGAAAAGAGAATCCTAAAGCTTGACAATCAGAAGGACAACTTCAAATGCAAGAACACTCTTGTAGAAAGTGGCCTACCTTTGACTTAATTACGACAATTACGACCACAGAATAATGCAATATAAAATGAAAAGACCTATGATGATTCCATGCAGAAGTAATGTGCATATGGAAGATTTTTCTTAAGCAGACATATGATCTATCTGCGCAAATCAAGACCTATACAGGAATGATGATAATTTGGTCTTATGCATGGGAAATCAAGAGGAAATCCTGGACAAACCTGAAGCAAAACACAGATGTGTGAACAATTATGATGCATTCTTCTCATTATGCTGCAACTGCATAAACATGCACATGTCAATCTGTACAGCAACACATCCTCCTATGAACTTTGCATAAATTTAACAGAACTTTAGTTTCTTCGTAGAATTACCTTCACGGGTAGTCTGACGCAGATAAAAACAAACAATTACAGATAAACACAGAATTTTCTAAAAGGCTATTTGCGACGATGGCATTGGTTAAGCCTGGCTATGTATCTCAAAAGGTTCAGAATCTTTGACAGCAAAACCACATTTTGTGACTTGTTTCCTGCTTTGTGGAGAATATAGGCATGAAAGACTTTACATCAGCAATATGTTATGTGAAGAACCTAATACAGAAAATTTGCTGCAAATAAATAGAATAATGCAGGTCAACATGAAGCATGAGGATACATAAATAGCAGACATGATGGAGAACATTTTGGATTTATGGAGACTGGTGATGCATAGAAGTGAAAAAAAGAAGAGATTTGCCACAATGCAAGTCTCCATACTACATACTAGCAACAAAAACATAAAGTATATCCTATCTCTAACAGCTATTCATGCCACTCCAGCCCAAAACGCAAATGCAAGGAAAATGCAAGTGTGAAAGGAGAGGTTCCCCATTCAAATTCCAACGCTGGAGCACCGAAACATACCAATCAGAGCTTTTTAGCCTTCCCTAGCTGAAGGTACCCTTGTTTCAACCTTAGAAAAGAGTGGCCAGAAGAAAATGATGCATTGCGGAATTCTGATTCAAATAAAATGGGTCTGTTTGGAGCTTTAACAGAAGAACATAACATTTAGAGCATAAAGAATGGGCTCCATTCAAACGGGACAAACCCGATGAAGACCCAAAATAGACAACCTATCAGGGCCAAAATGGGGATTTGTCAGAGAATGAGCAGCAAATATAGAATTTGGCTCATGATTTTAAGCAACTGTGTCGGATTTGGGTGGATTCCATAAAGAACATATGCACTGTCTAAAAATAATCAAAGTCGGCCAAAGCAGATTAATCACACACATCCATCACAGCCCCTGGTAATCCATTGTAAATCTGTTGCAGAGCCTTCGTTGTGCAGGAAGTGGCTGAAATTTTTCAAGAATTGAAAATGGATTTGAAGAGCTGGAAACGGGGTTATTTAAGCATTGTCTACCTGACACCCAGTGCAACAGAATTTGATGCCGGAATTTAATGCATGAATGCTTCAAATAATAAACTCAAACTGTTCCAGCCAACTTTTGATGTGTCCATATATAGAGCTCCAATCTTCACTTTTCAGCCGATTTTTTGCCTCCTGCAGATGGATTTGCATGTTTCTAAGAAGAAAAAGAGCTTAAGGCATAAAAACAAATAAAATAGAAAGGGAATCTAACTGCACCCAGTGGTTCCAAGGCATAGCTCTGACCTTATCAAACTAAATCCTAAGACGGACTGGAGCTTAAACCTGCCTTTAAAAATCTTGAAAAAAATCGGCTCAAAACCCTGAAAGAGGAAACTGAATTATAAAATAATTGGTGCAGCAACGTGAAAGAAGATCAGAGCAAAACCTGGCGAAGAAGGGAAGGCGCCAAACCAAGGAGACGAAGAAGAAGAGATAAGGAAGTCAGAAGAATTTCTAGGGCCAGGGCCAGTAACGAAGGAGGAGACCAAGAATTTCCAGAATTTTTAGAATATTAGTGGCCGTTGGATTGAAAAATATCAAATCCAACGGCACATATTTATTTTGGCCTACGTGGCAAGCCACGTAGCATAGCTAGAATTGCAGGATTATTTGGGGGCAACCCTGCTAATAATAACATATTCTCCAAGGTAGAAAGAAGACGTTTCTCCATCGTGCGTGAGATATGTGTCCTACGTTGCCTAGAAAGCGTGCATATCTCAAATGACACTTTCGTCCGTTGGCATAGGAGGTAGCTTAATCCCCATAACGGCCAAAGACTAATGTCATGCATAATTGACATGATTTCTAACTATAAGGTGACTGCCCCCCTCTACCAAAGAAAATAAAAGGAGAGAGAGAACAAAACAAGCTCACAACTTCCTTGTAATGGTGGTGCTCGGGCGAGTGGCTATGGAAGCAAGAGAAAGAGAAAGAATGATTATTAAAATCAAATTATGGAGCCACAATCATAGTGTGTAGTATTCAAATTTTATGACTTACTAATGGTCAAGGTCTTTTAGAAAAGATAGCCTTAAGAATAGGCCAATATCTTCAACAGAGGTATCGCTTATAAAATAACTTATTTGAGGCTCAAATGAAATTAAAAGGGCAAAGACCTTTTTTTGATTGAAATAAGACATTGGACCTTTAAGAAAAGTCCTCGACATCATTATGAAGGGTTGGCAGCGGACGGAATTGAGACATGGATCTGGGCTGCTACAGTGCTTCGGCGACCATCTAGAACTTATTGGCCAACATTTTAGACCAAGTGCTAACACCTGCAACCGGCTTATTCCCAGTCTCCCACTCAAACAAACAGACAAAGATAGTTGGAAAACCAAGGTGCATAATCCATGGGAACTCTATTTTTTCCAAAGCTAAAGATGAAAAAAATACAAACATGAATAGTCTGGCTTCTTGGCCAGGGAAGGCTCTAATTCTGAACTTTCATTGAAGAACCATAAATGTGCAGAATCCAGCTTCTTGTCCATGGAAATAAACTCTGTTATCTGTTACATAATCCTTAACTTTTGTCACATATAAATTGTATCGCAAACAATGAAAACAAACAAGGTGCTGCGCACGGAGGGTTGCCCTCCGCAGCCCGAGGGTGAGGTGGCTTAAATCATATTCAAAGGCATGTTAAAATGGCAAAGTACTCGCATGTGCCAAGCATGCCTCCACAATCATAGCATCTATTTTCCTGTGCGTTATTGCAGTAAGGAATGGACAATATAATTCTTACACATATTCACAAGATTTGTAGTCAAAATGTTGCATGCACTAAGTCAGTGGAATATTTATCATACCGACACAGGTTTAACCTATTTCCGCATTTGCTAGTTACAGATATTAAGTTAGGGCAGATCATACCCAACATTGGGAAAGTTTCTGACCTTGTCAGGAAAATTTCCTACAAGTCCTGAACACATTCGGAATTACAAAAAAGAACCGGGAGCTCCCTGCTACTAATACTCAAACCGGAAATGATATAAAATCCCATACTAATTTTTTCACTTTTGAGAGCCTCACCAAGCATAATTTGGTACAAACGATTTAAATTGCTCCCAATATCCAATACATTAGTAGCATCCTTATCCAAGTTGCAACTTGCATCAATGTGGGCTGTTGTTGCTTCTTGACGTTCTTCCTCCACTGCTGCTTGAACACTTTCCATAACTGCACTAGTGATAACAACCCCATCCTGGTGCTGTCTAAATTGCATTTGCAGTAAGTTACCTCTACTACAATATGGATGGCCTCAACCATAACAACAACAAACAAGGATAAGAATTATAAATGAATATTTAATTTAATGGACAATACAATAGCCATTTACAAAGTCAAACCACTAACCTTGCTTCTTTAATTTGTGGACTTCGAATAGTCTGCAACTCTTTGAGCCTTTCTACCATTAGCACCAACTCTAGCTGCAGAATCATATTAAACAAAACAAGTTAAAAATGAGGTCATCTAAGGTATAAGCACCCTTTCAAAACCAATGCATCTTTAATTAATCCCACCTACTAATGCATTGTCTGAGACAGCAAGAGACATGAGACATCAAGAGACATGAGGCTGGTTATGTTGCCAAGCTCTGGAGGCAACCACCCTGTAAGTTGTTTTGAAACAAAAAAGTATTGTTACAAACAGAGAGATTACCCAGCTCTGTTGGTATCTTTCCTGAAAGGTTACATTGAGAAAGATGAGATAAATAGATTCTGAGAGCTAACCTGCTAGATTCAAAGAATGGAGATCGAGTCCAATGATGGTACCTGATGCATTGCATATTACTCCAGTCCAGGCACATGGTAGAGAATTTGAGGCCTGCCAATCTAAAACATGTCTCTCTGTATCATTAAAGGTGTTCTTGATGGTCAGAGGCACTTTGACAACATCAGGAGAATCGGTTAGACAATATAAACAAGAGAAACGGAAGAAAACTAGTTAAAAGCACTTTTGATTACTTTGCATAGCAATGGTTCTTTATTTTTGTTTTTTGTAACAAGTGATGGAACATATGAACTTGCTTATGATACTTAGACCAGTCCGCATTGTTTTTTAATTTGCCACTCATGTCTATCACAAACTATCATTAGATTGCTTAGCATGTTGAATAACTCCAAAGAAGGAATTGTTTGTCTTCTTGGTCTTTCTAATACTTACAGTTGCAACTTATAGCCTAGTTGGTGACATGCTTTTGCACCCTAGTGAGTGATAGGGAACATCGACAGATTTCAAGATTAATGTAAAATGTGAGCAACATGAATTCTAGATCTACTTATAGTAAATAATGTCACTCCCTAGCTAAGTAAATTGACTTTAAATGGGATTTGTTATAGATGGAGAAGTATTCATTCAAATGCAGACTATCAAGAAACGACGTGTTAAAGATGGAATATATTCATTCTAAATGTAACATTCCAGGTCCATATCTGTTATAATTGCTGGGATCCTTATTTCTCTCCTCCATTTTCTTTTCTGCATCCATAAGATTCTGCTCAAATTGATTGAAGGGTGAAGGATCTTTTTGTTGCTCGTTCAATTTTGCCACAAAGGCAGCATGTATAGATAAAGTTTCTACAATACCTTCCCAATTATAGACTCTAACTTATTGGTAATATAAGACAAGAACAATTTCTTTATACTCGTCTGAATCTCTTTCTGCAACAGCCTTATGGGTCCTTGTTGGATGATTTTGTGGACATCCCTCACATGAATACTGCTATGATGCGCAGGGGCCACCTCAGTCAAGTTCTTTACATTGTTTAGTACTGCATATTCAGTGACTCCAAGGGCTTCTTTGAGACCTTTGTTTGCTTCCAAAATTGCTGCAAGTTTTTCTTCCGTGGCAGGGTACTTAATTGCCTGCGGTTTGCAGGCATATGAGAAGTAAGCAATTTTTCCAGACAAATGAATATGGTTTTTCAAAGTACTAACAGTCTAATTCGCTCCATCCACATTTGAATTATCAATAGTTTTGTCTAATATTCTGCTCCGATCTGCACTTGATTGAGTGTCAGGAAGTGGATTATCTACAGCTCTGGATGATGTCAGCTGGTAACTGCCAGAATCTGGTATAGACGTAGATGTCATCAGCGTATCATTAGGTTGAAGTAATTTCAACTTTTTCTTCTCTTTTATTCCAGTTTTAAGAGTATGAACCTATAAAATCAAGTCAAGAAGAGTTAGGATTTTAGAATTTGATTTGCAAGCTATTGAGAATGGTCAATGAAATTACCTCATTGCTGTAGGTCCTTCCTGGAACAGTGGTTAAAACTGACCACTCCAATGTAGACGAATTCAAGACCATGGTCTCTGATATTCCTGCAAAAAATCGATGCTTTTTAGAATAACAGAACATAACCAGGCCACTGGAGGCCTGATGTGAACTCACTTATGTTGATTGGATTACCCTCCAATTTGTTTCATGTACCAATCAGAATCTTCTTCCTGTCCAATGTAGATAGTTATGTGCTTAACAATCTTGTCAATGAAATTATAAATAAACCAAGAGATTCTAGTCACCTCAAGGGTTCGCACAAAAAGCCTCATCGCCTCAGTCGAAGACATGTTGCCAAGTTCGTTCCAACTAGAAAATTATAAGTTAGCTTTCTCACCAATAAAGAATGATGAACATAAGAATGCTTGTCCATTCCCATGATGGATATATACATTAACAAGGACTGACTTGGCCCATTTTGCCTGCTCCAAAGCGCTCCAAGTCCATGGCTTGGGAGCATGCAAGGACCTATTGTTGCCTGCACTTCGTACATGAACATATGAGCTCTGCAGTCTCAGATCTTTAAGCTTAATCATGTGATCTATATACGTCCAGAATTAAAATTTGACAACACAGTTTCCAGTAGATCAAATTGAAGGATAAAATTTCTAATCCCAAGTCCTACCTAGATTCAATTTAGAAATTGCCTCTGCTAAGAAACTATGACGCACGTACCTGCTGAAATATACATAAGAATCTTTGCTAGGCCTAACATAAGAATCTTTGCTAGGCCTGGTAGAGAAGAGTAGCATGTAGCAGAACTCTGCCGTAAAATGTTTTGAACATATTCGGCATCATTCAGCATGGCCTTTGAAAACCCAGGTATAGGAGGACGGAGCTCCATCGTGCACAATAACTGCCTTTTTTGGAATTTCCATGAATTTCTGAAGCCGTTGATCAAATCAAACGACGGAAATAGCACCCACCTGCACAGAAATCCCACTTGGCTGCAACGTGGATAGCCTAAGAATGCAAGGTAAATATTAGCCAAGAGCATGATCCTGGTCATATTCAAAAATGCAGCCAGTTGCAAAGTTGATCATGAAGACACCATTTTGTTTGCAAACATCACCCAAGGTAAGAGTGCCAATAACATTGGCCCTAATAGTCTCAACCTTGTAAGACTGACACCAATCCGCATTAGGTCTGCCAGTAACACCAGCTGCACTGAAAACATGGGAGTGTTTGAGATTTGTAATATCTAATTCAATCTGAGATCTTTTCTTCAGCCTTCCATTGGCACAATCGTAAGAAATGCCTTTTTCTTTGCAGATCTTCCCAAGAAGACCTCCAATCCAGCCAGTTCTACTATAAATTAAGACTTTCATATTTGATTCCTTATTTGCTACAGCAGATTTTGAAGGAATGATCATGCCACCATTTATGGCACTATAAAAAAATGCATTAATGGCTCCATTTTGTGAGACTTTGTTAGCACGGATCATTCTTTCATCTTCACATGCAGACTTTTCTCCAATCATGGTAAGCACATGAGGATGAGGCAAAAGAGCACCAGAAATATCACCCCAACAGCCAGGAAACTAACATACCATTCTCTAGTTTTTCTAAGCCCTTCTTTCCATCTGGTCCTTTCAATCCAACCCAGTTTCTATAGTTTCTTATCATTTAAAATATCTCTGATTGTTGAAGGGTCTATTATCAACATACTGAATAGCTACCTCTAGCTGTGGATCTAGTTCAAAAAGCTTTCAAACATCCTTTTCCACATCCAAAACACGCCTCTCCTTCTTGATACCAATGTTATAAACATGGCCAACCTCTCCTTTTTGAGAACAGCATCAAAAGATTCGGCAACATCTTCACAGAAAAGACTCCTTACATTGCTGCCATCTCCATGGATTGGAAAAGGTCTGCCCTGCATTGCAAGAAGGATTAGCTTAGGGATCAGGTTCTCGGGAAACTGATTGGACCACAAACGTCGTGGCCTCGTGTTGTGATGAAGGGCAGGCCATAGGATCTGCCATAAGCCAAAACCAGCATCTCGGCCCCTGCAGAATATTCTAATTGTTGAATAATGAAGGATCGAAGAATAAGGTTGCAAAGCGTCAATCCCATTTGCTGGAGATATCTTGTATAGATGTAAAGAGGCAACCAGGAAACTACTCTTTAGAGCTGCCTCGACTTTTGACAGTGGTCTTCTTGGCAATCCCACCTGTCACAGAACCCAACATCAAAAACACGAAAGCCAAGCAACCAATATAGAATGCTAAAGACTTGGAGTTGGACATACGTCCATTGGAAAATGGGACATTTTAGAACAAAGAGTTACCTTACCTTGTCACAAAGTCGTTCGAGCTCATATACATCAACTTCACTCCCAAAAGCAAACACTATCTTATGCATTGAACCATCTGGTTGCAATTTCTCTACTAGTATGACTTCATTTTCAAAATCAAGCTCCTCCCCTTGAGGCGAAGGAGAAGGTTCAACAACTGATGTTGGAGTATTCTTCAATATTCTGTAAAACCATGTGCTAAATTCACACATATACCTTGTCACCCATATTCCATACAAATATTTTAGCAATCACAATAAAAAATATACAAAGAAAAGAGAGCAGACGTGCCATGTTACCCTGACTTTATTGATTCCCATAGGCCTGCCCTTGCTCACAAGTTCCGCTTAGACAAACTGGCTATCAATAGCAGCAATACAATGCATTGTCAGTTCTACACTGGCAACAAAACCTTACATCTCTGATTGAGTATTAACCTGATAGTGATGTTATGGTGATGGGACATTCACATCCTCTGGAAGCATGAAAAAGTGCCTGGTTTGAATGCCTTCTTATGTGCAAGCTGTGGAAAAATCCTTCATTTTAAACATCTGTTGGGAAATAAAATGAGATGCTAATAACTTAGCGAACAACATAATCCTCATCTTATAAACATCATTGCCCCGGATGCTTCCCTTTTCTCGCTATCAAAACATAACCATTATGCTCATCCTATCGTTATCCCAAGGCATTGCGGAAATTTTATAATGCTTTTCCAAATGAATCAAGGGCCATGCACATAGATTGCTTCACAAAAGATAGAACTTCATGTGTTGAATAAGCATGACCATATTTTCACTCTGGAAGTTCGCAAGAACTGCATTCTCTATCTCAACTCTCTCATCTTATGGCGTTCAAAATTTTCCAGTTCAAACTGTTGGAACAGTAACCACAATAGAATTCAGTCACGTTTGGGAATCAACGGCCATGTTTTGAGAAAACCAGAAAGGGAATAAGACTACTTTCAAATTCCATGCTAAATCAGCGCTGCTAAGATACGCTTCCATCTAGGTCTTAGGTTTTGCATTTGCTCTTGCGTCGTTTTTCTGACCAGAAATATGAACTTTGCATATACAGTAAATGCTAACTGAAGGAAGTGGAAGACAATGCTGGAAAGATGGGCACCTCCAGAAATATGAACCGCTCCAAGAAGAGAAGCTTGATCTACATGGTGCCGTTAATTGTCCAACTAAATGGTTTATCACCCAAGGAAGGATGCATAGAAAAAGCTAGAGGCACTAGCAAAGCAGCATATGCACCTCAAAGATCATACTATAAGCTATATAAAAAAAATCGTTGACACACCAAACTCCAAGAACTAATTCCTTAGACGATGTCCAGTTAAAAGCCCCCTGAGTCAGAAAGCCAATGATGGAATAATTGTTACGACCAGATTTGATGATTTCTCAGAGCAAAAGTGCAAAAGTGCTAAAAACAGAGGCTAGTAAGTGCAGTTTTCATTGATGATCTCATTTCTGCTCAGCTATGGAAGAAATAACCATGTGGGTTTTTGCTATTTCTACTGAAAGATACGAAAACACCAGGCACAAATAATCCCAAGCACAAATAATCCCATCCTGGCTAATGCGGCTTCTGCAGATCAGATACAAAAAAGGTGCTTGCGCACGGAGGGTTGCCCTCTGTGGCTCCCTTTGAACAATTCATCTTGTAACCAATGTTGCCTAAATTTGTTATTTCAAGCAAGTTAATCTGATGAGTTCTTGGTTCTGGGACATCATTTCTAGTATTTCCTATTTGTGATTTGTTCGCCCAAATCATTCGATGCTCTAATGCTTTTAATTCCTAAAACCCCTGTTTGTTTGGTCTTCTGGTAATAACTCGGATGAGGATTAACCTTTTGTAGTGGTGGAATCGATTTGCATCTCTCATAATAATGTCCCAAGAGGAGTATTAAGATGACCAAATGCCATAGCTAGTTTCTCGCTATGCCGCCATAAAAGGTGAACCTTCTGTTCCTCTTCAACATCATGCAGCACAAGCTTCAAATCTGGTTCATAACCCCACTCCTCAAACTCTTCGCGTATACGGGTCAATTCA
This sequence comes from Isoetes taiwanensis, assembly GCA_021234155.1. Classification (NCBI taxonomy): domain Eukaryota; kingdom Viridiplantae; phylum Streptophyta; class Lycopodiopsida; order Isoetales; family Isoetaceae; genus Isoetes; species Isoetes taiwanensis. The sequence goes on from JAJEKV010000179.1 coordinate 47,254, forward strand.
GCATATATCTCATTAGTGTTTTTGTGAGAACGATCTCCGGCGATAAATTCATGGACTTTACCATTGGCCTCAATGGTACTCTTTCCAGGCTCCTTCTTGATACCACGGTCCTTCATCATTTTCCTAATTCTAGCAACATCCTCCCATCTTCCAGCAGCAGAATAAATATTAGAAAGAGCAACATAAGCCCTACCATGCTGGGGGTCTAAAGCAAGAGCTTCTTCAGCAGCTCCTTGGCCTCTATCAATATCACCATGGGGACGGCGAGCAGCAGAAGGAAAACCTCTACCGTAGTTACTAAGAATACAAATACCTCGAAAATGCCCACCTCCGAAGAAACCCTGATCTTTGGCAGCCAGAACTCCATTATCCGAGCTTTTGCAGGATGCAAGATAGGAAGAACTGCGTAGTCCATGGCCGGCTAACTCTGGCATTACCCCTTTCCTTCTCAAGACCCAGATTCAAAAACAAAGACAGAAGGGAAAAAGGGGGCAGAAATATATTTCAATCAGCAAGCATATCAACGGCAGGGGTGCGAGGCAGGACGACTGCAGACTCCATATAGAACCTGTAGCTCCAAAATAGAGAGGGCCGATTTAAGAATTCAACAAAAAACACAAAACGACCGGAGGATCACCGAGATTTACCAGTTCTTTGCCTGCTCGTTCGAACTTTCTAGGTATATACCACAAGTTACAGCCTATAACACGTTTTTGGCCATCAACAGAATATAATGGGAATATACCTACATCCCCACTAAACAAAGGTTTGCCCCCCCCTTGGGGCAACCCAAAAATTACAGGACAATATAACTTCGTGATAATATCTCCACTCGAGAGCAATAATCGTATCCTTTCAAGAAAAATTTACAGGGGAGAGGTGCACACCATATTCAAATTAGATGCCAAAACACATGCAAGAAAATACAATCACGACTACATGATTTTTTTTCTCTCATATAAAATCAATGACCAAGAAAGGATGCACTCGCAAAATATTATTTGGTACACCCAGATGGATAGATCAACCAAATCATAAAAAAATACATTAAAAAGCATGCAAAACACAAATTAAAATCCCATGTTATTATTTTAGCTTCAGGCAGCCTTTGAAGAGAGCCAGTCACAAGTCCAAGCCCTCTAGAGTAGGGGCGAGACACAAAAGATGGCGTCATCGGCATTGAATTCTGCATTGGAATCCCACTTATCAAAACGGGAGTTCAACTCTTCTACTCGGGGCCTAGAGGTGCAGGAGCTATAGGCAACCGTCCCCAACAAAGTAAGGGCCTCTACACAGTGCTCAGAAAGAACTGCAAGTGTATGGATGCGTTGGCACCGCAAAAACAATTCTAGCAGGAGCTGGAGTCTTGGATTTCAGAGGAGATGCATATTCAAAGGCCCTGTTCGCCATGCCCTCAATGTGAAACATAGTTCAGACACTCCAGCCAGCAGAGAACGCATGTTGACATTATCAACATTGACCCGAACATCAAAGATCTTGAAGAGATCAGATGGAGGAACTATACTGTGGTGGTCTATAGCCTGCCAAAAGAAATAAGGGAAGATCTTGTTAAATGCCTCCAGATGCAAGTCATTGCTCGTATGGCATCCCTGCACGATTGCCATTGTTAGGACAAGCCGCCATGGCATTCAGCGTCTTGTCAACCAGCATCATATTCACGCTTGCATATGCGTAAGTGCGGGCAGCCATATTGTGCCGGGGCAAGCAGTTTAAGGGCATGTATACGTCGACCCAGCACTGACTCGAGCAAGACAGGAGTCCCGCAAGCATGAGCTGACCAAGGTTAAGAGCATCTGCTACTAAAAAGATGTCACAGATCTTGTTTGAGGCAAGCTAAGTGTCTTTTGGCCATCAAACACTAATGGAAACTCTTAAAGGCCCTTCTATTGAAGCCCCTCTGCTCATGAACAGGCTCTTGCTCTGACTCCGTCGTCGCTCTCTCCAAGCTCACGCCAGTGCCATGCCCAGCTCCAATTATTTCGCTTAACACTGTCTGTGGTCCACATGCTACTCCGCTGCTATTGCCTCTCATCCCACTGCCACAACTGAATCTGCATTTGCATCGGCCACTAGAAAATAGGAAATGTATCTCCGTGTGGTCTATTGAAATTTTTGAGGTTTCATAGCAGACGGAAATAGTTTCAATTCCGTTGCTGTGGATATAGATACAGTCTTTCTTATGGATAAAGGGGAGCATGCAGAGCACAGGCAGCCCAAGTCGCCGGGCCACAAATATTACTCAATCTTCAATAGCTGGACATGAAAGCAAGGATATGGGGGGTTGTTTGCAACTATCACACATCCACTACTAGGGGATGGATTATTTGGGATGTATATGGAACATCCACGTCGCAAAATTGCATATGTTGCTATGATGTCGCTCAAAATTTAAGCGACGTCGCAGATAGAATGCCCCACGTCGCAATGGTGTCCTATGTAGTATGACATGCCACGTCGAACGAGCAATGTGCTACATCACAAATGCGATGCAAATTATGATGTGAGATGTCACAACTACAACATCTCATGATGATTATAAAAATAATAGAGAATAATCATTGAGATGAGTCATTAGTGTGTTGTAAAACCTCAAATTTGTTAGTGAAAGGTTATGGGTTCGAGCCTGTGAAAAACTTTTTGGACGGGCATATGATGTACGTATATACAACAATGTCAATGATGTTGTCATCGTGCCGCATGCGAAACGTGTTTACAACGTAAAAATAACGTATCATGTACGCTTTCACAACTTCAACGACGTTTCAATAAAGTCGCATATGCGACCGACGTCGCGCTGCGACGAATCCACGACGATGTCATTTTCGGCGTGCGGAAAACGTTCCTAAGGCGACGTCTGACGTCGTTGATATGTTGCTAGAACGTCGCTACTGACGTCGCGCTGCAATGAATCCACGACGATGTCGTTTTTGACATGCAGGAAACGTTCCTAAGGCGACGTCTGACATCCTTGATATGTTGCTAGAACGCCGCTACCGACGTCGCAAATTGCCCATTCGGTAGTAGTGAACCTTGGCGCATTCAATCTCCTTGCTTAGATAGATAGACAAAACGACTACCTTGGGTGCGGGTTCGGATTTGCAGTGGCAACCTTATATTCCTGGCGAAAAAGCAACTTGTATCATACCCATTTGGATGTGGATAGGCTGGACCTCTATGTCGCGATCTATATGATGACATATAATAGCACAAGTCGTTGGGTGGTGTCATGTTGCTCAAAGACTTCAAGGCGCGTAGGGGGGTGGAAGAACCCATAAGATTTGACCCCTTGTCTGAAGATGTGTTGCAACTGGGCCATACAGAAGGGGCTTGGCAAGGAGCTTCAGATAAGAGTCAGGTCATATAGTATAGCATGCAATTGCTTTTGTTATGCGGGATCTATGACTTGGTGATTTGCAATGGACTGGCACAATGGCCAACCTCTCGCAAGTGCACTTGCAAGAGAACTAGGGGTGTATCCAATGTGATGGAGTATGTGTTGGTGATCGAGCAGGTCATGCATGTGGGCGAACACCTTCAAGTGGGCATAGATAATAGAGATGATGAGTTGACTCGGACTACCTGCCACCTTAACTGCTGCTTGGTAGGCCATTCGAACCCCCGGTGGGGAAGTTCCTTGCACGCATCAGCTATGATTCATCATAAATATACATGTGCTTATGCCCGGATGCTCACAAATGACATGGCAGGAGTTTTGCGATATCCCACACTAGAGCAACATATGGCCCAGTTGATTGACGTGCGCGGGCACTGCGAGTAAAGCCCACGGTTCTAGAGCCCACGTGAAATGTGCAAGAGCACAGGTGTATATAGGTGCAAATAGAAGCAGATTACCATAGCTTGATATGCGGTACCTTGAAGCTTGTTTCCTCAGCAAGCCTTGGGATGCCAACGCCCTTGAACAAGACGACATATTATCAACACCACATAAATCACGCATTGGAACGAGGCCCGCAACGCTATCTACGTACCCATCTGCCTATGAAGAAGCGTATACGAAATGCGTCAATTTGCATAGGCGCGCATCATCTTTGAATTGAAAGAGCCAGATGGATTGGGGAGCCACGTCAAGACAGGGTTGATCAGTGTTGCCAGAGAGAGCCGTTGAAGATTAGTGCCACACGTTGCAGAGTTGTCTAGCATATGAATAAATTTAGACACATTACACTAGCAGGGATAGGTTCTGTATGTCTAAATGAAAAATTTTGGACATATAAAGTTGAAAAATATGTATTCCACAAAAAAAAACGTATTCCTCGTATTTTTCTCAGGCGGGAAAAAACAAATTTCGTGTAAGCAAAACTTCATGCGAAACTCTTTTCGCGTAAGCGAAACAGAGGTTTCGTAAAAGAGGTTTCGTTTACGCGAAAGTCAAAAAGAAAATTTTGCGTAAGCGAAACCTTTGTTTCGATTATGCAAGGTTTCGATTAAAAAAAAAAAAAACAAAGGAAACAAAAAATTATATTTTTTTTTTTTGCGTAAGCGAAACTGAAGTTTTGCTTACGCAAAAAAAGCTACGAAGGTTTTGCATGCGAAAAAAGTTTCAGGTATTCGCTTACTCGAAATTTTTTCAGGGTCGAAAATGTTTTTTTGCCATATTTTTGACGCATTATTCTTCAAATTTTTGTCGTATCTTTCGAATAATATGTATTGCGTATAAAACATATGCAGTATTGAACCTATCCCTCACACTGAGTTGGTGAAGCACGACCAGTTGCTGCATGTTCTATTGAACACGACTTCGATACGGATGTTGGGATCGTACCTTCAAGAGGTCATAGATATACATGCTCAGCTATGGTCTCAGACATACACCTAACATGTATAGATGTTTCATGAATATACTTGTATAGTTTGTACACTTTGTCAGCATCCTTATTACTGCCACAGTTTTTTTTGCGAAAACCCTTCGGGGTGAGGGTGTCCTAATCCTGATAGTAATAAGTTTACATCACTCCCTTGTTAGGTCCCACAGCCGATTGGTCTTCGTGGACGATAAAACCAATGCAATGCAATTCAATTCAATTCAATTCAATTCAATTCAATAAAGGGGTTTACTTTCTTTCTTCATACCAAACATCATGGTGGTAGATTCCTCTATAAACAATGATGGATATCATCTGCCGTAAGAACTATCGCAGATTGGTTAAGCCTGGCCACCTCTTGTCATGAGAGGCATTCAGTAAGTTCTTGTCTTATAAATGGGATAGAGCAATTTGGACTCTTATTGCTGCGTTGTTATCACATAATTCTCTTCTGCATAAGTATGGGAGCGCCTCATCTCTTCTATGTATGAGTTGCTTCATGACTATGAAGCCTTACCCCAATGTGATAAATAGCATCAAGTCCCTCATGTTGAAAAACTGTTTGGACATGGATGTGGAATAGCTCTATCCTGAGGTGGCAACTCTATCGTGGCAAATTGTTCATAGATGTCTCAGAGTCGAGAGCACAAAAACAAATGTTATTATAGGTAATTGATGGGCAGCGGGGTTTTATGCCCTGTAAAACCACGAGGTGGCCAACGAGTGGCGGCAGCCACGAGTTGCCACGAGTGGTTTTACATGGCATATAACCCCCATGCCCGTCAGTTACCAAGCATAATGCATGGTTGGGTGCAATTATACGTCAAATAAATTGAATTGAATTGAAGCTTATAACTCGCATTTTATATACATTAGCATTCCGTGTTATAATTTACATGTGATAATGTGCCCGCAATCAGAAACCGTATGTTTATTACATATGGTTTCTAATGGTTAAGGTCATGTATTCATATGCAAAAGCATACGTTGCTGACGGTGGCATCGCGATTCAGGAAGAGAAGGGGTTTTTTTTTGGTTTTTTTTGGCTATGGTCGGGCTTCCGGAAGCCTTAGACGCCTCTGTTGCGCCCCTTGCTGCCTCTATTCCCTGCAGATAGACCGGGTTCTGGGCTTCATCTTCTTGTTCTGAAGCCAGGCTTTCTGAGATGCAACCTCGGTTTAGGTAAGCAGGGTTTAGGTAAAGCTTGAAATGCAGCCTAGTGATGGCGGCCCACAGGGCATAGCGGCAACAGGCCTGTGGAAACTCCAGCTTGAGATGCAGCCAGGGCTCTCTTGATAGGCCGGAGGCTGCCTCTTCAGATTAGCTTTGCTGGCTATGGCAGCAGCCAGAATCGGGCTCATATCATGCTAGTTGGAGATAGTTTGAAAGCATGATAGCGTTTCTTTTATGCTCTGTGATTTTCTGAGATTCAAAGCTCTAGAGGCTTGCTCAAATCGAGTTGCTTCTGTCACAGGGCCTGCTCAGAGTTTTTGGGAATCGATTTGCTTGCAGGGTTTGCTTGCAGGAGCTTTTATCTTGTTCTGAAGCCAGGCTTTCTGAGATGCAACCTCGGTTTAGGTAAGCAGGGTTTAGGTAAAGCTTGAGATGCAGCCTAGTGATGGCGGCCACAGGGCATAGCGGCAACAGGCCTGTGGAAACTCCAGCTTGAGATGCAGCCAGGGCTCTCTTGATAGGCTGGAGGCTGCCTCTTCAGATTAGCTTTGTTGGCTATGGCAGTAGCCAGAATCATGCTCATACCATGCTAGTTGGAGATAGTTTGAAAGCATGATAGCGTTTCTTTTATGCTCTGGGGTTTTCTGAGATTCAAAGCTCTGGAGGCTTTCTCAAATCGAGTTGCTTCTGTCACAGGGCCTGCTAAGAGTTTTTGGGAATCGATTTGCTTGCAGGAGCTTTTCTCTTCGGGCAGGGATTTGCTTGCAAGGTTTGCTTGCAGGGTTCGGCTGCCGTAGCTAGAAGCAAAAGAGGTTTACTGGGTTTCCCATTGTTATTTGTTGCTTGCAGATGGGTTTGTTTTGAAAGGGAAAACTTGTTGCAGGGAGCTTGGTTTCGATTTAAGGGCATGGATTTGGTGCAGGGATTTAGGGGCAGCTAGGGCCAGGCATTTGTTGCTGCAGAGATTCGTTGCAGCAGAGATTTGTTGTAGGAATTTGTTGCAGGGCAGCTTCCGGAAACGTCAATAGCAGGGACGATTGTTGCCATGGATTTCCCTGTCAGGTTCACGCCATAGCTCAGAAGGGCTTCATCCATACCCATAGCCAGCTCTGGAGGTGCAGTCTTCTAGAAGCTTCATGCAGTCTTCTAGAAGCTTCTTGAACCATTGGAAAAAAGATTGTGAACAGTGAATGAAAAAGTTTGACTTACACGCGACTTTCATCCGGTGGCCAAGATTCCAGCTGAGGGAATCTTGACTTCCAAAAAATTGCTTTTTTTTTTTTTTTTTTTTTTTTTTTGGCACATAATCTAACGGTCATAAAAAACCTTGGGCGGCACAACCGTACATATAGAACATACATGTGAATATGGAGTAATTGCACCCAACCATGCCTATGATTGTTCCTCCGTTATGAAGAGAAGAAAGTATTGATTTAGGAAGTCCAGATTTGGATACATTGATGCATAAAAAAGTGGTGGTGCTAAGTTGGATAACTTTGTCGAAGGGGTTGTAGTCAGCCATAGTATCTTGTTATAATTTTTTGATTGATGAATAAGTTTGTTGTTTGATGAAGATAGTATTATGTTCTTTGCAAAGAACCTGATTATGTCCGGTTCTGTCCTCAACTGTGATGCCATGCACTTATTCTAGCCTTTATTCTAATCCACTTACCGAGGCCGGTTTGGATGCCGAGAAAGGCCCTCCTAAACGTTATTATGTCCGTAGCCCGATGGCTGGTACCGGGCCCATTGATCAGACGCATATGATGCTAATCGCAAAGGCAGGATATGTGGACGGTCCGACGAAATCCAATTTTTCATATTCAGGTCTGTTACATTTCATATTCAGGACTGCTGCCTTGCTTTTAAAGAGAAGCAATGGCATTGATTCTTGGTGACAATGCTGTGATTACAATCACCTTGCCAGCATGAGTTTCTTTACCTCAGATTTACAATCAGAGTATTCTCTTTATTAGTCTGAAACATCCAATTGTCAAAGTTCATTAGGTGGCACTTATCCTTGCATTTGATAAGACTTACCTGGTTGCCTCATGCTGTACAAGGCAAGGATTTTGGATAATATTTTTATAGTCTGTACTGTTATACCTTGCACATCATCAGACTATTTTAGGTGTGTCAAAATGATAATTTTATTTTATTGCCTCTGTATATTTATTTTATTTGAAGTTACTGTTAGCAAATGCAAGCTCTGAGTCTTTTTGTTGGTAGATTTTAATTTTATACTTGATGGATGTACGTCTGCAAGTTAGTTGATCCTGCAGACTCTCTACTAGCAAGTACCACCGTGGCAATCTAACGTTGCCTGCAGACTCTATTAGCAAGTACAACTGAGGCAATTTGACGTTGATAAATCAAGTACAACGTCTTCTCAATCTCTTAAGGATTACTGAGTATTCCTTAACACGGTAATAGAGATTAAACCAAGGAGTAAACCTTGATGAAATGGCAGGTTTCATGTGGTCTGATTCCCCTTTCCAAAGCAAGACTTCAAAGGCAAGCTGTTGGTGTCAAGACTTCAAACATAGCCACAGGACGTGAACATGAACATGGAAATGTTCCATCAAATTTGGACATTAAATCATCTGGAAAAGTTGATGCTGGCAGATCCTCATCAGCTAATCTGCATGATATTCCTTGCAAGAGCTTGGACCCAGTTACACTTGAGTCAAACTTGCGCAGATGTGGGAATGCCAGGGACCTCTCTCAGGGGAGACAAATTCATAGGTGCATCATACAAATGGGTCTTGGACAGGACGTGTTACTTGGTAATCTCCTTATACAAATGTATCAAAAATGTGGTGCCTTGCAAACTGCAAAGGAAGTGTTTGATGGTATGAACAACAGAAATTCGTATTCCTGGAATATCATGATTTCTGCCTATGCACAGCGGGGCCATTTAGATGACGCCATTTTTCTTTTCAGGCAAATGCCGCAAAAAAACATGGTCTCATGGAATACCATGATCAAAGCTTATGCAGGATGTGGAATGCTAAGGGAGGCACTTCATTTCTTTTTGCAAATGCCAAAGCGGGATGTGGTCTCCTGGACCACAATGGTCATAGGTTATGCACGGCAGGGAAAACTGGTTGATGCTTACCAAATTTTTCAGCAAATGCCAAGACGTGATGTTGTATCATGGAATACAATTATTAGTGCTTTTGCCCAGGAAGGATGTCTAAAAGAGGCGCTCTGGCTTTTTCAACATATGCCTGAGCCAGATGTGGTTTCATGGAATGCCATGATTGCAGGTTATATTCAGAATGGGCATCTAGAAGAAGCGCTTAATTTCTTTCTCAAAATGCCTCAACCAGATGTGGTCTCATGGACTACGTTGCTTACAGGTTATGCGCATGGAGGACACTTCAAGGAAGCCCTTTTTATTTTCCAACAGATGCCTTGTCGTGATTTTGTATCCTGGAATGCCATGATTACTGCATATGTACAACATGAACGTCTTGATGAAGCCCTCTTGCTTTTCCAGCAAATGCCGCAGAAAAATGTGGCTTCCTGGAATAGCATTATTGCAGGTTATGTGTTGAAACAAGATCTGAATGAGATTTTCCAAGTCTTTCATCAAATGCAGGAAGAAGACATTAGACCCAATGTAGTTACCTTTTTGAACATCATTGATGCCTGTATGATACATGCAACTTTTGCTCAAGGAAGATGGTTGCACAGCTGTATTGAGGAACATGGATTTCACTCATTTGTTACTGTGCAGAATGCCTTAATTACTATGTATTCAAAGTGTGGAAGCCTGGAAGATGCACAAATGGTGTTCAACGACATGTCTCAGCGGAATACTGTCTCTTGGAATGCTTTAATTGCAGCCTATGCACACCATGGATATGGCAATGAGGCTCTCCAGGTGGTTCAGGAAATGGAGGCAGATGGCATGGCACTTGATGAAGGGACTTTATATTGCATTCTTTTGGCAAGTAGCCATGCAAATTTGGTGAACAAGGGATGCCATTACTTTCTTTATGTCAGTGGAGTTCTTGCCATTCACCCATCCTTGAAACACTATAACTGTTTCCTCGACCTTCTAGGACGCACAAACAACTTAGAAGAAGCTGAGTCATGGATTATGCATATGCCTTTTGAAGCTGATGCAACATCATGGCGGGCATTGCTTGGGGCTTGCAAACCGTATGCTGATGTAAAACGAGCAAGATATGCTGCTTACAAAGTATTTGAGTTGGATCCACAGGATTCTGCATCATATATGCTACTTGCAAATCTTCTTACAGATTGTAAGTAGTGCAACGATACACAAGACACAGGAAAATTTAGTGTTTCTGTAGGTAGAAAACACTAAATCTAAGAGAGTAGATTTTTATAAGGCAGACCACAAATGTCAGCTGGTAGCTGATGTTGCTTTGGGTGTCAAAAGGATGGAACACCTTGTCAGCCTTTTTACTCTTCCATTCTTATTTAGGTAGTTCTGTCATTAACTTTAACCACCGGTGCGAAGGCAACCTCATTAACTAGTCAGAGATCTTGATTCCTTGGTGGTCCAATATCGCATAAAATATTTACAAGTAGCTATGTTTCCTAGGCTTTAACCTATACGAAAAGGATTTAAAAAATAGATAAAAATTAAGCCCCTTTTTATCTAAAAGTAGACCCCGAAACAATTACTACGGAAACTGAAACTCATAATATCCTGTTTTGCTGATACTGCTTTTAATTGGACGTTTCCTTGCTTCATTATCTCATTCCATTCTTAGGACACCTGCATCTGCAAAACTTCATAGACTGATCGATTGATGTTGTAGGGTTTGAACCTGGGATAAACCTCTTTATTACTTAGGTCTAGCTTCACTTATGAAGAGATTAATTGGACTGTGATTTAGGAATTTCTAATGACCATTTCCAGCTGCGTGGAATGACTTGAAACCCAAAGAATGAATGTTGGTCTTCTACACAGCAGCTTTGACAAGACTCAAATATACAAAAGCTGTCCCTTTGAAGTTCAGGCACAAAACTTCAGGCTTTTGGACATCTGCAAACAAACATCTGATGGAATCTGTTATTAAAGGGTTAATATCAATCTCGTCTCCGGCATATAAATTACCTGTCCTCTTCTCCAAATAGGAGGATAGCCTCTGTATTTTTTTCTGTATGGGGACTTTTGTCACAAATATCCTGTTCCAAACTTTGTTTAAAGCTCATGTCCATCAAGCTCATGGCTTTTGTTCCACCCATGTTTTAGGTCCTCAGCAGGTCATTCCTCTATACAGTACATACATTCATGTTACTACAAATTGCTCCTGTTCATGAGGTGTGCAAGAAGATCTCTTCTGTCTCTGCCATTATAAATGTAATTGTGATAAGCTAATATGTGATATGTGCAACAAGGTCCTTTACACAGTACATACATTCATGATGAAGCCTTGCTGTTTGTTCTAGCCTTCCATGTTTTGAAGTCCTTAAATTTTTCTCTTCGTTTTCTTCATGCAAAGCTTAGAATGATTGCTTGCCATAGCCACATGACTTGCAGCAATGTGAGGACTTAGATGGAGAATCTTGTTGAAGCATTTCTTTCCCAAGTCCACATTCCCATGTAGTCTGCAAGCACTAAGGAGTGTCATCCAGCCCGAAAGGTTGGGCTGCAAGGAAATATAAACTAGATCCTCTGCTTCCTTAAAGCATCCTGCACGGCCTAGAAGATCAATCATGCAGTTATAGTGCATGTTCTTTACTGCCAACTTATGGCATTTCAGTATAGATTGAAAATAGTGTCGACCCTCATCTACTAGGCCTGCCCTGCTGCAAGCAGTAAGAATACCAATAAATGTAGCATCGTCTGGCTCAATACCGGAATGTTGCATGTCTTCAAAACACTGCAAACCCAATGTGACATTTCCATGCTGAGCATGTCCAGAAATCATTGCACCCCATGAAACTACGTTTCGGCTTGGCAAAGTGTGAAAGGCTTCCTCTGCTTCCACCATGTTCCCACATTTGACATACATATCAACAAGGCTACTTCCAACAAAAACATCAAGGAAAGCAAGTTGAATCATGTGTTCATGTAAGCATCTTCCTTGTTGTATTGCCCCCACAGCCCCGGATGCTTGTAGGATGCTTACATATGTCATAGGGTCTGGATTTATGCCATTTTCTTGCATGCTATTGAAACATTCCATGGCAAGAAGGCTTTCACCATTCTGGGCATAACCAGAAATCATTTCACCCCATACAACAATATTTGGACTTGACAATTTGCTGAACACATTTTTTGCCTCTTTCATGCTTCCACATTTGGTATACATATAAATAAGCGTGCTTCCTAGTAGGCTATCACCAGAACCACGAACCATATTGTGCTCATGGACATGCCTGCCCTGTGCTATGGCTCTGGTGCTGCCACATGCTTTCAAGATGGTTGAAAATGTGACATTATCTGGTTTTATGCCCTCAAGCTGCATGGAATCAAAGCATGTAAAAGCAGCGTAGCCTTCATTCCTTTGCACATATGCAGCAATCATCGCACTCCAAGATACAACATTGCGATTTTTAAGTCTTATAAATATTCTATGAGCCTCATCCAGGCTACCACATTTCGCATACATATCAACAAGGGAGCTACCCACAAAAAGATCTGACTGAAAGTCGCTTTCAAGCACCTTCTCATGGATGCATCTTCCATGTTCTGTGGCAGCAGTACTGCCACATGCTCGTAAAATGTTTGAAAATGTGATGCTATCTGGGCTTGTCCCAGTATAGCACATCCTTGTAAAACAATCCAGGGCGGAAACAACCTTATTGTGCTGAATATATCCAGAAATCATTGCATTCCATGACACCACATCCCAGTTTGGTAAACTTTCAAAAACTTTGCAGGCCTCCTTCAAGCTCATGCATCTGGCATACATATCCACAAGACTGTTCCCAACAATAGTGTCGCTTTGCAACTCCCTTGCAATGATCTGCTGATGTACATACCTGCCCAGTCTTAGGGCTCCAATGCTTCCACATGCTCTCACTGTACTTATAAACGTAACTCTATCTGGCTCTATTCCTTCAAACTGCATATCCTTGAAATAATATACAGCAAGAAAGCCTTCGCCTTGTTGGGCGTACCCTGAAATCATTGCGTTCCATGACACAAGATTCTTGTCTGATAATTCTATGAAGATATTCCATGCCTCCTTCAAGCTTCTAAATTTTGCATACATGTCAATGAGAGAGCTTACAATAAAGGCATCAGAACGAAGTCCAATATCAATAATCTGCTGGTGAATTAACCTTCCTAAATAAAGGGCTGATAGCATTGAGCATGTCTTGAGGATGGCAAGATAAACATATTTGTTTACATTCACCTCTGAAAATTGCATTCTAGAATACAATTCAAAAGCCCTCTCAGCTTGCCCAAGCTTAAAATGAGCTGAGATAATTGCTGTCCAAGTATATAGACTAATTTGGGAAGCTCGATTAAACACTTGGTTTGCTTCAGGCAAAGAACCACAGGTTGCAAAAAGGCGAATGAAAAGGTCACTCAAAACTGTAACCGTTTCAAGTCTACTATGCACTATAAGTATTTGTAATCTTCTTGCATAATTTAATTCCTTCCTTCTAACGCATTCTTCCAGGAGGAAGTAAGCGTTGTTTCTGGAAATTCTAATAACTCGCTGCTCCATTACATCGACTGCGTCTTCTAAATGTCGTTCTTCACACAAATAACTAAGACTACCCAAAGCTCTAGTGGTGATACAAGGCGAAGAATATGAGGTCACTAAGCAATTATCAAGGAATCGACATGCTAATGACATGGAAGAAATCTTACCTGACCCAATTGCCACAATCCCTCCCACAATAATTGAATTGTGCTACTGTGTCGTCCAATAAACATCAAATCCTGAACCATAAAATCTTTATTTGTCCAACTGCACATCCAGGGATCCGGTTGAAAGGTCGATTGCCCACGGAATCTTCCAAAATGTGACGACATTGATCAGTTGCATTTTCTGTGGCCCATTTCAAATTAGAACGATGAGAGATTGTTTGGCCTTAAATCGAACCACTTGTTGAAATCACAGGCCTATATACAATTGGCACCCCATTGGGCTGGCTAACCATGGCAAGGTGGGTTGATAGAATATGCTTGCAAATATACTAATTTGACAGCTGAGATTGGGAGTCTCCCAACGTTAGGTAGGCGGGTTAGCTTGGAGACAAGTGTCAGTTCGTATTAGATAATCAACGGCAGGAAGAAATTGCGCCTTGTAAAGTGGCGAGGCGGCTCCGCCAGCCGGAGGCGGCGCACGAGCGGCGGGGCCGCGAGTGTGCTGCTGAGGCTGTCGGCGCCGCCAAGCCACTTTACTGGTGCAATTCTGAGTGCCGTTGATTAACAAACGTAATAAACTGGAGGTTGAAATTACGTCCATGACGCGGCTATGGCAAAGAGAGCTTCCTTACCGAATGATGGATGATGGAGCATTTTTTTCTCTGAATGTTTGCATGTCAGCTTGAAATCTACCGACATGAATGTTTCCGAATTTAAGGTACAAAAACCCTGTTGTAAAGCCCTTTATATGAAGGAAACGACAAAACCCCTGTTGGATTGCATAGGCAATTACAGCCGGGTTGCTTGAGCTTCAGAATCGGGCTCCAAATCCCCTTAAACCAGATGGCAAGAACAGAAGGGCCAGATGCCAGATAGAAGATCTCGAAAAAGGGCCGATGCAAACAGAAGAATGGCAAAAGAAGAATGGCAAACCAGAAGAATGGAAAAAGGCTCGAATAGGTAAAATTGCCACAGATATGGAAACAAATCGCCACAGATATGCTAACAAAGCGGCGCAGATATGGAGTATGGACGCAGACCACTTAGAAATCTTTCTCGCCACAGATATGCTCACAAATTGGCGCATATATGACCACAAATCGCAGGTATGGAGCCGCAGGAGCTGCAGCTATGGAGCTATGGAGCCGCATCCACAAATCACCACAGCTAGGAGCCGCAGCTATGGCGCCCCAAATGTTCTGTAAGAAAACAAGGGAGAGCTTAGCGGCGCCGCTCGTGGAATATCGAGACGTTTTAGGGGTTTTAAAACAAACATAGTTTGACAGTAATTTCAACCTCCCGTTTATTACGAACTCCCTCTCCACTTTTGCCAAAAGTATCGAGAAAAATGCCTAATTTTAGCAGGAACTTTTCTTCTTGTTTCTAAACTGTACTGTCAATTTCATTTCACACGGTAGCTTACAAGATTTCCAGGGAATTTCCCGAACCATGCCATGAAATATTTCTGCCTCCTACAAGCAGCCGAGATATGCGTCCTCCATAGCCCCTCCCCCCCCCTCTCCGAAGCATAGTAACATCGTCGTATCTTTGCCTGATACCTTCTTCATGACCACAACTTGATTCTGGTCCTGTTGGAACAAACTCATGTTTCTCTTACGATCACCAATCTCTAAATCTAAAATTTTTCGAACTTCTGGCAAAGTAGCAAGCCCATCAGAACAGATTAAAACTGTCGAACATGTTTTTGAAAAGATGTAGAAAGTTTGATAAATTTACTCAAGCAAGAAGAGTTTCACGGTCGAACAAGTTTTTTGTTATGGGCAACCTTTTTTTTCCTTAGCAACTTAGATTAATTATTACAATATGTTGCCACTATCAGAAACCGTATGTTTATACGGTATGATGTTCAATGGTTTATGGCACGTATTCGTGTGCCAAATCGTATTATTCTAACGGTAGCATCACGGATGGGAAAAAGAAGGTATACTGTGTGTTTTTGCTATGGTAAACCATCGAGGAGCAGGGTAAAAGAATGCTACGGTGTCCTACATTGGCCAAATGTAGAGTAAGAGATGTATCACTTTTTAAATACATAACCGTTTTTTCCTTATGTAGATAATAGCACTATTAAAAAATGTTTTTTTTATTTTGAAATACTTGCCACATCAACTACGTGCAATCATGAACCGGTTTTTATTCCCACCAGATCTAACCAATCCAAGAAACGCCTATACGTTAGGAAGATTTTCCACTTTCTAGCAAAAACTTCGGCCAGCTCCAAAATTTCCCTCCTTGCCGGAATTCCCCCAAAACTACGCCCAGCTCCAAGATTTCCCTCCTTGCCAGAATTCCTCAGCCAACCTTAATCCACGCAAGAACCATGATGAATGACAGGGGAACGGGAATGGTACAAGAAGATTGCAATATCAGGAATGTGCCAAAGAAATTGAAGCATAAGATTGATGAAATTGTTAGATTTTATCTGATCAGGTTCAAGATTTATATCATGTGCAAAGGACTGCACTTCTTTCTGCCATTGAAAACCCAGCGCAAGCCATTGTGAACGACACCATGCTACAAAATATCTGAGAAGGTTTGCAGGAAGTGAAACGAGCAAATAGCAATGATAAATTAGTAGCTAAGAATTCCCTGTTATCAATGATGTTGGTGAGAATGGAAAACTCAAGCAAAAAGGATTAGCCTCCAGGCTTTTTCAAGTGCAAGCAATAAACCTCACAAAAGCTGCAGTTAGAAGAAAGCGTATGGTATTATCAGGTGCTAACATATGGGCACTGGCAGGAAGGCAACCCAGGTCAGACGTGCTTCCAGAATCAACCAAACACTTGGTAAATGATTTTTGGTTGACCCGCACAAAAACTTCTCCAAAATACATGGATGTCAGGAAAAAAAAGAACACGTCCAATCCAGTTTCTGGACATGCCCCAGGTCAGTTTTAAGCCTTTTAATTCCCTTTGTTGCAAGCTTGATAGTAGACAGCTTCTGTGTACCCTGGAAAACCTATCCGCATTTCATGCAAGGGATGTATCTGATATACATTCAAGTACATCCAACTACATTAACCATATATCCACATTCACTAGAGACAGATGATTAGGATTTGAGAGGGAAAAGTACTTGGATGTACTTCCATTTACATACAATGTTGCAGAAAGCAAAGAATATGTTGAAAGACAAGTTGTATTTCTATAGCTTTTCCTCGGATGTACTTCCATTTACATACAATGTGCAGAAAGCAGAGAATGTGTTGAAAGACAAGTTGTATTTCTATAGTTTTGGTTTATGTAGGTCCGAAGTACATTCTAGTGCATTATGCTTTTCTAAACTCAGTATGCTATGGAATTGAATTGAATTGGTTTTTATCGTCCACGGAGGCCAAGTGGCCTATGGGACCCATACAAAGGGCACAGCAGGCCTATTACTACCAGGGAAGATGGAATAATACATAGAAGTATTTTTATGTACTTGAATATCTAAGAAAATTATTGATTATCTACATCTGGTACACAGTAACACTGTCTGTGACCTAGTTACATATTGGGTTTGGTATGCACATATTGAGTACATTTGATTCTATTTTCTACATGTTGATACTCATCATGTACATTTTATGTATGATATTGTGCTATAGTAGTTGAATGTATATCAAATCATGGGCTGACTGCCATAGAACTAATGCAATGTCTGCACATCTTTGAATTCGTAAGCTGTTTTAGTTTATGTTTTACTGACACATGCTACCTTGCAGAGTGAATTATACGAGATGTTCAAAGATGAACATCCTGAAGTGAAGATTAGCGGCAGAATGTTTGAGCTGCTTAAGCCTACGTGTGTGAGAAGATTGAAGGAGCGGAACACATGCTGTTGCGTGAAACATGAATAAGTTGAGATATACAGCAAGGGATTTAACATCCTAAGGATAAAGTTTCACGCCAATTATACATGTTCTTGTGGTGTTTATGCTGCAGATGAGAACAATGGCAACTACCAAACTTCTTCTAAGACATTTCAAAATGTTAGCTTCATCTGGAGAGCTACAGCTTGTGACAATGACAGTGAAGAGTGGAACAGCTTGGATTGTGTTAAGGGAGAGTGCCAGAGCTGTGGCACTGGTAATGATCAAATCTATTCTAAGGAGAAAGAGTCGCAGAATGAGAATATTAAATGGCAAGTTTACAAATACGTGAATGAGCCTTCCAAAGCTGGCACTTCAAGGAGGCTGAAGCTTGTTATTGAAAGCGGGAGTGTAGATACATTGCTTGACAAGATGTTTCAGCACCTTGCAAAGTTCACCATTCATAACTTTTCAGCAAGTTGGCAGAGCAAGCAATTCAAGAAATCGGTGCAAAATTTGAGAGATGATTCTGTTTTTTCAGTAATTGACTTTGCAGAGAACTATATACTCTGCAGCCACTCAGGGAGGTCCAGTCTGAGCATTGGAACAATGATCAGATAACCTTTTTGGTGCACATAACCATGATGAAAGTCAACGACGATCTGAAGAAAACTGTTCATTTGTATGTTTCTGATGTTATGAAGCATGATGCTTTCTTTGTTCAGGTTGCACTCAAGAAACACCATACTTGAATGATGCAAAAAGGTTCAGGCATATCAAATACCACGTCATGTGGTCTGATGGGTGGCCCAGTATTATACCAGGTATGGAATTAGGATGCAGTGGAATTATTTTAGCCCAGGCCATGGGGAAGGAGAACATAACGGACAGGCTGCTTTGGAGAAAAGGTTCCTTGCGGATGAGCAAAGGAAAGAGAATGGTGTTCCAATTTTGGGTGCCAACTCTGCTTGTAGTCTGCTCCGACAAAAGAAGTGCAAAATGGACAGAGTCATATGGGAGGTCATGGCAGAAGACATTAACAGGGACCTTCGCTCAAGCTACGAGACATTGCCTGGTACTCTAGCTGACCCAACACTTGTCATGTATAGATCCCTGTCATGTTTTTGCAATGGTTGCTTGAATTTCACATGGGTACTCCAAATTGGAGACATATTTGCATCTTTTGCTGCTCCAGGGAATCATGAAACTGTTCCATACTTTGTTCTCCTATGCGTGAAGGAGTTGCATATTCTTCAAGAAGACGTGGTTGACGAAATAGAATGCTTGCCGGTGATAGGGTTATATCTGGTCATTACTGTTAACTGCTGCAAGGCACAAACGATAAGTACAAGTTGTTGGATGACAAAATAATATTGGTAGCAGCTGAATCTATAATTGAAGCAAAGTTCACCATGCAGCAGGTCAAGCATAAGTTGAAGGGGGCACGTACAGCATACATGATCACACAAGAGGTGCATGACATGCTTATATCAAGCCTACCTGAGATTGTTGAGTGCATGTGACTAAGTCCTCTACAAAGAAACTTCCATATTTGCTATCATCTTCTATTAAGTTCATAAAACTAGTTGATTAGTGCAATTATCTTCTTAATTACTCATTTGATAGTCTGAAGTACATTTGTCTACTTCAATTTCAGTATCACTCAATATCTTCTGTTTGCAAGCAAAATGTAGATGGAAAAGTATGAGATGTTTATCAACTGTTGCATCAAAAAAGTTTGTTATCATGTGCCCTTGTTCTGTTATACAGGATATCAAAGCCTTTTCTTTTTATTCATCAAACAAAGCAGAAATGCAACATGTAGATCAATGTATGGGGACAAAACTCTTGTATTAGATATCTCAGCAAGATATGCAATTTGGTCACAGTCCAATATATACATTTTACAACATATTGCTCATGTTTTTTGAATTTACATTACATCTTACAAAATCTGGTCACAGTAGATGTGAAGCCAATATACACTTTCTGTTGTTTATGCTCTCAAAATTACATTTAGTATTTCACTTTCTTGCACTCTTTCCACAGCCTGCACATGCCTTCTTTGTCCCTATAGCCCTCTAAAAGCAGTTGCCTTTAGACAGTGGGTGTTAGAGTGTCGGTTGGATTGCGTAATGGGTTCTACTTCACATACTATTGCAGATCTGCTTCTGACTACAGACCCTCTAGTGATTTCAAAACTGTCAAGACACTCGTTTCGTCCACATCTTGTTCAAGCCATGCAGCCGGGCATATGTAATTTTCAGTAGGATTGTAAAGCATCTTGTACTCGGAGTCATCTACTATAAGTGTGTTACTATCATTCCTGTCTGGACACCTCTGGTATATAAACGCAATTGGCTTCAGATACAAAGGTTTATCTTCAAAAGATGCAACCTGGAAAGGCAGCTCTAAACAGTTGCTTCCATCAAAGGTGAATCTTAAGTCCTTTATCTGCACCATTGTGAAGATTTTGTTCACTACTCTTGACAGGTTCCATGTAGCTATTGATGACCATAAACAAAGTGACGAAACAAACGCACTAATGACCTGCATTTGGACCAATAAAAAGAATGTTTTAAAGATTCCCTAAAATACCCTTAAATTCTGCCACTTTTGGGGTGTCTCTTAAAAAAAAAGACGCTGAATTTGCGATTGCGTGTGCCGTTTTGGGGGTCAAAATTTTAAAAGAATTGCCGCAGTGAGAAATGAGATACCCAAAATTAGGTGCAAAATAACAAGCAAATTTAGGGGGTTTGGGGACACATGCTCGAAAGTGTAAAAGTACAAAAGGGCCCAGAATATTGACAAATACGGAAGATCAAAGTGCACAGTTGAAGACGTGTGCAGTTTTGACAATAGAAACGGGATCATGAACATGCTATGCGCGCATAGGCAAGCCATGCGCGCATAGCAAATATCTAAAAGAAATTGTCAAAAGCCATGCGTGCATAGCAAATGTCTAACAAAAATTGTAATAAGCTATGCACGCATAGAAAATACTGTTCAAAATTAAAGCTGTACAAAAATACCTAACACGGGAGTACTTTTCATCCTTCCAGAATAGTGGGATTTGGAATATCATCATGCTCGTCAATTCCTTCAGACTGGTCGTCACTCACTTCATTTTCAGTCCCCTCATCGTCATTTTCAGTGCCCTCATCACTCACTGCATTCTTTGGGTATAAAAGCTTGAGTTGTGTTTATGTTTTTTTAGCAAACTTATATAACATGCCAAAATTAAGAGCATATGAAAATTGTACTAAACACCATTCTGCACTGCAAGTGAACCTCCCAAGCATTTCATGGTCACACATCAAGATGTTGTGCATGCATACCCATAGCAACGTACCCATAGCTGACTAAGAAAAATGTTATTGAGCACGTAAGTAGAGCATATAGCCACCTAGAAGAAAAAAGGTTGTCAAGCTATGTGTGCATGACAAGAGATCATACCGATCATAAAATATCACGGGTTTAAGAAAGGACGTGTATGTGGTCAGAACCAAAACCGGTAGGTTGTGCAAAAAATAACCATGTCGGAAAAGAACCTGGCAGGTAGTGCCATAGAGGTTTGGAAGCAACGCCAATAGGTAGGTAGGAAAAGAACCTGGTAGGTAGTGCCCATGCGCGCATGGGCAAACTTTGGGTATTTGTGTTATGCGCGCATAGCAAAGACATATTTTTATAGTTTGATGTTTTCTCCCTTCGTCACAGTAATCGGCTTAATCGCCTTCCTGTACATCAGCAACATGGTTTAGGATCATCAACGACATGGTTTTTTTGGTTTAAGATCATCAACGACAGATTGCAGCCCATCAGCGCCGGATTGCAGTAGTATTTCAAAACCCTATTTCATCAGGTCAGCAAAGCATCAGGCCATTAACCGGAAATCTCTATCAGGTCATGAATAGGAAGTCCAAATGTTTTTCATGCCTGCTCTACTTTCGACCTTCCCTGTTTGCTTAGGTTTAATATAAAATTTTTCTATTTGCAGTTTAACGGCTTTGGTCTGTTTGCTCTGGTTTAATACAAAACTTCCTTGTTTGCAGTTTAACGGCTTTGCTAATATGGAAGCGTAAGTGGTAAGATTATTTCTTTGGCAGGTTGGCTAAGCTTCTTGCTTGCCATCATATGTTTACTTTGCTATCTTGTTTGCAGGCAGCAGTTGTTCTTCTTGAATAGAAGGTGTCTTTGGCCACAACACAGTCTTTTACGGAAATAGGTGATGGTTTTTGTCCAAGTCTGCTGGTAAGTTATGATAGTTTCTGCAATTCAGTTGAGGTTGTTTTGCAAGTCATTTAGTCATTTAGTCATTCAGTTGAGGTGTGTTTTGCAAGTCATGCAGTTAAAGCCCATTGTTGCTGAGACCTTATCAGGATTTACAGTACGTTTTATTTAACTGTGGTCAATGATAGAAAGTTTTCTGTAAAACTGCTTCTGTAAAACTGATCGAAAGATTTCTGTAAAACTGGTTTTCTGTTATGTATGACCGAAGAATTGATGCATTTTGATAGGCTTATGATCATCCAATTCCAAAGCTGACCTCTGAGGAAATTGATCTAAAGATAAAGCAACGAATTCTTGGGGAGCTCAGGTTCTTAGAGGGTTGGGTCTGGTTGCTTCAACTGCCCTTAACAAAGTTGTTGGATCGTAAGTAACTAATTTCCCAGTCTCTTTTCTTCCATAAGGTGTTTTTATCTGAGCCATTGATAAATCTGCTTTCAGACTAGCAAAGGAAATCCATGTTTATACAGAACACAGTGCACGTTTTATCCATGGGCATGGCACTGTTGAGAAGTAAATATGCACTGCAAAATACGTATTTATTGCTTGTAAATTATATTGAATTTACCATCATCATCTGATTTGTACCAAAGATCTGATTTCTAAAACATCAAAAGTTCTGAATGGAAGTCCATCTATTATAAACTATCAAATTGAAATTCTTATGGCAATATGATCTCAAGGATTCAGTTATTTCTTGAAGCTTTGAAGGACCACGAGGGCTTTTAAAAACTTCTTCACGTCTCTAAAAGATTTTCCTTCTGTAATGGCTATTTTAATTATGTACCATTTAATGGGAAATATTATTAAGAAATTATCTGTTGTCTATGTGCGAATGTGTTGTCTTTGTCCGCATAGACTGAGAGCTTTTAAAACTTGTTGTTAAGAATTTAACTATTGTCTATGAGCACATAGGCGAGAGCTTTTAAAATCTGTTGCTTGCTATGCGCGCATAGACAAACAACATAATTTAAAGCTCTAGCCCGTGAACGTATAAGATAGATCCTTGTAAAGTAAGTGCTTGCCCAGTGCATAGGACATACTGTTTAAAAACTCTTGGCCATGCGCGCATAGACAAGTAGCAAGTTTTTTTCTTGATCCTATGCACGCATAGACATGTCTATGCCCCTTCTAGGAGCTTTTATGCTACTTCTTCCTATGTTCAGTATTGTAGAAATTTGGGAAACATTTTTATTAGCGAAGATGTGGCAAATTCAAATTGTAACGTGTGTACATTAGTTAAAACTTACAAGCAAAGCAATATTACTGTCTATGCGCGCATAGACCTTTAAAATTTAATATTACTGTCTATGCGCGCATAGATCTTTTACTTTTTCATTGCAATTCTCGAGCTGCGACTCGCATGACACAACAACGCCCGATTATGTGTTCTTTAAAAAAGGTGCTTTTTATCTGTCGGCCATTTTACTAGGTAAAATGAATGAAATTCAATATTATTGTCTATGCGCGCATAGACCTTCTACCTTTTCTTTGGAATTATGTGTTTTTCAAAAAGTGTGGTTTTTTAGTACAATATGGGGCAAAAAATATCCTCCACTTTAAATATTGCGCTTTTGGACTGCAACTCCTTTTTTTATGCTTCTTTTTTTAAAAATAGGTCAAAAGTGCCGAATTTACCACTTTTTGAAAAAGGAATCTGCAATTGGACCACATGTCATTAGTGCGTTTGTTTCGTCACTTTGTTCATATTCCTACTTCAAAGTGCTTAAATACAAATTCAAGGAATTCGTCTAGGTTCAGCCTTAAAAACAAAACTTTCTTGCCTATTGTCTCATAGTTTCCAACTAGCTGATCATCTGGTACCAGGGTCCTATGTATTTTTTTTGCCAAAACATTATTGATATCAAACACTGTCAACCTTTTTTGTACACCTGCTACAAAAGAACAGGCAATTGATCAATAAATATGGTGGAGTCAAATAAAACAAATTTTAATTATCAAAGTTCAGTGAAAAAAATGTATCTTTATCAATCGAATGTTGTTTAGCAGTGGCAATGGGGATGGGCTTTCTCAGCCACATTTACTAGTAGGAGCTGGTTTAATGGTTTTGGGTGCGATCTGAATGTGGTCTAACTCCTGAAGTAGTGCTTGGACGAGAACATCACGACGATCCTCGACATATTTTGGCAAAAACCAGTTTCGAGTAATCTGCAAATTTGACAATCACATCTAGATATTGGAAACCAGTAATTTGCAAGACAAAAAAGTATTAGGCACTCACATTTGTAGTTTTACCACACACAATTGTATCTACAAGCTTCTGCATGTAAGCTGTAACATAGAGGCGACTAGTCATCTTTCTGCTGTGGACACTTATGAATCTTCACAACTGGTGGAGGGTTTTATCCATGCTTCAAGAAAGTGGGACACTCGACACAACCATGTGTCATAGTCTGGATGTGAAGGCTGCAAAAATCCATATCAACTATGTGGCAAATGAATGAAGCAACATGGTATTCAATTTACTCAATCTACTTTAATAAAAGGAAATGTGAAATACAAAATAACCTTTTAAGTGTAACCATGTCAACATCAATGTCCTCAGCAGAATTGAAGGTCTGAATGTTAAGGGTGTTCTTACTCTTAGTAAGGCTCACGTTGAAGATGGCCAAAGAGTGATCCATCTGTGAATCATAATCCATCTGCTCTTGAGCCAATTTATCCCTGCAAGAGCTCCCTTTACAATATCTCTTCACGGTCGGAGGCTGCCATAGATTTATCTTTTTCGCTTGCCTTACAGTGTGCTGCAAATTCCATTAAGCTATCTGGTGGGAAGAATCAGATGTCGTATATCTTATCTGCAGCAAGTACCGATAACAATTTGAAAGGGATGTAATTACTAACATGTGAAGCAGACTTACACCCACAAGCAAAATTAGGTCAAAGCTCAGTACCTGGCACACATATCCACATGCCGGTTGGTAAATTTTCCATCCATGTCCAGCACATCTTGCTCAAATAGATAGCACTCCATTTCAGGCAAAGATCCAGGTAAGATTCTTACCTTCTTCAGCTGCATCATTCGACTTAGCAGAGCATCATATGGCCTATACTCATGACTGTGAGTCCGGGTTCAGTAAGAAGTACATTTACACAAACTCATCTAAACATTCGTCCATTATTTTTCAATAGTTTGGATTAGTATTTGATGAGATACTAAATGTAAATAAAAAAGTAAGAAATGTAGATCAAGTTACCTGTAGAGATCGTTCCCAAGCTATTCTGATTTGTTTTTTTGGAGTCAGTATTCTTTCCTTCTTCTTGGGTTTTTGCATTTTCCAGATTTTTCTTAAGTTCTGAATTCTCACCTTCTGCTCCAGATTTCTCATTGTAATCAAGTTCAACCTCTTAATTACATCAACAGCAATAGTTGCCACATACTCAAGAGTATCCTCCTGTATATCTTCACGCTCCGAAGATTCTTCTTGATTAGTAGGACCTGTAAACATGGATGACATCTCAATTGTTGTACCCTGAAATAAAATGCACTCATACCTGTTGCTACTGGTACTATTTTCTTCTTCTGTGCCTTCTTAGGCGTGGACTTCTTCTTAGGAATCACGTTTTCTGCTGCTGCCTTTACTTTTACAGATGTGGCCTTTGCCTACTCCTTCAATCTCGAGTTCCTTATCATAATATGGAATGTCATCGTGTTTACTTGAAATGCCACCTTCCTCAAACCGTACCACGGTAGAAAGATTTTTGCTTTTTCCTTCAAATTCTGCTTTGTCTCCCTTGGCTACATCTTCCAACAGTTCAAATGTTTTTGGAACCTCCAAAATTGTGCAAACCGAGCCAAGAATCAGAAATCGCAACACAATGCAAAACAATATTAAAACAAGCTCACCTGGTCTGTGTTGTAGCTTCTGCTCAGCTAGCTTTTTGTCACTTTGAAGCTTTGAAAATAAATCAACATATAATAGTCGGCTATCATTCTATAACTAGTCTGTCAGAATAAAGGTACATATTTCTATATTTGATCTACATTGAAGCACTATGAGTAAATAAAAATGTAACCAGCTATTGATATATATAGAATGTACATGTCAAGTACATATATGTGCTTCAATGTATGCACATGTACATACAAGACAATTCTAATACATAACAGACCTCTAAATGTTCCGCCCCAAAACTCAGTACACAACTCCTAAATTTATGTATTAATGTTCTACATTCATTCATGTAAAAACATTTTTGTAGAAAGTCATGTGTACACTAATATACACAGGTGTACAACATGAAATGTAATATGTGCAATGATGACAGTCTGTCCAGGACCCTTACACTGTGAATATACAACATGTATGTAAGGAACACATATATGTATGACATGCAAGCCATGGAACTATAAGTAGAAGGAATCAATACACTCCTGCATGCTATATAGCACAACCCTAAGTGCAGCAATGTACATTAACAGATTCTAACTGCAGTAACCCTGGGTGCAACAATGTAAGCATAGATTATGAAATGTTGCTTACCTCCAGTGTACACACCCAAGATCTTTGAAATGTTTACGTCCCATTTGCATGCTTTTGGGCAGGATAGTCCAGCAGAAATAGAATATGAGAAACATAATACATGAAATGAACGCTCGCATGGAGCAACTAGGATAGGTTCATTATTGGCAAAGCCATTGCTACAAAAAACACATCCATGCACATATATGAATTTGTCTTGTGCTCGAGAGATCACTAAGCTTGTTTTGGGCTGAAGGAGTAGGCGCGATAATGCATCATGTACTTGTGCATGTCATCAAGTCTTTTTGGCAAAAGATTCAAACCGAACTTTATGGGTCATCAAATTTTGCAATATTCCTCTTTTCACATAACTCCTTTTCTTGAATAGCTTTTTCCAACGGTTCTTGAACTTTCTTTAACATTTCTTCCTTCCTGGCTCTATCCCTCATCAGAAGGTCAACCTCTTGTTACACAGTCTTGATGTCTCTTTTTATTCGCTTAGCATCGTCAAGAACACTATTAACGTCTTTGCCGAACACGTGCTAAGTCCTCTTCATGTGCATCTTTTCTTCTAGAAACTTATTTATGTCATCATGGAGTTGTGCCCGCTGAATTTTTAGTTCTTCAACCTTGGAAGAGTTTGCTAGTACATCCATGGCAATCTTTGCAATAAAGTTTCTGCAAATTGAAGGTCTTCTTTAGGGTAAAATCCTTGCCGCAATTTAGGGACCTTTGATGTGGATTTAGAGGTCCCGATAGCAGATTCCTTTGCTCCTCCCTTTGCCAAAACTTTAAACATATCCCAATCTACTTTTTTACCTGCTAATTGAATGGTAAAGGCACGAGCAAAGTACTCAGGTACATGGCGGTTGGTCACCTCCCGCTTACCAAGAACTAGTTCATAGTGCTTGTAAAATTTTTCAGACCATTCTGCCTTCACGCTAGATTCATTGAACCCGGGCATATCTTTAGACCCCCACTGCTCGTCCAATAGCACAATAACAGGAGGTTGTTTTTGTATTTTTATACATTTTTTTCCCTAAGGTTTTCATATGATTTGTGCCTGTATTGTGCGAGATGTACTAATCAGTACATCTAGAGTGCACATACCTTCTAAGTTAGTTTTAGTGGCATTCTTACAATGGTCAAGAATATGATTTCTTAAAATATGTCAGAACCAACATGCAAGCATCAAACAGTGGTAATTTAGGGTTTTTTTGTCTATTTTTCTAGGGCTATGCTTCGCCGTTTTCTAGCAGGGGCTTCACGAGGCGTAGGCATGGAGCGACAGCACACGAGTATGCTGTTCTACAGGCGATCCGAGAACAGTGAAGGCCGTCATGCTATGCAGTGTCAACTATCACTTTATCTACTTCTTTCAGCGTTTTCTAGCAGGGGCCTCAAGTTGCTTGTAGATTCTCTGGTGCTCACCTCTAGGGTTCTCTGGTCGCCTCTAGTGTTCTCTGGTTCTCTGGCCTAGGGTTCTCTGGTGTTCTTTGGGTAAATTGCAAAGCAAAATCCAAGAGCATAGCTACACTGCACAATCGCATCTGTGTGTTCAAGCTGTAAGAGGTTGATAACTATTGAATTATAAAGTACACGCATGCTATTTTCTTGCGGCAGTAGGTTCAGTCTCATGCCCTGCTTCTTTTATATACTTCAAACTGTTTTTCAATGTTTCTGTTTTTCTATGCTTCTGTTTTTCTATGCAGGGAAGTCCATACGGTACATAGCATATCTAAATGGTTGCCATATCAGCATGAAGACAACAGTACTTATATTTTCTTCAACACAGTTTATCATATGCAAAATGAGAGACATAAGTTCCCTCACCTGGATCTCAATAGTTGCAGCAATCACTTCAGTTTGGTAATTTGTTTCGTATCTGCCAATATAACTTGTTATTTCCTTCCCTGTTGCGTTGATACTTTACATGGTCCATTGTTCTTGCCCAGAAGGAGTCTTATTCTGTAGACCACTTTGATTATCCAGAAACATCAACTGCAAATGCAGTGTTCCATGTTTTTGCTTCGCTAGGACAAATTGCATTTGCTCTCTCAGGGCACAATGTTGTTCTGGAGATTCAAGCCAACATTCCTTTAACAGAACAGAAGCCTTCAAAAGAACCCATGTGGAGAGGTGCTATTCTGGCATATATAATAATTGCATTATGCTATTTGGCTACCGCAATCATATGCCATTGGGTGTATGGCAGACAGCTTGTTACAAAATATCCTTCCAGAAATGAGAATATGCTTTTGATCCTTAAACATTCAAAGTGGCTTGTAACCTTCACAAATGCAATGCTGGTACTTCACATGGTTGGTGGCTATCAGGTATAATAAATTCAAAGAGAGCTTAGGAACTAAATACAATTGGATTATAAGCAGCTACATAGATGAAACTTGTTTGTTATCTTTGCTTACGTGGAGAGAATTAACTTTGTTGTTTTAGTGCAATGCCATTTCTTGACAAGATCGAAGGATATATTGAGCGAAGTTTTATGGAAAATCACCTGCAATTCCGGTTATAGTCCCGAAAGCGTTATTATACGTTTGCTTTATGTTGGTACTTGATCACTATTCCTTAAAATTTCAATTAGGAAACTTTTTGTTTCTTGTCATTATTTTCCAACTTGTTCATGAAAGAATTGAGGCATCTGCAAGGATTAGCATTGTTACATGGTTAGCATTGTGAGGCCCTTTGTTGTACTTCGCAATTCGCTCAACCACTAGCACCGCCATTGTATAGCTATGGTTATTTTTCAATTTTCACCAATTAAACACATAAAATCTTTCTAAGTTCACCTACAATACCTAATACAACACCTAGTAATTAACATGCATGCCTTAAACATTACCTATGCTTGCTTTTGTTAAAGTCCAGAAAGGCTCATTTAAAAAAATATATATATATTTCTCCTAAGGCCCCGAAGGGGCAAAAAAAAATTATAATTCACACAAACTTTTACATCAAACACTTTAAAATTAAATTCCCCCTTGAAACCCCCTTTGGGTTGGGTGCATATTCACACGGGGGGTGACGTAGGGCAGCGAGAGCCCTTAAAATCGTATAACACATGCACAAACTTGGCACCATATAGTACATTGCCCAAAATCTTATAGTATTTTGCAAACTTGAATATAGAGTATACAAAAATTTGTACAGGCATACCCCACAAACGAGGATCACTATCTACAGTTCACATCACGGAATATAGGGCATATATACTCATCCGACAGCTCTCGATGCCCGGAGTCACCCCTCGTGTGAATATGCACCCAAATCAAAGGGGGTTTCAAAAGGGATTTAATTTTAAAGTGTCTGATCTAATGGTTTGTGTGAAATTTCATCTAGATTAAAGCATCTTACATGGTTTGCTTCCACAACAGCAGGGTTCTTCACAAATAAGTCGTCTTTTTGGCCTTGATTCTTCAAACGGGTTCCCTTTCCTCTTGGTTTTTTCTGATTTCTTGCTAGCATCTGGTGTTTTCACATTCTTGTTTAACTGGATGACTTCCGGGGCATTTGTGATCATTCGACTTAGAGAGCATCATATGGCCTATACTCATGACTGTGAGTCCGGGTTCAGTGAGAAGTACATTTACACAAACTCATCTAAACATTCGTCCATTATTTTTCAATAGTTTGGATTAGTATTTGATGAGATACTAAATGTAAATAAAAAAGTAAGAAATGTAGATCAAGTTACCTGTAGAGATCGTTCCCAAGCTGTTCTGATTTGTTTTTTTGGAGCCAGTATTCTTTCCTTCTTCTTGGGTTTTTGCATTTTCCATTTTTTTTAAGTTCGAATTCTCACCTTTCGCTCCAGATTTCTCATTGTAATCAAGTTCAACCTCTTAATTACATCAACAGCAATAGTTGCCACATACTCAAGAGTATCCTCCTGTATATCTTCACGCTCCGAAGATTCTTCTTGATTAGTAGGACCTGTAAACATGGATGACATCTCAATTGTTGTACCCTGAAATAAAATGCACTCATACCTGTTGCTACTGGTACTATTTTCTTCTTCTGTGCCTTCTTAGGCGTGGACTTCTTATTAGGAATCACGTTTTCTGCTGCTGCCTTTACTTTTACAGATGTGGCCTTTGCCTCCTCCTTCAATCTCGAGTTCCTTATCATAATATGGAATGTCATCGTGTTTACTTGAAATGCCACCTTCCTCAAACCGTACCACGGTAGAAAGATTTTTGCTTTTTCCTTCAAATCCTGCTTTGTCTCCCTTGGCTACATCTTCCAACAGTTCAAATGTTTTTGGAACCTCCAAAATTGTGCAAACCGAGCCAAGAACCAGAAATCGCAACACAATGCAAAACAATATTAAAACAAGCTCATCGATGCGTGGTTGTAGCTTCGCTCCGCCTAGCTTTTTGTCACTTTGAAGCTTTGAAAATAAATCAACATATAACGATTCGGCTATCGGGTCTATAACTAGTCTGTTAGAATAAAGGTACATATTTCTATAATTGATCTACATTGAAGCACTATGAGTAAATAAAAATGTAACCAGCTATTGATATATATAGAATGTACATGTCAAGTACATATATGTGCTTCAATGTATGCACATGTACATACAAGACAATTCTAATACATAACAGGACCTCTAAATGTTCCGCCCCAAAACTCAGTACACAACTCCTAAATTTATGTATTAATGTTCTACATTCATTCATGTAAAAACATTTTTGTAGAAAGTCATGTGTACACTAATATACACAGGTGTACAACATGAAATGTAATATGTGCAATGATGATGGCAATCATTCCGGGACCCCTTACATCGCGTGAATATACAACATGTATGTAAGGAACACATATATGTATGACATGCAAGCCATGGAACTATAAGTAGAAGGAATCAATACACTCCTGCATGCTATATAGCACAACCCTAAGTGCAGCAATGTACATTAACAGATTCTAACTGCAGTAACCCTGGGTACAACAATGTAAGCATAGATTATGAAATGTTGCTTACCTCCAGTGTACACACCCAAGATCTTTGAAATGTTTACGTCCCATTTGCATGCTTTTGGGCAGGATAGTCCAGCAGAAATAGAATATGAGAATCATAATACATGAAATAAATGCTCGCATGGAGCAACTAGGATAGGTTCATTATTGGCAAAGCCATTGCTACAAAAAACACATCCATGCACATATATGAATTTGTCTTGTGCTCGAGAGATCACTAAGCTTGTTTTGGGCTGAAGGAGTAGCTGCATAATGCATCATGTACTTGTGCATGTCATCAAGTCTTTTGCAGCTTAAAGCAGCACTCAAACTGAACTTTATGGGTCATCAAGTTTTGCAATATTCCTCTTTTCACATAACTCCTTTTCTTGAATAGCTTTTTCCAACGGTTCTTGAACTTTCTTTAACATTTCTTCCTTCCTGGCTCTATCCCTCATCAGAAGGTCAACATCTTGTTACACAGTCTTGATGTCTCTTTTTTATTACTTTTAGCATCGTCAAGAACACTATTAATGTCTTGCCGAACCTCGTGCTAAGTCCTCTTCATGTGCATCTTTTCTTCTAGAAACTTATTTATGTCATCATGGAGTTGTGCCTCGCTGAATTTTTAGTTCTTCAACCTTGGAAGAGCTGCTAGTCTGTCCATGGCTTTCGCCGCAACAAAGTTTCGCGAAATTGAAGGTCTTCTTTAGGGTAAAATCCTTGCCGCAATTTAGGGACCTTTGATGTGGATTTAGAGGTCCCGATAGCAGATTCCTTTGCTCCTCCCTTTGCCAAAACTTTAAAAATATCCCAATCTACTTTTTTACCTGCTAATTGAATGGTAAAGGCACGAGCAAAGTACTCTGGTACATGGCGGTTGGTCACCTCCCGCTTACCAAGAACTAGTTCATAGTGCTTGTAAAATTTTTCAGACCATTCTGCCTTCACGCTAGATTCATTGAACCCGGGCCTATCTTTAGACCCCCACTGCTTGTCCAATAGCACAATAACAGGGGGTTGTTTTTGTATTTTTATACATTTTTTTTCCCTAAGGTTTTCATATGATTTGTGCATCTGTATTTTGCGAGACGTACTAATCAGTACATCTAGAGTGCACATACCTTCTAAGTTAGTTTTAGTGGCATTCTTACAATGGTCAAGAATATGATTTCTTAAAATATGTCAGAACCAACATGCAAGCATCAAACAGTGGTAATTTAGGGTTTTTTTGTCTATTTTTCTAGGGCTATGCTTCACCGTTTTTCTAGTTGTGGGCTTCACGAGGCGTAGGGCATGGAGCGACAAAGACAGTAGTATGTGTTCTACAGGCGATCCGAGAACAGTGAAGGCCGTCATGCTATGCAGTGTCAACTATCACTTTATCTACTTCTTTCAGCGTTTTCTAGCAGGGGCCTCAAGTTGCTTGTAGATTCTCTGGTGCTCACCTCTAGGGTTCTCTGGTCGCCTCTAGTGTTCTCTGGTTCTCTGGCCTAGGGTTCTCTGGTGTTCTTTGGATAAATTGCAAAGCAAAATCCAAGAGCATAGCTACACCGCACAATCTCATCATCAGGTGTTCAAGCTGTAAGAGGTTGATAACTATTGAATCATAAAAGTACACGATGCTATTTTTTGTGGCGCAGCAAAGTTCGATCTCATGCCCCCGCTTCTTTTATATACTTCAAACCTGCTTTTTCAATGTTTTCGTTTTTTCTATGCTTCTGTTTTTCTATGCAGGGAAGTCCATACGGTACATAGCATATCTAAATGGTTGCCATATCAGCATGAAGACAACATTACTTATATTTTCTTCAACACGGTTTATCATATGCGAAATGAGAGACATAAGTTCCCCACCGGATCTCAATAGTTGCAAAGAATCACCGCAGCTTTGGTAATTTGTTTCAGATCCGCCAATATAACTTGTTATTTCCTTCCCCGCTGCGTTGATACTTTACATGGTTGTTCTTGCCCGAAGGAGTCTTATTCAGAGACCACTTTGATTATCCAGAAACATCAACCGCAAATGCAAGTTGTTCCATGTTTTTGCTTCGCTAGGACAAATTGCATTTGCTCTCTCGTGGCGCAATATTGTTTCGAGATTCAAGCCAACATTCCTTTAACGTAACGTAAGCCTTCAAAAGAACCCATGTGGAGAGGTGCTATTCGGCGCATATATAATAATTGCATTATGCTATTTGCCTACCGCAATCATATGCCATTGGGTGTATGGGCGCGAAATTTTGTTACAAAATATCCTTCCGTAAACGAGAATATGCTTTTGATCCTTAAACATTCAAAGTGGCTTGTAACCTTCACAAATGCAATGCCGGTACTTTCACATGGTTGGTAGCTATCGTGTATAATAAATTCAAAGAGAGCTTAGGAACTAAATACAATTGGATTATAAGCAGCTACATAGATGAAACTTGTTTGTTATCTTTGCTTACGTGGAGAGAATTAACTTTGTTGTTTTAGTGCAATGCCATTTCTTGACAAGATCGAAGGATATATTGAGCAGAAGTTTTATGGAAAATCAACAGCTGCAATTCCAGTTATAGTCCGAGCAGTTATACGTTTGCTTTATGTTGGTACTTGATCACTATTCCTTAAAATTTCAATTAGGAAACTTTTTGTTTCTTGTCATTATTTTCCAACTTGTTCATGAAAGAATTGAGGCATCTGCAAGGATTAGCATTGTTACATGGTTAGCATTGTGAGGCCCTTTGTTGTACTTCGCAATTCGCTCAACCACTAGCACCGCCATTGTATAGCTATGGTTATTTTTCAATTTTCACCAATTAAACACATAAAATCTTTCTAAGTTCAACTACAATACCTAATACAACACCTAGTAATTAACATGCAGGCCTTAAACATTACCTATGCTTGCTTTTGTTAAAGTCCGAAAGGCTCATTTAAAAAAAAAATATATATATTTCTCCTAAGGCCCCGAAGGGGCAAAAAAAAATTATAATTCACACAAACTTTTACATCAAACACTTTAAAATTAAATTCCCCCTTGAAACCCCCTTTGGGTTGGGTGCATATTCACACGGGGGGTGACGTAGGGCAGCGAGAGCCCTTAAAATCGTATAACACATGCACAAACTTGGCACCATATAGTACATTGCCCAAAATCTTATAGTATTTTGCAAACTTGAATATAGAGTATACAAAAATTTGTACAGGCATACCCCACAAACGAGGATCACTATCTACAGTTCACATCACGGAATATAGGGCATATATACTCATCCGACAGCTCTCGATGCCCGGAGTCACCCCTCGTGTGAATATGCACCCAAATCAAAGGGGGTTTCAAAAGGGATTTAATTTTAAAGTGTCTGATCTAATGGTTTGTGTGAAATTTCATCTAGATTAAAGCATCTTACATGGTTTGCTTCCACAACAGCAGGGTTCTTCACAAATAAGTCGTTATTTTGGCCTTGATTCTTCAAACGGGTTCCCTTCCCTCTTGGTTTTTTCTGATTTCTTGCTAGCATCTGGTGTTTTCACATTCTTGTTTAATCTGGATGACTTTCGGGGGGCAGCTGCATCATTCGACTTAGCAGAGCATCATATGGCCTATACTCATGACTGTGAGTCCGGGTTCAGTGAGAAGTACATTTACACAAACTCATCTAAACATTCGTCCATTATTTTTCAATAGTTTGGATTAGTATTTGATGAGATACTAAATGTAAATAAAAAAGTAAGAAATGTAGATCAAGTTACCTGTAGAGATCGTTCCCAAGCTGTTCTGATTTGTTTTTTTGGAGTCAGTATTCTTTCCTTCTTCTTGGGTTTTTGCATTTTCCAGATTTTTCTTAAGTTCTGAATTCTCAACTTCTGCTCCAGATTTCTCATTGTAATCAAGTTCAACCTCTTAATTACATCAACAGCAATAGTTGCCACATACTCAAGAGTATCCTCCTGTATATCTTCACGCTCCGAAGATTCTTCTTGATTAGTAGGACCTGTAAACATGGATGACATCTCAATTGTTGTACCCTGAAATAAAATGCACTCATACCGTTGCTCGGTACTATTTTTTCTTCTCAGGCCTTCTTAGGCGTGGACTTCTTCTTAGGAATCACGTTTTACTCTGCCGCCTTTACTTTTACAGATGTGGCCTTTGCCTACTCCTTCAATCTCGAGTTCCTTATCATAATATGGAATGTCATCGTGTTTACTTGAAATGCCACCTTCCTCAAACCGTACCACGGTAGAAAGATTTTTGCTTTTTCCTTCAAATCCTGCTTTGTCTCCCTTGGCTACATCTTCCAACAGTTCAAATGTTTTTGGAACCTCCAAAATTGTGCAAACCGAGCCAAGAACCAGAAATCGCAACACAATGCAAAACAATATTAAAACAAGCTCACCTGATCTGTGTTGTAGCTTCTGCTCAGCTAGCTTTTTGTCACTTTGAAGCTTTGAAAATAAATCAACATATAACAGTCGGCTATCAGTCTATAACTAGTCTGTTAGAATAAAGGTACATATTTCTATAATTGATCTACATTGAAGCACTATGAGTAAATAAAAATGTAACCAGCTATTGATATATATAGAATGTACATGTCAAGTACATATATGTGCTTCAATGTATGCACATGTACATACAAGACAATTCTAATACATAACAGACCTCTAAATGTTCCGCCCCAAAACTCAGTACACAACTCCTAAATTTATGTATTAATGTTCTACATTCATTCATGTAAAAACATTTTTGTAGAAAGTCATGTGTACACTAATATACACAGGTGTACAACATGAAATGTAATATGTGCAATGATGACAGTCTGTCCAGGACCCTTACACTGTGAATATACAACATGTATGTAAGGAACACATATATGTATGACATGCAAGCCATGGAACTATAAGTAGAAGGAATCAATACACTCCTGCATGCTATATAGCACAACCCTAAGTGCAGCAATGTACATTAACAGATTCTAACTGCAGTAACCCTGGGTACAACAATGTAAGCATAGATTATGAAATGTTGCTTACCTCCAGTGTACACACCCAAGATCTTTGAAATGTTTACGTCCCATTTGCATGCTTTTGGGCAGGATAGTCCAGCAGAAATAGAATATGAGAATCATAATACATGAAATAAATGCTCGCATGGAGCAACTAGGATAGGTTCATTATTGGCAAAGCCATTGCTACAAAAAACACATCCATGCACATATATGAATTTGTCTTGTGCTCGAGAGATCACTAAGCTTGTTTTGGGCTGAAGGAGTAGCTGCATAATGCATCATGTACTTGTGCATGTCATCAAGTCTTTTGCAGCACTCAAACTGAACTTTATGGGTCATCAAGTTTTGCAATATTCCTCTTTTCACATAACTCCTTTTCTTGAATAGCTTTTTCCAACGGTTCTTGAACTTTCTTTAACATTTCTTCCTTCCTGGCTCTATCCCTCATCAGAAGGTCAACCTCTTGTTACACAGTCTTGATGTCTCTTTTATTCTGCTTAGCATCGTCAAGAACACTATTAATGTCTTGCCGAACCTGTGCTAAGTCCTCTTCATGTGCATCTTTTCTTCTAGAAACTTATTTATGTCATCATGGAGTTGTGCCTGCTGAATTTTTAGTTCTTCAACCTTGGAAGAGCTGCTAGCTGTCCATGGCACTGCTGCAACAAAGTTTCTGCAAATTGAAGGTCTTCTTTAGGGTAAAATCCTTGCCGCAATTTAGGGACCTTTGATGTGGATTTAGAGGTCCCGATAGCAGATTCCTTTGCTCCTCCCTTTGCCAAAACTTTAAAAATATCCCAATCTACTTTTTTACCTGCTAATTGAATGGTAAAGGCACGAGCAAAGTACTCAGGTACATGGCGGTTGGTCACCTCCCGCTTACCAAGAACTAGTTCATAGTGCTTGTAAAATTTTTCAGACCATTCTGCCTTCACGCTAGATTCATTGAACCCGGGCCTATCTTTAGACCCCCACTGCTCGTCCAATAGCACAATAACAGGGGGTTGTTTTTGTATTTTTATACATTTTTTTTCCCTAAGGTTTTCATATGATTTGTGCCTGTATTTTGCGAGACGTACTAATCAGTACATCTAGAGTGCACATACCTTCTAAGTTAGTTTTAGTGGCATTCTTACAATGGTCAAGAATATGATTTCTTAAAATATGTCAGAACCAACATGCAAGCATCAAACAGTGGTAATTTAGGGTTTTTTTGTCTATTTTTCTAGGGCTATGCTTCGCCGTTTTCTAGCAGGGGCTTCACGAGGCGTAGGCATGGAGCGACAGCACACGAGTATGCTGTTCTACAGGCGATCCGAGAACAGTGAAGGCCGTCATGCTATGCAGTGTCAACTATCACTTTATCTACTTCTTTCAGCGTTTTCTAGCAGGGGCCTCAAGTTGCTTGTAGATTCTCTGGTGCTCACCTCTAGGGTTCTCTGGTCGCCTCTAGTGTTCTCTGGTTCTCTGGCCTAGGGTTCTCTGGTGTTCTTTGGGTAAATTGCAAAGCAAAATCCAAGAGCATAGCTACACTGCACAATCTCATCTGTGTGTTCAAGCTGTAAGAGGTTGATAACTATTGAATCATAAAGTACACGCATGCTATTTTCTTGCGGCAGCAGGTTCAGTCTCATGCCCTGCTTCTTTTATATACTTCAAACTGTTTTTCAATGTTTCTGTTTTTCTATGCTTCTGTTTTTCTATGCAGGGAAGTCCATACGGTACATAGCATATCTAAATGGTTGCCATATCAGCATGAAGACAACATTACTTATATTTTCTTCAACACAGTTTATCATATGCGAAATGAGAGACATAAGTTCTCTCACCTGGATCTCAATAGTTGCAGCAATCACTGCAGTTTGGTAATTTGTTTCGTATCTGCCAATATAACTTGTTATTTCCTTCCCTGTTGCGTTGATACTTTACATGGTTGTTCTTGCCCAGAAGGAGTCTTATTCTGTAGACCACTTTGATTATCCAGAAACATCAACTGCAAATGCAGTGTTCCATGTTTTTGCTTCGCTAGGACAAATTGCATTTGCTCTCTCAGGGCGCAATATTGTTCTGGAGATTCAAGCCAACATTCCTTTAACAGAACAGAAGCCTTCAAAAGAACCCATGTGGAGAGGTGCTATTCTGGCATATATAATAATTGCATTATGCTATTTGCCTACCGCAATCATATGCCATTGGGTGTATGGCAGCCAGCTTGTTACAAAATATCCTTCCAGAAACGAGAATATGCTTTTGATCCTTAAACATTCAAAGTGGCTTGTAACCTTCACAAATGCAATGCTGGTACTTCACATGGTTGGTAGCTATCAGGTATAATAAATTCAAAGAGAGCTTAGGAACTAAATACAATTGGATTATAAGCAGCTACATAGATGAAACTTGTTTGTTATCTTTGCTTACGTGGAGAGAATTAACTTTGTTGTTTTAGTGCAATGCCATTTCTTGACAAGATCGAAGGATATATTGAGCAGAAGTTTTATGGAAAATCAACAGCTGCAATTCCAGTTATAGTCCGAGCAGTTATACGTTTGCTTTATGTTGGTACTTGATCACTATTCCTTAAAATTTCAATTAGGAAACTTTTTGTTTCTTGTCATTATTTTCCAACTTGTTCATGAAAGAATTGAGGCATCTGCAAGGATTAGCATTGTTACATGGTTAGCATTGTGAGGCCCTTTGTTGTACTTCGCAATTCGCTCAACCACTAGCACCGCCATTGTATAGCTATGGTTATTTTTCAATTTTCACCAATTAAACACATAAAATCTTTCTAAGTTCAACTACAATACCTAATACAACACCTAGTAATTAACATGCAGGCCTTAAACATTACCTATGCTTGCTTTTGTTAAAGTCCGAAAGGCTCATTTAAAAAACATATATATATATTTCTCCTAAGGCCCCGAAGGGGCAAAAAAAAATTATAATTCACACAAACTTTTACATCAAACACTTTAAAATTAAATTCCCCCTTGAAACCCCCTTTGGGTTGGGTGCATATTCACACGGGGGGTGACGTAGGGCAGCGAGAGCCCTTAAAATCGTATAACACATGCACAAACTTGGCACCATATAGTACATTGCCCAAAATCTTATAGTATTTTGCAAACTTGAATATAGAGTATACAAAAATTTTGTGCAGGGCATACCCCACAAGCGAGGATCACTATCTACAGTTCACATCACGGAATATAGGGCATATATACTCATCCGATGACTCGATGCCCGAGTCACCCCGATGGTGAATATGCACCCAAATCAAAGGGGGTTTCAAAGGGATTTAATTTTAAAGTGTCCGATCTAATGGTTTGTGTGAAATTTCATCTAGATTAAAGCATCTTACATGGTTTGCTTCCACAAATGCGAGGTTCTTCACAAATAAGTCGTTATTTTGGCCTTGATTCTTCAAGCGGGTTCCCTTCCCTCTTGGTTTTTTCTGATTTCTTGCTAGCATCTGGTGTTTTCACATTCTTGTTTAATCTGGATGACTTTCGGGGGGCAGCTGCATCATTCGACTTAGCAGAGCATCATATGGCCTATACTCATGACTGTGAGTCCGGGTTCAGTGAGAAGTACATTTACACAAACTCATCTAAACATTCGTCCATTATTTTTCAATAGTTTGGATTAGTATTTGATGAGATACTAAATGTAAATAAAAAGTAAGAAATGTAGATCAAGTTACTGTAGAGATCGTTCCCAAAGCTGTTTCGATTTGTTTTTGGAGTCGATATTCTTTCCTTCTTCTTGGGTTTTGCATTTTCCAGATTTTTCTTAAGTTCTGAATTCTCAACTTCTGCTCCAGATTTCTCATTGTAATCAAGTTCAACCTCTTAATTACATCAACAGCAATAGTTGCCACATACTCAAGAGTATCCTCCTGTATATCTTCACGCTCCGAAGATTCTTCTTGATTAGTAGGACCTGTAAACATGGATGACATCTCAATTGTTGTACCCTGAAATAAAATGCACTCATACCTGTTGCTACTGGTACTATTTTCTTCTTCTGTGCCTTCTTAGGCGTGGACTTCTTCTTAGGAATCACGTTTTTCTGCTGCTTTGCCTTTACTTTTACAGATGTGGCCTTTGCCTACTCCTTCAATCTCGAGTTCCTTATCATAATATGGAATGTCATCGTGTTTACTTGAAATGCCACCTTCCTCAAACCGTACCACGGTAGAAAGATTTTTGCTTTTTCCTTCAAATTCTGCTTTGTCTCCCTTGGCTACATCTTCCAACAGTTCAAATGTTTTTGGAACCTCCAAAATTGTGCAAACCGAGCCAAGAACCAGAAATCGCAACACAATGCAAAACAATATTAAAACAAGCTCACGATGCAGGTTGTAGCTTACGCTTTCGCCTAGCTTTTTGTCACTTTGAAGCTTTGAAAATAAATCAACATATAACAGTCGGCTATCAGTCTATAACTAGTCTGTTAGAATAAAGGTACATATTTCTATAATTGATCTACATTGAAGCACTATGAGTAAATAAAAATGTAACCAGCTATTGATATATATAGAATGTACATGTCAAGTACATATATGTGCTTCAATGTATGCACATGTACATACAAGACAATTCTAATACATAACAGACCTCTAAATGTTCCGCCCCAAAACTCAGAGTACACAACTCCTAAATTTATGTATTAATGTTCTACATTCATTCATGTAAAAACATTTTTGTAGAAAGTCATGTGTACACTAATATACACAGGTGTACAACATGAAATGTAATATGTGCAATGATGACAGTCTGTCCAGGACCCTTACACTGTGAATATACAACATGTATGTAAGGAACACATATATGTATGACATGCAAGCCATGGAACTATAAGTAGAAGGAATCAATACACTCCTGCATGCTATATAGCACAACCCTAAGTGCAGCAATGTACATTAACAGATTCTAACTGCAGTAACCCTGGGTACAACAATGTAAGCATAGATTATGAAATGTTGCTTACCTCCAGTGTACACACCCAAGATCTTTGAAATGTTTACGTCCCATTTGCATGCTTTTGGGCAGGATAGTCCAGCAGAAATAGAATATGAGAATCATAATACATGAAATAAATGCTCGCATGGAGCAACTAGGATAGGTTCATTATTGGCAAAGCCATTGCTACAAAAAACACATCCATGCACATATATGAATTTGTCTTGTGCTCGAGAGATCACTAAGCTTGTTTTGGGCTGAAGGAGTAGCTGCATAATGCATCATGTACTTGTGCATGTCATCAAGTCTTTTGCAGCACTCAAACTGAACTTTATGGGTCATCAAGTTTTGCAATATTCCTCTTTTCACATAACTCCTTTTCTTGAATAGCTTTTTCCAACGGTTCTTGAACTTTCTTTAACATTTCTTCCTTCGGCTCTATCCCTCATCGGAAGGTCAACCTCTTGTTACCGGTCTTGATGTCTCTTTTATTACGCTTAGCATCGTCAAGAACACTATTAATGTCTTGCCAACCTGTGCTAAGTCCTCTTCATGTGCATCTTTTCTTCTAGAAACTTATTTATGTCATCATGGAGTTGTGCTGCTGAATTTTTAGTTCTTCAACCTTGGAAGAGCTGCTAGGCTGTCCATGTAATCTTTGCAACAAAGTTTTACGCAAATTGAAGGTCTTCTTTAGGGTAAAATCCTTGCCGCAATTTAGGGACCTTTGATGTGGATTTAGAGGTCCCGATAGCTTGATTCCTTTGCTCCTCCCTTTGCCAAAACTTTAAAAATATCCCAATCTACTTTTTACCCGCTAATTGAATGGTAAAGGCACGAGCAAAGTACTTTCGGGTACATGGCGGTTGGTCACCTCCGCTTACCAAGAACTAGTTCATAGTGCTTGTAAAATTTTTCGGACCATTACGCCTTCACGCTAGATTCATTGAACCGGGCCTATCTTTAGACCCCCCTTTGCTTTCGTCCAATAGCACAATAACAGGAGGTTGTTTTTGTATTTTTATACATTTTTTTCCCTAAGGTTTTCATATGATTTGTGCCTGTATTGTAAGACGTACTAATCAGTACATCTAGAGTGCACATACCTTCTAAGTTAGTTTTAGTGGCATTCTTACAATGGTCAAGAATATGATTTCTTAAAATATGTCGAACCAACATGCAAGCATCAAGCGATTGGTAATTTAGGGTTTTTTGTCTATTTTTCTAGGGCTATGCTTCAGCCGTTTTTCTAGCGAGGGGCTTCACGAGGCGTAGGCATGGAGCGGCAAAGACACGCAGTATCTTTGTTCTCACAGCGATCCGAGAAACGATGAAGGCCGTCATGCTATGCAGTGTCAACTATCACTTTATCTACTTCTTTCAGCGTTTTCTAGCAGGGGCCTCAAGTTGCTTGTAGATTCTCTGGTGCTCACCTCTAGGGTTCTCTGGTCGCCTCTAGTGTTCTCTGGTTCTCTGGCCTAGGGTTCTCTGGTGTTCTTTGGGTAAATTGCAAAGCAAAATCCAAGAGCATAGCTACACTGCACAATCTCATCTGTGTGTTCAAATTTGTAAGAGGTTGATAACTATTGAATCATAAAAATTACGCGATGCTATTTTCTTGTGGCAGCAGGTTCAGTCTCATGCCCTGCTTCTTTTATATACTTCAAACTGTTTTTCAATGTTTCTGTTTTTCTATGCTTCTGTTTTTCTATGCAGGGAAGTCCATACGGTACATAGCATATCTAAATGGTTGCCATATCAGCATGAAGACAACATTACTTATATTTTCTTCAACACAGTTTATCATATGCGAAATGAGAGACATAAGTTCCCTCACCTGGATCTCAATAGTTTGCAAAGCAATCAACTGCGGTTTGGTAATTTGTTTCAGTATCCGCCAATATAACTTGTTATTTCCTTCCTGTTGCGTTGATACTTTACATGGTTGTTCTTGCCCGGAAGGAGTCTTATTACGTAGACCACTTTGATTATCCGAAACATCAAGCGCAAATCACGGTGTTCCATGTTTTTGCTTCGCTAGGACAAATTGCATTTGCTCTCTCAGGGCGCAATGTTGTTCTGGAGATTCAAGCCAACATTCCTTTAACAGAACAGAAGCCTTCAAAAGAACCCATGTGGAGAGGTGCTATTCTGGCATATATAATAATTGCATTATGCTATTTGCCTACCGCAATCATATGCCATTGGGTGTATGGCAACCCGACTTGTTACAA
The DNA here is from genome assembly GCA_021234155.1 of Isoetes taiwanensis. NCBI lineage: Eukaryota > Viridiplantae > Streptophyta > Lycopodiopsida > Isoetales > Isoetaceae > Isoetes > Isoetes taiwanensis. Next base: position 90,844 of record JAJEKV010000179.1, read on the forward strand.
AATATCCTTCCAGAAACGAGAATATGCTTTTGATCCTTAAACATTCAAAGTGGCTTGTAACCTTCACAAATGCAATGCTGGTACTTCACATGGTTGGTGGCTATCAGGTATAATAAATTCAAAGAGAGCTTAGGAACTAAATACAATTGGATTATAAGCAGCTACATAGATGAAACTTGTTTGTTATCTTTGCTTACGTGGAGAGAATTAACTTTGTTGTTTTAGTGCAATGCCATTTCTTGACAAGATCGAAGGATATATTGAGCAGAAGTTTTATGGAAAATCAACAGCTGCAATTCCAGTTATAGTCCGAGCAGTTATACGTTTGCTTTATGTTGGTACTTGATCACTATTCCTTAAAATTTCAATTAGGAAACTTTTTGTTTCTTGTCATTATTTTCCAACTTGTTCATGAAAGAATTGAGGCATCTGCAAGGATTAGCATTGTTACATGGTTAGCATTGTGAGGCCCTTTGTTGTACTTCGCAATTCGCTCAACCACTAGCACCGCCATTGTATAGCTATGGTTATTTTTCAATTTTCACCAATTAAACACATAAAATCTTTCTAAGTTCAACTACAATACCTAATACAACACCTAGTAATTAACATGCAGGCCTTAAACATTACCTATGCTTGCTTTTGTTAAAGTCCGAAAGGCTCATTTAAAAAAAATATATATATATTTCTCCTAAGGCCCCGAAGGGGCAAAAAAAAATTATAATTCACACAAACTTTTACATCAAACACTTTAAAATTAAATTCCCCCTTGAAACCCCCTTTGGGTTGGGTGCATATTCACACGGGGGGTGACGTAGGGCAGCGAGAGCCCTTAAAATCGTATAACACATGCACAAACTTGGCACCATATAGTACATTGCCCAAAATCTTATAGTATTTTGCAAACTTGAATATATATAGAGTATACAAAAATTTGTACAGGCATACCCCACAAACGAGGATCACTATCTACAGTTCACATCACGGAATATAGGGCATATATACTCATCCGACAGCTCTCGATGCCCGGAGTCACCCCTCGTGTGAATATGCACCCAAATCAAAGGGGGTTTCAAAAGGGATTTAATTTTAAAGTGTCTGATCTAATGGTTTGTGTGAAATTTCATCTAGATTAAAGCATCTTACATGGTTTGCTTCCACAACAGCAGGGTTCTTCACAAATAAGTCGTCTTTTTGGCCTTGATTCTTCAAACGGGTTCCCTTCCCTCTTGGTTTTTTCTGATTTCTTGCTAGCATCTGGTGTTTTCACATTCTTGTTTAATCTGGATGACTTCCGGGGGGCAGCTGCATCATTCGACTTAGCAGAGCATCATATGGCCTATACTCATGACTGTGAGTCCGGGTTCAGTGAGAAATACATTTACACAAACTCATCTAAACATTCGTCCATTATTTTTCAATAGTTTGGATTAGTATTTGATGAGATACTAAATGTAAATAAAAAAGTAAGAAATGTAGATCAAGTTACCTGTAGAGATCGTTCCCAAGCTGTTCTGATTTGTTTTTTTGGAGTCAGTATTCTTTCCTTCTTCTTGGGTTTTTGCATTTTCCAGATTTTTCCTAAGTTCTGAATTCTCACCTTCTGCTCCAGATTTCTCATTGTAATCAAGTTCAACCTCTTAATTACATCAACAGCAATAGTTGCCACATACTCAAGAGTATCCTCCTGTATATCTTCACGCTCCGAAGATTCTTCTTGATTAGTAGGACCTGTAAACATGGATGACATCTCAATTTTGTACCCTGAAATAAAATGCACTCATACCTGTTGCTACTGGTACTATTTTCTTCTTCTGTGCCTTCTTAGGCGTGGACTTCTTCTTAGGAATCACGTTTTCTGCTTTCTTTGCCTTTACTTTTCTGGATGTGGCCTTTGCCTACTCCTTCAATCTCGAGTTCCTTATCATAATATGGAATGTCATCGTGTTTACTTGAAATGCCACCTTCCTCAAACCGTACCACGGTAGAAAGATTTTTGCTTTTTCCTTCAAATCCTGCTTTGTCTCCCTTGGCTACATCTTCCAACAGTTCAAATGTTTTTGGAACCTCCAAAATTGTGCAAACCGAGCCAAGAACCGTAAATCGCCAACACAATGCAAAACAATATTAAAACAAGCTCTCACGATGCGTGTTGTAGCTTACGCTTTCGCCTAGCTTTTTGTCACTTTGAAGCTTTGAAAATAAATCAACATATAACAGTCGGCTATCAGTCTATAACTAGTCTGTTAGAATAAAGGTACATATTTCTATAATTGATCTACATTGAAGCACTATGAGTAAATAAAAATGGAACCAGCTATTGATATATATAGAATGTACATGTCAAGTACATATATGTGCTTCAATGTATGCACATGTACATACAAGACAATTCTAATACATAACAGACCTCTAAATGTTCCGCCCCAAAACTCAGTACACAACTCCTAAATTTATGTATTAATGTTCTACATTCATTCATGTAAAAACATTTTTGTAGAAAGTCATGTGTACACTAATATACACAGGTGTACAACATGAAATGTAATATGTGCAATGATGACAGTCTGTCCAGGACCCTTACACTGTGAATATACAAGTTACAACATGTATGTAAGGAACACATATATGTATGACATGCAAGCCATGGAACTATAAGTAGAAGGAATCAATACACTCCTGCATGCTATATAGCACAACCCTAAGTGCAGCAATGTACATTAACAGATTCTAACTGCAGTAACCCTGGGTACAACAATGTAAAGCATAGATTATGAAATGTTGCTTACCTCCAGTGTACACATCCAAGATCTTTGAAATGTTTACGTCCCATTTGCATGCTTTTGGGCAGGATAGTCCAGCAGAAATAGAATATGAGAAACATAATACATGAAATGAATGCTCGCATGGAGCAACTAGGATAGGTTCATTATTGGCAAAGCCATTGCTACAAAAAACACATCCATGCACATATATGAATTTGTCTTGTGCTCGAGAGATCACTAAGCTTGTTTTGGGCTGAAGGAGTAGCTGCATAATGTATCATGTACTTGTGCATGTCATCAAGTCTTTTGCAGCACTCAAACTGAACTTTATGGGTCATCAAGTTTTGCAATATTCCTCTTTTCACATAACTCCTTTTCTTGAATAGCTTTTTCCAACGGTTCTTGAACTTTCTTTAAGATTTCTTCCTTCCTGGCTCTATCCCTCATCAGAAGGTCAACCTCTTGTTACACAGTCTTGATGTCTCTTTTATTACGCTTAGCATCGTCAAGAACACTATTAATGTCTTGCCAACTGTGCTAAGTCCTCTTCATGTGCATCTTTTCTTCTAGAAACTTATTTATGTCATCATGGAGTTGTGCCTGCTGAATTTTTAGTTCTTCAACCTTGGAAGAGCTGCTAGCTGTCCATGACTCCGCTGCAACAAAGTTTCTGCAAATTGAAGGTCTTCTTTAGGGTAAAATCCTTGCCGCAATTTAGGGACCTTTGATGTGGATTTAGAGGTCCCGATAGCAGATTCCTTTGCTCCTCCCTTTGCCAAAACTTTAAAAATATCCCAATCTACTTTTTTACCTGCTAATTGAATGGTAAAGGCACGAGCAAAGTACTCAGGTACATGGCGGTTGGTCACCTCCCGCTTACCAAGAACTAGTTCATAGTGCTTGTAAAATTTTTCAGACCATTCTGCCTTCACGCTAGATTCATTGAACCCGGGCCTATCTTTAGACCCCCACTGCTCGTCCAATAGCACAATAACAGGGGGTTGTTTTTGTATTTTTATACATTTTTTTTCCCTAAGGTTTTCATATGATTTGTGCCTGTATTTTGCGAGACGTACTAATCAGTACATCTAGAGTGCACATACCTTCTAAGTTAGTTTTAGTGGCATTCTTACAATGGTCAAGAATATGATTTCTTAAAATATGTCAGAACCAACATGCAAGCATCAAACAGTGGTAATTTAGGGTTTTTTTGTCTATTTTTCTAGGGCTATGCTTCGCCGTTTTCTAGCAGGGGCTTCACGAGGCGTAGGCATGGAGCGACAGCACACGAGTATGCTGTTCTACAGGCGATCCGAGAACAGTGAAGGCCGTCATGCTATGCAGTGTCAACTATCACTTTATCTACTTCTTTCAGCGTTTTCTAGCAGGGGCCTCAAGTTGCTTGTAGATTCTCTGGTGCTCACCTCTAGGGTTCTCTGGTCGCCTCTAGTGTTCTCTGGTTCTCTGGCCTAGGGTTCTCTGGTGTTCTTTGGGTAAATTGCAAAGCAAAATCCAAGAGCATAGCTACACTGCACAATCTCATCTGTGTGTTCAAGATAATGGTTTGTGTGAAATTTCATCTAGATTAAAGCATCTTACATGGTTTGCTTCCACAACAGCAGGGTTCTTCACAAATAAGTCGTTATTTTGGCCTTGATTCTTCAAACGGGTTCCCTTCCCTCTTGGTTTTTTCTGATTTCTTGCTAGCATCTGGTGTTTTCACATTCTTGTTTAATCTGGATGACTTCCGGGGGGCAGCTGCATCATTCGACTTAGCAGAGCATCATATGGCCTATACTCACGACTGTGAGTCCGGGTTCAGTGAGAAGTACATTTACACAAACTCATCTAAACATTCGTCCATTATTTTTCAATAGTTTGGATTAGTATTTGATGAGATACTAAATGTAAATAAAAAAGTAAGAAATGTAGATCAAGTTACCTGTAGAGATCGTTCCCAAGCTGTTCTGATTTGTTTTTTTGGAGTCAGTATTCTTTCCTTCTTCTTGGGTTTTTGCATTTTCCAGATTTTTCTTAAGTTCTGAATTCTCACCTTCTGCTCCAGATTTCTCATTGTAATCAAGTTCAACCTCTTAATTACATCAACAGCAATAGTTGCCACATACTCAAGAGTATCCTCCTGTATATCTTCACGCTCCGAAGATTCTTCTTGATTAGTAGGACCTGTAAACATGGATGACATCTCAATTGTTGTACCCTGAAATAAAATGCACTCATACCTGTTGCTACTGGTACTATTTTCTTCTTCTGTGCCTTCTTAGGCGTGGACTTCTTCTTAGGAATCACGTTTTCTGCTGCTGCCTTTACTTTTACAGATGTGGCCTTTGCCTACTCCTTCAATCTCGAGTTCCTTATCATAATATGGAATGTCATCGTGTTTACTTGAAATGCCACCTTCCTCAAACCGTACCACGGTAGAAAGATTTTTGCTTTTTCTTTCAAATCCTGCTTTGTCTCCCTTGGCTACATCTTCCAACAGTTCAAATGTTTTTGGAACCTCCAAAATTGTGCAAACCGAGCCAAGAACCAGAAATCGCAACACAATGCAAAACAATATTAAAACAAGCTCACCTGATCTGTGTTGTAGCTTCTGCTCAGCTAGCTTTTTGTCACTTTGAAGCTTTGAAAATAAATCAACATATAACAGTCGGCTATCAGTCTATAACTAGTCTGTTAGAATAAAGGTACATATTTCTATAATTGATCTACATTGAAGCACTATGAGTAAATAAAAATGGAACCAGCTATTGATATATATAGAATGTACATGTCAAGTACATATATGTGCTTCAATGTATGCACATGTACATACAAGACAATTCTAATACATAACAGACCTCTAAATGTTCGCCCCCAAAACTTCGATTACACAACTCCTAAATTTATGTATTAATGTTCTACATTCATTCATGTAAAAACATTTTTGTAGAAAGTCATGTGTACACTAATATACACAGGTGTACAACATGAAATGTAATATGTGCAATGATGACAGTCTGTCCAGGACCCTTACACTGTGAATATACAAGTTACAACATGTATGTAAGGAACACATATATGTATGACATGCAAGCCATGGAACTATAAGTAGAAGGAATCAATACACTCCTGCATGCTATATAGCACAACCCTAAGTGCAGCAATGTACATTAACAGATTCTAACTGCAGTAACCCTGGGTACAACAATGTAAAGCATAGATTATGAAATGTTGCTTACCTCCAGTGTACACATCCAAGATCTTTGAAATGTTTACGTCCCATTTGCATGCTTTTGGGCAGGATAGTCCAGCAGAAATAGAATATGAGAAACATAATACATGAAATGAATGCTCGCATGGAGCAACTAGGATAGGTTCATTATTGGCAAAGCCATTGCTACAAAAAACACATCCATGCACATATATGAATTTGTCTTGTGCTCGAGAGATCACTAAGCTTGTTTTGGGCTGAAGGAGTAGCTGCATAATGCATCATGTACTTGTGCATGTCATCAAGTCTTTTGCAGCACTCAAACTGAACTTTATGGGTCATCAAGTTTTGCAATATTCCTCTTTTCACATAACTCCTTTTCTTGAATAGCTTTTTCCAACGGTTCTTGAACTTTCTTTAAGATTTCTTCCTTCCTGGCTCTATCCCTCATCAGAAGGTCAACCTCTTGTTACACAGTCTTGATGTCTCTTTTATTCTGCTTAGCATCGTCAAGAACACTATTAATGTCTTGCCGAACCTGTGCTAAGTCCTCTTCATGTGCATCTTTTCTTCTAGAAACTTATTTATGTCATCATGGAGTTGTGCCTGCTGAATTTTTAGTTCTTCAACCTTGGAAGAGCTGCTAGCTGTCCATGGCACTGCTGCAACAAAGTTTCTGCAAATTGAAGGTCTTCTTTAGGGTAAAATCCTTGCCGCAATTTAGGGACCTTTGATGTGGATTTAGAGGTCCCGATAGCAGATTCCTTTGCTCCTCCCTTTGCCAAAACTTTAAACATATCCCAATCTACTTTTTTACCTGCTAATTGAATGGTAAAGGCACGAGCAAAGTACTCAAGTACATGGCGGTTGGTCACCTCCCGCTTACCAAGAACTAGTTCATAGTGCTTGTAAAATTTTTCAGACCATTCTGCCTTCACGCTAGATTCATTGAACCCGGGCATATCTTTAGACCCCACTGCTCATCCAATAGCACAAGAACAGGGGGTTGTTTTTGTATTTTTATACATTTTTTTCCCTAAGGTTTTCATATGATTTGTGCCTGTATTTTGCAAGACGTACTAATCAGTACATCTAGAGTGCACATACCTTCTAAGTTAGTTTTAGTGGCATTCTTACAATGGTCAAGAATATGATTTCTTAAAATATGTCAGAACCAACATGCAAGCATCAAACAGTGGTAATTTAGGGTTTTTTTGTCTATTTTTCTAGGGCTATGCTTCGCCGTTTTCTAGCAGGGGCTTCACGAGGCGTAGGCATGGAGCGACAGCACACGAGTATGCTATTCTACAGGCGATCCGAGAACAGTGAAGGCCGTCATGCTATGCAGTGTCAACTATCACTTTATCTACTTCTTTCAGCGTTTTCTAGCAGGGGCCTCAAGTTGCTTGTAGATTCTCTGGTGCTCACCTCTAGGGTTCTCTGGTCGCCTCTAGTGTTCTCTGGTTCCTTGGCCTAGGGTTCTCTGGTGTTCTTTGGGTAAATTGCAAAGCAAAATCCAAGAGCATAGCTACACTGCACAATCTCATCTGTGTGTTACCCCTAAGATTTCACACCCTATACGCAAACTATACCCGTATCCCCCTCCCCCCCACAGTAATCTTTTGGCCACCTTCATATGAAGTTAGCAATGCTTAATACTTTCTCTTCTTTGCATTCCATTATTCCCTCTTATCGTAGGAATTCATTAGTCACTCATGGTATTAGCTGACATGGAAAGTGGGAAGGCTCATGACACATATGGAATGTGCATAGAGCTGTTCAAATGGGGGGGGCGAGTATACAATAGAATATCTGATATGTTGTCTAAATGACAGTCTCAAGTTTGGTTTGCCGGATACATGGAAATTAATAGGGTCCATCCAGTGCACAAATCAGGGGACAAAAGACAAGTTCAAAATTACAGGATGATTTTAAAATAGGCAACACGTTCACCAAGATATTAGGGACACTTTTGGAACAGAAGCTGAGTGTATGGGCCGAGCAGAATGAAAGAAGATCACATTGTTAAGCTAGTTTCCGAGCAGCACATAATACATTGGATCATGCCTTGACATTAAGAGTATTAGTCGAACAAGCAAAAAGCTCGAACAAAGCATTATATGCAGCTTTCATTGATTTTACCAAGGCATTTGACACAGTCCAGAGGAAGGAATTGGGGGGACCGCATGGAGCAGACAGGGGTTCCAGATGAACTTAAAGGAGCAGTATCACAGCTATACTCGGAAGTTCTTATATCAGTAGCGTGGGACTTGAATTCTGTAATCAGGAATAACATCGGTGTGAGACAGGGGTGCCCACTGTCTCCCACTTTATTTGGTCTTTTTATAGACGAATTGGATGAATGGATGCGCGCTCATTCAGTGGCAGGAACTGAGCTGGGAGATTATGTGATCCAGTTGTTGCTTTACGCCGATGATGTAGTACTCTTAGCAACTAAGAAGAAAACATTACAAGTACATTTGAATACACTGGAGGGATTTTGTCTAAGGAGACATATGAGAGTGAATATAGCTAAGACGAAGATTATGATCTTCGGCACGAGGGAGAGACCAAAATTCACATATCAGGGTGTTATTATTGATAATGTGGAGAGCTTTAAATATCTTGGGATAGATTTTTTATCGAATTATAACTGGAAGGAATGCATTAAAAGATGAGTTGCAGGAGGAAAAGCGGCTCTCTATGGGATGCTATCAAGGTGCTCTAGAATATTTTTACATGATTGGGGGTTGAAGAAATTTCTGTACAAGACTTTGGTGACCACAGTAGTTCTTTATGGATCCCCAATTTGGGGGGCAGGACTGCTTTCTAAGCTTTGGATGCAAGTAGAATCAGTGCAAAAACAGTTTATCTGGGAAGAGTTAGGTAATAAAAGTAACGATAACTGATGACGCTATTTTGCTTAAAAAGCAGGTTTGTATCCTTTGGAGCTAGAAGCTTTATACCAAACTGTAAATTTTGTGAATAGAATTAAAAGCATACCCTCAAGCAGATTATCACACCAAGCTATGCTAGTATCATCATATCATGGTTGGATGGGGGATGTGATGAAATGGGCTGAACAATGGGGGCTGTCAAGTGCTAATTGGCCCGAGAATAAAAAGGATGCAAGAAAACTGCTTGAGCAACTTGCCATCCAGTGCATGTGGTCTGAGCAAGGGAGCAGAATGGTCCACTACAGAGTGCATGTAAATCCCCTAGAATCATATGGTGATCAGGAGTATATGAAAGTTGAGATACCAGGATTACTTAAGAAAGTAATGGCACGGTATAGGTTAAGCTCTCAGAGGTTGGCAATAGAAACTGGTCGATGATCTAAAACTCCAATGGAAGAGAGGCTTTGTAGCTTGTGCAACACAGCTAAATGCCCAGCATATGAAGACATTAGAGGGAGATTCAGCATACATGTAGAAGATTTTAAATCTTTATTTCAGTTGCAACTTTTAAAAGTAGAATTATATATTAAGGCAGTGGATGAACATCATTCTCTACTACTTAAAGTATGATTTAATGTATTTAGGCTCCATGGCCTTCTTGGCCCGAGTGAGCAAAGACATAAATTAAATTAAAATTAAATTAAATTTCCATCACAACACCCCCTTCCCTCTTATTAATATTCCTCAACGTGGACCATCCAGATCTAGAGGGGGGCGGGGGTAAAAGGAAGTATTTTTACACGAAGCACTATTGCACATGCACATCCTAAGCTGGTATACATCCCATTTTCTGTTGCGCATTAGAAAAGGGCCTTTCTTGCTCTCTGCAAAATTTAATTTCTTTACAAAATGATAGATATATTGACTCTTTCTTTGTCTATCTATCGGAATCCTCCCTTGATACTATGATACAAACTTAGAAAATGGAATTTCTGGGCTAAGACATTCCAGGTTTGATATTGCCAATTGATACCTGGGCACCCATTAAAACATTCTCCTCTTGTTTTGTTTTTGTTGCCTAGACTGCCAGCTTTACAGATTGTCTGCTCCCATTTGAGAGAATATTGTGTACACGGTGGCAAAGGCTCTTAACCATCTGAACATGCACAACTCAACTTAGAAAATCAGTATGAGCCTTAAACGACAACATAAGTAATTAAACTCTTTAATAAATAGTACCTGAGTTAGAATGAATTTACACCAGATTTCTCAGGATGGAAGAAGTTATGCGATGCTAGCTTTGAGGAATAAATACACAAGTCTGAAGCTTCGGCAACCCACAAAGAATTGGTTTGATCATAGCATTGTTTGAGGAGATTGCAAAATCCAACCTACAGATGCAATGGAAAAGCATTCAGCCACCGTACACGTGAAAAGGGATGAAATCTTACAACTAATCCAGTTAAAGAGCACTCTATAGCCAAAAAAAGCAGCATTGGGAGCAGAAAAGTTTATAGCGAGCAAGATGCATGCTCCAAAGAGCCCTTTGGATAACCATCTTCAACAGACTCATCTGCAACGCATAGCCATTGCTTCCTGCGTAATCCACACGCATAGGCTTCTCCAACATGAAGAATTAAAACAGAAGTATCAAATTCACTATGCAACAAACACCAAATGTTAGTTCAAGATTTCCTACCTTGGATAACAGTAAAATAAAAGAGATTTCCTATCTTGGACGAAATAAAAAAAAGACACAGAACTAAACCTTGCCAAAGGGACCCTTCCTAACTCTGACAGCTTTAGTGCAACTCGTGGAGTGTAGGTGAATCTAGAAAGTCAACTGGCGGAGTGTAGGTGATCTAGAAAGTCAATCAATTTTGTCAGCTTGTGCATATCAATATGAGAAAATAAGCAGAAACCACCTGTATCTCTCAAGGATGTTGCCGGTCATTGATCTTGTTGATGACAAGTGCAACAAAAAATCATCCCAATTAAATTTTAATGGCAGGGGGTTAAGTGCACTGACATAATAGATGCCACCTTCAACTATATCTTTTACCTGATTCCAAACATCCTTAGAACACAGAAAAATACTGCAAACAGAAAGAGAGCTAACCCATCTACCTACTTGTGCAATGCTTCCCCCTCAAACAATGATGATTCCTTCTTTAGATTGTCTCCTGGTGTGATTTTATTGAGTTCCAAGTATCGTCCACTTTGGTCGCCAATCCGGAAACACGAATCCTTACAAAAGAAGTCACATCCCTTGATAAGAGTTGTGCCTCCCTTAAAGCTCTTTGCAAGTCAGCATCAATCATGGCCTGTTTAGTCATCTGAAAACATGCTGTAAGGTAGATGAGGTCTTGTGGCACATGCAGTTGACAAACCAGAACAAGCTACGTTCAATTTCTCTTGATAAGCTATCAAGGCTGCATGCTGTTCAGATGTCATGTCTGCCATCATAAGTTCAGGGTCTGCATCATTTTCTAGCATGTGGAAAAGTTTGGCTCCTTCACCCATTTCATCACGTTCTTCAGAAATATTTGCTGACGTTTCATCTAACCTTAGCATTGTTTCTTCTATAACACGTTGTTGCCTACTTGGACAGAACTAGGTATTAAAAGCAGATTGATACAAAGACTGCAATAATTATATTCTAGAAACTAACTATAAGAACCTGATTTACCAACCTATTCGGCTGGCGTTGTGCACCCTCCTCCACTCTAGCAGAATGTATGACACTTTTACCTTCTGCAAGTCTGATAAATCACAAAGTGACCATTTGATCATAAAGTTCAATGATTTATCCTCCCTTGACATAATGTACTTCTCCTTATAAGGGACTGGATATACATGCTTAACAACAACGTATGTTGATGGAAGTAAGCCTCCATCAGGTTTAATGAAGGACAAAGGAATAGATCCTTTTCCACCTGGAGTATAAGATACATGAAACGTCAAGGCACAAGCCTAGTTACCTAGGACAGATAATTAAGACAGAAAGGAAGACTTACAAAAGCCAACGGGAATCGGTCCAATGTACCCTAGATGTTCCATTCGCATGCAACATCATAGTTGTCATGTGAAATGCCTGCAGAGATATAGGATACAAGATTCACACTCACTCTTTCCATGTAATTTGTAGTCAACTGAGGGAATGCATAGCAGAAATACTTCTATGGGGGGAAGCCCTTCCGTACATTCACATGAACTAGCCCCGCAGACCTGAAGATGGGCCAATACTAGCACAACCATAAAATCAAATCTTAACAAATTTGGTGCATACCCGCAGCTTCTGACCGACGAATAATTTCCCATCATGTAAAAGCGTAGTCAAAGGCACATCAATGACAGCATTCAAAAAACACCTACATTGGCTACTCTTGAACAGTATTGTCATCACACTCCCACTAACCAAAAGCGAATCTAAAATGCTTTCCCATAATGCAAAGCAGCACATTACCATCCATCAGTAACTTCAATCTTGGCAGTAGTGGATTTATTTTTCTCTTCTTCACAATCTGAATCGGTTCCATCAAGCATTCCAAATGTGTTTTCCAACTGTTCTTTCCCTATATATCTGCTGCCTATTGCTTCAGAGGCATCCATTCTCTAAGCCGCTGATATATTAAGGCCATCATACTTGCCCCAGTCATGAACTGCAGATATGCATACCACAATAGGTTGTGCTGCAGGAGCATCCCTTTCGATAATCCTCTAAAAAGCTGAACAACCTGACGCCACTTCTTTTCTGTACCTAAAATTTGGCCACATAAGATATAACCAAGTACTATATGACCAATATTATGGCTGAAATACCTGTATTTTATTTCACGAACAACATTGCTTGCTGTCAAAAATTTACCCCCAGCTAATGCAGGGAACTTACGCTCATAACATGCTAACCTCCAGACAACCAACCTGAAGTAGTTTTCAACCCATCTACTTTAGACAAATTTAGCAATGGCAGAAAACAAAGCTAGGTTATATAGGCCCATACTCGTTAGTTACAAAATTTGCACCAGCAATTAACATCATAGACCGTATATCCTGGTGGCCAGTCTTTTACCCTCCAAATTCCCTGAGTTTGAGGATACTTTTAGCCTATATTCTTTTGCAATATCTGCACTCATATTTCTTCCTCCACAGCTAGCAGCTGCAAACCTCAAGCAGATGTGGTCACAGCTGCATAAAAGAGAGGTAGCAAAATCAGTAAAAACCTTGATGCCAAAATGCACCCCAGCATGATTGAAATATTCCTTGCCGGCGGCGTGGACAAAAATTTTTATTATAACAGGTTTATAAAGTCGCAATCCAAACTTTCTTTCAAAGTTGTCTCATGCATTCCCGTATCATGGATTTGAGGCCAAGCATCCCCAGACTCCAATACGCAAGGATGGATGAGCTTGCTGTTTGCTGCAAGTGGTGAAGCAAATCTGAGAAAAAACTTTGTTATAGTCATTGTGTGAACATAAAGAACATAACACATTTTACTGTAAGGAAAGACCATACTTCACACGACGTAAATGCTTGAACAAAACATTATCGGGTATGGCAGAAGGAGATGTCTATTGGCTATCGGTGCATGGAATATTTGCTGGCCACATTTTCCTGCTGATTGTAAGGAAACTTACTCATCTTCTTGTGGAAAACCGGCATCCCTTCCTAAAGTGTTATAATGGCCGATATCATGTTCTTTAAGCAGAGTTAACACCTTGTTCATGGCAGATGATGATACTTGAACAGGATGAACTGTTGCAGTCTTAAAATAAAAACTCTGAGCTTTTTTCAACCTCGCTTATTCAACTACCATCAACAGGTTTCCCACTGCCTAACAAAATTTTTGCCGCTAAGTTCGTGCCCACATCCTGTTTTAATGACTGACGTGCCATGCAGAGGTTGTATATCAGATTCGAGGTCAAGTAACGTTCTTGCCTTTGCCATGCCAACTATAGATAAACTTACAGGCTTCCTGTTGCCTGTTTGAAAATTAGGAACTTGGTTTGTAATATCCAGATGTGGAAAGTTTGTTCCATCTTCAAGCAATGCATTTGCCTTGGACATCAGAACAGGAGGCTTTCTAGAACAAGGCATATGTTTACTTTTATGGATATTCTGCATGGCAGCCATAGATACAAAGTTCTCATGTTCATGTTGAGCTGAGATATCTGTTTTCTCCATGCGAACTGAAATGCTACTTGCATGTCCATCAATTGGTGAGGGTGAAAGACATGTCTCAACCTCAAGCAATGCCATTGCTTTGGTCATTCCATCAGCAGATAAGGCTACAGGTTTTTCCCGTTCAAAACAGGGACTTGTTAACCCGAACTTCATCTGAAAACATGCTGCAAGGTAGATGAGGTCTTGTGGCACATGCAGTTGACAAACAAGAACAAGCTACGTTCAATTTCTCTTGATAAGCTATCAAGGCTGCATGCTGTTCAGATGTCATGTCTGCCATCATAAGTTCAGGGTCTGCATCATTTTCTAGCATGTGGAAAAGTTTGGTTCTTTCACCCATTTCATCACGTTCTTCAGAAATATTTGCTGACGTTTCATCTAACCTTAGCATTGTTTCTTCTATAACACGTTGTTGCCTACTTGGACAGAACTAGGTATTAAAAGCAGATTGATACAAAGACTGCAATAATTATATTCTAGAAACTAACTATAAGAACCTGATTTACCAACCTATTCTGAAACTGGCGTTGTGCACCCTCCTCCACTCTAGCAGAATGTATGACACTTTTACCTTCTGCAAGTCTGATAAATCACAAAGTGACCATTTGATCATAAAGTTCAATGATTTATCCTCCCTTGACATAATGTAGTTCTCCTTATAAGGGACTGGATATACACGCTTAACAACAACGTATGTTGATGGAAGTAAGCCTCCATCAGGTTTAATGCACTTGAAGGACAAAGGAATAGATCCTTTTCCACCTGGAGTATAAGATACATGAAACGTCAAGGCACAAGCCTAGTTACCTAGGATGAGATAATTAAGACGTAAAGGAAGACTTACAAAGCCAGCGGGGAATCAGCCCAATGTACCCTACATGTTCCATTAAGCATGCAACATCATAGTTGTCATGTGAAATGCCTGCAGAGATATAGGATACAAGATTCACACTCACTCTTTCCATGTAATTTGTAGTCAACTGAGGGGATGCATAGCAGAAATACTTCTATGGGGGGAAGCCCTACCGTACATTCACATGAACTAGCCCCGCAGACCTGAAGATGGGCCAATACTAGCACAACCATAAAATCAAATCTTACCAAATTTGGTGCATACCCGCAGCTTCTGACCGACGAATAATTTCCCATCATGTAAAAGCTTAGTCAAAGGCACATCAATGACAGCATTCAAAAAACACCTACATTGGCTACTCTTGAACAGTATTGTCATCACACTCCCACTAACCAAAAGCGAATCTAAAATGCTTTCCCATAATGCAAAGCGGCACATTACCATCCATCAGTAACTTCAATCTTGGCAGTAGTGGATTTATTTTTCTCTTCTTCACAATCTGAATCGGTTCCATCAAGCATTCCAAATGTGTTTTCCAACTGTTCTTTCCCTATATATCTGCTGCCTATTGCTTCAGAGGCATCCATTCTCTAAGCCGCTGATATATTAAGGCCATCATACTTGCCCCAGTCATGAACTGCAGATATGCATACCACAATAGGCTGTGCTGCAGGAGCATCCCTTTCGATAATCCTCTAAAAAGCTGAACAACAACCTGACGCCACTTCTTTTCCGTACCTAAAATTTGGCCACATAAGATATAACCAAGTACTATATGACCAATATTATGGCTGAAATACCTGTATTTCATTTCACAAACAACATTGCTTGCTGTAAAAAATTTACCCCCAGCTAATGCAGGGAACTTACGCTCATAACATGCTAACCTCCAGACAACCAACCTGAAGTAGTTTTCAACCCATCTACAGAAGACAAATTTAGCAATGGCAGAAAACAAAGCTAGGTTATATAGGCCCATACTCGTTAGTTACAAAATTTGCACCAGCAATTAACATCATAGACCGTATATCCTGGTGGCCAGTCTTTTACCCTCCAAATTCCCTGAGTTTGAGGACACTTTTAGCCTATATTCTTTTGCAATATCTGCACTCATATTTCTTCCTCCACAGCTCGCAGCTGCAAATCTCAAGCAGATGTGGTCACAGCTGCATAAAGAGAGGTAGCAAAATCAGTAAAGACCTTGATGCCAAAATGCACCCCAGCATGATTGAAATATTCCTTGCCGGCGGCGTGGACAAAGATTTTTATTATAACAGGTTTATAAAGTCGCAATCCGAACTTTCTTCCAAAGTTGTCTCATGCATTCCTGTAGCATGGATTTGAGGCCAAGCATCCCCAGACTCCAATACGCAAGGATGGTTGAGCTTGCTGTTTGCTGCAAGTGGTGAAGCAAATCTGAGAAAAAACTTTGTTATAATCATTGTGTGAACATAAACAACATAACACATTTTACTGTAAGGAAAGACCATACTTCACACGACGTAAATGCTTGAACGAAACATTATCGGGTATGGCAGAAGGAGATGTCTATTGGCTATCGGTGCATGAAATATTTGCTGGCCACATTTTCCTGCTGATTGTAAGGAAACTTACTCATCTTCCTGTGGAAAACCGGCATCCCTTCCTAAAGTGTTATAATGGCCGGTATCATGTTCTTTAAGCAGAGTTAACACCTTGTTCATTGCAGATGATGATACTTGAACAGGATGAACTGTTGCAGTCTTAAAATAAAAACTCTGAGCTTTTTTCAACCTCGCTTATTCAACTACCATCAACAGGTTTCCCACTGCCTAACAAAATTTTTGCCGCTAAGTTCGTGCCCACATCCTGTTTTAATGGTCCGACGTGCCATGCGAGAGGTTGTATATTAGATTCGAGGTCAAGTAACGTTCTTGCCTTTGCCATGCCAACTTCTGAGATAAACTTACTGGGGCTTTCTGTTGCACTTTGTTTGAAAATTAGGAACTTGGTTTGTAATATCCAGATGTGGAAAGTTTGTTCCATCTTCAAGCAATGCATTTGCCTTGGACATCAGAACAGGAGGCTTTCTAGAACAAGGCATATGTTTACTTTTATGGATATTCTGCATGGCAGCCATAGATACAAAGTTCTCATGTTCATGTTGAGCTGAGATATCTGTTTTCTCCATGCGAACTGAAATGCTACTTGCATGTCCATCAATTGGAGAGGGTGAAAGACATGTCTCAACCTCAAGCAATGCCATTGCTTTGGTCATTCCATCGCCAGATAAGGCTCACTGAGTTTTTCAGTTCAAAAGCAGGGGACTTGTTAACCATTCAAAGCGGGGACTTGTTAACCATTCTATCCATCGATAAAGAACAATCTTCAACATGTCCCTTGCATTGCAATTTACCAGCTGCATGAGAAAGGATCCTTTGAGGTAGCAATCCTGTTTCACTTCTGAGCAATGCATTGGCCTTGGCATCCCACTTGCAGACAAGGGAACATGCTTCCCCGAACCAGTTACAAAAAAAAAGGAACTCTTTAATCCATCCTCTATTTGATTTGGAGGTACAAAGTTATCTGCTTCTAATTCTAACAAGACCCTTGCCTTTGCCATTGCAGACATGGAAAAGTTGATGGGCTTTCGGACCACTGTCTGAAAATTTATACAAAGCAACAATGTCTCTGAAAAAAAAGGTAGGTTCTGCATTTTGATAGATGTAGTTGAGTCTTTTGAGGGAAAAATATGTTTCTTCTTTTCAATAGGTGCAACCGAGTTTTCTATGGTGCCGCGTAGGGATATCCTTCGAATGTCCAAATCTCCTACTCCACCGGTTGGAGATTGATTGCTCTTCCCCTGTTTCATTTAATTGCCCTGGTGTCTTGAGTGGGAAAAGGTTCTAAGAGAAATGCATTAATGTGTTAGTACTTCTAGTATATAGACAATATAAACATCGGGATCAAAGGCTGCATACACACGAGTGTACCGCCTCTACAAAACTCAACCTTCTAGTCTCTTTTTACGCTTTCTTCTCCATCTTGGAGGATGTTAGGAATAGTGATATCAAATACAAAATCAAGCCACCTGAAAAGTAGAAGCAAATAGTGGACATACTCGGTTTGTTCTTATTTAAATCAGAAATAAGGCTCATTACTACCAACTCAATAGATTCAAAGTTCATTTAAACAAAACGTATCATAATCTTCAAAGAACATCATTACAAAAGAGATTATACTTTTATAGCATGAAAAACAGATTATAGTCCAAAACCAATTATTGTCCATATACTTTTATAGCATGAAAAACAGATTATAGTCCAAAACCAATTATTGTCCAAAAACATTCCCAAGATCATTGAGGATCAACATAGCAAAATCCACAAACATCAGACATTTTCAGCAATTTCTGTACATCAGCCATGTTAGCAGCAAACTTGAATGGATCTAAAACCAGCATCTTCTCCCTTAGAAACCTAGATATAAGCGTCTAGCTTTACCCGAACTTTACCTGTATAAACCTTAAGAATTTTATTTCCCCCAGAGGTATATTCCCCAAAGGTATATTTGTTTAACTTTGGATTGGGAAACGCATAACAATATTCATCACATGTCATCATCCCCCATAGTGCGTCAATAGCGAAATCAGATAAATCTTTTTTTGCACCCTTCAAGGAATCATGCACGCACATGCCATAGCGAATTTGACCGAACTTAATATAAAATGATGTCCCTTGTGACCATTTGATCATAAAGTTCAATGATTTATCCTCCCTTGACATAATGTAGTTCTCCTTATAAGGGACTGGATATACACGCTTAACAACAACGTATGTTGATGGAAGTAAGCCTCCATCAGGTTTAATGCACTTGAAGGACAAAGGAATAGATCCTTTTCCACCTGGAGTATAAGATACATGAAACGTCAAGGCACAAGCCTAGTTACCTAGGACAGATAATTAAGACAGAAAGGAAGACTTACAAAGCCAACGGGAATCAGCCCAATGTACCCTACATGTTCCATTCACATGCAACATCATAGTTGTCATGTGAAATGCCTGCAGAGATATAGGATACAAGATTCACACTCACTCTTTCCATGTAATTTGTAGTCAATCGAGGGGATGCATAGCGAGAAATACTTCTATGGGGGAAGCCCTACAGGTACATTCACATGAACTAGCCCCATGAGACTGAAGATGGGCCAATACTAGCACAACCATAAAATCAAATCTTACCAAATTTGGTGCATACCCGACTTTCCGACCAAGGCGAATAATTTCCCATCATGTAAAAGCTTAGTCAAAGGCACATCAATGGCAAACATTCAAAAACACCTACATTGGCTACTCTTGAACAGTATTGTCATCACACTCCCACTAACCAAAAGCGAATCTAAAATGCTTTCCCATAATGCAAAGCGGCACATTACCATCCATCAGTAACTTCAATCTTGGCAGTAGTGGATTTATTTTTCTCTTCTTCACAATCTGAATCGGTTCCATCAAGCATTCCAAATGTGTTTTCCAACTGTTCTTTCCCTATATATCTGCTGCCTATTGCTTCAGAGGCATCCATTCTCTAAGCCGCTGATATATTAAGGCCATCATACTTGCCCCATTCATGAACTGCAGATATGCATACCACAATAGGCTGTGCTGCAGGAGCATCCCTTTCGATAATCCTCTAAAAAGCTGAACAACAACTTTGACGCCACTTCTTTTTCATTACCTAAAATTTGGCCACATAAGATATAACCAAGTACTATATGACCAATATTATGGCTGAAATACACGTATTTCATTTCACAAACAACATTGCTTCTTTGTAAAAAATTTACCCCCTAATCTAACGAGGGAACTTACGCTCATAACATGCTAACCTCCAGACAACCAACCTGAAGTAGTTTTCAACCCATCTACAGAAGACAAATTTAGCAATGGCAGAAAACAAAGCTAGGTTATATAGGCCCATACTCGTTAGTTACAAAATTTGCACCAGCAATTAACATCATAGACCATATATCCTGGTGGCCAGTCTTTTACCCTCCAAATTCCCTGAGTTTGAGGATACTTTTAGCCTATATTCTTTTGCAATATCTGCACTCATATTTCTTCCTCCACAGCTCGCAGCTGCAAATCTCAAGCAGATGTGGTCACAGCTGCATAAAGAGAGGTAGCAAAATCAGTAAAGACCTTGATGCCAAAATGCACCCCAGCATGATTGAAATATTCCTTGCCGCCGGCGTGGACAAAGATTTTTATTATAACAGGTTTATAAAGTCGCAATCTGAACTTTCTTCCAAAGTTGTCTCATGCATTCCTGTAGCATGGATTTGAGGCCAAGCATCCCCAGACTCCAATACGCAAGGATGGTTGAGCTTGCTGTTTGCTGCAAGTGGTGAAGCAAATCTGAGAAAAAACTTTGTTATAATCATTGTGTGAACATAAACAACATAACACATTTTACTGTAAGGAAAGACCATACTTCACACGACGTAAATGCTTGAACGAAACATTATCGGGTATGGCGAAGGAGATGTCTATTGGCTATCGGATTGCATGAAATATTTGCTGGCCACATTTTCCTCGTTGATTGTAAGGAAACTTACTCATCTTCTGTGGAAAACCGGCATCCCTTCCTAAAGTGTTATAATGGCGGTATCATGTTCTTTTAAGCGAGTTAACACTTTGTTCATTGCGGATGATGATACTTGAACGGGATGAACTATTTGCGGTCTTAAAATAAAAACTCGAGCTTTTTTTCAACCCTCGCTTATTCAACTACCATCAACGGGTTTCCCCTTTGCCTAACAAAATTTTTGCCGCTAAGTTCGTGCCCACATCCTGTTTTAATGGTGGCGTGCCATGCGGAGGTTGTATATCGATTCGAGGTCAAATGCGTTCTTGCCTTTGCCATGCCAACTACTCTGGATAAACTTACGGGCTTCTGTTGCTGTTTGAAAATTAGGAACTTGGTTTGTAATATCCGGATGTGGAAAGTTTGTTCCATCTTCAAGCAATGCATTTGCCTTGGACATCGAGCAGGAGGCTTTCTAGAACAAGGCATATGTTTACTTTTATGGATATTCCATGGCAGCCATAGATACAAAGTTCTCATGTTCATGTTGAGTTGAGATATCTTTTTCTCCATCGAACTGAAATGCTACTTGCATGTCCATCAATTGGAGAGGGTGAAAGACATGTCTCAACCTCAAGCAATGCCATTGCTTTGGTCATTCCATCGGCCAGATAAGGCTACTGTGTTTTTCCTGTTCAAAGCAGGGGACTTGTTAACCATTCAAAGCAGGGGACTTGTTAACCATTCTATCCATCGATAAAGAACAATCTTCAACATGTCCCTTGCATTGCAATTTACCAGCTGCATGAGAAAGGATCCTTTGAGGTAGCAATCCTGTTTCACTTCTGAGCAATGCATTGGCCTTGGCATCCCACTTGCAGACAAGAGAACGTGCTTCCCCGAACCAGTTACAAAAAAAAAAAGAACTCTTTAATCCATCCTCTATTTGATTTGGAGGTACAAAGTTATCTGCTTCTAATTCTAACAAGACCCTTGCTTTTGCCATTGCAGACATGGAAAAGTTGATGGGCTTTCAGGACCACTGTCACGAAAATTTATACCAGCAACAATGTCTCTTTGAAAAAAAGGTAGGTTCCTGCATTTTGATAGATGTAGTTGAGTCTTTTGAGGGAAAAATATGTTTCTTCTTTTCAATAGGTGCAACTGAGTTTTCTATGGTGCACGTAGGGATATCCTTTCGAATGTCCAAATCTCCTACTCCACCAGTTGGAGATTGATTGCTCTTCCCTGTTTCATTTAATTGCCTGGTGTCTTCAGTGGGAAAAGGTTCTAAGAGAAATGCATTAATGTGTTAGTACTTCTAGTATATAGACAATATAAACATCGGGGATCAAATTTTGCATACACACGAGTGTACCTGCCTCTACAAAACTCAACCTTCTAGTCTCTTTTCTGCTTTCTTCTCCATCTTGGAGGATGTTAGGAATAGTGATATCAAATACAAAATCAAGCCAGCTGAAAAGTAGAAGCAAATAGTGGACATACTCCAGTTTGTTCTTATTTAAATCAGAAATAAGGCTCATTACTACCAACTCAATAGATTCAAAGTTCATTTAAACAAAACGTATCATAATCTTCAAAGAACATCATTACAAAAGAGATTATACTTTTATAGCATGAAAAACAGATTATAGTCCAAAACCAATTATTGTCCATATACTTTTATAGCATGAAAAACAGATTATAGTCCAAAACCAATTATTGTCCAAAAACATTCCCAAGATTATTGAGGATCAACATAGCAAAATCCACAAACATCGAGACATTTTCAGCAATTTACGTACATCGACCATGTTAGCGACAAACTTGAATGGATCTAAAACAAAGCATCTTCTCCCTTAGAAACCTAGATATAAGCGTCTAGCTTTTTAGAACTTTACTGTATAAACCTTAAGAATTTTATTTCCCCCCAGGTATATTCCCCAAAGGTATATTTGTTTAACTTTGGATTGGGAAACGCATAACAATATTCATCACATGTCATCATCCCCCATAGTGCGTCAATAGCGAAATCAGATAAATCTTTTTTTGCACCCTTCAAGGAATCATGCACGCACATGCCATAGCGAATTTGACCGAACTTAATATAAAATGCTGTCCCTTGTGACCATTTGATCATAAAGTTCAATGATTTATCCTCCCTTGACATAATGTAGTTCTCCTTATAAGGGACTGGATATACACGCTTAACAACAACGTATGTTGATGGAAGTAAGCCTCCATCAGGTTTAATGCACTTGAAGGACAAAGGAATAGATCCTTTTCCACCTGGAGTATAAGATACATGAAACGTCAAGGCACAAGCCTAGTTACCTAGGACAGATAATTAAGACAGAAAGGAAGACTTACAAAGCCAACGGGAATCAGCCCAATGTACCCTACATGTTCCATTCGCATGCAACATCATAGTTGTCATGTGAAATGCCTGCAGAGATATAGGATACAAGATTCACACTCACTCTTTCCATGTAATTTGTAGTCAACTGAGGGGATGCATAGCAGAAATACTTCTATGGGGGGAAGCCCTACCGTACATTCACATGAACTAGCCCCGCAGACCTGAAGATGGGCCAATACTAGCACAACCATAAAATCAAATCTTACCAAATTTGGTGCATACCCGCAGCTTCTGACCGACGAATAATTTCCCATCATGTAAAAGCTTAGTCAAAGGCACATCAATGACAGCATTCAAAAAACACCTACATTGGCTACTCTTGAACAGTATTGTCATCACACTCCCACTAACCAAAAGCGAATCTAAAATGCTTTCCCATAATGCAAAGCGGCACATTACCATCCATCAGTAACTTCAATCTTGGCAGTAGTGGATTTATTTTTCTCTTCTTCACAATCTGAATCGGTTCCATCAAGCATTCCAAATGTGTTTTCCAACTGTTCTTTCCCTATATATCTGCGCCTATTTAGCGAGAGAGGCATCCATTCTCTAAGCCGCTGATATATTAAGGCCATCATACTTGCCCTTGATCATGAGCTGCAGATATGCATACCACAATAGGTCGTCTTTGCGAGGAGCATCCCTTTCGATAATCCTCTAAAAAGGTGAACAACAAACTGACGCCACTTCTTTTCTGTACCTAAAATTTGGCCACATAAGATATAACCAAGTACTATATGACCAATATTATGGCTGAAATACACGTATTTCATTTCACAAACAACATTGCTTCTTTGTCAAAATTTACCCCCGACTAATGCGGGGAACTTACGCTCATAAGATGCTAACCTCCGGACAACCAACCTGAAGTAGTTTTCAACCCATCTAGAAGACAAATTTAGCAATGGCGAGAAAACAAAGCTAGGTTATATAGGCCCATACTCGTTAGTTACAAAATTTGCACCAGCAATTAACATCATAGACCGTATATCCTGGTGGCCAGTCTTTTACCCTCCAAATTCCCTGAGTTTGAGGACACTTTTAGCCTATATTCTTTTGCAATATATGCACTCATATTTCTTCCTCCCCATTTCATTTTGCAAATCTCAAGCAGATGTGGTCACGGTACATAAAAAGAGGTAGCAAAATCAATTAAAGACCTTGATGCCAAAATGCACCCCAGCATGATTGAAATATTCCTTGCCGGCGGCGTGGACAAAGATTTTTATTATAACAGGTTTATAAAGTCGCAATCCGAACTTTCTTCCAAAGTTGTCTCATGCATTCCTGTAGCATGGATTTGAGGCCAAGCATCCCCAGACTCCAATACGCAAGGATGGTTGAGCTTGCTGTTTGCTGCAAGTGGTGAAGCAAATCTGAGAAAAAACTTTGTTATAATCATTGTGTGAACATAAACAACATAACACATTTTACTGTAAGGAAAGACCATACTTCACACGACGTAAATGCTTGAACGAAACATTATCGGGTATGGCAGAAGGAGATGTCTATTGGCTATCGGTGCATGAAATATTTGCTGGCCACATTTTCCTGCTAATTGTAAGGAAACTTACTCATCTTCCTGTGGAAAACCGGCATCCCTTCCTAAAGTGTTATAATGGCCGGTATCATGTTCTTTAAGCAGAGTTAACACCTTGTTCATTGCAGATGATGATACTTGAACAGGATGAACTGTTGCAGTCTTAAAATAAAAACTCTGAGCTTTTTTCAACCTCGCTTATTCAACTACCATCAACAGGTTTCCCACTGCCTAACAAAATTTTTGCCGCTAAGTTCGTGCCCACATCCTGTTTTAATGACTGACGTGCCATGCAGAGGTTGTATATCAGATTCGAGGTCAAGTAACGTTCTTGCCTTTGCCATGCCAACTACAGATAAACTTACAGGCTTCCTGTTGCCTGTTTGAAAATTAGGAACTTGGTTTGTAATATCCAGATGTGGAAAGTTTGTTCCATCTTCAAGCAATGCATTTGCCTTGGACATCAGAACATGAGGCTTTCTAGAACAAGGCATATGTTTACTTTTATGGATATTCTGCATGGCAGCCATAGATACAAAGTTCTCATGTTCATGTTGAGCTGAGATATCTGTTTTCTCCATGCGAACTGAAATGCTACTTGCATGTCCATCAATTGGAGAGGGTGAAAGACATGTCTCAACCTCAAGCAATGCCATTGCTTTGGTCATTCCATCAGCAGATAAGGCTACAGGTTTTTCCCGTTCAAAACAGGGACTTGTTAACCATTCAAAACAGGGACTTGTTAACCATTCTATCCATCGATAAAGAACAATCTTCAACATGTCCCTTGCATTGCAATTTACCAGCTCCATGAGAAAGGATCCTTTGAGGTAGCAATCCTGTTTCACTTCTGAGCAATGCATTGGCCTTGGCATCCCACTTGCAGACAAGGGAACGTGCTTCCCCGAACCAGTTAAAAAAAAAAAAAGAACTCTTTAATCCATCCTCTATTTGATTTGGAGGTACAAAGTTATCTGCTTCTAATTCTAACAAGACCCTCGCCTTTGCCATTGCAGACATGGAAAAGTTGATGGGCTTTCTGCACCACAATCGAAAATTTATACCAAACAACAATGTCTCTTTGAAAAAAGGTAGGTTCTCGCATTTTGATAGATGTAGTTGAGTCTTTTGAGGGAAAAATATGTTTCTTCTTTTCAATAGGTGCAACCGAGTTTTCTATGGTGCATGTAGGGATATCCTTTCGAATGTCCAAATCTCCTACTCCACCGGTTGGAGATTGATTGCTCTTCCCCTGTTTCATTTAATTGCACGGTGTCTTGATTGGGGAAAAGGTTCTAAGAGAAATGCATTAATGTGTTAGTACTTCTAGTATATAGACAATATAAACATCGGGATCAAATTTTGCATACACACGAGTGTACACCGCCTCTACAAAACTCAACCTTCTAGTCTCTTTTTACGCTTTTCTTCTCCATCTTGGAGGATGTTAGGAATAGTGATATCAAATACAAAATCAAGCCAGCTGAAAAGTAGAAGCAAATAGTGGACATACTCCAGTTTGTTCTTATTTAAATCAGAAATAAGGCTCATTACTACCAACTCAATAGATTCAAAGTTCATTTAAACAAAACGTATCATAATCTTCAAAGAACATCATTACAAAAGAGATTATACTTTTATAGCATGAAAAACAGATTATAGTCCAAAACCAATTATTGTCCATATACTTTTATAGCATGAAAAACAGATTATAGTCCAAAACCAATTATTGTCCAAAAACATTCCCAAGATCATTGAGGATCAACATAGCAAAATCCACAAACATCAGACATTTTCAGCAATTTCTGTACATCAGCCATGTTAGCAGCAAACTTGGATGGATCTAAAACCAGCATCTTCTCCCTTAGAAACCTAGATATAAGCGTCTAGCTTTACCCGAACTTTACCTGTATAAACCTTAATAAACCTTAAGAATTTTATCTCCCCCAGAGGTATATTCCCCAAAGGTATATTTGTTTAACTTTGGATTGGGAAACGCATAACAATATTCATCACATGTCATCATCCCCCATAGTGCGTCAATAGCGAAATCAGATAAATCTTTTTTTGCACCCTTCAAAGAATCATGCACGCACATGCCATAGCGAATTTGACCGAACTTAATATAAAATGCTGTCCCTTCTTCCTGTTGGGCATGATAAATTTTATACTCATATTCTTTGTTCTTATACTCCTTCAAGAGATGATCCGCAAAAGTAGCACAGCCTGGCAGATATATCAAGTTTTCATTCTCCTTCTTTGCTTGTCTTTGCAACCTCCGAAATTCTTGTATCATCTTACGAGAACATGACCTCGTAATGATCTTGGAAGATGAACTCTTACTAGAAGACGAAGATGCAATCTTACTAGAAGATGAAATCTTACTAGAAGATGAAGCTGTAATCTTACTAGAAGATGACGATGATCGAGTCTTCATCTTAACCTAGCATAAAGATAACCGTCAATTCAAATGATGCTAAAGGAAATGGATAGATAAAATAGCATGAAGCAATGCAAATGGCTACATGAAGCAATGCAAATGGCTACATCTAAATCCTGTGCTATGAATCCGATGAAGGAATCTTCTACGACTCTGTTCACCTGTGCTATGAATCCGATGAAGGAATCTTCTACGACTCTGTTCAACCCGGATCTGCCGGGCGTCACCACGACTCTCTCCGGCTTTCTATGTCGAACCCGCAAACCCTAACCTAACATATCAGGTTTTCGTTGCCCTCAAACAACCTTCGTTGCATTCCGCTATATCAAAATTCCTGAGTATCTTTTGTTTGCTAGAGAAATACGTGCAACACTGCTTTCATCCATGAGTTCCACAATTTTTCTTGCCTTTTCTGTTCGGCAGAACTCAGAGCTCAACTTGACGAAATCAAAACTCAATCTGCATACAAATTCTAAAGTGGTTGGGCACGAAAACCCTCTGCAAAAAATGCAAATCCTTCTGACCTTAAGAACAAATCCTTCTGACCTTAAGAACAAATCCGACCATCAGTCTCTACCCACGAATCAGCCGATTTGCTGATTCGTGGCTGATCTTGGATTCGTTGCTGCCTTTACTTTAAAACAGGGCGGCCATAGCTCTTTTGCTACTTCGTTGGCTTTTTAGCCAATTATGGCTTGTCTATTTTTAAGTTAAAAAATCCATAACTTGTTAAATATTATCAAGGCAAGATGATGCCACGTGGCTTAAATTACTATTAACCGTTAGATCTAGGGCAAGTTCAAGACGGACATACGCTATAATTTTATAATATATATATATATATATATATATATATATATATATATATATATATATATATATATATATATATATATATATATATATATATATATATATATATCATATATCATAATATATATAAAATTACTTGGATGTACCCCCATCATATAGATTGTCTATATACTCAAACGAATCTGGGCCGTTTATTTGAAAAGCGGTGAGGTGGCGAAGTTGTAGCCATTGGATCTCCATGGGGGGCATGCATGGGGCATGCACCACATCCATGGACCGTTGGATCAAAAGGGGAGGAGAAATCCTAGCCCTTGAATTCTGTGAGGAAGGTGCAAGGAAGGTGCCAAAAAGTGGATTTGGTGTAGTAGATCTCAGCCGTTAGATCAAAAGGTGAGCATAAATCCTAGCCATTAACCTTTTAATATTAAATTGATTTTTTTTTTAAAAGAAGGTGAGGTGGCACCTTCATTAATAAAAAGATAATGAGGTGGCAAATCATTTATTATGGTGGACTTTCTAGGAAGCTTCTTTTTATTTAATCACCTTCAAAGGCATGTAGCTTGCAGTAGAGGGGTCGGATGAAGGTGGGACCCACGCCATTGGATTCCTCTCGTCGAGAGCTTTCCAATGAGTGGTGCTTTGACACTATTTTGTCGCAGCTGCATCCAACGTGATCGAATATTAAGAATTTTGTTGGAATCTTCGAGTTTCAAGGAATCTATGGTAAGTTGAGGGAATCTAGGATAATCTTTATCGGATCTTAGGGAATCCAGAGGAATATCATGAGAATATTAGAGAATCTATGGGAATCCCAAGAGAGCATCTTTGAGATTGTAAGGGAATCTAGGAGAATCTTGATAAAATCTCCAAGAACCTAGAGGAATCTTGATGGAATCTTGGGGAGTCTAGGGGAATCTTCATAGAATCTATGGGAACTAGAGGAATCTCAAGAGAATCTATAGGAATCTCAAGCGTTTCTTTCAAAATCTAGGGGAATCTTGATAAAATCTTTAAGAACTTAGAAAAATCATAGTGGAATCTTAGAGAATCTAGAAGAATTAAGGAGAATCTTGATAGAATCTTGGAGAATCTAGTGGAATCTT
The DNA here is from genome assembly GCA_021234155.1 of Isoetes taiwanensis. NCBI lineage: Eukaryota > Viridiplantae > Streptophyta > Lycopodiopsida > Isoetales > Isoetaceae > Isoetes > Isoetes taiwanensis. Next base: position 119,631 of record JAJEKV010000179.1, read on the forward strand.
GGGGTATTCCTTTGGAATCTAGGGGAATCTTGAGAGAATCTTAGGGAGTCTCAAGTGAATCGTTGGGAATCTAGGAGAATCTAAAGGAATCTTCATCAATCTTTAAGAATCTATGGGAATCTAGATGGAATCTTGGAGAATCTTGGAGAATCTTAATAAAATCTTGGGGAATCTCTGTAGAATCTCAAGAATCTAGGGGAATCTTTGTAGAACATTAAGAATCTAAGAGAATCTTTGGGAATCTAGGAGAATCTAGGAGAATCTCAAGATAATATTTGGAAATCTAGGGGAATCTTCCTAGTTTTTTTGAGAATCTAAGGGAATCTTGATGGAATCTTAGAGAATCTTGAAGAACCTAGAGGAATCTTCATAGAATCTTGGGGAACCTAGAGGAATCATGGGATAATCTTTGGGAATCTAGGTGAATCTTAGGGAAGCTTAAGAGAATCTATGGAAATCTAGGAGAATCTAAGGAAATTGTCATAAAATCTTTAAGAATGTATAGGAATTTAGATAGAATCTTGGAGAATCTAAGGGAATCTTAATAAAATCTCGAGGAATCTCCATAGAATCTTAAGAATCTAGGGAATCTTTGTAGAATCTTAAGGAATCTAAGAGGAAATCTAAGGGTATCTACGGGAATCTTGGTGCAATTTTGTAAAATCTAAAGGAATCTTCATAGGATCTCAGAAAATCTAGAGGAATCTCAAGGTTCAAGAGAGAATCTTTGTGAATGTAAAGGAATCTTGATAAAATCTTTAAGAACCTAGAGGAATCTAGGGGAATCTTCATATGATCTTAGAGAATCTAGAGGAATCTCAAGAGAATCTTAGGGATTCTAGGGGAATCTTTATTGAATCTTGGAAAATCTAAGAGAATCTAAATGGAACCTTGGAAAATCTAGAGGAATCTTGGGATAATCTTTGAAATCCTAGGGGAATCTCAAGAGAATCTTAAAAAATCTTTGAGTATCTTGAGGAATCTAGAAGAAACTAGGGGAATCTTCGTAGAATCTAGGAGAATCTACATAGAATATTGCAGAATCTAAAGGAACCTTGGGCTAATCTTCAAAAATATAGGGGAATCTTTGTAGAATCTTAAGAATCTAAGGGGAATCTTTCACGTTAGGTGTGTTTTTAAGGGTCGGCTTCATGCAGTCCTTCATCTAGATGACTCTTAAGAATCTACAAAAATCTTTCACGCTAAGTATGTTTCGCATGTTCGGCTTCAGATTGTCCGTCATAGTATGAACATGATATAATGACTTTTGATGGATTTTCATCAAATCCTTATGGAATACAGATACATAAAACTTGTGAATAAACATGGATTGGAAATTTGCCAACCTGGACTGGAGCCAGACAGGGGCTTCACATGGTAGATGGCTAAAAGAACAGGTGAATCGGCCTCAGCTCCTGGAGTTATTTCACGAACATTTTCCGGCTATCGAGTAAGCGGTTCAATCCTTACATCACTGGAAACTTTTATCTGCTTAGATTCTTGCAGGTTCTTTGCACGCAATCTCATGGACCTTAACGATGATGCCTCATATATCGACTGTCTACAATCCTCAAAACATATACATTCAACTTCGTACAGACCCTACATAGTACAACCACTTGTATATATATATATATATATATATATATATATATATATATATATATATATATATATATATATATATATATATATATATATATATATATATAGGAGGATCATGTTATTTATTTCTTTAACCCCTTTGCCTAACATAGAAGTGCACATGTCTTTTATTAAAAAGCACGTGACCTTTACGTGTGTATCCATATGCAATATTAACTGTCTTCTTATAATGTCTCTGCCACAAATGTCTGTTCAATGGTCGTCCCCTTAGGTACCTTAATACCTATCCCCTAGGTGGCATAACACCAACATACTCCCCCTTTATGCCACCATCAATGACTCTTTGTGCATTGAATGCTTTTGCCTTTGGTAGAGCCTTGGTGAGAATATCGGGACTATCGATTATCGGTCTTAATATACCGGAAGTTGCACTGGACCTTTCGAACTTGTTCACGAACAAAGTGATTGCTTAACTCAATATGCTTGGTTCGTTCATGCATAACGAGGATTATTTGTCATTGCTATACAACCGCATCCACAATTATAATGTGGCTGGAGTATTCCGTGTGAGCCCAAGTTCTGTAACTAATCGTTGCAACCACACTAATTCTCTGGTAGCTAATGTGCTTGCTGCATACTCCGCTTCTGCTGTTGAAACTGCCACTGCTGTCTGCTTTCGACATTTCCATGAAATCAGACTATTACCCAAGAAACAAGCATATCCAGACGTGGACTTCCTTGTGTCAAAATCACCTCCCCAATCAAGCACATCGTATAACACTTAAAATTTGAAGATCTCCATCCCTTTAAAAATTAATCCTTGATCTGTTGTACCTCGAAGATAACGTACAACCCTTTTTGCTGCTTTCCAATGTATTTCGCCTAGATTGGATACAAACCTGCTAAGTACATTAATAGCATAAGCTATATCAGGCCTTGTACTGTTAGCAACCCATAGTAGACAACCAATCAATTCTCGATATGGTTTTTGCTGCATCTGAAGTTGCTCATTAATAGTGGTTGGACCTTGATCTAGAGACAGCTTCTCTCCACAAATCATTGGTGTATTTGCAGAGTTGCAATCCTGCATCCCAAACCTTTCTAATATTCCTGCTATAGTTCTGGTTTGCACTATTGTTAGTTCCTTGCCTGTCCGATTTCTGCTCACTTGTTGACCTAGAAATTGTTTTAGCTCTCCCAGGTCTGTCATTTTAAATCTTTTCTTTAAAATATCTTTACATACGTTAAGACAACACATGTCATTTGCCACCATGATGCAATCATCAACATAGAGTGCAATAATACAGAATTTATTCTTCTGTTCAAATCGATAAAGATTTCCATCTCGTAGCAAGTTTTTGAAACCCTCCTTCCTCGGATAATTGTATGCATACATACCATCGTCTCGAACTGCTTAAGACCATATCTGACTTTCTTCAATTTCCATACCACCCCGACCAACTTCGAATCCGGTGCTTGCCTCATAAAAATTTCTTCATCCATTTCTGCATTTAAAAAGCGGTGCTCACATCCATATGATGAATTTCGAGGTCTCTGGCATTTGCAAACGCAAGTAGAGCTCATATGCTGGCTTGTTTTACAATTGGAGAAAAGGTTTCATCATAATCCAGTCCTTTCTTTTGGGAGAACCCCTGTGCAACTAAACGTGCCATATTTCTTGGTTCCATCTGGCCGTAGTTTAATTCTGAAAATCCATTTGTTACCTACAATATTTTTCCCGTGTGGTAATGGCACTAAATCATAGGTCTCTGTGCATTGAAATGAGTTCATCTCGTCTTGCATTGCTTGTTGCGACTTCTCAGCTTCTGGCAATTCCCTTGCTTCTGCAACAGAGGTTGGTACCTCTTGATCAAACAAGGCACCCATTGTTAATAATTCTAAAAACTCTTGTTCTCGCTCTTCTGAATTGACCTCTGGCTGCCTACGAGTTATCCTTAGGCCCGACCCTCACGGGTCACGACCAAACCTATTAAGATCAATTCGGACTCTTCTAGTAGCCTTTGAGCCCCTCGAGCGATTTGGCGTTGTGCAGTGCTAGACGGAGCATTATATTCAGCCCCTTGAAGATTAGGACCTATTGGCTCAATAATCGGTTGATCAATTTGTTCATTACCAATTCCTTGAATTAGATCATTATCGTCATCTTCATCGTCAATGTAGGTATCTCCTCCGACTGGGGTTTTAAAAACTTTGGTTTTATCTAATTCTCTATGTTTCTGATCCTTAAACAAGACCTGTTCATCAAATATCACGTCACGACTAATTATTATAGTCCGTTTTTCCAGATGATAGAGCCTATATCCTGAAGATGTGGTATCATATCCAACAAGATATGTTATCTCACTATGATTCCCTAACTTGCTTGTCAGTTTTGCTGGAATATGTGCAAAAGCCTGACAACCAAACCTTCTAATTTTATCAAAAGTGACCTGAGAATGATACTATACCTCATTTGGAATTCTGTTATTCCATTTTGTAATGGGAAGTCTATTCTGAATATGATTTGCCGTGCTAATGGCTTCACCCCATAATGAACTTGGTAAGCCCGTATGTTTGAGCATTGATCTTACTGCGTTAAGCAGCGTACGATTTTTCCTCTCTGCAACTCCATTTTGCTGAGGGGAATATTGACAGGTTAACATTCGATGTATGCCTTCTTGTTCGCAGTAGTCTTTAAACATATTTGAGATATATTCACCACCCCTATCTGACTTCAAGCTTTTAACAGTAATACCTTAACAGACATGTTAATCAGCCTTAACATGGCCCGGCTTGTGGCACCTATGACAGACAATTACTTTTTTTCTCGCTACAAGCAGAGCCTCCTGCTCTTCTGCCTTCCTAGCAAGTAAAGCTTCCTGTTCCACTGCTTTCTTTCTTGAAGCTTCAATTGCTTCGGTTCGCGCTATTGCTAACGCCTTTTCCTTTGTGGCAGCAGTGTTTCTAATCATAAATTCCAAATTTTCCTTGAATCCAAACACCCTTGAAACTGCTAACAATTCTGCGTTCTCACTAAGACCTGCCCCTGCTGCTATTCAACTCCGCTGCTTTCTCGTCGAAATCATCACCAGGCTTGAACTTCAACAAGCTGAGATCCTGCATCAATTTATCAATTTGAGCAGCGGTAAGATACTGATAATCTCTCAACAATATCAACCATTTTTCCTTTGCACTGAGCTTCGCCAAACGCATGCCAATATCATTTGACAGCTTCATACTGATGATAGTGGGTGCAGTCTTCATCTTCCCTGTGTCTGTTTCATTCAGAACAACAGCTGCTTCCCCTTCTACAACATGTCCTTCCAGACGCTGAGTGAGTTGCGTAATAGCTCTACGCACTGCCTCCTCTCCTTCAGGGGGCTTAACCAATTCCCAGCAATCTTCTATCTCAAGTACGTACTGCATCCTCTGCTTCCAGTATTGAAAGCCAGAGCCTCCGCTAAATTTTTCGATAGCGTTCAGAGCATGACCCCCCAGCCGAGTCGTCATGGCAATTCTGCCCTACAACATGTCTCTGCAGTAAACTATGCAGAACCTGAAGACCCTGAACCTAGCTGACTACCACCTGTGCTGAAGAACCCAATCCTGGCCGACTACCAACTGGCCTGAAGAACCCGGACCTGGCCGGCTCTGATATCAGATGAAGGAATCTTCTACGACTCTGTTCAACCCGGATCTACAGACATCACACAACTCTCCAGCTTCTATGTCGAACCCGCAAACCCTAACCTAACATATCAGGTTTTCGTTGCCCTCAAACAACCTTCGTTGCATTCCGCTATATATCAAAATAATGTTATATCATGTTATTTATTTCTTTAACCCCTTTGCCTAACATAGAAGTGCACATGTCTTTTATTAAAAAGCACGTGACCTTCACGTGTGTATCCATATGCAATATTAACTGTCTTCTTATAATGTCTCTGCCACAAATGTCTGTTCAATGGTCGTCCCCTTAGGTACCTTAATACCTATCCGCTAGGTGGCATAACACCAACATCCTATGCTATGATAATAATGACCTAATCGATCTGTGCCTATTAATTGCAGTCTCAAGCAAGCGAGACATTTGAGAGTCCTCATTTATGCATAAGAAATGTCTGCAATTGAGACATGTTTCTATGAGCATTTGCTATGTCAGTCTTCACTTTATGAACAAAAAATCGAATAACAATAGAAGCTACATGATATTGCCAGGACCTGAAAAGCTCAATCTATAAATGTGCTCACAAGAGGATGCTATCAAATCCTAGTATTCTTTCTTCAGGCAGCAAAAATTCTTCGTGTAGATGGAGTGATTTAGAGAGATTCTGAAGTTCAAAAGATGAGAAGCAGAGGTTTGTTGTGAGAACTAGGCTTTTGAGCCATCCGTTGTTCAAGGCCCTGCTCCAAAGATCTGCAGAGGAGTATGGATTTGAATACGTCTGCATACCTTGTGAGCCCGTCATATTTGAGCGCTTGTTGTGGCTGCTCGACAATAGCGCGCAGGAGGCTGCCCTAATTGAAATCGGTGATTGAGCCAGAATAAACTAAATATTAAAAAAACAAATGGGGTTTTGCCATGTGGGCAGTTTTGGCTTCAGCAGGTATCACACTTGCATGCCAAAGCATGAATTACGCTTTAGGCTTTGCTCAATTTTTCGGGCGAGGGGGAGGGCCGCCCAAACGTTTGGGCCCCTTCCAACTCAGCATGCTTTTGGTTTTCACAGGATTTTGCAACGCCATGTTCATCGTCATCGTCATTGCCATGTTCAGGGCAAGTTCATTGCTTTTGTTTCTGTGACAGTCCCTTTTCTAAAAGGCTTTTAACTGATTCAAAACGGTTATTTTTCCAAAAATTTTGTTCTTTCAGAGTTTCTTGAGCAGAAATATGTTCTTATGGATTAATTTGCTTCAAAGTTCACATGATCGATAAAGCCACACCCTAATACAATTTTTTGGCTAGCGGAAATCCCCTGACAGATGAATACATGCTCCTCAATGAGCTTCAAGCTGATGGGTATCGATGGATTGATCGGAGTTTTTAACCGCATTTGATCAAAATCGCTTCATCACATATTTCTTATGGTAATATCTGGTCGAAAAACAAAACACAGAAATTTGTACCGGAAATTTAAAGGCAGCATAGATCTTACAAATCTACATTGTGCAGGATAAATTTGTATAGAGACTGAATGATCAGGTCGATTGCACAGCGACGGAGCTGCTGCTGTAGAGCCTGCATCCTACGTGGAATACTTTGGGCATACCCTAATATAACAGCGTTTCTAGGGCGAGCCAAAAGGGACGCCCAATATAGGCCAAAAGGGGAAAAAATAAAGAGTTTGGGCATGCCTAATGTGATTCCGCCCTTAACGCCAAATGGCATGCTTGTGTACATTTTAAGCACGCATTATTCTTTTCCTAACTATATAAAGCGGTTTCATTTTTTGGATTTATTTGAATTTCTTTGCAAAAATCTGTAATTTGGACACATGGTGTTATAAGCCTAAAACCAAAAGAGAACAAAAAAAAAAAAAACAGTAGACGTCGCCGCAATCGACGTCTGTGTTTCTATGCCATGCTTTGCTAATCCGTCCATTCTATTCTATGGCGGTGAAACGGTCGCCGTTGTTGCCCTCGCTTCGGCTCTGTTGGGATGTGCCCGGATCCCAATCATACGGACCCAAGATACCAAGCTGGCTACTCACAGGTGTTTGCTCGGCAAGAAGCCCAAGAAGCTTACTTTGGGTATGGCTATGGTAATGTCACTTCCGCTTTACTAAAATTCCTCGGAAGAAATACACCGCACTTTGTTTCTTGATTCTTCTATGTGTTTGGAAATGAAGGCCCGAGATACTGGCTGGATTTGCAAGGTGCTTGTGGAAGATGCAATAAACCCGGAAAAGGGCATGCAATTTTCACAACCAAATGCTTGCGAGGGCATGATTGCAAGTTACACCGATCATGGCAAATGGCAAAGAAAACAACGAGAAATAACGAGAATAAAATAGAGGATTCATTTTTCCCTAAATTTTTGCCACGTCTCTCCATTTGAACTTCGAATCAGCTAGCTTCTGGAAGAATGACGATTTGTGTCCTCCCCGAGCCATTGGCGCATTATACGCCTCGTAAGAGCTCGAGCCAATTGGCATTTCTCTTATTTCTCCGATGGGATCTTTGAATGGGTTTTCGCTTATTGTAGTGTTTTTCTCGGTTTGCACATCACAGTTTTGGCATCAAGGCAATGGGTTGTCTTTCTCAAATGCATGGTTCTATCTCTGCGTGGTTGTCTGCTATAATCTCTTTGCTATAATCTCTTTGGACCAGCCAAGCCGTATGAACTGAAGATATGATCCAGCATGAAAAGTATTGTCCCTCATTTTGACAATGACCAATCGACTTTACTTCCTCATCGATTTGCAGACCAAATAATTCCCTAGATTTGTGCTTCTGCTCCATTTTATGGATATATTCAAGAATCAATTTTTCCTTTAGATTCTCTGTAAAGTCTGATGCATTGATTTTCATTAATTTGTGTTTGTGAATTGGCTCGAGCATGAAAGTTCAGATATTGCCTTCCACTGATCCATCCAGACATTTATATCAAAGATCAAACTAATATTCAACAGATATGATGGCTCATTGCCTTTTGAAGAGTAGTCGCAATCTGATGTTTCTGATGTCGCGATGCTTGCACCCGAGGAGTTGTTTGTTGGCCAAGGCACTATCAAAGATAAAAAAGAACTGGACAGAAAGGAAAAAAAGAACTGGACAAAGGAAAGGAAACAACTGCGAGCTAAATGAACAAGGTGCTGCGCATGGAGGGTTGCCCTCTGGTGGCCCGAGAGGTAAAGTGTCCAGGAATCCTATCGAGATTCAACTCCCTGGCTCCCTTTCATTTTCTAAGGCTTTCTTCGGGATTCCTATCCATACCTTTCTTATAACAGTATTTTAGTGCAATTGCTTTTTGCTGTAGTGGAGTTATATAGAATCTATTTTAATTATGCCATGCATTTGGACAACCATTGAATGAGATTTTTGGTACCCATTGACACTCCCCTCTAACAAAGTGATTGCCCCCTAAGGGCAATCATACACATACCAAAAGACCGCAGCTTTATATATGGTAATGCAAGGCAGCAATTGCTGCTTCCTGCATGTATTTATATAATCCAAAAACATTTATGTTGCTGAGGTGGTGTTGTTACCAGCAGCATTTCCCAACACACATTTTGTACTGATCTTATAGCAATTGCGTGGGGCAGATCTCTACTCTATCATGGGAATATCGTAACAACTGCTAACCGCACCTTCTCAAGACACGTACACTTATGGTACAATGATGGCCATATAATTAGTAATCCGAAATCACAGCATGATTATGGAGCCAACATACAACAAGAATTTACGAAATCAAAGGGCTAGTGGCAATAGGTTGCAAAGCAGGTCTTGCATGACCTATGTTAATGCTGTTGACTATTTTTACTAGCAAAAATGGTGAAATCGACAACAATATCTTGCAAATTTATATCTGGTAAGTCTACCTTCAAGGCTATTACTGGTGGAGTCAAACTTGAAACATCTACACCCATTTCCAATGCAATTTCTGTAAAGGCCATTGCAATGTGTCAAAAACATTTAAACTCCGAAATAAGCAAAGGAAACATCAGTGGAGGATGTATAATCTACTTTGTAGGGAGACAACAACATCTACATTAGCATATAAGTCTCCTCGCTCATTGAATATTTGTTTGAGAGGATCAAGAGCCTGCACATATGTAACTTGGGGGTAAGGGAACAAAATCAAAGGACCAATGATAGAACACGACTCTTACACCCTTGTACTCGGATTCTTTTGATGCGGAAGCAAGGAGTGGTCGTGTTCCTGTCCCAGATTCTACAACCCGTTTTGCAAGTGCTTCTAGAGGCACATCAATTCAAATAGTTACTCCATGTCTCAGGTAACCCCTGCATCATCCGCCAGCACATTGGAGTTCATTCCCAGTTGTTGAATAAGCCGGCAAGGCTAAAACTATGATGACAAACTAGTCTACCCTATGTTTATCACAAAATTATTCTTTACACCTAATTGATGAACATAAGGTGAGCTAAGGTATAGAATCATTTGCGATAAACATATAACGAACTGCATTGCCCTAACATATTGTGATGGACTATTACAATGGATCCTAATTTAAAAGCTTAAATTTCACGTCGAGACAGGATTTTCTACTACTTCCTGTCCAACTAAATAGGCTTCCAGTTGGATTTGAAATGTTATAGCTCTAAACAAATGACATGTTACAGCCCCTTGGTGACATGTTGTAGCTTCAGGATCTGGCATGTTATAGCCCCAAGCAAATGACATGTTATTGCCCCTAGACAAATGACATGTTATAGACATATGCCCTACATGTTAGCGACATCTTTTTCAATCTTGTGTGAAGACACCTTTTATTTTCTTGTCAAAGTCTTAAAGGTTGTTGCATAATATGGCCACATCCTTATTGTGCTTTGGTGTTGTAAAAAGGCCTTTTACATACAAATAATACAAATAAGAGTTTTTGATACAAATAGGAGTTTAAGATGTTGTAAAAAGGCCTTTTACATACAAATTATACAAATAGGAGTTTTTGATACAAATAAGAGTTTAAGTTGATGCCTCCATTAAGATTTGCATCTCCATTAAGGAAGGCTATATTTTTTGATATGTAGAAGTCTTGGGCGAATTAAAGTAGCCTTAGTATTCCCCAAAGTAGTTTCTTATATTGCAATAAGTATCACCTCCATTAAGATATTTGCAGATTTGCCGAAGTAAAGACCAAAAAATTTTGTATTCAAATATGGGACGGTACACGTGAGAGTTTCCATGGCCATTTCTGAAATAAAAAGCCTCAGAATAGTAAAGTTTACATATGAGGTTTAGCTATTGGCTTACAAGTTTACATATTGGCTAATCCATGTGCTTTTGTGTTCCTCCTTCTGAATGACTTCCTGACATAAAAGACTAAAAGACGTTGAATCTTCCAACGAGAAGTTGGATCATCCATCCTATGTACAAGATATGATAAGATTGAAAGGAAATACTCATTCTGCTCCAACAAGGTATCCCTGCATCTGATCCGAGGAAAAGAACAAGCATGCAATATACAATTGGAAGAAATTGTTATACATTATCAGGCAAGGCTTTTTACTGCAAATGTATAGGTGCCATAGAAATTGTTGGTTTAGAATATGCCAGGTGTGTGAGAGTTACCATGGCCATTTCTGAGATAAAAAGACTTAGAATCCTTTTGCTCAGCTAGTAATTTGTATTTCTGCAAAGTGGAAACCAATGTTGTAAGGATGAGATTTTAAGCTGCATGAGCTTTACTATTTTTGGCAAATGGTACTTAAAATGAAATTAGTAACTACATACAAGTTGGGGCCTTTGAACTGTAGTCTCCCCTTTCAACTTATAAAGTAGACAAGGAAGCTATACGACTCTCAACTAGTTGAAACCCAACCCGGAAAGGGGATTTTACCAGGTTCATTTTTTTATGCATACTTGGGTAAAGTTAAAAATTTTTAACGAAAAATTAGTTTAACGTAAAAATATTTCAATAGTGAGTCTTAAACATGGAGTGCCAGCGACAATAGCATAGAAATAATCTTTCTATTCCAGACTGCACGTTGATGCATTAATGCAAGAAGAAGCTTTCAATAAAGTAGGTAGCTTTTCCTGATAGACATGCCTCTATATCCAATATTCTTAGATGGGAAAACATACTACAACTTGATTGAGCATCCACATACAAATAAACATGTAAATGAATAAAGAAGCAAGTTACGTTACTAAATAAACGTATTTAATTTCGTGATAAGCTAGGGATTCGACCTTAGTCCAAGGCAACATGAATTATGGGAAATTTAGGCTTCATATTCCTACCTTCCTGTTGAAGGCCCATTGCAACAAATTCGGCTGAAAGTCTTCATATTCTTACAAAATTGGAACCAAAAGAATTTTCCTTGTATAATCAACTATCCGAAGCAGTAGCTTCCTTATACCATACAACAATGTTATCTGCAAAGCGTTCATGCTTTGTATGCTTCCTAGAAGTTCACCTTCTAAAACTACAACAATCTATACAAATCACGAGAATGCCCTTCTATTTGTCACTGCTACAAAATACACTGCTCCCAAACTAATCATTTCTATTTCAACCTATTCACAACCTTTTTCTTCCCTGATGGAAAAACATAGGAGCTATATCCGATCAAACGATGCTCTATATGGCAATAAAGGTACAGAATGGGTGTAAAGTGACAGGCCAAATAGAGAGAGACGAAGACAGAACTTGAACAAGCTTTTGATTGATAGCAGATAACTGGATGATCGCTTACAAACAATGACAAAGCATATAAAGAACAAAAACTTGAGTTAAGGCCCAAATTTCTCCTGAACTTGAGGCACCGAAATCATGACTCGGTGGATGCAACCGCTTGCCCAGGAATGTGGATTGAGCTCCACGTGTCAGGCTGACTTCACCTGGTCAACACTCCTGCTTGAAGTGGTCTGGGAGGTGGAGCTCATATCATTTTCTTCTCCTGCTTGAGCTGACCGAGGATCGACCACATGAAGCTGATGGCGGAAGTGGCAGAATTTGGCTGCAGGGAGAGGTTTGGTCAGGGCATCTGCGATCATGGCATTTGTGGAAAGATATGGCATGGTGATGCTACCGTCTTGGACTTTTTCTCGGAGAAAATAGAAACGAACTTTCATGTGTTTCGACTTAGGATGGAATTTGAGATCTTTGGCCAGGGCAATGGCACTTTGATTGTCGCAGAAGATGGGGATGGGAAGCTGGTGGGACATGGGAAGATCAGCAGCGACCTTGTGGAGCCATTCAGCTTCCTTGGCGGCTTCACAGGCAGCAATGTATTCAGCCTCCATGGTGGATTGAGCAGTGACATCTTGTTTTTTGGAGCTCCAGGTGATGAGACTGTTGTGGAACAGGAAACAATACCCAGAGGTGGATTTGGCAGATTCATCCCCAGCATAATCGGCATCACTGAAGCCTTGGAAGGGAGTTTCAGCGTCTGTAGGTGGGCCAAACTGAAGTGCAAAGTGAGTGGTGCCTCGGAGATAGCGAAGTACGCGCTTGAGGGTGGTCCAATGAGCAAGGCCGGGGTTGGACATGAATTGGCTGAGATAGCTGACAGAAAAGGCTAGATCGGGGCGTGTGGAAAGCATCAGATAATTGAGACAGCCAATAACACTGCGGTAGGGAATGTTGGCCATGGCAGCGAGGTCTTGAGCTGATTAAGGGGATTGGAGGGTGGTGAGTTGTGTGCCGACTTCCATGGGAGTGGAGACGGGATGACAATCAAGCATAGAGAATCTTGCCAAGGTGTCAAGAGAGTACTGTTCTTGATCAAGCTAGAGTAAGCGGCGGCTGCGATCACGGGTGATGCAAAGGCCTAGGCAGCTTTGGATTTCGGCTAAGTCATGCATGAGGAATTTGGAGCTAAGGGTGGTTTTGATATGCTGAAGGGAGGCAAGAGAATTACTGACTATGATGGTATCATCGATGTACAGACCAAGGAGGGTGAATGTGTCACCTTGAGTGAGCAGGTAAACATTTGTATCAGAGTGGCCACTGCGGAAAGAGAGGTTGAGAAGAAAATTGTGCATTTTTGCGTACCATGCGCGGGGTGCCTGTTTGAGACCGTAGATAGCCTTGTGAAGTCTGCAGACGAGATGCTCCTGCCCAGGTTGAATGAAAGCAGGTGGTTGCTCAAGGTATACTTCTTCATCTAGATCCCCATAGAGGAAGGCAGCTTGGACGTCCATTTGATGGATTTCTAAGTCTTGGGTGGCAGCAAGGGCAAGGAGAATGCGAATTGAAGCCATTTTGACAACAGGAGAAAAGGTTTCGTGGAAGTCCACCCCTTCTATCTGGGAGAATCCTCGAGCAACAAATCTGGCTTTGAAACGATCAAGGGTGCCATCAGAGCGAAACTTGATTTTGTAAATCCATTTTGAGCTGATGGGTTTACGGCCAGGGGGAAGGGGACAGAGAGTCCAGACCTGATTGCGTTGAAGAGCATCGAATTCAGCTTGCATGGCTGTATGCCAATGAGATGCATGAATGTCAGCACAGGCGGCTTCATAAGAGGCTGGGGAACTGACTGCATGGAGATTGAGATGGGCTTGATGGTAAGCCAAGATTTTTTCAGAGGGTTTCCAGAGGCGAGTAGATCGACGAGGAGGTGGGGGGGAGGGATTGGGAAGAACGGGAGCAACAAGAGGTTCAGGCGTGGCAGGGGGAGTATCAAGTGGAGCTGCATCAAGGATGGGAGCATCTGCGCTAGTGGAGTCATGAGGGCTGGTGGAGTCGGGTCTGGCATCTGCGGCAGTGGAGTCTTCAAGAGTGGGGAGCTGAACCATGTCCGATGGTGCTGGCCTGGGAACTAAGTGTGATGCTCCCATAATGTCTTCAAAGAAATGAACGTTGCGACTGACGAAGAAATGTTTGGAGACTGGATCCATGAGCTTATATGCCTTTTGTGTCAGAGAGTAACCCATGAAGATAGCGCGCTGACTGCGTGGATGAAATGCCCCTCTAGAACCATGATGAGTTTGAAGGGCGAGAGCCAAGCATCCGAAAACTCGTAGGTGGCGAACTTCGGGAGCAGTGCCTGTCCATAATTCAAATGGAGTTTTAGAAGCATGTTTGGAGACTAGTCGATTCTTGAGATAAGCTGCAGTATGCACAGCTTCAGCCCAATAATACTTTGGGAGTTGAGCTTGTAAGAGCAAACACCGGGCTTTGTCCTTCAGAGTTCGATTCATCCTGTCTGCCATGCCGTTTTGTTGAGAATCTCCAGGAACTATGGTTTGATGATGGATTCCGTGTGCTAAACAATAATCAGTGAAGGATTTTGAACAATATTCTCCACCATTATCACTCATGAGGCACTTAATAGAGGTGCCTAATTGAGTGTGAACTGCAGCTGAGAACTCTTGAAATTTGTTGAGGACATCGGACTTACGTTTCAGAAAATAGACAGTCACATATCTGGAGAAGTCGTCGATGAAGGTGAGGAAATACTGTGAGCCTCCCGCTGTGCAAGGATGAGGACCAGAGACATCTGAATGAATGCGGTATGCTGGAGCTGGAGCTCTGTTGCTGGAGGAAGGAAAGGGCAGCTTGTGCTGCTTTCCCATGACACAGATTTCACATTGAAGATCATAAGTGACTGAAGGGAGTCCCAAAACGGCTCCAAGTTTGACAGTGCGCTGAAAGTGCTCAGTGCCCGGATGCCCAAAACGTTTGTGCCACAGTGCTCCAAGATCTGCAGAGTTTGTGTGGAGGGCCAAACCGGGCGAGCTAGTGTGTAACCTGTACCAAAACGCATACCAGTGGCCACAGTATGAGTGTCTCTCAAGATCAAAGCCTTGTCCTTGTGAAAAGAGACAGAATAACCAAGATCGATTAGTTGAGCAATGCATATAAGATTTTGACTGAGACTTGGCACATAGAGGACATGAGAGAGCTCCAGGTGTTGATCTGGTGATAAAGGAATGTGAACTGTGCCCATTTGTGATGCGGTGAGCTGCCCTCCGTTGCTGGCCCGAATGAAGATGTCGGATGAGAGAGGTGCAATCGATTGGAAAAATGCATGATTGCCCGTCATATGATGCGAGGCAGCAGAGTCGAGCCACCAAACTTGAAAGGTTGATGGCATGTGAGTGAAAGTCATGAAGGCACTTTCAGGAATTGAATGCTCCTCGATATTGCAATTTGCCTGAGCGGCGGGAATGACACCTTTAGCTTGATCAGCAGCGAGTTTCCAACAATCAGCCTTGACATGGTTTTTCCTGCGACAATAGTCACATTTGGGTCGAGCTGTTTTGTTCTCCTGCTGCTTTCCATCCTTCTGGCGAGTTCCAGATTGTGATCCAGAGAAGAGGGCCAGTTGAGAGGCAGTGTTGGCCATTTGTTGCATGCGTGTTTCTTCCTGCAGAAGGCGCATGCTGACTTCTTCCGGTGAGTGTTCCCCGGTGTCGTGGAGAGCACCGCTACTTACGATTGTCAGAGGGCCGGGTGAGACTAGATAAGAGAGCCGTGGCGGTTATGTTGCTCTGCATAGATGGAGCAGTGAGCACATAATTTGACAGGGCCGGCTTCGTCCAACTGATCCATGATGCTGCGAAGTTTGGTGATGTGGGTGCTCATGGAATCACCATCTTGAAGTCTGGTAATGTAGAGTTTTTGCCTCAGCATCACTTGAGCGGCGAGTGATTTCTCCTCACACATGCGCAGAAGTTTGCTCCAACATTCATGTGCCGAAGTTAGAAATCTTAAGCTCAGAAGAATGGAAGAGTGAATCTTTGCCGATAAGAACCGAGTGGGCTCGTGAATCTTTAGCAGCCCATTTCCTTTCCGCTTCATCATCGCCAGAGGGTCGCGCATCTTTGCCATTGACTATATCCCAAAGGCCTGCTGCAAGGAAATATGTGGAAATCTGGTACTTCCACATCTGGAAATCTTCTCCTTTGAATCTTTCAATGCCATATTTTTCAAGCCCTTTGGCAGGGTCAAAAAAATCGGGCACTGAAGAATCAGGCGCAGCAGCGACAGATACAGTAGAAGAGCTTGAATCCATGGTCTTCGATTGATTGCTACCAGGCTCTGATACCATAAAGTGACAGGCCAAATAGAGAGAGACGAAGACAGAACTTGAACAAGCTTTTGATTGATAGCAGATAACTGGATGATCGCTTACAAACAATGACAAAGCATATAAAGAACAAGAACTTGAGTTAAGGCCCAAATTTCTCCTGAACTTGAGGCACCGAAATCATGACTCGGTGGATGCAACCGCTTGCCCAGGAATGTGGATTGAGCTCCACGTGTCGCTGACTTCACCGGGTCAATGTGGTGAGCAATTTAAAGGATCATGGCGCCCTACCCACTTCACCCACGCAACTAGTTTCCAGAGCCCAAATGGCAAGTCGTAATCTTTTCAAATGCACGATCATTCTTTGCGCGGTTCTTACACGTGACCATACGCATTACGCCTCACTCCTCTGTCTACTTCCATGGACCATGTTATCAAGAAAAAATGCTACCGTAAATCCTATAACCATGTTCATTGAGAAGATACTATTGAGTGCATAATTGAGTCGCAAAGAACACAAGCCCCAGATGCAAGAAATTAGCTTTGCATAACATTTCCTGTGTTTGGACGAAACATTTAAGATTTTTTATTGGTCAGAAACTAACTATGCAAGCAGAGAAACACAATGAAAAATAGCTGACCTTTGCATTGCTTGTCTTAAATGGCCCGTGTGTAGCAATAAAGATAAGGTGCAAGCATGTAGGATGTTTAAAATTGGTATTCCCTGCATCGTTGGAAGTAGGAAGGCACCGACAAGGACAGAAAAGTGAGAGTCCCACAATGGAAACATTTCACAAGCTCCCAGTTTCACTATAACGCAAATTAGACAAGCCCCAAGCAGCTGTCATTGACCACATAACACATAGGAGAGCTGCAACTATTACTGTCGGAATCGACGCAATAAATCCTCCAACTTTCCCTATGGACAGATCACTAAAGTAGTTAGAAAAATGTCTGAATACAGACTTGGATAATGCTGTCGAACAAATGTCTATATTCACCGACCTATTAGAGACAATACAATAAGCACACAAGCTCCAAGTGCCACAGGGTGCTGACTACCCATCCTTGTGACAGCTATTGTATGGACATTTTCAGTGAGAGTGGTCATGCCTGTGCCAGTGCCCCACATGCCAGCCAAAACACTAGTGATCCCTTCTAAACCAATGCCCCTGCTCACAACACCACGTGTAGGTGCACTCGATGCTACCAAAAGAGAAGTTGCATGGTATGAACCAACCTGCCAACCAAATGCCACGGGCGCAAAAATTAACAGTCAACTTAACTTCAGCATGAATCAATTGCTTGTAAGTTTAATAACTTGGCATAACATGTGATTAAGCCTTGCTAATATTAATCTGTTCCAACTTATTTTTAGATATGGTCATGTACACAAATTCCAGTTGTTTTCCTTACGCCAAATCGCATACTATGTGTATAAAATAAGATCGAATCACACATGATGAACAGGCTACAATGACCCTAACCAGCTT
Organism: Isoetes taiwanensis; assembly: GCA_021234155.1. NCBI lineage: Eukaryota > Viridiplantae > Streptophyta > Lycopodiopsida > Isoetales > Isoetaceae > Isoetes > Isoetes taiwanensis. Next base: position 137,399 of record JAJEKV010000179.1, read on the forward strand.
ATACAAAATTTGATGCATGGTGGCAATGTGGATGGAAATGATTTTATTTCAGTACAAGATATGTTGCTCTATTCCTTCTTAGTCAAAAGCAGCCTTAGAGTTTACAGGCCTTAGGTTATGTTGTTCAGCAAACAAGAAGCTATCTAGTATGCCCTTCATAGACTGTTAAGCTTGATAAAACCAAGACAAAAGATTGGAGAAAGCAAGGACTTCACATGTACTGAGCATAAACAGCAAACTTACTGAATCTACAGATGCTATAACAGAGGCTGCAATCTTAACGAGTCCTGTCTGCAACAGGTTCCACCACTTTGTCGCTGCTCTTGCGGAAGGACACAAAATGAACTACTATATCAGGCCACCTTGTCAGTTGAATAAATCTGTACAGTAAAGAACCTGGAGGGATAAGGGGTCTTCAGTCACATGGTAGAAGACAGCACTGTGGTGCTCCCTGCCTAGAACTTGCAAATTAACAGCAAAAATAAAAGACCGGCCTTTGCCCTCATGTTGTGCCTTGGCCAAGGCCTTCATAACTCGATTATCAGACCTAGATAATACATGATCCAGTTTTGAATGGGATGTTAACCAATCTACTCCAAGAGGCTTCAACATCGAGTCTGTACTAGAGGGCTCCTTAACCTTCCTACTAAAATAGTTAAGACCTCTAACTAAAAACGTGTTGCCTGCTGGAGTGTTGCGTGTAGAAACGACAAGCATGTGTCAGTATCAGATTGAATCCACATAGATCACACCAGAAAGTTGTTAAAACCAATGTTATGATGTTTACACATGGCCATCATGACGATAGATGGCACCCTGCTATATATAGCAGTTGTAACAAAGAGATCAGCACTGCTTTCTCGTCTGAATATCAAGTCTCTTCTTCTATCTTTGCGCTCTGATCTGTCTATCTAGTTTCTTTTCCTTTTAGTCTATCAACAGGTTATGGGCCCACGATACGCCTAATTCCCTGAATCGCCTCAACTCTGCTTACCCTACCAAGTTTTCTTTTCTCTCTTCTGTCTATCTGAAATTCGCCATGGACGCCGTTCTGCCCCTCTCTCATGCTGAAAGTCGACTTCTTCCCCGATTCGAAGGGAAGGACTACCAGATGTGGCGCTGGCGACTCCAGATGATCTTGGAAGATAAGGGTTTGTGGGAAACCTGTGCCCCCTCCCCAACTTCCAGTAACATCGAGATAGTGCTCGATGATGATTCTCCCAATCCTGATCTGCAGGAGAAGGACCGAAAAGCACGATTGCTTATCTGTGTTAGCCTTCACGATGTCCCAGCTCGACTAGTGAAAGGGGCTCTCACTGCCCGTGACATGATTGCCATACTTGACAATCACTATGCTTCCAAGACTGCCGGGAATCGTCTTGCCCTGCGCAAGGCCCTTTATAATCTTCATCTTTCTGCTGGCGGGGATGTCATGGACCATATTTGTCATCTCAAAAGCATGATCGATGATCTAGATGCAACTGGGGTAGCCATCACAGATGATGAAAAGGTATGCTTGCTCCTGAACAGTCTTCCAAAAAGCTATGAAGGTTTGATCATCAATCTGGAGGGCCGACTTGCCGAATATACCTTTGAAGGGGCTCTTGAGCGTGTTAAAGCTGAGGCCATTCGCCAAGGCATGATCAAATCTCCTTCTGATTCCGTCATGTTTGCCAAATCTGCTTCTCGGCGTCCCAAATTGGATCGCAGTCGCATCACTTGCCTCCGTTGCAACCAGACTGGTCATTTCGCCAAGAATGTCCTGCTCCAAATCCTGTTTCAAAATCCATCTCTACCCCCTCTGCTCCTTCTCAGAAATCTCCTCCCTCTGCCACATCCCCTCTGACTCCTGAACAAGAAAACTTTGTCCAAGAATTACCTCCACTCCTTTCGACACCATCTGCTCCACTTGAGTTCCTTTTCTTGGCCAATGATGCCACCCATTCTACCTCTGATCTCACCTGGTACCTCGACTCTGGAGCCACCTCCCACATGACTCCCTTTCGCCATATATTCCTAACCTATACTCCTATTTTCCCACATCGCTCAGTCTGCATGGGCGACAGTAGCTCTCAGTCTGGCATTGCTGTTGGAAATGTCCTTATCCGTCTTCCCTCTGGCTCATCCAAACTTCTCCGTGATGTCCTTCATGTCCCCGGCCTGCACAAACAGCTAATCAGCATTAGCAAGATTGCTTCTGCTAGGTTTCAAATTTCTTTTCATATCGATTCTTGCAAAATCCTTGACTCTCACAACAACGTGATATCTACCGGCTCTCGTCTTGGCAACTTGTACCAGCTTGATGTTTCCATGCCCTCTGACTCTGTATGCATTGCAGCCAATCCATCCATTACTCCCTCCTCTCTCTGGCATTCCCAACTCGGCCATCCAGCCCCCTATCGTTTTCAATTGCTAGCATCTAAAGGTTTAATTCCATCTCTTTCTCCTCCCAAGCATACCTGCTCCATCTGCTTACAGTGCAAAATTACTCGAATTCCTTTTCCCAACTCCACTTCTCGTGCCACACACCCATTAGCTCTCATTCACGCTGACCTTTGTGGCCCCTTCTCAGAACCCACTTTTACTGGTTGCAAATATCTTCTCCTCTTTCTTGATGATTACACTCGGAAACTCTTTCCGTACCTCCTTCCTCGCAAAAGTGATGTTTTCCATCATTTTCTTACCTTTCATAAGATTGTGGAGCGTGCAAGCGGCCAGAAGCTGATTACTCTACGAACCGATGGTGGCGGAGAATTCAACTCCAATTCTTTTCACTCTTACTGTCAAGATCATGGCATTCAACGAGAACTCTCTGTTCCTTCCACACCCGAGCAAAATGGGAGAATCGAACGTGCAAATCGCACTGTGATCGAAATGATACGCACTCTTCTATTGGCAATGAATGTTCCTGTTAACTTTTGGGGCGAGGCTGCTCTCACTGCTACTTACCTTCTCAATCGTACACCTCATCGAAGTCTGGATCATCAAATTTCAGAAGAATTGTGGTCTTCTCATCCTATCTCCCTCAAGCATTTGCGAGTTTTTGGTTGCCAAGCCTATGTCATCCTTCCAAATCTTTCTGCAAAGGCCACTGCTTGATCTGTTCCCTGTATGTTCCTTGGATACTCTACATCCAGTAAAGCCTACAGATTTCTCAATCTCCACAACCACAAGCTTATTATCAGCTGTCATGCCCGGTTCCAAGAAGATACACCCTGTCATCACACACCTCTTGCCTCTGATTTCATCCTACTCCCAGATCCCCTTCCGTCATTATCTCCTTCTCCTCCTCCAATTTCCGACCCCGTACCACCCTTGCCACTTTCCCCAGACCCTGCTCCTTCTTCCACTTCTGATTCTTCAACACCACCTGCTCAGCATCCATCCTCTTCCCCTGATACTTCTCTTGCTCCATCCCGACCAGTTAGACACAGAAGACCCCCTGTTTGGGCAGCTGATTACACCTTTCTCTCTGAAGACTTTCCCACCGAACCACACACTTATTCTCAAGCTCTCAACAGTCCTCATAGTCTCCAATGGCAACAGGCCATGAATGAAGAAATTGATTCCATCCATGCAGCCCATACTTGGTCCTTAGTTCCACGCCCACAAAATCGACCTGTGGTAACCTGCAAATGGGTCTACAAGGTCAAACAAAATCCTGATGGCAGCATTGCTCGATTCAAAGCACGATTAGTCGCCAGAGGTTTTAATCAGATTGAAGGAGTCGATTTTGAGGAAACTTATGCTCCTGTCGCCAAGATGGTCTCCATTCGTACTATTCTTGCATATGGCGCATCTCAAAGATTTCATATTCACCAGATGGATGTCCAAAACGCCTTTCTCAATGGGGATAAGAATGAAGAGGTTTATCTTGAGCAACCACCCGGTTTTCATGTAGCTGATTCCACGCAAGTTTGCCGTCTTCACAAAGCTCTCTATGGTCTTCGGCAAGCGTCTCGCTCCTGGTATACACGTCTTGATCATACTCTACTTCAACTCAACTTCACTCGCAGTCAAGCTGACCACAGTGTTTATGTCCGCTCTGTCCCAAATTTACTTATTGTTCTATGCTATGTCGATGACCTCTTACTTGTTGCAGCTTCAGAAAGTGATCTTCACCAACTCAAGCAAGAGCTCCAATCCCAATTCAAGATGAAAGATCTTGGTTCAATCCATTATTTTCTTGGTCTTGAAATTGCATATTCCCTGCAAACTGGCTCTCTTCATCTCACTCAATCCCGCTATCTTCGTGATCTACTCCATCAATTCCACATGTCTGATTGCAATCCCGTCTCCACACCTCTCGAACACAATCTGCAGTTATCTCCCCATGATCCAGATGTTACTTCTTCCCTCCAATACATTCACACTCACTACCGTCAAATTCTAGGCATGCTAAACTTTGCTGCCATCTCCACCCGCCGGATCTTTCCTTCTCCGTTTGTAAACTCAGTCAATTTGCCACTGCCCCAAAGAATTCTCATTGTGCAGCCCTTAAACGAGTTCTTCGTTATATTGCCGGGACTTTCCACATTGGCCTCACATATTCCCAATCCTCCACATCTCCTCCCTTACATGGTTATTCAGATGCCGACTGGGCGGGCGATCACCATGACAGAAAATCTGTCTCAGGCTATGTTTTTCTCCTTGCAGGTGGTCCAATCAGCTGGAACAGTTCTAAACAAACCTGTGTCAGTCTCTCCAGCACTGAAGCAGAGTATGTTGCTCTTCATCATGCTGCCCGAGAAGCTATATGGCTCCAAAGACTTTGCAAAGAACTTCACATTCCCATTCCTACTTCCATTCTCATCCATGTTGACAACCAAGGGGCTGCGCCATAGCCAAAAATCCTGTCCTTCACCGAAGAGTCAAACATATTGATCTCAAATTTCACTACATCCGTGATCTTATCTCTGATGGCCACATTCATCTGCTGCACTGTAGTACCGAAGACATGGCTGCCGATTTTCTTACCAAAGCTCTTGCTCGTCTCAAACATGTGAAGAATCTTGGTCAACTCGGCATGCAGTCTTCGAGTGGGGGAAGCAGCACACTTTCCAGTGGGGGTCAAACCCAATCTTCAAGTGGGGGTCCAAATCAAGATTCACTCACTCACACACCTGAAGGATAGTTTTTTTTTGAGATTCAGATCTTCTACTGAGTGGGGGTGTTGCGTGTAGAAACGACAAGCATGTGTCAGTATCAGATTGAATCCACATAGATCACACCAGAAAGTTGTTAAAACCAATGTTATGATGTTTACACATGGCCATCATGACGATAGATGGCACCCTGCTATATATAGCAGTTGTAACAAAGAGATTAGCACTGCTTTCTCGTCTGAATATCAAGTCTCTTCTTCTATCAGAGAATAGGAAAGGGGAAACAAATACAACCAATCCACAAGCATACAATTCGTACCTTTGATTCTACATCAAATCTAGCAAGATTTACACTGATTTGAAGAGAAAATCCGGCAGAAGCGATTTGCCTTCTCACCGGTTGCATCGGTCAAAAATGACCGCCAACATAATTTGAACAGTCAACCAAATATGCCGAGGATATACCCAAAACCCCCACACAAACGAAGGTTTGCCCCCCCTTTGGGGGCAACCCAAAAAGAGTTTACAAAGGTATTTTTTCCTGTAATTGTGAAGCCATTTGTGGTGAGTTTTTTGTGCATGCATCTTAGACGTTACTCTAAGTAGGGGAGTAGAAAACAAGAGAGTTAAAACGACCACGAGTTGATGACTCCCCAGAAGAAGAAAATGATGTGCCAAGAGCAGGCACAAAGCAGAAATTTGAGAAGTCGTCCTATAGAAAATCTGCAAAGGTCTAGTGGAACATGCCTGTTGTCCAATGTATATAATGCATTTTTGAGGTGTTAATGGTGATTCGTTTTTGTAGATATTTGCCGAACTTGAGAATAAGAAATAGGAAAACAACAAGTTGCTACGCAACGGAGGGTTGCCCTTCGATAGGTTTTGCTTCGGGTTCATTTAGTCATTCTACGTTGGCAATCATTATTTGTAATGTAGCATACTGCCTTAAGTTCCCGACCTTTAGTTATTAGGAATGTTGCATAACTATTCTAGAGATTGTGCCAACTAAATTCCCAAGGATATGCTTCCCAAGTGATGATCGTACCATTTTGCGATACTTAGTATGACAACAAAATTATCGGGATACTATACAAACCACTTACAATAGAGGTTGAATACTTAGTGGGTTCTTTTAGCAGGGAAGTAATATTCACACGTCAAAGTTCATCTCAAAGCTTTAGGTAACAGTGGTGAAAACTTCATTTGATGTTTGTGAGACAATTACCATATAGATAGAGCTTAGACACAAAGACTTTTGTATCATTACCAAAGACTTCTTATTGTATTAATATCATATTTTCTATGCATCTTGATAAATATTTGGTTGGGATCCTAAAGACACAAAGGGAACCACGTTTTTACAAAAGTAATGCTCGAGATTGACCTACACCTAGCAACTTGCTTTGCTAATTGCCATCTTAGCTACCAATGTTCACAAGGAGCTCCAACCATTTTGAACACTCTAAGATGCAATCCATGTATGATTAAAGTAAATACACAATTGTTTATGCGCGACAACATCGGAACCCATTTACTAGGGCAGTTGTTAAAAGACAATATGATCAATAAGGGGTGACATAAGATCTTAGTGATAATACTTCAAGTTCCTTGCAAACTATTAGGTAGATTGATAGATAGATAGTATCAAAACATATATAAAGCAGATAGGGCAAAATTCGATTCATTGATTCCTTGATTCCCCGGTGGGGGAAAAATTAAGGAGCAAAAAATATACTGGAGAAAATTGCAAAGCACGCCACGTTTTATTCTTCTCGGCTTCGGAGAAATCCCCTCCGTCTGATGCTCTCGGTAAGGCTTTGCTCTCTTCAGTTCGCTCTGCTCCATTCCGGCGAGGGCTATTCTCACCGCCGCCATAACCCAAGTTCTTAGCTACATTCGTGATGGTTCTTAGCTACATTCATGTCCCTGTATTGTTTTTAGTGTTGGGCTGGATCTGAAGAGGGCGCATCATTTCATTGTGTTCGTGATCATGGATATGGCAGTGCCAATACCCCAGAGCTGCAGTGATGTTAAACGAAAAACGCAGATTTATCCAGGCCATGACATACTGTATCTTTCCATCCATCGTTTGCCTGAATCAGAAGGCAAGGTCGAAGATAGGTATACTCTGTCGTAAAAAACCATTGCCTTTGTCTATTGATGCCAAAATCTCGGCCATGACTGCTGCTTTTATTAGTGTGTTTTGTTTTACAGCCTAAAGAAGAAATAACAGAGACTTCTTGGCATGGGTCTCTGTTAGCTCTATTCATAGCTGCGCCATCTTTCCGACATTTGTAGCCGTATTTAACCGACAAGCCTTCTGGTCTGATTGCAACAGGGCTTCGAAAGAAGTAACTTGTGGACTAAAAAAAAAGGAAAATATTGTTCGACATCAGCTAGGGCTCTGCGACTGCCTCCAACGACGAGAGTAGTACGGCATTTCTCACCAAACTACTTGAATCCTCTCTTATGTATTGAACATGTTTTTAATCCTCTCTTATGTATTGAACATGTTTTTATTTGATGTGCTGAATGATGTTTTATGATGAGCCCAAATGTTCAAGTGCACAGAGACAGGGGTGAATCTGAATGTTGTCCACAGTGATCACAGAAGATGGTATTGCTCTTATTGAAAAACTACATTTGCTTTTAGAAAAATTCAGCCAAGCTGGAATAGAAGTTATATAGGTTGTATTTTCCAGTTACACGGGCTGGTGATCATTTATCCTCTTGAAAAGTTGTGCAGGATCCAAGACATTTTCTTGAGGCTTTTAATTCATACCAGACACTGGGGTGTGGCAGTGAATGTGAGACTGGTAACTGTGGAGGAATGCATTGCAAGTATGAATGACAATATGCTGAGATGACCACCAGCCATTCCTCCTCCTAATGGCATGGTATATAAGTTCATTCCCCCTCCTAATGGCATGGTATATAAGTTATGTATCTGTATGGTTAACGACCATGGTAAGTATGCAATTTAAATAGTTATGACGTGGCTGCAGTCAATACTACAACATAAATTTGAAGGAGATTCAACTTGCCGGACATTTGTTAGATGTGCGTCCTGATGTGTTTATTCGAGGATATGGTACAGTACTGGACAATGGAACCACTTATGCATATCTACCTGAGGCACATTCACAGCCTTTAAAAATCCAGTGAGACTTCATTCTTTTATCTGTTACTTAATTTCATGGATAAATGGAAGCAAAACAATTGTAAATTGGAGCTTTCTGCCTGAAGCATCCATGTTTTTGTTGGTCTACACATGAAATATCCAATCTTTTCATATGTTGCATGTATTAGGTAAGCCAAATGTATATGTAAAGATTTTTTTTAAGCTATTCTCTTCTGGAATTTGATAACTAGAGGGCCTGGCAAGTTGCACGTAGTGGAAGGTCCAGACCCCTAAGACATTTGTTCTGCGGGTGCTGGAACGTAGATGCTGGAATGCAAAATTGCTATACACTACCGCTATGAGTTCTGCGTCAGAGCTTTTGATGCAATACGAGTTCGATGGGAGTGCTGTGGCACCAAATGTACTTACTCTTTTGAATGAAAAGAACTTTGACTGTAACTTCAAAATGTAAGTTATAATGCAGGTTGTGAATTTGACATGTTGAACATTCTCTGCCAATATTAGCTTCAATTTTGAAAAGCAAATGACCTGCAGATGTTTTCTTTAATATATTCTCATTGTTTGAAAAATGGAGTGGATATCTACATGTAGTCCTTAGGTAGTTTTTGCATTGTTATTTCGTTATCACTGCACACACAATTGCCTTACAAATAATATCTAGCATTGCAAAGCACCTAGAGGTCCACTTTGAGAAGCAAATCCTTTTGAGTTCAATTCACTCGATTCGATATGGTAGCTTATAGGTCCCTTTAACACCCATTAAGCAAAAGAGTGGAATTAAGTTTGAATGTATTGTTGAATAGAATTGGATGAACCACCCCATTAGGTTAACACGCTCAACAGTTATAATAGGGTATAATAATGGTTAAGCCCCAAGCTTTAGCAGCAAGGTTCAATCTTCATTCAGTTGGTCTAATAGGAAATATGATAAAGGTTAAGCCGCAATCTTTAGCACCAACGTTCCAATCTTCATTCAGTCAGTCTAATAGGAAATATTGCTTGCAATGCTCTTCAAAACTTTAATTTGACTTTGGCGAGCATACATTATATGTTCACTCCATTTAATGTTCACAGCATTCAAGCATTGAGGAGGAGGGTATACCACACAACATTCTCCCAAGAAGAGCATTCCAACACGCATGCAGAGCGCGGTCGTCAATCAAATCAAATACTTGGCTTCAATGTCAAGCTTCTATCCATGTTTAACCAATAAAATGTAGGTAGATGTAGCTACCCTGAAGAAATTCAAATGTTTGCACTTATTTTGTGATTGGTATACCCAAATTTCCTAACAAAAAACAACTAAGAAGTTCCTAGGATGGGGCATCATCGACCCAAACGCCCATATTAGTATGTGCATTAGCTAGAGCTGCCTATATGTTTGTTTATGTTAGGAAAATCAGTGTTCAAGAAGGGAAAATTTTGCACTTATGCAATTAGCCAAACTTAAACTGCTAGTGTCATCCAGAGCTTGAACATTAACACATTCCTTTATACTGACCCCTTGGGGAAAATTATTGGTATCCCTGTCGGAATTCATGTCTCAGCTTCAGATGCTTGGGATGAAATTATTAGAGGATTGCAGAAGCACTTATTTTGGTGGGATACAGCTAAACTTTCCATGCCCCGAAAGTTCAAGGCCGATACCAAAGGCCAAAACGAGGCGAGGCCTCGGCCGAAGGCCGAGGCCGAACCGAGTTCAAATCGAGGCGAGGCGGCCGAAGGCCGCCGAGCCGAGGAATCGCAAGAGAAAATGGGAAGAGAAACGTTCGCGGCGGCCTTGGCCGCCGCGATAAGTTTCTTGTAGTATTAGAAGAGTATCCTCTTGGGAGTTCCATGATATTGCATGTGTGCATTGCCATATTAACTTGCCATGGGACGAGCTTTTCATAAAATTCCTTGTATCTATGGAAAACTCTATTGATAGTTAAAGGGCACCCATTTCTATTGCAAGTTTCACCTGCATTATGTGCTAAAGTAAGGAACGTATCACAAACAATAAACATGTAATCTCTGTATGATAATATATTTGTTAAGATACCACATATTCCTGTAATCGACGATCCTTCTGAGCTATTTCTTCTGCAATCTCCCAAAGACCCTTCTGCACAAGCTTCTTTACTGACCTACCAGTAAAAAGGAAGTTGAGACATAAGATAACCCTTGCTTTGTGCAAGCTTCTTTACTTACCTGGCATGCAAATAGAATTCTAAGAGCATATGATAGAGCCCATGGTAAGTTTTAATAACAAGTACACAAAGGATAGCAAACATTCTATACACGGTGCAGGCAGGCTTCCAGAAAGGCTCCTTTTAAAGACAGCCACAACTTCATGCTCTGGCAAAGGAAGAACATAAAAAGGTGAGGGAGTAAATAATGGAAGGATCAGACCTAAACAATGGACTTGAACTGGCAGATGCCACAAATTCTCAAATCAAACTGACCCATCTCACTTTATACCTCAAATTCGCTTAAGCAAGGATATTAAGCTGAAATATACGAATCCTCAATACCCTTGTTTCTGAAACTGCATTCCAAATATATCTGGCAATGAACCGTTGGTGGCAAATATCTCCCTTCAACATGGCATTTGGATTGTTAGACATAATGGGCACACATGGACTGCCATGTTGACAAATATAGGGTTTACTGGCCAACTTTGCCCAAGTAATTCTATGTACCCACTGGTTAGAGGAATCCATGCAAATATTCAAAGCCGTAGTAACTCAAATTTGTGGTATAAGAATAATTCCGGAAAGTAGAAACCTGACATTGATGGAAAGAAGAGGCATTGTCCATACATTTTGATTCAACCTAACTCATTGTTTGGAGGCAACTTGGAAGCTGGAGAAAGAGAATCCAAGCCTTAAAAAGCAATTCTAATGTGCGAAGATACACTAGTTGCACTCCTTTCTCCTACTTATGGCAGCTGAAAATCAGGATGGAGGTTTCAATTTAGATGTTTATAATTATATATGTAAAAGCAGTTTCAACAACAAAAACAAAAGCGTGTGCACCACAGATAAAGAGCTCTCCCTATGTCCTTGCAGGTCTTCTAGACCTTACAATCGTGTTAAACAAGAGAAAGTTGAGTTATCGCTGCAAATTATCCGATATTAATACTTGCGCAATTTACAACATTCAAGCCAAGAGTAATACCTGACTCTGTACGGATAATATGCATCCGGAAACTCCTTATGCAACTTGTAACGCTCCACAATTTTGTATGCTACCTTATACAATCCCATGTCCATACATTGTTGTACAAGGAAGCAGCATGTTTCAGTACCCAGATATGCTGCCCACTGGCCTGCTAAATCTGCTTGATTATCTGAAACTATTTTGATATGAAATTCCTGAGAAGTAAAATGTTGCATATCAAACTGCTCCAGAAGAGAGACTGCAGAGTTATAGGAGTGCATCTTTACTAGGTCTAGGATAAATGATTCTAGAAGACATTTAGTTTCATTATGTTTGTCAGCTTTATCAAGCACTTGTGCATCACAACAATCTGAGATATCCTTAACTTTAATTCCAAAAACAATGGCAAGCCTCACAAGAACTCTTTCATCCATACTTAACCTGCCCACATATTACTTCTTTAAAATATGCAGCGGCCAACTTTTTTGAGAGAAAGGTATCCTCATCCGTTTTAAATGTCTGATCAAGTGCCCTAAGAGAGCGTGTTACAAGATGGCTAAGGCCTTGACCAAACTGAGGATCTGTGGTAAGCAAGGCCCTTAGACAATGAACAACAAAGGTAGCTGGTCCAGGATGAGGTGCAGCTTCCAAAGATCTTGTAACCCGTCGAGACAATGCTTGGAACTTGGCACCAGCCTTTCCTTCCCCTGAATACAGAACAGGATAAAACCAGCATTACATAACTGTGACGGAGTTTGCAAATTCCAATAATGCTGTTACTGTAGGCAAAGTAGTTCTGCCACCAGAATAAAGTGCTAAATTTGTCTCCTTGTGCATGTCAACTAACAAAAACTGATGATTAAAAAAACTACTCATGAAACGAAGTTTAGGGTTCAAATCAAAGTAATTAAGGGCGTTGGAATTTGTAACCTCAACGGTGGGCTAGGCTTCAAGACTCTCTCAATCTCCATGGAATGATGCCGTGGAGGTTGAGAGAGCCTTGAAGTCTATCCTAGTGTTGAAAACAGCAATAAGATACTGCATAGCCACATCCTGGAAATTCACACAACATGATGCTTGAAGCTCTTGAGTCACTGAAAGCTATGCTACAGGTAAATATCTGAATTGCATGCAAAAATCTAGCTGTTTCCTTAGGAGGCCTGGTCTCAAGAGTTACCTATCTTAAATGCTTAGTGTGCTACTAATCAGAAATCCTTAGTCTGTTACTAAAGCACCAGGCAACTCACTGTTCTGGTTCTTGTTCCCGGGTTATAAATTCCATCTCTGCAGTGTTTCCCTCATCCTTCTTATGTCTTCTCATCGACTTCTGTCTTGTTGTTCCTCAAACCTTTGGTCATATGCTCATCACAAATAATGTAAAGCTTCCATATTGTTTCTTCCAAGGCTTGCATTTCCCCTACAAACAACAATGTGTGTAAGCTGCGGCAACTTTTGCCATCAACCTTTAGTATAAACAACCTTACTTGATAGATATGGATATTATCATCTCAATCACATAAATAATCCACAGATTAGTTCCCCACCACCCAAATACCTTGGATAAATGTTTCTGTCCTCCACTGAGCTTGGCACATGTTTGTTTACGTAACCGTCTTATTGATTGAGTTCCTGATGGACGAATAGAAATCATAACCAGCTTACCAAAAAACATAATTTGCCTTTGAAAAGAAGATTACTTCGACAAGATATGATAAAATTCAAAAAAGCATCTCTGGACCAAATTTCCTCCCCTCCTTCGTCAAATATGAATAGCCCAACTTATCATTTCTCTCGTCAGAAGATTCCTGCTGATCCTCAAAGATTGGTGAGTGATAGACTGTCAAGTACCCATCCTGACCTATATGGGAAATTTCCCTTATATCAATTGCTCCAATATGCTTTTCATCATCCAACATACCCATTCTTGACTGTGATTGAATCATATCATAATCCGAAGTAAGCTCCTCAGCTAATCTTTGGCTGCTTGTTGTCTGGATCCCATAGGAATGGTGGGGCTACACCTTATTCCCAAACCTTCACATACTTAAATGATAATTTAAACTTACCCAATTGAAGATTTGTCAACGTCTAATGTGGAACCTGTATGCTGGCACAATCAAGAAAAGAATGACTTCTACAACACTCAACCAGAATATCAACTAGTTCAAATAGTTTGCCAGCATATAAGCCACTCAAAGAGCATAGTCAATGCCACTTCACAACTTTGATGAACAATAGGCTTGGATCCTTGGCAAACTTTTGCAAAAGATCAATATTTTTAGTATCTGCAATGGTGCCAAGTGTTCCTGCAGCTTCATGCCTAACCATTGGATGCTCTGAAACATCTCCTAAAGTGCTGAATCATGCCTAAGCATGATGTGCTGAATTCACATGGATTCACATTGTCTTCCCCTCCTCTGTTTCTCAAAGCAAACATTGCAGCATATCTATCATACATAGGCATATCTTTGTTTTAGAAGCATCCTTTTGAGTAGTAATTCATCACCTAATCCAGTGGGCAATGCAGTCGACATTGCTTGATCAACAGTTAAATATGGGATATGAAAATTTCCTTCTCGCTGGTCCCCTAAGACATACCGTTCTGATATTTTCTTCAATGCCAATTCACAACCTTCTCTTACCTCTTGAGCTGAATCTTACAACACCAAACGGAGCTTGAGAACGTTGAAGACGAGATGGGCGGCTCCATCGACAAGAGCAACATCTCCGGACTGCACATAACAAGATCTCCGCTGCCGGTTGCCGGTTTTCGGCGAATTCGAAGGGGGCAGCTTGGCCCGTTCAAAAATCCCACGAAAACGGGGAATACAGCCTACACCGGCTGTGGTCCCTTTCAGGGCATATCCAAGCATATGCCATTTTCCCACCTCACCATGGTTTGCCCTTACGGGCAACCCAAAAAGCAATTTGTGGTAATTGACAATAGGCCAACTCTCCTTTTTGAAGATATGATTTATGGTGAGCTGAACTGAAGAATAATTGTTACACGCCTAACAAGGTCACCTACATCAGCATGTTGAATGCGGAAGTTTACCATGTTTAGCAAGGAAGAAGATAGTGCATTCCACCATTATCTCAAGTGAACTTCATAAGGATATCATTGTGAAAAGTGCATCCATTAACATGTACATGAAATGTAAATAAGCATGAAGGATGCAGGTCTGATGTTTTATACAATGCATAAGCATGATTTGTTGTCTTGGAATGTTGTACTTGCTAGATATGCGCAGGCAGGGGATACTAACAGTAATGTTCCATCTTTTCAGGCGTGATAGCATGTGTTCATGCTCTCAGTGCATGTTCTAGTCTTATTGGAATGGCACATACATGCATGCTCATGTAATGCAAAGATTTTGAGTCTGATGTTGTAGGCATTGTGATATATATATTTTGTATGCAAAAAATATATTTGGAGGTTGCAATGATGGTATTTAGTGCATTGCATCAATGTGTGCAGTCACCTGGAATGTATTAATTATAGCTTATGCCTCTAAGGAACATGGAAGAGAGTTCTTGAACTTTTTATTCAGATGCAGCTGTGAGCACTTTTGTGATCCTCCTTAATGCATGTGCTAACTTGGCCTGCTTATTAACAGGAAAAAGTTGCTTAGAATTATTATTATATTATCCAATATTCCAATATGCAATAGTCTTGTGAGCATGTTTAGAAAAGCATTTTGCCAGCAATTTTGCAATTCACAATGAAGATAAATTTGGCTCAATATGGTCAGCAGGCCATCCATTTTATTATTTCTCAACAATGCAACTTTGGTGAATATTCTTTCAACATGTAGCCATGTAGGGTTGCTACAGATATCATTATTTTGTTTCAATGATCACTGATTTGACATGAATGACAATGTGGTCCTATGGGGAGCAATGGTTAGAGGATATGCCCAGTTAGGGGAAACTAAACAGGCGGTGCAATGATGGTGCAAAAATACAAAGTACTAGAAAAAAATAAGAAAATAAAAAATGTCATAGTGATACAAATGAGAAAATATTAGGAATCCCATGGCCTTTGACCATAGCTTCCATGTATCCTATGGGCACGAAAATACAAGGCAATAGTGCGGGTTCAAATCCCACATATTTTCAAATTAATACATAACTAGCAAAGCGTGCTCGGCGATGCCGAGCAGTCGAGGAAGAGCGTGTGTGCGTGGAAAAACGATAGATCGAGAGTATCTGTGTGAAAAGGATGCCGGGAGAGGGTCGGAGGTGAGGGAGAAGAACGGAGATAAGGTTGGAGGGGGTGAAAAGAAGGGTGGGGGGCGAGAGAGAGAGAAGGAGAAGCCCATTTTTTAACGTCCGAGGAAACCAACTTGGCTACAAAATTCTCTATAGTAGTACATTCTATGCGGGAGTATGAAACATCTATAAACAACATTTGTCGTATAGTTATGGCCATCATGGTGCCCAGATGCATGTTTTAAGAGAACCTTAATGTTGTCTGGGACCTATACTCTAGACATAGACATAGCTACATAAAGTTGACCATGAGAGAAAACAAAGTTAGGCAAGTACAGACCAGGTTTTTCTATAGTCTGTCCCTGTGCTTTGTTGATCGTCATGGCAAAAGCTGGTCAAATTGTGCATTGCAATCTCGTAAACTGGAATGGCCGTTCACTGTCTGTATGATTTAATGGGATCCTTAGTGCGCATGCGCACCTTATTTTGTACATTTGATCATCCAGTGGCTTACCTTAGGATGAACTGTTGCATAAGATTGAAATCTAGACTTTGCGTATATGAGTGCATGGTGATTAGCGACAAGAACATTAAAGATATTTTAGCAAAGATATATTAGCAGGATTTTTCTAAGAAGATTCTTGAATATTACGTGCTAGATCTATATCTTTTTATGCTTTAGGTTGGCATAGGCAATAATGCCTTGTTACTTTGTTGCTTAGTTAGTGTTAAGCGTTCGTAAGGTTTTTAAGGTTTATTAAGATTCTTATAGAAATTATAACCTTAGAGACAAAGAAGACAATGAAACAGTAAGGTTAATGATTTACATCTTTGTTTTTGTCACTTTAATTTTCCTATCCATGATAAATATCTTAAAAGGTATCAAAGTATCATGTTATAGATGTAGAGAAGTCTGTTTCGGGTCATTAGAAAGTGCGTCCTTGGTCGTCAGAACATCCATTTTTGGCCACTGGAAAGTCTATTTTTGCTCGCTAGAAAGTCCTGTATCGGTCATTGGAAAGTGCATCTTTGATTTTTGGTCGCTAGAAAATCGCTTTGAAGTTGCTGGGAAGCGACTCTTTGTACAACTTTGGTCATTGGAAAGTCTACTTTTGGTTGTCGAAAAGTGTTTTTTTGTCGTTGGAAGTTCGTGGATGGGTTAAGTTTTGAGCATGTGTGGCAGTTATGATATTCCAATATGTCGTAGACGATCAAGCTGTAATTGTGGCACTCATGATATTCCAATATGTTGTAGACAATTAAGCAAATAAGGTTATCGTAAAGGATGTCCTTTAATTAAAAACTATGCATCTTGTACTTTGCCATGTGGAGCAAGACATGTTGACTACTTTCTTAACTCTTAGATCAGATATAGGACTCACACTATCAATTCTAGCTAAAGACATATTGCACTTACATGCCAAATTCCTACAATAAGATCAAGTAAAAACTACACAAATACTCTATTGTTTTCTTTTCCCTATTGTTTGAGCACATAAGGAGCTTTCAACATGGTGCTTACATGTATCATCCTACATTTTTTTCTTGTAGGTGCTAAAGAGAGTGCATGGCAGTCCTTAGGCCTCAAAAAGCAACATAAATTATCTCTATGGTCTCTCACATATAATAAACACTTAAAAACAATCTTCAATGTCTTTTGTTGCTATTACCATTTTCACATCAAATTTCATGCTTTGACACATGGATTGCAAAAGAATTCTATAAAGAAACAGAAGATCTAAAGGCCATCCTCTATCAAATATTAGAGTGTAAGGTAATAATAATAGGTTGTTAGTGTTCAACAGACACATTGCCACTAATTTAAAGAAAAAGAGCACAACTACAAATTTTCCAAGAAGGAGGTTTATCTGTGCAAATCATGTGAGAAGAAAAAGGCTATGATGCACAAATAAGCATAATTTGGCAAATTGCAAGAGACTGAATGCCAAGGCCATGCTCAATTGTTGATTTAACCAAGCCAAGTGTTATAACACCGCTTGAGGACATAGGCTATGGAAGTCTAGAATCCATGATGTTATGACCAAGCACCCAATTTGCATTTCTTTATTATGATTAATGCTTGTATACATAACAAAGTATAAGGAAGGAAGGAAGGAAGGAAGAAAGGATCCCACAACAAAGAAGCATATTACTTTAATTCCATCCGAGCTCTCTAACAAACGACATGCAAATATTGGGGGCGTTAAACTTAGTATCTCTGGAGCTCTGCAAATATTACTTTTGATAGATATTACCTTTAATTCTTTACCACTATACCTTGGAGCAAACAGTTTGCTACCCCTAAAAATAATGTAATGCTACCCGGACATGTTCCACGGTTTCTGAACCCAATATTGATCACAAACTCTTAAAATGGAGAGTCTAATGGTGGTATCGTGTCAGATGGGCGATTAATCAGAAATTATTCAAATACCTTTATGAAGTACAAAATGGTTCGCCAGTGTTAGCATATCTAATTTTGACCTGCCAACCAAGTTACAAAGAGCCCCAGAAAATGAAACCTGTTTGCTTCCATATTTCTGTAAACGTTCTGATTGAATGGCAGATAAAGGAACAATATGAAGTAGGTCCTAGTTGCATGAGCTAGCTATCTATTGAAAGGGTATTTCACTCTGGCCCCCAATACCCTTTTTAAAGAAGCCAAGCTACCGGAAAAAGTGATAGCACACATGCTAAATGCTAACATCCACGCACTGGAATAAATGGTTGGACCTGCCATAGCAAGGTACAGTGCATCAAATAATTGGTGTTAGGAGAAGGGCCAACGTATCATTACCCTTCATCCGAGAAGTTTACATCAATCATTGCAAGAAAATGTAATCAAGTAATACCATTTGCCTTACGGAACATCAATCTAACAGCATATTTCAGGTGCTTACCTGGGCAGTAAAGAATAAGCTTCCAGTTTTATTCATTAGAGGTAATTTGAGATCTCCTTTTGTCCCCATAAGAATCCTCCAATAGAATGAGTACTCTACATCAAACTGCAATTAATGCAGCATTAACAACTTCATTGCTGTCGTTTTTTCCCTATAACTTTTGATCTACTCATGAAAATGCTGCGGCGTTTGTTGCATTAGATGCAGAATGAAAAGATCTTTCAAGTGATATATGGTTATGATGTATTTCAATACAAGCCGTATGTGTTAACCTTAAAAAATATGGTTTTTTGCTCTTTTCTTATATATTTACATCCCAAAAGATATAACAATGGATTGTCATTAGAAAGATCTTGAGGAGACGAATCCATTGCCACAAATAGTGTTCGAATCGGAGTTTTTGATCAAAAGTTATAGTAGAAAAATGACACTGCAAAAGTTAGTTAGAACTGCATTAATTACTGCTGCCACATAATACTGGAATAAAATACACTGGAGCTCTTCTCTTATTGGACAGTTTAAAAAGCTGATGTGGCTTTTTAAGCATCCCTTAATGGGACAAAATGAGATCTCAAATTACCTCTAATGTCTTGAATCATTTTATGCTTGAAGTAGGAATTCAATGTAGAACATATTATACTGATTGGAATAAATCAGCAAGGCATGAATCGATGGAATAAGCAAACAGGATCATAAAAGCGACCATTTGCTATGGATGGCCTTGCTTTGTAGAAATACTTCTACTATGACATAGATGACATAGACAATATTCAGCTCTGAAATAATGATTAGAATGGGCATAAAATCTACAAAATATACCAGAACAATGGTATATTATCTATTGCATAGATAGTAAAAACAATATCCACTGTTGAAATGATGGTAAAAAATGGGCATAAAATCTACAAAGATACCAAAGATATGGCACAATATGAGCAGGCACCAATCATTGTTCCAATACAATTCGGCAATAAAATATGCAGTATTGAAGAATCTTTTCTTTGCTCTAATCCTTCATTGTCAGATAATCCAAGAGAGTACCTCCCAAGCAGGCTCCATACAACATCCAAGAAAAGGTAGCCTAGCATATGCAGATTCGAGATGAATATATTGTATCCATATAATTTGTTTCTTATAAGCAATCAAGCCTATATATTTGTTTCCATACATATTTCTTTCTTACTGACATCTCCAAATGCCCATGCTGGATCATGCACCTTAGAATAGAGATAACAAACCACCACTTTGCATCCCCTGCATCCACGTTAATGAAGCTGATCATCATGCTTTGGAACAATATGTAAATCCATCCCCGCAAAGAAATGACTCAACATGTTAAATTACTACTGCTATGATACTTTTGTTTGAGAAAATAAATGTAGAATACTGTCAAAAGAATACTGTCATGATGCTCTCTCTTCCAAGTTTGAGCACAATCATTGTTCAAAAAAGAAGCACAAAACATATTTTGAGACGATTTGAGGCCCTGTCACATTCAAAAATTACCGATTAGTTCCAACTGGAGACACCATTGATGGTAATGCTTATGCAAGAAGGAAGAGAATGTTTATGCTTATGCACCATTGATCTTCAGCATCTAAAAAAGGGTAAACCCACTACAAAACCCCTATCGCTTTACAGACACTATGAAATCTGATGAAGAATTTGCTGGACAGCCATGCAAGGTTTTGTTCTAACATATCCTACAGAAGTGAGGACCTGTTGACGGATCAATGTGCGAGCAAATTTGAAGCTTCCTTTACAAACAACTGGGCAAAATGGGCATTTTCTAAGGCTTGAGCCATCGCCAACCTTGTCCCCATGTTGTTGCCTCTTCCATTAAAAAACAAACGTTGAACTCCTTAAGAAATAAGAGTTAGTAGTTGGGGAATGGAATGCATTCACCATAATCAAGCGAAGCACATGCCAGATGAAGCAACTGTGTCCTGCAAATCCAGAGGTAAACATGGATGCAAAAAGGGAGCATGGTGTATAAGCAAGAAAATTTTATAAACAAATAGGTGAAAGGATCTTACCTCGCTTAGAGAAGAAGAAGAAGAAGAAGAAGAAGAAGAAGAAGAAGTCCATTTTTAATGTCCGGGGAAGCCAATTTGACTTATAGGACAAGTGGTTACATCATCAAAATGGTATATAATATCGTCTCGCACCCCATGAGGTTTGAACATCTGACCTCAGAGTGTCAAGCTTGAGGTCTATCCAATAGACCAAGTGACGAGAAAGAGGAGAATGTGAAACGCACTTCAACAAAACCCGGAGACAAAACCCACGTAGTATTTGAAGCCCGAATCTGAAGTAAGCTGCTACACGATCTCTGCATCCTTTACTGCCTACTTCAACCACCCAGAGGCCTGCTGCTAATAGGGTTATAAGGCGAGGCAACTCCTATAAAACCATAAGCTTGAAATCGTCTCATACTTCAGGGCATCCATTCGTTGTTGCAAATCCGGTTGGCAAGACACGGGAGCCAGAAAGGGTCTGCAAAAACTGCATCGAGACATGACATTTTCCAACGATTTCACAGCTCTAAGAATACCAAAAGTGTTGCACATGGAAAAACAAAGGTGGATAATCCTAAATCATTGGTTCAATCAGGAGCATTCCCCCAGCGGGATGCCATTGTAAACAGAGCAAATCTGTAGAAACTCCTTTCTGGAGCAAACAGATTCTTAGCACAGACCAGCATCATGCACCAGCATAGCCTTCGGCAAACGTCGAGGACCCATCCGAAGAAAGATATGTTCGGTGCCCAATATAAAAGGAATGCTCGAGAAAACCTCAAAGGGCACATTGGACCCCCATGCTGGATCCCGGAAGAGCCTCTTTCTTCATCCGCTAAAATCTTGGAAAATGATGTGATGATCACAGCAAATAAGTAGCTGTGGCTGTATAGAGAAGAATGGGAGATCGTATTAAAGCTTTGAGCTCAATTAAAAGAATAGAAGAACCCTGGAACTATAAACCAAAGAGAGTTAAAGCATTCAAACAGAGCGGAAGCGCATACAAAACCGCCCCACCTTACTCTCGCCTATCCATAGTTGCCCTATCTACGTTGAGCTTTCCTCACACTACCGCCTCGAGCTCTCCTCGAACTCTCACCATTGCCGAGCTCGTCATTCTTTACCAAAACATTTGAAAGCTAGTCTTCCTTTACCTTAACCATGACCGTCGGAAGAATCTGCAATAGAAGAGTATCCATCGCTATGCTTAGCATCGACCTGTGAAAGCAAAGCCATGGCAATAGCATCAGCAAGAGCATGTTTCTCTGGTCTTATCGTCACGTTATACCCGTTGGATTTTGGTATCAAATCTTAGCCATCAGAGTCATATACCCATCAAACCTCAATTTTTTGTTTTCTCAAATTTTGGAAGATCGAAAAAATGTGCCGGCCGCCAAAAATTTTGAAATCTTAAAAAATCTTAGGATATCAAACTAAGAAAGAATTCCAAAAAAGTTTTCTTCCATGCCGGAAAATCCCAAATTAATAAAGTAGATAACCAAAGCAAAATTTTTACCTATATGTGACAGAGAACATGACTATTGGGAAAGAGAAATGTTCGCGGCGGCCTTGGCCGCCGCAATAAATTTCTTGTAGAAAGTAAACCTCTTCCTTTGTATTTGTGCATTTAATAACATCTAACCACTTCTTCTTCCCTTTCTTTCTTTGTAGCTCGTAAGGCCGCCGCTATAAATTTCTTGTAGAAAGTAAACCTCTTCCTTTGTATTTGTGCATTTAACAACATCTAACCACTTCTTCTTCCCTTTCTTTCTTTGTACCTCGTTGCTTGGCCTTGCGAATCCGTTAGCCACTAGCTTCATCCATTCAATACATATCACCCCTTTTCTTTAGCCCTTCAAATCTTCAACATAGACCAAAATAATTCAGGTTCTTCCCTCTGTCTCAGAATAAGGACTGCCAAAGTCGGATCTACTCAAGGTTCTTCCTTTGTCTCAGAATAAGGACTTCCAAAGTCGGATCTACTCATGCCAACCTGTATATAGACCCAGTTTTTTGTGGAGTTTGGGACATTATGGCCAGATTATAGTCATGGCCTATGTAGCAATTTTAATTTTCTATGCTTGGCTAGAGAGAGCCATGAACTTATGAGATGTTATAGCAACTAGCACTTGGCCTCTATGGTGAATAAGCCTTCATGACACTAGATGTGGCTATACACGAGGGCAGCACTAGAAAGCAACGAGTAACATCGCTCAGTTACAAGTAATAGCTCCTCTCAGTTAATACATTTCATAATGGGACTTCAAAAGGCATACCATCAAGCGACATGTAATAGATACTAGTAATAACCCCTCTCAATTAACTACATTTCTTAATGGGACCTCATATAATGTACCATTAAGAATTATCCAGCTTTCTAGCTAGTCCAAGCTAAATATGCATCTTTGCCATTATACATTCTTCTAGATGTAGCGGATCAAGCTTCATTGGCATCTTATACCATGGAGGTATTGGATTCACTTGCCCCTAATTTATTCCCCATGTTTCTATGAGCATTTGCCCAAGGTCACGGGTTCGATGACCAGGCGATGTAAAGTTGGTGGGGGAAGGACCCATCGCAGCCATTGTAAAGGGGTAGGGGACGGACCTATGCAAGTGAGTTGTACAGTGTCCCATAAGCCTGCCTGGCTTCGAGGATGTTACTACTACTACTACTACTACTACTACTACTACTACTACTACTACTACTACTACTACTACTACTACTACTACTACTACTACTACTACTACTACTACTACTACTACTACTACTACTACTACTACTACTACTACTACTACTACTACTACTACTACTACTACTATTGGAAAAAGCGGATGTAAGCGGTATTAGAGGAAGATGATCTGTGGGAGCTTGCCAAACCTCCAGCTGAGGAAGCTACGCTCAGAAGGGCTATTGCAGCGCTGGTGAATAAGATAGAAGGAGGTGGTGTTGATGAAGTTGAAGAGCAGGTTGTTGCACCAAGAGGTTGAAAGCGAAGTTGAAACGTGCTTGCCAATATTATTAAATCAAAGCTTGCAGAGGATATTGTGGTCAGGTTGGAAGAACTTTCTGCAAAAGAAAAGTGGCTCTGGTTGCTGAAAGAATTGGAGATGTTAACACCTTCGCAGATTAACAAATTGGAAAATGAGTTGCAAGAGCTCAAGTTTGATGCTGAGAAGGATGAGTTTGCAGAAAAGATTGTGAAATTTAATAACCTCATTTTTATTTAAAAGCTGCAGGGGCCGGGTTGAGTGACCGAGCACAGATCCTAGCAGTGGCAAGGATGTTTGAAAATCTTGGTAATATCAGTGTGGTAATTCGTTAAACAGCAAGAAATCGTGATATGGCAATATCTATGGCTCGAACAGAAGTATTGGAAAGGAAGTCAAAAAATCTCTCACGAGAACAAATTTTGGCTGTCAAGGCAGATTCTAAAGGTGCAGACTCCAGAGGTAAATCAATTATTTGCTTTAATTGTCAGAAGCCCGGGCATCTAAAAGCTGACTGCAAGGAAAAGCGGCAGCTGGTTTGTCGTAATTGTAAGGGATTTGGTCATTTTGCAAATATGTGTCCTATTCCTAAGCTGCAAGTTGGTGGGTCTGTCAACAAGCCACGTCAGTCTGTAAGGTCTATCTCTTCTGTCGCCAGCACTCCTCAAGGCGATGATGCTTGTTACCAGGTAAATAGCTTTTTGCTCCAGAATAAGCTTGATAAAGCTGTTTCTAATGATTTAGTTATAGATTCTGGAGCAGAAGCCATAGGAGTAACCTCTACTGCTATGGTTTCAGACTCGCAAGAAAGCTCGAAGATTTTTAAGCTGGCCGATGGAGCTTCTTGGCGGGTTGAAGAAGAGGGTATTGTCCCGGGGGATTCACCTATATACAATATGGATATGCCATCTGCGTTACTAGGGTAGCAGAAAACCCCTTAGTATACGGTCCATAAAATCTCTAAAAATACCCATGTCGAAAATATACAGGCTTAAAAAAGTGTGAAATATGATAAAAAACCACCCCTTTCCATATATTTTCGTACGAAAAAGCTCCAAAAAAACCCCATTCCGTTCACTCAGATGGTTCATACGGGATATTAGGTGAACCCCCCTTGGGTATTGTGAGGCTATCATGTGAAGATGGTTCTCGTGTAAATATTCCGGCGTGTGTATGCAAAGACTTTGATAAAAATCTGCTGTCTGTATCATCTTTGGTTGACAAGGGAATGTTGGTTTGGCTTTCAAGGACAACAGAAAGGTCTTGACTGGTCATAGATCAGGAGGTCTTTATGTTCTTAAAAGTAAATGACGTAAATAAACTTTCTATCAATCCAGGATTCATTTTTGATCAAGTTCTTTGGCACGGAAGACTTGCTCATGCCTCAAATGCAAAAATTCTCTAGCTAGCAGACCATGGGTATTTGTATAATGAAGTAAGAGATAATAATGCAACTCATGAAAGTCATGATAAAAAAAAATAGCATTATAGTTAAGAAGTTGCAGATACAAGAGCAAGGGTTAGGAAAATGGTTGAACAATAATACTTTACAACCTGATTACTCTGGTTTTTGTCATGGGTGCATGGTTGCAAAGAGGACCAGGTTACCGTTTGTCTCTACTCCAATCTAGACTAAAGAAATTCTTGAACTCGTCTATACTGATGTTTGTGGACCGCTTAATGTGCAGAGTCCTGGCAGAAACAAATACTTTGTGACATTTATAGATGACTTTTCTAGATGATGGAAAGTATATCCCATAAAATTGAAAGAACAAGTATTTGATAAATTCGTCCAATTTGTTAAAAGTAGAAACACAGACTGGTAAAAAGGTGAAAGCAATTCGTTCAGACAGAGAGGGCGAGTATTTGTCAAACATACTCTCAGAATATTGTGTCTCAAAATATATACAATATTAGTTCACTTGCAGCTATACACCGCAACAAAATGGGATTGCAGAACGGAAAAATAGAATTTTGCTAGATGCAATCAGAGCAATGCTGAAGCAGTCAGGATTACCAGATCGTCTTTGGGCCGAAGCCCTTAGTACAGCAAATCATATACAAAACAATCTTCCAAGTGCAAAATGCAACAACAAGATTCCAAATGAAGTATGGTTTGAAATTAGGCCTTATTTTGCAAAATTCGGGAGGTTTGGCTACTTGGCATATGTGCATATACCCAAACCATTAAGAGTTAAACTTGATGATCGAAGCCAGCTCTGTTTCATGGTAGGATATGACTTGCAGTCAAGCTGATACAGACTCTTCAATGCACAATGAAACTCTATAATTATCAGCAAAGATGTGAGGTTTCGAGAAGATCTGTTATATAAAAATGTTGTTTCAACAGAAAAGTCTAAGAAAGAGGTTTGAGTTCCTAAATTATTAGCTCACCAGATTTAGATGAAGATGAATCTGACATTACAAATCAAGGAGAATATATTCAGATCCGAATAAACCTCCTATTGATATTCAAATACCTGAATATGAGGTTGTTGAACACGGTTCCCGGCGCTCGGAGGGAGAAAAACTACGGCAAAAAGTTAATATTGATTGAAAAATATTTGGCAGGGGTGAGTCTGGTCGTAGCCTTAGGTTACATCCGGAAGATGTTCCTTCTGAAGGAAGCACATCAAAGACTTCCTCGGATGAAAATTTTTCAGGAGTTCTAGAACCTTGCACCTCAACACAACTCTTGATCCACATCTGCCAAAAACATTTCGAGACGCTGAAAAAACATGTAGATGCTCTAAAATGGAAGCAAGCTATGGAAGATGAACTAGAGTCCTTTGTAAGGACAGGAACATACGAAGTAGTTGAAAGACCAGAGGGCCACAATATTATTGGAAATAAATAGATTTTCAAGATAAAACAAGACAATTATGGCAATAAAAAATATAAAGCCAGGCTAGTGGCACAAGGTTTTTCTCAGAAGAAAGAATTTGATTATGATGAGACATTTTTGCCCATTGTAAAACAAGCAACTATTAAGATATTACTTGCCTTTGCTAATGCCTATGATTTAGAAGTTCATCATATGGACATCATCACAGCTTTCTTAAACGCAGAACTAGAAGAAGAGATCAACATGAAGCAATCCCCTCGGTTTGAAAAAGGGAAAAATTTGGTTTGGAAATTAAAAAAGGCAGTATATGGACTTAAGCAGGCACCATGTCAATGGTACAAGTGTATCGATACGTTTTTGGTAGAACAAGGGTTTGAGAAACTTAATACAGACGGGAATGTCTATAAGTATACAGTTGGGGATCACTTTTGTGTCATAGGTTTATATGTTGATGATTGCATCATGGTTTCCAATGATATGGGTTGCTTGAATCATTGCAAGACGCTACTTAAAAAACGTTTTAAAATGACAGATTTAGGGGAGCTCAAGCAATTTTTAGGCCTTGAGGTTGCTCGGAATCGTGCTTCTAAGTAGCTAAAGCTTACGCAAACCAAAACTATTAAAAATATTTTAAAAAGATTCAAGATGACAGACTGCAACTCGGTTGCCACACCTATGGTACCAGGCACAAAGCTCTCTTTAGATCAAAGTTCTAAGACCCCTCACGAACAAGAATCAATGCAAATGAAACCGTATAGAGAGTTAATTGGCTACCTAATGTGGATAGCAAATAGCACTCGTCCAGATATAGCTCATGCGGTCGACTTACTCAGCCGGTTTGTAAGCAATCCTGGAGAAGCTCATTGGATAGCAGCAAAGAGAGTTTTAAGATATGTACAAGGAACCAAAACTATAGGTTTGTCATTTTCTGGAGACGAACCCCTGCAATTGAAGTGTTATGCTGATGCAGACTGGGCAGGGAATATTGATACTAGAAAGTCAACCTCAGGATTTATCTGTCTACTCGGTAATAATATAATCTCTTGGAAATACCGGAAACAGTCTAGTGTAGCTCTCTCAACAACAGAAGCAGAATATACGGCTTGTACATTAGCAGCAAGAGAAATTGTGTGGTTACAAAGGTTGTTGCAAGAAGTAGGAATACATCAGGACAGGCCTATTGTGCTTTATTCAGACAATAGTAGCTGCATAGCAATGGCTAATAATCCTGTCATGCATGAAAGGATGAAGCATATCGAGTTGCATAACCACTTTTTACGAGAGCAAGCACAAAAGAATATTCTCTAAATACAATTCGTATCTAGCAATGCTCAAATAGCAGACATTCTAACAAAGTCGCTTACGACAGAAAGGTTTGCTCAACTACGAGCTTTAATTAAAGTGGCATGAAAGGAGAGATTGTGGGATATCATGCCACTTCGGCAAGATTGACTAAAGACTACTACAATGGGAGTCAGTGGTGTTGCACACAACATCATAGGTCAGTGCGAGAATGTTATTAAGTCTAAAATGGATATAAGGTGAATGCAAGAGTGCGCGTGTAAGGGGAATTAGCGTGTGACATAAGACTAGGAAGGATGAGTATGGTAACGTGGTCACACCCATGTGATTAGCACATGACTTCCAAATAAGGGATAGCGAGTCTTATACCAGATCCTATTGCAGGAGACAGGCTTCATGCCTCTTCAGAGAGGGGCCCTTGACAGGCACATTGTTTATTTTCAGAAAGTTGTCAGCATGGACGAAGGCCGCCTCCCTCACCTTGCTCACACGGTAGCAATGGGACCTCAGAGGCTACAAGCCTGTTGGCGAGAGAAGACAGCTCAGTGGCTGGCCAGATGGAATGTGCAGGAACACAGGTGCATCCAGGTGCAGACGGAAGCCGACCGCCAGAGCCTCAGGCAGTACCTCGATACATGTTTTCACGGCAAGTTATGGGATGCTAGCACCCTTGAACGGGTGAAGACGGCTCATTACCAACGCCACATAAATCCCACGCTGCAGCGAGGACCGCAAAGCTACCTATGGGTACACCTGCCCATGAAAAAGCGTAGGGCCATTGCCTCCATTCGTACAGGTGCACACCACCTCAGGATTGAAACGGGCCGATGGGATAGGGAATCGCGTCCGGAAAGGATTTGCCAACGTTGCCAGGCTGGAGTAGTAGAAGATGAGAGGCATGCATTACAATTGTCTGGCATATGAAGACATTCGAGCACGCTTTGCAGAATTAATGCGACACGGCCAACCCCTGCATGAGATGCTGAATACGACCTCTATACGCATGCTGGGAACATACATCCAGGAGGTCTTAGACCGCCGCGATGAGCTTGGTCCTCAGGCCCAGGCCTGAGCAGCAATGTACATAGTTAAAAATAATAATGTGTACATAGTTTGACAGCAAGCATATTCCTGTCACGGTTTTTCCCCGAAGG
Source organism: Isoetes taiwanensis (assembly GCA_021234155.1). Taxonomy (NCBI): domain Eukaryota; kingdom Viridiplantae; phylum Streptophyta; class Lycopodiopsida; order Isoetales; family Isoetaceae; genus Isoetes; species Isoetes taiwanensis. The sequence continues at coordinate 166,209 of JAJEKV010000179.1, forward strand.
GGGTTTTTTAACCCGGATAGTAATATGTTTGCTGCGCCTCTCTTTTTGGGTCCCATAGGTCGATTGGCCTTCGCGGGACTATAAAAACTCTATTCTATTCTCTTCTATAAAAGGTGAGCATATAGTGTTGAAGACATAGGAGAGAGGAAAAAAAAAATTAAGGGAGATTAGTCAGAGAAGATAGCAAAACCAAAGTGTTAGAGTTTTGTTGACGGAGGAGCCGACGTTGAGGTCGGCGAGTCCACGAGAGAAGGGCAGACTCGGTCTTGCTCGCTCCAACAAGTGGTATCGAGCTCAGCCGCACCGGGAGACCCCATGGAGAGTCCAACGGCACTGGGAGAGCCCTTGCTCAGCCTAAAGGTTTGTGTTGCCGTAGAGTTCAAAGCTATTATTGAAAATTCGCCAAAGAAGCTCAAGAAAGAGGTCCGTGATGTCTACCGTGTTAGCGTGTAATCTGCTAGCAATCGCTTCAGTATATGCCGGTGAAGGCGGCTTCGGTCCTGGAAAAAGCGGATGCAAGCGGTATTAGAGGAAGATGATCCGTGGGAGCTTGTCAAACCTCCGGTGAGGAAGCCGCGCTTAGAAGGGTTGTTTGCGGCGCTTGTGAATAAGATAGCAGAAGGTGTTGTTGATGAAGACGAAGAGCAGGTTGTTGCACCAGAGGTTGAAGCGAAGTTGAAACATGCTGCCAATATTATTAATTCAAAGCCTGCAGATAATATTGTGGTCAGGTTGGAAGTTTCCAAAAAAAGAAAAGTGGTTGTGGTTGTTGAAAGAATTTGAGATGTTAACACGTTCGCAGATTAACAAATTGGAAAATGAGTTGTAGGAGCTCAAGTTTGATGCTGAGAAGGATGAATTTGCAGAAAAGATTGTGAAATTTAATAACCTGATTTTTTATTTAAAAGATGCAGGGGCGGGTTGAGTGACCGAGCGCAGATCCCAAAGAAGGGCAAGGATGTTTGAATATCTTGGTAATATCGGTGTGATAATTCGTCAAACAAAGAAGAAATCGGATATGGCAATATCTATGGCTCAAATAGAAGTATTGGAAAGGAAGTAAAAAAAGCCCTCACGAGAACAAATTTTGGCTCTCAAGGCAGATTCTAAAGATGCGACTTCGGAGGTGTCAATTACTTGCTTTAATTGTCGAAGCCCAGGGCATCTAAAAGTCGACCGCAAGGAGAACCGATTGCTGGTTTGTCATAATTGTAAGGGATTTGGTCATTTTGCAAATATGTGTCCTACTTCTAAGCTGCAAGTTGGTGGGTCCGTCAACAAGCCACGCCACCGTAACGTCCATCTCTTTCGTCGCCGGCCTCCTCAAAGGCGATGATGCTTGCTACCAGGTAAATAAGCTTGATAAAGCTAGTTCTAATGATGTAGTTATAGATTCTCGAAGCGAAGCCACGGTAGTAACCCTCATCGCAATGGTTTCAGACTCGCAAGAAAGCTCGAAGATTCTTAAGCTGGCCGTGGAGCTTCTTAGCAGGCTGAAGAAGAGGGTGTCATGAGGCTGCCATGTGAAGATGGTTCTTGTGTAAATATTCCGGCGTGTGTATGCAAAGACTTTGATAAAAATCTGCTGTCTGTATCATCTTTGGTTGACAAGGGAATGTTGGTTTTGTTTTCAAAAAACTATTGTGAAATATACAAGGACAACATAAAGGTTTTGACTAGTCATAGACCAAGAGGTCTTTATGTTCATAAAAGTAATGAGGTAAATAAACTTTCTATCAATCTAGGATTCGTTTTTGATCAGGTTCTTTGGCACAAAAGACTTGCTCATGCCTCAAATACAAAAATTCTTTGGCTAGCAGACCATCGGTATTTGTATAATGAAGTAAGAGCCCAGTAAGAGAGGGTCTGTTTATGCTTGACATACCCAATTTTTTGCGCGATCAGCACCCGCCCAGCACTTTTTTTTCGACTGTCACGTGAAGGGCATGGCCGTCCGTCATTATGGTGAAGGGTACACCTGTCATGATATTTTCTTCGATTTTTGAGCGCGAAGAGTCCTCGAGCCGAATCCCTGATTTTGCATAATTTCATAGCAATCATCACCCTTCCCCTGCTATATTTCAATCGATCAAGCTTTTGAGGCACCACATTTTCTGAATTCATCAAGCACATAGGATTATGGCGATGGCGCTCAATTCCGGCGAGGTAGTTTTTCAGACCCCTGTTATTCATTGTTCTTTAGACTTACTAACTCTCTGGAGAATTTTTCATGCATGTAGGACCTGCTGATGGCGAGAACTTAGTATGAATTTCATGTGAACAGAGCACTCTGCAACAAAGGAAAAAAGCCCAAGGAAATTAAGGCCAAAGATGTTTCAGAGGCCGATTTCCTTCGGGTGTGGAAGATGCCTTTGAGGAAGGGCAAGATTCCTCCAATGAAGACTTTGGATTTCTTGTTGGATTTTGAAAGTGTAATTCTCAGCAAAATCGATTACTGATACAATTGAGTCCCTTGGAAAACATTAGGGATTTTTTGAGATCATAAAAGGGCCTTCTAAGAACTGCTGACTAAGCTATCTGAACAACCAATCAGAAAACAAAACTGGTAATCCAGTCAGCAAAACAGTTATAACTAACTACCTGAAACACATTTTCTAGCATAAGTATTGATAGGAAAGTCCAAATGAGGTATTGTTTGGTGCAATGGATAGATCTCATTGAGATCTTTCCAACCTTGGGTGGTTTGCATATCTTTTAGCCCTATAGGATAGTAAAAAATGTTAAAAACAACATTTTTTGCAGTTTTAACAATCACAAGTGGTTAAAATATGTGCAAAGCACCCAAGGTTGGAAAGATCTCGATGAGATCTATCCATTCCACTAAACGAGAGCTCATTTGGACATTTCTATCAACAGTTATGCTAGAATATGTGATTCAGTGAGTTAGTTATAACAGTTTTGCTAACTGCACCCGTCAGGCTCTGATTTCTGATTGGTTGATCATTTATCTTCATTTGGCTTAGTTGGCATGTTTTGAAGGCCCTTTTGTGATCTCAAAAATTCCCTAATGGTTGCCAAACAGTCCCTGAACTGTTTGGCCTGCCACCTGCCTTCATAGTTGTGTGGTATGAACTCCTTCATGACACTCTTTGCATTCTCAAAAATCTCAGCAACATGTGATGATTTGTAAACCAATTTGGTCACTGGTTTTTTAGAAATCTTGGATTTTCCCTTATCATCAAGTTCCTCCACATTCTCATAGACCTGCCACAAAAAGGAAAACAGCAACAATTCAGCACAGCCTATCATGCAATGGACCTGCTAAACATGCATCAATCCACACCTTCTCATATGTCTTCCAGTCCACTAGATGTCCTTTCACAAGTCTCTTTTCTTTAGGACAAATTGGCAACTTGTCAGGCCCACACTTTTGGCATTTTAGAGTCAAACATTCATGTGCATGCCATTCATTAGCTTCATCTCGTGCACATACTAGTGACCTCCATAACTCACTAGTAGAAGCATAAGTGCACTTTCTTGCCATGCATGTTGGTCCAGGCCCACAGACTTCACAAGTGCACTTACAACCAACACCATGCAATCTCTCATCATGTCTTACTTTGTTTATTGCAAGTCTAACAAAGTCTGCTTTCATGTGATACACACAGCAGCACGTCTCCCTATCCTTAACCTTCCTAACATAGGGAGGTTTCAAAGCATGGAAGAGAGAAAATGAGACCTCAAACTTTGGAAATTCAGTTCTGAAGCGTTGGTAAAAAGTAACTTGCAATGCAAGCAAGCAAAAGAAAGCATCAGACAATGTGAATACAACAATCTCAGAAAAAAAAAATTATACAACAATCTCACCTGAGTCTCTTCTAGGAAGTGTAGAGGATGCATGATTTTCTTCCCTTTAGCTATTCTTATCTTTAAAACATGCTTCTTGGAAGGAGACACTCTGGTGTTGTTCCTCCAGAAGTCAACAATAAATTTTCTTTCATCATAAGATAGCTTGTCAATTCTCGTGCTTTTCTTGAACATGGACCATGGGCCATCACCATGTTCAGCAGCTAACCTTCTATTAACTGCAACTGTAACAATTTTCCTGTTTAGATTCATTTGTTTGGCAAAAGCACACTTGTTAGTATCAGCACTAACTGCAAAAGACATTGCAGCACTTCTGGCTCTCCAAGTATGTAGTTTTGGAGTACTTATGGGCTGTAAAGGAGTCCCTCAAATTTTTAATAATAGTTTTCATTGTCTTATCTTCTTTTGTAGATGGAACACCAAGTTCTGGCACCCATTTGGCAGCACCACTTACGATTTCTTTTCTCTCAGCAGGTTTAGCTTTCTCACAAATTTGATTCACTACTTTCCCTATTTCTTTGGACAGCTTCTTTTTTTTCCTTGAAGTAAGTGAACCTGCTTGCAACTCTGCATCATCTGCTGCTGCTTCTTTTTCCTTTTTTTTTTTTTGCCTTTGAATCCTTCTTTTCTCAGCAGCAATTTTTTTGTACATATCTTCAGCAGAATGTTGGCAGGACATGTGCTGACAACCTTCATTCAAGCAGGAATCAGTCATCACACAATCTACTTCTGGTTTTCAAGTGTGTAGACAAAGAAGCCAACATAACATGGCCAAACATGCACAAATAAATTTGAAGAAGATTGTCAACATGAAAAAGATAATGTCTCACCTGCATAGTTGCAATCATCTTGCCTTTCAACCTCTGCCTAATGCAAGTCTGAAATTGCAAACATTCTTAAGTATACTCAACCTACATAGAAGACAAATAAATTTGTGCAAAATGTCACCTGCAAAGTTGCAATCATCTTGCCTTTCAAACTCTGCTGTTTGCAAGTCTGAAATTGCAAACATGCTTAAGTACACTCAGCCTACATAGAAGACAACAGCAAAATTCAAACAAATAAGTTGGGAAAAAAACCTTCTTGCTCTGAACAATGGAAATCCAAGGTGCAGTCTTGAACATCTTCCTCAAAAAAATTTTGTGGCATGTCATCTTTAGTAGCAGTTTCACCAAAAAAATTTGAAGTGGCAAAATTTTCAGCATATTCCTCAACAACAGCATGTTCCCTTGTATCAAATGAAGATTTGAAAGTATCGGTTGCATCTTCAAAATTACTTTCATCTGCAATCAAATCAGAACAAAACAGCACATTCTTTAGAAACACAACAGCATATTTTTTTCAATAATTTAGCTGCTGAGTTGGGTTCAAATTCCTCCCTTTGATTTTAGGAATGTCTATACCTGCTGCTAAGGATGCTGGAGCCTCACTGGTTTGTACTTTTCTGCTCTCAGCAAAATTATTCGAGAATGTTGAACAGCAATTGAAAAAATATGCTGATTGCTGAACAAATTCTTATAGACCAGAATAGAGTATACCGACATCGAATTGGATTGAATTCTTTGCCAAGGAGGATAGGAAAGCCTTTTTCCAGTCTGAAACCATGGCTTTCCTGCTCCAAGCAAGAAACACAATTCTGGATCAAAGAATAAACGAATTCCGCCAAATTCCATTTTCGAAATCAACCTACACAACCCGGATCGCTGAGTTGGCATGGATCGAGGTGCTTGATTGATCTTGGTGGCCAACTAACTCTCCCGCTCCCCGGAATAGCTATGGCGGGTGAAGGGGGAAAAAAGGTGAAGTGCTGGTGAAGGGCCGATGAAGGGCGATCAGCACAACGTCAGCACTGACGTCGCGACATGTTTTTTTGAGGACGTCAATAAAAAAGACACCCAACTCATGAAAATCATGATCAAAAAAATAGCACTATAGTTAAGACGTTGCAGATACAAGATCAAGGGTTAGGAAAACGATTGAACAATAGTACTTTACAACCTGATTACTCTGGTTTTTGTCATGGGTGCATGGTTGCTAAGAGCACCAGGTTACCGTTTGTCTCTACTCCAATCCAGACTAAAGAAATTCTTGAAGTCGTCTATACTGATGTTTGTGGACCGCTTAATGTGGAGAGTTTTGGCGGAAACAAACTTTGTGACATTTATAGATGACTTTTCTAGAAGATGCGAAGTATATCCCATAAAATTGAAAGAACAAGTATTTGATAAATTCGTCTAATTTGTTGAAAAAGTAGAAACATGGACTGGTAAGAAGGTGAAAGCAATTCGCACAGACAGAGTGGGCGAGTATTTGTCAAACATACTCTCAGAATATTGCATGTCTCAAAAGTATACAACATCAGTTCACTTGCAGCTATAAACCGCAACAAAATCACTACAAAGTCGATACCCTGTTTCGACGTTTATAGCGACGTTTAAACGTCGTTCCACGTCGATAAACAACGAACAAACGTCGTTAGACGTCGACAAAAACGACGATTAAACGTCGTTAATCGACAAATAACCGACGCAGCAAACGTCGCAACTGTGGCATCGCGCAACGACGTTTGACCGTCGTTAAACGACAATTGCCATGTAGGCAGCCTGCGTGGCGGTCAAGGCCGGCCACCTCTTTGGCTGACGTGGTGTCCGACGTGGATCCGTCGTTTAACGACGATACAAGTGGCAGGGTGACGTGGCGTGCCTTCATAGTAAACGTGGCTCCCGCGGCAGGGTGACGTGTTTTGCCACGTGGCGCCTCTGTGGAAACGTCGTTTATCGACGGTTACCGCGGCACGTGTCAGCGCGTACACTTGTTTCAGACACGTGACGGTTACGTGGATCTGCCGTGGCGCCACGCAGGAATCGTCGTTGATCGACGATTCCAGAAATTTATTAAAAAGAAAATAAAATTTATATAAAAATATAATATACAAGTTGTGGGAGCGCCGGCGCCGCATGACAGGGTTGTATTTTGGACATATTTTATAAATCTTTCTTCAAGAATCACCCGATTAATAGGTTGGAGATTAGTACTACAGGGGTTAGCCTGTGGTGCTTACTGAGCTGGTTGGCTACATATCCTTGAGCATTTAGAAGCCGGAACATCATAGAACGTTCTAGAACAGATAGAACATCTTAGAACATTCTAAAACGGCAGAGGAGGCAATAGAACGGATCACCATCGACCATGAACGGCTGTAAAAAGCAATGGGCGTTGACCTCCACGGGGGATTGAAAAGTCAACCAGGGAGAGACCCGGTAATGTAGAACAGTCAAACTGTTGTTAAATGCTCACCCCTGACCAGGGAGAGGAAAGGGAGGCTATAAAATTGTAAAACCTTAAAAGGGAGCTTGAGCTCTGTAGACGGGACCCGTTAAAAGGTCCATGGCTTGGCTCATGAGGTCCCGAGTCGGATTGGCCGTTAGTGACCTTAAATGTATCTATCTATCTATCTATCTATCTATCTATCTTATATTGACAAAATATATTTACAAAATCTTTTGTACAATAAGAGTGTTCAATCCTTAGGCTTATCTTTCATGAAAGCAGGATCGTGTTTGATCCTCATTGCTAGTTGCGTATCCTTTGGTTGAATAGTCACGCGCTTAGCATGAATAGCACAAGGGTTAGTGTCCTCTAACAACCCAACCACTGCGGCCTTGGCCACCTCCTACAAATGAAGCATGGCCGCCAAAGAATATTTGAAGTCAGGATGGTATTGTAAGGTAATCTCTCTGACAAGCCTCACAAAAGCTGCTTTTGGGAGCAAAAGACCCCAGTTCTTCTGATAATATCTGATTTCTTTCAGGCTATTGGGTATTCTGCTCCCCCCTCTCTTTTCTGGTGGCACTTTGCTCCTATCTAGTTTGTAACTCCTCACCCTCAGAGAATCCGTAGCGTCCGCCCATCTTGGTGTACATGCATGCTTCGTCTTACTTGCTTCTCTTCCTCCGCATGCGGGTTGGAATGGCAGGAACTTTTCCCTCTAGGCCTTTTGCCCTTTGTAAATTATTCCCTTCTAGCCCTTATTTGTTGTTCATTATGTTGTTCCTGGGCTGGTGGTACGGGCGCTTCTTACTGTTGTGTAGGATTTGATATGCCCGGTATAGTAATACTACTTTAGGATATTCTAATACATAACTTCTTTTCTCTAGCAGTTGTTGGTGATAGTTGAAGGAGCTTACCCATGTCAGAATAAACTATGCCCTACTATCATAGAATGCCTTCCAACTATCAAGTCGCTCCAATGCGGTGCCTTCTGATCTATCCCATTCCTCTAACCATCTTCTCTGCCTTGTATTCGAGATGTTCTTAGGGTTGTAGTTCATAAGCCGAGCTTCCTCGAACTCATTATCAATTGAAGCGTTGACGGCTTATCTAACAACATTGTATACTATCTGGGGCCGATTCTCATAGTTCGTGATATCTTCTCCTGCTTCAAATCTTTGGTTCAGCTGAGCTCTGCTTCTAAGAGTCCCTCAGACAACCCAAGTGGAAAAGAAAACCGTTTATGCTTATTTACAAACCTACCTGCCAACTCCAAGACATAAACATGCAAAAACTCGGTATGAGTTGTATAGGTGATAAGCCTACAAATGACACTAGTGGCCATGGTCTTAGCCCTTTGTGCTTTCGCGGAGTAGCTTGATCATCATCCTTGCTGCCTGCCTAGTACGTGCCATATCTCTCGGCATCAAACGGTCTGAAGAGTTAGAGCAAGACGTGTGCAGGCAGTTCTGATTAGGAAGCAAATTGTTCTTAAGAATAGCACAAAGAATCAAGGCATGCACTTATCAGCTAGGCACATGTAACTCATTAATAGCTCATGGATCTTTAAATCTCGTCACCTGATGTGGGATAGGGCTTACATGGCATCGCTGACGTAGGCGTGTCGCACTGTCTGGTAAGTCGACTATAACCGGGGTGCTTAGATGCAACCTTCCAGATAGTCCATCACGCCTAGTCCCCTCCACAGGTTAGAGATGCTCTGGAGTCGATGTTGGCCATTCTGGAAACTGTAGGAGCCAAGGAGGGATGTATGTTCAAATTTCGCTCAAAATCCACCTCCCGTCTTACCAAACCTCCAAATAATAACCTTAAAATCTTAGGTGTAGCTGCATATCGATGTGGCTTTAGGGCTGATGTGGCACTGATGACGTGGTCGTGTCGCCTTTGTTTGGCGATCAGATGACTGTAATCGGGGTGTTTAGGTGCAACCTTCTGAATAGTCGGTCACGCCTAAGCTAGACAGTGAGTTTGGTGAGTTTTTAGGCGTATGAGGACGTAAGATTTGAGAATGCCACATCACCATGACGGATTATCCGTTGAGGTGCACCTAAATGCCCCGTTACAGTCGACTTGGTGGATAGTCCGACACGCTTCAAGCTTGGTAAGATAGGGGACAGATTTTTGAGAAAAGTCACGTACGCATGTCCCCATAATCTCTGCACCCCACAATACATTCGACATCGGCCGCAACGGATTAGTAATCTGTGCAGAACCTTAGCATCATATAACTCCAGGTGAAACTCTGCCTTTCTCTAAAGTGCAAAACAGTACAAAAAAAATCTCCTTTAATACCATGATTTTCTAGAAGCATCTTCCAACCACATCCAAACTTTATAGAACCTTCCCATGCTTGCAAGCTTACTAAATAATCATTCCCATTAAACCTTTCAGAATAACATCATTTTGGAAATGGTGATTGTTTCTAGCATCAACATCAGCATACAATTTCATATCAAGTTCCATGATTCCTTGCCACCATCATCCTCAGGAACAATTACTTTGATACAAGTCTTCCCTTCTAATCTCTTCATGAATGCTTCTACTTCCGAAGCATCAACCTCAACATCAACATCGTCACAATCGAAATTCAGGCTAAATGATGGGCTGGTTTCAGCATGAAATTCTAAGTCATCATCTTGTCTACCCATAAAATGAAAAGCATGAAAGGAAGCATCATCAACCTTGCAAATTTAACTGGAGACTTAACCTGCACCACAAGACACCAAACCAAACAATCTCGCTACAAAAATACCACCAACTAACTAATAAACACTAACCTTTTCCATCTCTTATAAAAATTCTTCCAAAATATAGTAGCCTTCACAACACCTATTGAAACTCAGAATTTGAAATAAACAAAATCAATGGATCTATATTTCATAAGTTACTATAGAAACTTGAACAAAATCCAAAATCTGTAATCCATGAATTGCTCTAAAAACCTAAACAAAGTTAATAATAAAAATAAAAATTATACCATTAACCCGCAAATCTAAGGATTTCACTGTAAATAACTCTCATAATGCCTTTTTGAAACCAAACAAGCTAAAATACACCTTCCTTCCTTCCTTCTAACATATCTAGTTAACTGGTAAACGTCAGTTTGCACTCATATGATTCCACAAATGCTTATATTTGAGGAGCTTAGAGAGCATATAAAATCCTTACAATTTTAAGAAACCAGAAACAAAATAAAACTAGAAACCGCATGCATTATCATAAATTTACCAAAATAAAAAGGAACAACTACCTTACAAGAAATGTGCAAAGAAGACCAGTTTCCGGTAAACAAGAGTAGAGTAAACTGTGTTCTTCCAAGATTATACTTCAAAGCGACTAGCAGTGCAGTGGAAACCATCCAAAAAAAGTGGAGGAGAGGGGCATGAACAATATACAAGGTCAGCAACATTGACAACAAAACAAGAAAAGATGGAAATGCGACATCACCTCTTGCAGTAGAGTGCCTTCCGAATCAAGCACCTCTAGTAGTAGAGGGCAACAAAGAAATAAACGCGTCATCACTTACCTTACAAATGCTTGCCGGTATTTGGGTACCACGTGCAAGGAGGAGGAGGAGGAGGTATTTTAACGCCAGAAAAACGCTGGGTGGCGCAGTCCAGGTTACGTACTAACTTGTATAGATATATACACTTTTCGATGGTTAAACTCATCTTGTAGCGAGTTGCAAAAAAAAAAAAAAAAAAAAAAAAAGAGCCCATAGACGAATGAGGGTCGAGATATTAGCGGCAGGCATGCCAGCAAGAGATCAAAAGTTGTTAAAGTAGTAGTCATAAGAGAGAGAATAAGTGGCGAAATGTTTTTTCCCCTAAACTTCGCATGCAGAGCAGGAATACCAAATACGGTCATATTTGCCAAAAACAGCCAATATGCCTTTAAAAAACCGTATTCAAACTAAGAAAACGCCATATAAAAATGGCCATAACAAATATGGCCGTATTTTTACCGTATTTGTGCCATATTTTCTGAAAACCCGCCATTCAAGCACAAAAAAACAGACGAAGAAATTTTCGCCCAAGCGATCCATCGGAGACCCTAGAAGCTATTGCACCCATCGACTCTAGAAGCTGCTGAAGAGGTAAGCAAGCAAGCACTAAGCATTGCTTGTTTTATTTGCTTAGCATTACTAGTTACAAACGAGTCCAGCACAGCTCTGTACCCGGCCTCCGTCAGATAAGCATGGTTCCAGACCCAATCTAATACACTATCGTCTTTGGATGATCGCACACAGGGCAAGCTTTTCATTTTGATTCTTTTTTTTTTTTTTTTTTTTTTTTTGAAGGCAAGAAAACAGTTGTATTATATCATTTCAAGGTACACCATAATACAAAAGGGGCAAGCCAAAAGACTTTGCAACTTTCCCGAGTACTCCATGGAGCTTATAGGGACATTATTATTATTATTATTAAGATAAAAAATCATTGCATTTAGCAATATTCACATATTGTCTATTCCTAGCTTCAAAATTCCCTATAGGTTTATCAGAGTTTGCCTATTTAGAAGTCAGCACAAATAGTTCCTTCCAGCCAGTTTAATACCCTACTAAGAAAGTCGAAATTGTCTTCTGCAACCAATATCTCAGCCAATCTCCAAATGGCGCATGTAAGTTTAGTCTACAGAATACCATACAAAGCCTTCTCATTTGAATTGTGGTAATCTGTGAGTGATTTCTGTTAATGTAACGCTGTAGGGTTCTGTAGAAGATTGCTTCATCAACTAGGTCGACCGGTAGATGATCCAGGGCATTGGTGTTCACACCTAGAAAGTAAACCATCAGGGTTGGTTAGCAATAATTTAAAACTATTGAATAGACTATCATAAATACCTATTCTTTCCCAATCAGACTTATGCTTCAGCCATCCTGCCATAGCAGATCAACCAACTCAATCTGAAATCGAGTCTTTAGCCAATCTAGGCTCAACACCTGTTCTTGTCTAACAACTTTGTTCTTGTGTTTCCATATGCTCCATAGAGCTACTGTAAAAAGAGCTCTTACAAAGTGATCATTTTCTTCCAGTTTCTGAACTGTTCCTCTTTATTAGTCATCTTGTGCCGTCTTAGCAATGAATCACACCACGACCAAAACCCTTCTATATAATTTTGAGCATGTGAACATATGAGCAGTGGCTTCAGCTTCTCCATACTCCAAGGGACATTTGCCATCATCACATAAGTTACAAGTTTGGCTCGCACATTGCATATCAAAGAGAGTGATGCTACTTGCCAAACAAAAATCTGCACCTCTTTCTTACTTAATAGTTTCCAGTAGTTACTAAGTATCTTGTTGACTCTTTTCTCAAGAAATCACTATCTGATAACATCTTTAACTTGCCTTTGTCCAACCAATGCCATGTATGCATTTTTAACTGTATATATAGTGTTATCCATCAGGGACCAACTAGGAGACTCATCACCGCAGCATTCCTGTATATCCTTAAGAGTTTCCATAATTTATTTGAAAATTTTCTTATCAGTGAGAGTGCCTCCTACTCTACACTTCACCTCCTCCCAGGATATCCAATAGTCTACCTCCCATAGGCTAGAGACTGTAGTACGGCCAGCTGCTTCCCATCTCTTATAAGCTCTGAGGTGTTGGATTGCTAATGCATTCTGTTCTCCATAAAAATGTGGATTCCAAAAGAAATTGACATGTCCACTATTCTTGTCTATAGGCTCAGCCAGGAAGTGGTGTGAAACCTCTTGCCATGCATCTAATAGTCTTCTCATGATATTGGAGGTGTGTGGTCCTGCTTTAAAGTAAAAAAAGGTCGAGTCTGGTAGCGAGTGTGGGAGCGAGGTGCCATTCAGCTTGGCTTTCCCCAGCCAGTATTTGATAAACTGTAGTGCCGGGGAAGCCGAGTTAGTGAATAAGGCTCGCCACACCATCTTTGCTGAAAGAGTCTGAGCCTGCTGATATAATCTTTTACACCCTACCCCCCCTTGCTTTCTGCTACAGCAGAGGTCATCCCATGAAGTCAGATGCATTCCTTGCCATATAAAATTTCTAATAGCTTGCTCCAACATAGCATAAGTGTCTTTATTAGCAATCATTGCAGAAGAGAAATAGATGTGACTAGCCCCAATTACTTGATTAGCAATCACCACTCTTACAACTAGAGTCAAAGGTAAAGAATATCTTGCTAATTTCTTTTTGATCCTATTCAAAATTGGATCCCATAGACCTTCTAGGGTCAGATTCATTACCACATGCATTCCCAAAATTTTAGTTGCCTGAGTGCTTTGGAGAATTTGTATACCTGCTCTCCTGCCAGACCCATTTTCTGTTAAAATGCAACATTTGTCGAGATTGAGTTTAACTCCAGAGGCAAATTTCTTAGTAAGATGAAAAAAGATTTCCAAGCTGTTGTCATCTGCATATTGCATCATCACAAGTTGCCCTCCCATGGGCATTTCTAATCCTTGGATCATTCCTTGAGACTGAGGTGTTTGACCATTCTGGTCAACATTTATGCCACAATGAGAAAGAGGTATGGTGCCAAAGGGCAACCTTGTCCAACTCCTCTTCTTATAGGGAGCATTTTGTAAGGGTTCCCATTTACCACCACTGTAGAGCCTGCTAGCTGGTTAAGTCTGATAAGTTTATTTGCTACTCTATCTAAAAAGCCAAATGCTCCCAGAGCGTTGACGGCTTATCTAACAACATTGTATACTATCTGGGGCCGATTCTCATAGTTCGTGATATCTTCTCCTGCTTCAAATCTTTGGTTCAGCTGAGCTCTGCTTCTAAGAGTCCCTCAGACAACCCAAGTGGAAAAGAAAACCGTTTATGCTTATTTACAAACCTATCTGCCAACTCCAAGACATAAACATGCAAAAACTCGGTATGAGTTGTATAGGTGATAAGCCTACAAATGACACTAGTGGCCATGGTCTTAGCCCTTTGTGCTACGTGAGTAGCAGTCATCCTTGCTGCCTGCCTAGTACGTGCCATATCTCTCGGCATCAAACGGTCTGAAGAGTTAGAGCAAGACGTGTGCAGGCAGTTCTGATTAGGAAGCAAATTGTTCTTAAGAATAGCACAAAGAATCAAGGCATGCACTTATCAGCTAGGCACATGTAACTCATTAATAGCTCATGGATCTTTAAATCTCGTCACCTGATGTGGGATAGGGCTTACATGGCATCGCTGACGTAGGCGTGTCGCACTGTCTGGTAAGTCGACTATAACCGGGGTGCTTAGATGCAACCTTCCAGATAGTCCATCACGCCTAGTCCCCTCCACAGGTTAGAGATGCTCTGGAGTCGATGTTGGCCATTCTGGAAACTGTAGGAGCCAAGGAGGGATGTATGTTCAAATTTCGCTCAAAATCCACCTCCCGTCTTACCAAACCTCCAAATAATAACCTTAAAATCTTAGCTGTAGCTGCATATCGATGTGGCTTTAGGGCTGATGTGGCACTGATGACGTGGGCGTGTCGCATTGTTCGGCCAGTCGACTGTAATCGGGGTGTTTAGGTGCAACCTTCTGAATAGTCGGTCACGCCTAAGCTAGACAGTGAGTTTGGTGAGTTTTTAGGTGTATGAGGACGTAAGATTTGAGAATGCCACATCACCATGACGGATTATCCGTTGAGTTGGACCTAAATGCCCCGTTACAGTCGACTTGGTGGATAGTCCGACACGCTTCAAGCTTGGTAAGATAGGGGACAGATTTTTGAGAAAAGTCACGTACGCATGTCCCCATAATCTCTGCACCCCACAATACATTCGACATCGGCCACAACGGATTAGTAATCTGTGCAGAACCTCAGCATCATATAACTCCAGGTGAAACTCTGCCTTTCTCTAAAGTGCAAAACAGTACAAAAAAAATCTCCTTTAATACCATGATTTTCTAGAAGCATCTTCCAACCACATCCAAACTTTATAGAACCTTCCCATGCTTGCAAGCTTACTAAATAATCATTCCCATTAAACCTTTCAGAATAACATCATTTTGGAAATGGTGATTGTTTCCAGCATCAACATCAGCATACAATTTCATATCAAGTTCCATGATTCCTTGCCACCATCATCCTCAGGAACAATTACTTTGATACAAGTCTTCCCTTCTAATCTCTTCATGAATGCTTCTACTTCCGAAGCATCAACCTCAACATCAACATCGTCACAATCGAAATTCAGGCTAAATGATGGGCTGGTTTCAGCATGAAATTCTAAGTCATCATCTTGTCTACCCATAAAATGAAAAGCATGAAAGGAAGCATCATCAACCTTGCAAATTTAACTGGAGACTTAACCTGCACCACAAGACACCAAACCAAACAATCTCACTACAAAAATACCACCAACTAACTAATAAACACTAACCTTTTCCATCTCTTATAAAAATTCTTCCAAAATATAGTAGCCTTCACAACACCTACTGAAACTCAGAATTTGAAATAAACAAAATCAATGGATCTATATTTCATAAGTTACTATAGAAACTTGAACAAAATCCAAAATCTGTAATCCATGAATTGCTCGGTTTATTGGCTAGTCCATTGGGTTAGCAACTAAGGGATCTTGTGTTCAAGTCTCTGGGGGTCCGTCATATGTCCTCATGGATGCTGCCAATGTGGCATGACGTAAAAATACTATCTATCTATCTATCTATCTATCTAAAAACCTAAACAAAGTTGGTAATAAAAATAAAAATTATACCATTAACCCGCAAATCTAAGGATTTTACTGTAAATGACTCTCATAATGCCTTTTTGAAACCAAACAAGCTAAAATACACCTTCCTTCCTTCCTTCTAACATATCTAGTTAACTGGTAAACGTCAGTTTGCACTCATATGATTCCACAAATGCTTATATTTGAGGAGCTTAGAGAGCATATAAAATCCTTACAATTTTAAGAAACCAGAAACAAAATAAAACTAGAAACCGCATGCATTATCATAAATTTACCAAAATAAAAAGGAACAACTACCTTACAAGAAATGTGCAAAGAAGACCAGTTTCCGGTAAACAAGAGTAGAGTAAACTGTGTTCTTCCAAGATTATACTTCAAAGCGACTAGCAGTGCAGTGGAAACCATCCAAAAAAAGTGCAGGAGAGGGGCATGAACAATATACAAGGTCAGCAACATTGACAACAAAACAAGAAAAGATGGAAATGCGACATCACCTCTTGCAGTAGAGTGCCTTCCGGATCAAGCACCTCCGCTAGTAGAGGGCAACAAAGAAATAAACGTCATCACTTACCTTACAAATGCTTGCCAGCTGGGTACCACGTGCAAGGAGGAGGAGGAGGAGGTATTTTAACTGTAAAAAACTGGGTGGCTTAAATTCGTGGTTACGTACTAACTTGTATAGATATATACACTTTTCGATGGTTAAACTCATCTCAGTAGCGAAGTTGCAAAAAAAAAAAAAAAAAAAAAAAAAAAAAAAAAAAAGAGCCCATAGACGAATGAGGGTCGAGATATTAGCGGCAGGCATGCCAGCAAGAGATCAAAAGTTGTTAAAGTAGTAGTCATAAGAGAGAGAATAAGTGGCGAAATGTTTTTTCCCCTAAACTTCGCGATGCAGAAAGGGAATACCAAATACGGGTCATATTTTCCAAAAAGCTAATATGCCTTTAAAAACCGTGATTCAAACTAAGAAAACGCCATATAAAAAATGGCCATAACAAATATGGTCGTATTTTTTACCGTGATTTGTGCCATATTTTCAAAACCCGCCATTCAAGCACAAAAAACAGACGAAGAAATTTTCGCCCAAGCGATCCATCGGAGACCCTAGAAGCTATTGCACCCATCGACTCTAGAAGCTGCTGAAGAGGTAAGCAAGCAAGCACTAAGCATTGCTTGTTTTATTTGCTTAGCATTACTAGTTACAAACGAGTCCAAAGACAGACCGACCTCCGTCGGATAAGCATGGTTCCGGACCAATCTAATACACTATCGCCTTTGGATGATCGCACATGTGGCAAGCTTTTCATTTTGATTTTTTTTTTTTTTTTTTTTTTTTTTTGAAGGCAAGAAAACAGTTGTATTATATCATTTCAAGGTACACCATAATACAAAAGGGGCAAGCCAAAAGACTTTGCAACTTTCCCGAGTACTCCCATATGGAGCTTATAGGGACATTATTATTATTATTATTAAGATAAAAAATCATTGCATTTAGCAATATTCACATATTGTCTATTCCTAGCTTCAAAATTCCTTATAGGTTTATCAGAGTTTGCCTATTTAGAAGTCAGCACAAATAGTTCCTTCCAGCCAGTTTAATACCCTACTAAGAATGTCGAAATTGTCTTCTGCAACCAATATCTCAGCCAATCTCCAAATGGTGCATGTAAGTTTAGTCTACAGAATACCATACAAAGCCTTCTCATTTGAATTGTGGTAATCTGTGAGTGATTTACAAGTAATGTAACGTCAGAGGGTTCTCAGAGAAGATTGCTTCATCAACTAGGTCGACCGGTAGATGATCCAGGGGCATTGGTGTTCACACCTAGAAAGTAAACCATCAGGGTTGGTTAGCAATAATTTAAAACTATTGAATAGACTATCATAAATACCTATTCTTTCCCAATCAGACTTATGCTTCAGCCATCCTGCCATAGCAGATCAACCAACTCAATCTGAAATCGAGTCTTTAGCCAATGTAGGCTCAACACCTGTTCTTGTCTAACAACTTTGTTCTTGTGTTTCCATATGCTCCATAGAGCTACTGCAAAAAGAGCTCTTACAAAGTGATCATTTTCTTCCAGTTTGAACTGTTCCTCTTTATTAGTCATCTTGTGCCGTCTTAGCAATGAATCACACCACCGACCAAAACCCTTCTATATAATTTTGAGCATGTGAACATATGAGCAAGGGGCTTCAACTTCTCCACACTCCAAGGGACATTTGCCATCATCACACAAGTTACAAGTTTGGTTTCGCACATTGCATATCAAAGAGAGTGATGCTACTTGCCAAACAAAAAATCTGCACCTCTTTTCTTACTTAATAGTTTCCAGTAGTTACTAAGTATCTTGTTGACTCTTTTCTCAAGAAATCACTATCGATAACATCTTTAACTTGCCTTTGTCCAACCAATGCCATGTATGCATTTTAATCTATATATATAGTGTTATCCATCGAGGGGACCAACTAGGAGACTCATCACCGCAAAGCATTCCTCAGATATCCTTAAGAGTTTCCATAATTTATTTGAAAATTTTCTTATCAGTGAGAGTGCCTCCTACTCTACACTTCACCTCCTCCCAGGATATCCAATAGTCTACCTCCCATAGGCTAGAGACTGTAGTACGGCCAGCTGCTTCCCATCTCTTATAAGCTCTGAGGTGTTGGATTGCTAATGCATTCTGTTCTCCATAAAAATGTGGATTCCAAAAGAAATTGACATGTCCACTATTCTTGTCTATAGGCTCAGCTGTGAAGTGGTGTGAAACCTCTTGCCATGCATCTAATAGTCTTCTCATGATATTGGAGGTGTGTGGTCCTGCTTTAAAGTAAAAAAAGGTCGAGTCTGGTAGCGAGTGTGGGAGCGAGGTGCCATTCAGCTTGGCTTTCCCCAGCCAGTATTTGATAAACTGTAGTGCCGGGGAAGCCGAGTTAGTGAATAAGGCTCGCCACACCATCTTTGCTGAAAGAGTCTGAGCCTGCTGATATAATCTTTTACACCCTACCCCCCTTTGCTTTCTGCTACAGCAGAGGTCATCCCATGAAGTCAGATGCATTCCTTGCCATATAAAATTTCTAATAGCTTGCTCCAACATAGCATAAGTGTCTTTATTAGCAATCATTGCAGAAGAGAAATAGATGTGACTAGCCCCATTACTTGATTAGCAATCACCACTCTTACAACTAGAGTCAAAGGTAAAGAATATCTTGCTAATTTCTTCTTGATCCTATTCAAAATTGGATCCCATAGACCTTCTAGGGTCAGATTC
Source organism: Isoetes taiwanensis (assembly GCA_021234155.1). Taxonomy (NCBI): domain Eukaryota; kingdom Viridiplantae; phylum Streptophyta; class Lycopodiopsida; order Isoetales; family Isoetaceae; genus Isoetes; species Isoetes taiwanensis. The sequence continues at coordinate 185,264 of JAJEKV010000179.1, forward strand.
ATTACCACATGCATTCCCAAAATTTTAGTTGCCTGAGTGCTTTGGAGAATTTGTATACCTGCTCTCCTGCCAGACCCATTTTCTGTTAAAATGCAACATTTGTCGAGATTGAGTTTAACTCCAGAGGCAAATTTCTTAGTAAGATGAAAAAAGATTTCCAAGCTGTTGTCATCTGCATATTGCATCATCACAAGTTGCCCTCCCATGGGCATTTCTAATCCTTGGATCATTCCTTGAGACTGCAGGTGTTTGACCATTCTGGTCAACATTTATGCCACAATGAGAAAGAGGTATGGTGCCAAAGGGCAACCTTGTCCAACTCCTCTTCTTATAGGGAGCATTTTGTAAGGGTTCCCATTTACCACCACTGTAGAGCCTGCTAGCTGGTTAAGTCTGATAAGTTTATTTGCTACTCTATCTAAAAAGCCAAATGCTCCCAGAGCATTTTCTAGAAAGCCCCAACTTATAGTGTCATATGCCCTTTGGAAGTCTAATTTAACCAGAATGCATTTCTATTTAGATACCTTGTTCCAATGCAGACCATCTGTAGCTGCTAAGAAGTTATCCAGTATAAAGTGCCTAGGCAAGAAACCTGTTTGAACTTCATCTATATTTTCTGCAAGCACAGATTTTATCCTGTTTGCAATGATTTTAGCAATAAGCTTATAAGTGGTGTTGGTAAGTGTGATAGGTCTCCAGTCCCTAAAAGCCAAGGGAGCATCTACCTTTGGAATGAGGGTAACCATGCCAGCTATGATACTCGGGTGTAATCTAAAGGAGTGTCAAGCTCCTTTAATCATTTCCACAACATCTGCTTTAAGTTCATCCCAGAACTCAACATAGAATTCAGGGGGGAAGCCATATGGCCCTGGGCTCTTTCCTTTTGCCATGGAATTTAATGTGGTGAAGATCTCTTCCTCATCTGGAACCTTTTCCATTATCTCATCGTCCACACATTTCCTTTGGTCTGCAATTCTCATAATATCTTGAGTGACTGTGGGATCATTTTTCACTTCTGCAAATAGCTTTTGATACTGATCCAAAAAGAAGTCTTTCAATGCTTTTGTTGCCTATGATCTCTTCTCCACAAGCACCAATCACTTTAGTAATGCCATTGTTTAGAATCCTCCCTTTTGCCATCTGGAAGAAAGCTTCGAAATTGCCACTGTCAGTCTGGAATAAATTAAAACATTTTGGATCTTATTGCCCACCCTCTAGCTTCATCTTCTTCAATTATTTTTGCCTTTAATTCCAATGCCTTCTCTCTAGTTAGCAATGTCTCATTATCTTTATCATTGTATAACCTCAATCTGGCTTCCTTAATTGCCTTGTAGATCTGTTGTTTTTCTTGACTCTTCCCTTTTTTTAATTGCTTTGCCATATTCTTTGATCCATACCTTACATTTCTTGAGCTTCGTTGCAAAGTCTTTCATTGCAGTGTATTTATGAATAGCCTATAACTCCCCCAAGAATTGTATGAATTTTTCGCAGAAATCTTTTTTGTTCAGCATCTTGGTATTAAACTTGAAAGTGGTATTACTGCCATACCCCTCCAATGATACACTAAGGCTAATCTCCCATGTGATAACGCCAGCCATAAAACAATCATGCTTGGCTTGAACATAAAATCTATCGAAGAGACAATAGACTCTTTCCCCTTCCTGTCTCCTATTGCTCCAGGATGATTGGTGTGTTGAAAGAGGTTGGTACACGAAAATCTGCATCAATCCATCCCAACTCACTCTTTCAAAATTATTCATTCTTAGTTTCTTGCCAAGCTTAAGTTCCCAACTAGGTGTGTTATTAAAGTCACCTCCTAGTATCCAACTAATGTCTGGTTGAGTCTTAGCCAATCTGTGATCTGTCTCCATGTTTCTTGCCTTTCTTTGCTGTCAGTAGACGCATACACATTTATGATTCCAAAAGGTGTATCTTGGTGTATGAACTGGATCGTCTGCCACCTACCATCATTGTTTATATATATGTCTGTATGTTGAATTCTCTGCCAAATGGTGCAGATCCCTCCACATGTGCTATCTGCTGCACCCCAGCTTGATTGACTACCTGGTAACATCCAATTGCCCAATTGTGAGGATTCAAATTCTGGTAATTTAGTTTCCTGTAACATTATGATGTCTGCCTTTAACTCTCTCACAGCTATTAGTGAACTCTTCCTCTTAAGCACCCAGTTGATGCCCTCTGCAGATTCTAAATGACTACCTTCATTTGGATTTGGCACGAGTGTTGGCTGTTGCTGAGGATATAAGAGGCGATTCTTTATGTTTCTTCTACTTTTCTCCACCTCCCTTATATGCAAAAGTCTCATTTCTAGACCCTCTTGTATACTATGGGTAATAAAATTATGTAGTTCTACGAAATCTTGGTGTATGGCAGCCAGATTATCAACTGGCTTATTTTCTCTCTCACATTCATAAGCCCAGCTTTGGTCCTGTGAGGGTATCAGCATTGCAATTGGAGTGACTTCAATAAGTTGCTCCTCCATGCTATTATCTATGTTTTCCAGGCAATTCGACTCTAGCTCCCTTATTTGTCTTATCACAAGTTGTTTGCCTTCTCCAATTGGGTCTGGCTCTTTATCTTTATTTTCTCTTCATTGTTCTCTCCTCTTATTTCCTCCTGTGCAGGTCCATCAGGTTTCTTTTCACTGCTTTCTTCCCTTGTTTCCTTATGTGAGAATCCGTGAGTCTCGGAGGATTCTCCTTGGTTCCTTAACAATATTTTTGCCTTTTCTTTCCTCCTTCTTGCCACATTATGGTTCTTAAATTGTCCATTTAGTAGTTGTGCCAACGGTTGAATCTTTTTGTATCACTTCTAGCCCTTTTCCTTTGGAATCAACACAATTATCCATTGTCTTTCTCACCCAGACCTCTTGTGTTTTCCTCGTGCACGGGGCGCCTAAATGATCAAAAGATGCACATGTTGCGCACCACATTGGGAGGGATTCCCATCTAATTGGGATGCATCTAACAGTGTTCATGACATCTATAAATTCCACCGCTTCAAGAATCTCCTGCATCAGGTCAATCTGTATGCAAATCTGCGGTGCTTCTGATATTTTGTAGTCGATGCCAATGAACTTTCTCAGTTGCCCATAAATTTTCTTGAGAAGATTTTCTTCTTAGTGCACTGGATTCAGGCCACCTGCTGATAACCAGCACACATATGGAAGTGATCTTGTTCTGTTAGCTCCCATTTCTGAAAATGAATTTGATGCCCACCTACATCGATGTCTCCCCTCTTAAGAACAAACTCAGCTGAGGCTCGATCAATACATTCCAGGGCAAAAAATGGTTTCTGCATCCATTATATTCTGAAGAAGCCAATCAGTCTCTTTATTCTTCTCAACTGATCTCTCACTCTTGGGAGATCAATATCGTGATTGCATCTTCCTATCACTACACATTCCTCGAACCACTTCATCTTGTTCCTAAAATTTGAGTTAGAGATCGAGGGTCTTACCAACCGACGGGACGCCGAGGTCGGGGCTCGCCACTCTCTCCATCGATTGCCTTTCCGGGTGCTTACGTCCAGGAATTAGAAAATCTTCAACCCGAACGTAGTCCCCTTCAAACACAAGATTTTCAGCGTCGGCCCCGAGACTCCGTACCTCCACCATCAATCGATAGAGCTTCTCATTGAATACTTTAGACTCCGATTCCTTTGCCATCATTTAACTGTTAACTGTCAAATCGTCTCCCATGGACCTCGTATTCAAATAATCTCAAGAGTATGCTAATCACTTTCTTAATCTGCAGCATTAATCGAAATGCTAATCTCTTCTCTAATCTCTCTATTCATATTTAATTGTTCCTCATGGTGTCACCAAACCCTAATTCATCTACATCGCGCTCAACCCTAGCCCCCCGCCTCCATCCCTTTTTCAGACAACCTTCATTTTGATTAGAAGGTTCATATCCCCAGATTGATTCGCAGCAGGGCTTCAACATCCAATTGAGGTTTTCCTACAGTTACAACCCATTGTCCAATCAGTAGATACGTTAGTTTTGAGCTTCGAATCCAATGATGCGGAGCTTTCCACTTTGATTTTCTTACATTTCTTAATTTTGGTTAGTCTGATGCTTTTCATCCACATTGAACTGTAGTTTTCTAATTTAGAAAACTATATGATGCATTGAGAACTGCAAAAAGCTCTGTGTCCTTCTGCCTTGATTGAATTTGTTTGTTTATAGCATTTAATTTGATCGTCTAAGCTAGCTATAGCTGATCCTCAAGCATTGAAATCTGCCCCTATTGCTTCTGTGAATTTATCTCCATTTGCTTAGTGTAGTTTGCAACAATTTTAGCTCTTCTTCAAAGGGTTTCCTTATTCCCATCGGTTTTTACTTGTTTCAACTCCATTTGCAATGCATACTTCCCTTTCTTCTCTATCTCCATGACACATTCATTTGCTTCAACTGCATGCTGCAACTTTTTGCTATAAATCTTCCTTATGATTCTGCAGGGCATCCACTTTTTGCAGTGCATTAGAGAGCTTCTCATCCAGCTCATGATTTTCATTCTCAGCATTCTTCTTGTTCAAAGGACTACATCCTAAAAAACTTAGTAGGTACAATTCAAACTGTTTAAAACTTAGTAGGTACAATTCAAACTGTTTGGGCCGTTATCTTAGTTTATATATACAAGTGGTTGGCGCGCCGGCTAGCGGCGGCGCAGGAGTTGAACCGCCTGCACCCGCTTAGTGCCCGCCGCATCAGGCGCTCGGAACCAACCAAACGAATGCTAATTTACGAATGTGGAACAATTAAAGTTGCAGCAATGAAGTAACTATTGTTTGTAATGTAGACACCATTTGGTAAAGTGTTGGCATTGTGAATGATATTGATTTTAATATCTGATGTTGCTCCCGAAAGCAAATAAATGCAAATCTGACCTGGTAATTTAACTGTTTAGAACAACGCTTAAGCACTTATCATTTATCTGGACAATGAAAGAGAAATGCCAACACTCTGTACATTTGTTAAAACAGGTCATTAATGATGCACTTCTTGAAACTGAGTCCGTGCCGTTATGTTTCTAGCATAGAAACAACCAGGCCCATAAGGCGGCACCATTTGTCGTGAATTTTCATCTGCCATGTCCAAAATGCGGACTGGCACTCTGTGCTCCATTTGACTGACCAGTCATGATTATTGTCCATCGCCAATTCTCGTAAAAGGCAGATGATTGTTTCAAGGTCTAGTATATACCAAAAGTATTCAGCTTGGTCTAGGTGGCTGCATAGCTCCTGTCGACTCGTTGGAGTCGGCCACAGTTCTTCGTAGAACCCTCGATGTATGGCCATGTAATGACGTTTGTCCTGCGACATGACCGTTGCCCTGGTTGGAACATTGGATATCATGTACAATCTGTTGGATCGTGCTTTTCCGACACGGGAGTCCACGGAATTCTATATTCGATCATGTAAACATCGTTGTCGAGGTTTAGTGGTCGTGTCTCTGTTGCAGTGAGGAGGATCTCTCCCTATTCTCATTCCCATGCAATGATTGCGTCTTGTTCGGTACCAGGGTAGCCCTTAAGGATGAAAGTTCGCCAAAAGGCTATATTTTAAGGGTACTGAAAATTTTTGAAACTATAGCTTAGTAGGGTCTGTTGTAGATGAAAAAATTAAGATTAGCCAACTTTTCTAAAATAAATCTCAATCCATTTGAAAGTTCGCCACCTTCACTAAGTGGCACGACGGAGGAATCGCCTTATCTTCTACCCTCCTCCTAGAAGATTTCTTTAGGAATCGCCTCATATACTTAGGCTTTCTTCATAACCTAATCTATTCTATATATTCAACCATAATCTTAAGAGGTACTTCTATGTTATTGTAATGCAACTCAAACTCTTAAGGACGCATTAGAGAGAATTTTATTACATACTTTCCTTTTAATAGATTTGTTATATCTATAAGGATAAAGCCACATTCTCATTTGCAAAAGTTAAATCGTGGTAATACATCATGCAACTGTGATTATATATGGGTGAATAAAATTTCCTTTCAGAAATTGCACTTGGCAAAAAGGACACTTAAATTTTAGCGAAATAATATTGGCCATGATTCGCCTAGATTGTTATAAAAAATATTTATATCTAGAGAACATTCGCCAATGTAACTAATCTTGTAACTCTATTATTCGCCTTTCCTTTTAAATTATGCTTAGACAAATTTGGCCTTATGGGCAACCCTGTTCGGTACGATCCGCCACTGGCAGGGATTTACATCACCTGGCATAATGCACCGTCCCTGCTATCATGAAGATATATTGTAAGAATACAGTAAAGATGCAGGTCAGCAAATTTATAGACTGAAAGAAGAGGATATGAGCGATATATTTCTTGGCTTTAGTAATGGGCCTATCAAACTTCAAGAACCAAGTTGGTTTTTCTTGGACCGCAATAATTGGATATGTGGAGAACGGTCTTGGTCAGGAAGCGTTGGACTGTTATCAACTAATGCAATCAGAGGGCATTTTGCTAAATGCAGGGATCTTGAATGAGGCAGAAGTTTTCCTTGAGAATGGATTATGCTCTCGATCTAAAGGACCATGTATAGCGATTGCTCAGTGCCTGCAAAACTTTTGGGAAACTTGAAATAGGAGAAAAGTGTTCTTGGCGTGTCATTCACCTCAATCCAGAAAATGGAGCTGGCTATGCGCTCATGGCAGACATTTATGTCCATGTTGGTAGGTTGGATGATGCAATTAGAAAAGAGAAATTATGAAGACCCCAGGAAAGGAAAGGACCCATGAGAGCTTCCATGCGGGGGATGGAAGCCACAAGAATTCATTGTCAGTGACAACTAAAGTCTTCAGTATTGAGCACTAACATGAGCTTTAATTTGAAGCATGTATCAAGAAGAGTGGGGGATGGAAGTCACATGAATTCATTGTCAGTGACAATTAAAGTCTTGAGTATTGAGCACTAACATGAGCTTTGATTTGAAGCACGTATCAAGAAGAGTATGCGTCATTGTAGATGCACTCCTTTTTGGGATAGTTCTCATAAGGTGCTAAGAAGGAAGGAAGGAAGGTGTATTTTTACGTCGTAGCACAAGCCAGCATCCCTTAGGACATACGACGGCACATGGCATGGAAGCAACGTTTATATCACATCAGAGGGGCAAAAGAAAAAAACTTGGAAGTCTGCAATGTTGGCCCAGAGCAAAGAAGTTGTTCAGGTGAGGGACTCTTGGGAGAGTAATTGGCATTGCAACATGAAATTACCTCCAGCATGAAATAGAAGAATTTTGACAGGAGGATACAGGTATTACCTCTATTTCATGCCAAAAAAGATTGTAGTACACGCTTGAAGTTTGAACCCAGAGAAGGGAGGGGCTTCATGTGAAGAAGCAAAAGGGAGGTAATAATAATGAAAGAGGAGTAGTATTACCTGGCTGAGTAATGGGTTGCAATATGCTGCATGTATAAGAGCACATTTCTAGACGGAGCTTTTCAGGTCCTGGCAATATCATACAGCTTCTATTGTTATTCGATTTTTTGTTCGTAAAGTAGTAGTAGTAGTAGTAGTAGTAGTAGTAGTAGTAGTAGTAGTGGAAGCCGCCTTCACCAGCATATACCGGCATGACTGCTAGCAGATTACCTGCTTAACTTGGTAGACATCGTAGACCTCTTTCCTGAGCTTGCTGGCGAATTTTCAGCACCAGCCTGAACTCTACAGGCAACACAAACCTTCAGCTGAGCAAGGGTTCTCCTAGGTGCCGCTGGACTCTCCACGGGCTCTTCCAGGTGCCGCTGAGCTCTGATACCACTGTTGGAGCAGAGCAAGACCAGTCCGCCCTTCTCTGTGGACTCGCCGACCTCAACGTCAGCTCCTCCATGGCAAAACCCTAACACTTTGGTTTTGCTATCTTCTACGACTAATCTCCCTTATTTTTTTTCCCTCTCTCCTATGTCTTCAACACTATATGCTCACCTTTTATAAGACTTGCTATCCCTTATTTGGAAGTCATGTGCTAATCACATGGGTGTGACCACGTTACCATACTCATCCTTCCTAGTCTTATGTCACACGCTAATTCCCCTTACACGCGCACTCTTGCATTCACCTTATATCCATTTTAGACTTAATAACATTCTCGCATTGATATATGATGTTGTATGCAACACCACTGACTCTCATTGTAGTAGTCTTTAGTCAATCTTGCCAAAGTGGCATGATATCCCACATAATTCCCCTTTGGCGGGACATTTTGGAGTCAGCATAAGCAGTGGAACTCATCAGTTGAGATTTTTGGTGGCCCTCCTTGAGAAGGCGGTTGAAGCTTTTGTTCGCTCTTGCGACACTTGTGCTCGGGCTAAGGCTCCTCAGCACCTACCTCATGGATTGCTCCATCCTCTGCCAATCCCTGATGGGCTTTGGAAGAGCATCTCAGTAGACTTCATCCCAGAGCTTCCCCGATCTCAGGGATATGATGCCATCCTGCAGACTCCATTCTTCCGCGGTTTATGGTTTGCATCCTAGGCCGTCTTTCCTACCCGACCTAGCAGGCTCGGTTAATCCCAGTGCCGAGTCTCATCTTGAACACTTGCAGCAGATTAGAGCTCAGCTTCTAGAGCATCTTCAAGCGGGCTCGGGCAGATTATCAAAAGTTTGCGGTCGGCATCGCCAAGTGGCACCTTCTTTCCAAGTGGGAAATTTGGTATGGCTTCTTCGAAAGGACTTGCCCACAAAGCGACCTTGTGGCAAGTTGGACTATCGTCAGCTTGGTCCCTTCCGCATTGTGGAGCAAGTCAATGTTGTCGCCTTCCGCTTGGAGTTGCCACCTTCAGTCAAGCTGTACCCTGTCTTTCACGTGTCGCTTTTGAGCCCTATGAAGCTAACACCATTCCCGGCCGAGTTCCTCCTCCACCTCCTCCTCTAGAGATTGATGATCATGAAGAGTTCGAGGTTAGGAGATTCTAGACTCTAAACTTTCTCAACATCGACTATACTATTTGGTCGATTGGGAAGGTTATTCTCTAGACGGCACTTGGAACTGCAGAGAATCGGCTAATGCTCCAAAAAGCTTGTCGCGTTTTCCATCGGGCTACCCTGAAATGCCAAGATCATCTGCGGCTCCTCGTGCACCCACGTCGCCGCCATAGGAGGGATGGTGTGATGACCTTGCATCACGAATACCACATATGATCATCACACGGGGAATACGGAAAAAAGAAAAGGTAGTTGCATTAGGCAAGGATTGAACTTGTGACATCATAGTTATGAGTAATGCACCTTTGCCAATATGCTACTACTCATTTCTAAGAAGTATCATAGTTATGAGTCATGCACCTTTGCCAATATGCTACTACTCATTTCTAAGAAGTATCCTCCAATGTATTTCTTCTATGCTCTAGTTTCTGAAATGTTCTAGAATTTTATAGAAGCCACTTTCTGGAACATTCCAGAAGATATGTGCATGTGCGACACTTGGCACAATCCCGTGCATCGGAGTGGCGTGATCCAGACCGTTGGTCTCTAGGTTGGCCCATATAAATAGAGGCCACTCATTCATGTCGGACCATTCCCGTTCAATGCCAGTCTTGAGCCTTCTAGGCGCTCCTCTTATATTCCAGTCCGACTTCGGACGCTTGTACTCCTGATTCACCATTATGTATATATGATTCTGTTGATTCTTTGCGAGTGTTTTCATGTATTTCTTGCGTATTTTCCTTGTTCTTTGAGTATGTTTATGACACATGCAGGATCAATTGACATTGAATATGTCTCGGAAGGCGGAGACCCTGTGCAGATAAAGAAAGAGACGCTTGAATTTGCTGCACCAAAAAAGCAGAACAAACAATTTGCCATAACATTGATGGAAGAGGTTGTTCAAACAGGGAAGGAGTTAACTAAAATCATTAAGGATGTGGAGGAGAAGAAATTGAATATCATGCAGGGCATTCAAAATTCGATTGACGCTCTTGTTAACAAGTTGTAAAATCAGCTTTCCATTGTATTCACAACTAGCTTCAGGCCATAGTAAAACTTTCTATTTTATAACTTCATTATTACTAGCTACCAATTTTATCGATTCATGTCCGTGCTTTATCGCCTGTATGAACTCTACATTTGTGAATCCATGAGATATTTTGTTCATGCTACTGCTAGTTCTAGTGGTAACACACTAGTTCCATCAACTATTGGTCTCGAGTTCGAGACCGCCCAGAATCGCACTATGAACTGTTGGGTATCAAAACCCAACAGACGCAATGTAAAGTGGTTGGGGGCAGGGCCCAACAAAGCAATGTAGTGTGGTGTGTGGTCATATGTCTAGTTGGATGCTGCCTAGTGGTGTGACGTTAAAATAGTATCTATCTATCTATCTTATATTTCACTGTTCAAAAGGTGTAGGGCATCCATTTCTTTATTGTCTCTATTTCTAAAGTTTGACAAGGAAGATAGGCTGTATACCGATCTTAGCTGGTGGAGCACTTCATTTACTAGTTTTATTAGTTGCTTTCCACTTTCATGACCGTACACCGCATAATCACGCTCGAGTTGCATCCACGGACATAATTCATTGGGGTGCGTATTTCATGAGACACAGTTGCAAGAAACTGTAACAAGGTGTGTTTCAAATACACAGCTCACTCCTAGATACATTCAAACAATTTATTGGAAAATTAACCTTGATAAACATCCCTAGGTTCTGCTTGTCAACCTTAGATTTTATTCAATTATACATTCGATTTCTTTATCTGTCCCTTATGGTGAAATAATATGTTGTCAAGGCCTGAAACCTACTGTTAAAGGAAGGAAGGAAGGAAGGTGTATTTTTACGTCGTAGCACTAGCCAGCATCCCTTAGGACATACGATGGCACATGGCATGTGCTTGCAATCCCCCTTCGAGGAGCACTGCCCCCTACAAGGATACTGGGGGCCAAAGGTCCTAGGATGCCAAGATCCTAGTGAGGTTCGAACACGAGACCTCAATGTGCTAGACGAGTGGACTAACCACTAGGCTAACACGACCGAAAGGCGTATACTATAAGGATAGAATACTATAAGGAGTATTCTGATAACCAAGGCGTATACTATAAAGACAGATACTGTAAGGAGTACTCTGATAACCAAGGCGTTGTTGGACCTTTTCCAAATCTTTGTCAATTTCCCTTTTACATATGCATGCTTAAAACATTTCTGATCTTGCACACAAAGCTATGGCTGGTATCGATTATTGTTTTGGACTGGAGATGGCTCAGCCATCAGAATATTGTTTCTTGATTGGACATGGCTCAATCATCCATGTCTCAATTTTTCTGTAGAACAATGCTTGGCAACTCAAATGGCTACAAGTGCCTCGAAAATCTAGTCTGTGCTAGACAATCCTTTTTTGCATGCAGGGTTCTAGCTAGCAATTAGAAGGTCCTCTTAGATGGTATGTAAGGTGGCTTCATTGTAGCAATGATAATGTTAGCTCATGAAGCGGGTCAATTATATTTGGCGAGACAAATCAAAGCAGAGATTTGCCTTGGTATTCTTATGTATACGTTGTTATCAGGGATGCAGACCTTGTTGTCAGGGATGCGCTTTAGGCTGGTATTCTAAGTCCTGGTAGTCTTTTCCTTTTACCCTGCGGCATTATGAGTTGACAGTGTTTCTTTCTGTATGTGGATACTTTAAAAGGCCAGCCTTTCTGTTATGATAAATGTGGTTGTGCACGCAAATACATTTATATGCATGTTCTACTTCAAAGGCCGTAGGAGCATCCTAAAGTTGTCTTTATATTTGTAATCCTAATTATGGCATCCAGGAAATGAGTGTCTTTCCAAAGCCTTTGGGCTTTAGAGTGCTGAGAGAGCTTGTTGTATCATCTTAAGACATGACTATTGTATCGTGCATGGTTCTTGCTTTGCTATGCATTCCATTGCTTCTATAATTTTTATAGTATCTCAAGGAAGGTTCTTCATGGCGGAAGCATCTAATCTGTTTTCATTGCTGAACTATGACCAAAACCGGGGTGGTGCGCAACCTATTTCGATGGACCAAGGGGATAATGTAACGCTAATTATTATGGCGTATTCTTTGAATGGAGTACTCTCCATACTGAAGAATGTTTTGTTCTTCTGGTGTGCATATTAGTTCTAATTGAAAAGCTTTATGCATTTCAGGTATTGAGTCTTTCTCAAAAGTAGGTGACTCTATTTACTTTTAGAGGAAGGATGGCTCTTTAGAATTGTATATAATCTGACTTATCTCAAGCACGTTCACATGGGATGTTGCAAATCTTATTCTAGTTCAAATTGTTTCTCCATGGAGCTCATATAATCCACTGTTTAATGTTACTCTCTCGACTTTAAAAGTCAAGACGGGTCACCAATTCCTTATCTAGCAATAAGAAATTAAGTTATTTACTGATAGAAAGTTTTTTGAAATGCAGGAGAACAAGGTTTGCAACACAACAGGTGCAAACATATACATAAGAATACCTCAAATGCATTAGTAATTTATCATCTGCAAGATGGTAAACTCTTGATTGTAAAAGATATTCAGAAAATTAATCTACATTTTCAAGGTCACTCATATAGCTTCATACATTAGCTGTGAAGTTTGTAAAAGTCATACATACAAAACATTCAGCTTCATGGACAACTTATCATAACATGTATAACTTGATCAAGCTTGGGATGTGTTGGTGCCTTGAATCAAAGCTTAAAACCTAAGAGTCATCTATGAAAATGGTTGCAATCCAGTGACTTACTTATCCACCAAGTTGATTAGTCAACAATCAGTGATTATAGCAAGATCCGATTACTATCAGTGCACATACGTACTCATTCACTATGTGACACTCTCGTGATAGCCGGTTATTGCGACAATTAATTCGTTCTTTTTGTTGCGATTGCATTCTTGTAAGACAAGATCATGTGTCCTGTTTTGAAATAATGCCCCTGCAATGGCATTGCGTCTCTCAAAAGCCCCCCCACAATCGTTAATGCTCTCTTGCAAGCAAGGTACTGTGTTCATCCCATCCATTTTCTAGAGTATGTTCCTTCATCAGTCAAGTTCGTTCCATGTACTTTGTAAATACCATATTAACGATATCTTGAGGTCTCAGATTGTTGGCTTTGAGCTGGTACACTGTTTTCACTTGTACGCCTTCTCTTCTGTTCCCTTTCATAATCAATATATTGCAACAACTCACTTTCTGCCTCTGAAGCCCAGGACTCATCAAATCCATCAGCATGGATAATGCATATGTTTTGTAACACCAAACATGCTGAAACAACCGATGCCACATTAGCTAGGTCCATGTCGTTCCTCTTCAAGAGAATTTTGAACCTCGCTTTTAGCCTTCCAAATGCTTGTTCTACTGGCATACGCATGCTGGATTGAACATAATTCCAATAGTACTGTTCTCTGGTCAGTCCATCATTTGATTCTTTAAAAGGACTCAGCATGTAAGCACGCGGAGGATAAGCAGCATCCCCTACAAGGTTGAAACAAGGTCTAATCATGAATGCTTCCAAGCCATCCAAGATCAAAATCCCAAATTGTACAGTCCCTAGACACTATAAGTTGTAACAGGATAGAATGAAAGCCTTTTTTGTTGTAATATTCTTGTGGATAAAATTTGGATGCAATGATAGGAATGTGGCTACCATCCACTGCCCCAACAACAAAAGGAAGACCCCAGATACTCTCAAACTCGTTTGCCATCTTCTTCATGCGTTCTATAGATGGCCAAGTGATGTACATTTTCTTAAGCACAATGTTGACCTTTGTTTGCAAAATCAAACCTTTGCTTCCTCCCTTTGTGGCATATCCCACATGAAATGAATCTGTAATTTCTATCAATGTATCACCAGTTGCCAATCTTGTTAGTGCAATCATAATCCTTGTCTCAACTGGTGTCCCTGGCCTAAACCTTGTATCTTGCTTCAGCATTAACGGCCCCAATACTTCACATAGGTAAGAAAATGTCCTCTTAGAAACACGGAACCTTCTTTTAAATTCACTGTTGGAATAGACATTGATCAATACTTGGTCCGGACCACAACCTCTATTGAGACCTCTGTCATATGTCCAAAGCCTCCTCACAACATCTTTCCGTGTTAAACTAGTAAATTCAGCAAATAATAGCATGATAGTTTAAGCCACTTGTAGAGTTGTACACAATTAGCAATCGAGTCTTGAAGCATCATATGAAGAATTGAATTTGAAAAATTAGAAGCTTGACAATTAGTCTCTTCCTCTATATAGCACAAATAGCACCGGCTGACCTCGAATTTGCATTTCCATTTGACTTTCGAGTTTGTATCTTCTTCTCTAACACTATCACTCACCATATGCGATGTAACACTCCGTGTTACCACGGCTTCGGACATCAAACATAGGTCAAAAAGTCGGGACATAGGTGGAAGTGTCATCCTAGGTGTCAAAAATGCCACTAGGTAAGAAATAATTAAAATTATAGAACTAAGTGACCGTGTCACCATTAAGCCCTAAACCCTAGGAAACCTTCTATCTTGAGCCAGCCTTCTCCAAAATGCGATCTTGCACTCATTCAAGCAAGCTTGAGGAGCTGGTTTGATCTAAAGGCGACATCAAAGGCGATTGGAGTTGTATTTCTGAGGCGTATAGCTGCTAAAGGCGCTTATACCCGGACACTCTAGGTTAGCCTTAGTTGTGAAGTTTAGTGTAGGGAAACTAGAACTTAAACCTGGAATCAACTCTGTTGCCACAGGCATCAGCGCCCATCAAGGGTAAGGGGAGAGGAGCTTTTGACAATTCCTAGCCTTAGTAGAGCATAGCAAGGTTAGTTTACTCACATCAGTATGTATGGTTGATTGAATTACTGTTGTTGATGGCTTGGGATGCCTAAATCCCGAATTTCAAGTTAAGTTTCAGTTACTTAGATGGAAAGGGATTTGATTGTAAACGGTATTTCAATTTAGTAGAGGAATGATTAAGAAACGTGAACTTAGTTAAGCTTTGAACTAGATGAATGGTTAAAGCTTATTTTGAAAGGGCAATTGGATTCTAGGAGGTAAGCTGCTTGCTCTGTGATCTTCTAGAATCCTAGGAAGTAGCATAGAACCTTTTCGACCTGCAGACCAGGGGGACCTGGGTCTGAGTGTGGTGTCAGGGGCTTCATGATGTGGCTTACCCTTACTAATGTTAGCGCAAGGACATGGCTACGAGGAGACGAGATAGGGGGGTGAGAGCCCTAGGCCGGTCGTGAGTGGTGTGCCGTGGCTGGATTGCATGGTAGGGGACCTCCTGACGGGGAACGGCTGGTGGTATGAAACACTAGTAGGCCCGGGTACAGGTTAAAAGTCGCCAGAGGGGGACACCCAGTTGGTGGTCTCACCGCCGCTCTGCTAACATTGCGTAAGTTGAACTTCTAGAGGGTCCTGGTCCTGCTGGGACCATATGGCTCTGCTCCGGAGAATGGGGTGTCTGGAGGGTTCAGGCATCTCGGGATCCTCAACGTGGGACTGCCCTGGCATTGCTCGATGGATCCTATGCTGAAAGTGTCTGCAGGAGGGGCGGATGGATGCAGACCCTCGACCTTCCTAACCATGGGCCTAGCCTTGCCTGGATAGTCATCTCTCATTAGACCTGGAGAGCCCGAAACCTGTGACTTCCCACTGGGACTAACTGGAGCCTTAGATAGGGCAGTATGTTAGTCTCTCCTTTATAGAAACTCGATGGCTTGTGGGTTGCCATATATGTTGTTTGGATCTTGGCGTGTTCTTGTTGTTGCCATGATGACGAGTGGGGGTCAGCGAGGTGTCCCTCGGCATGTCAGGAGGAGCTTTCGGCTACTGCTGATGGCGGCAAGTGGGGTGGCTCCTTCCCGGCGTGTTCCACTTGGTATCAGAGCCATACGGTCTAGAGTGACCTTGGGCCACCTTGTCAATTTCCACGACTCCGAGCATTCACAGGAGGTGACGCTCAATCTTAATGAGAGGACGGTTTCTATAATTAGGGCATGTGCTTGTTAGCTAAGTGAGACCGTTAGCAAACCCTAGGAAGTCCGCGATAGTTAAAATCCCATAACGACGCTCAGTTTATTGCAGGAGAAGACTTAGGGTCGGGGTCCCGGTATTGACCGTCAGTACCTTACTCGGTAGTGAGGCTATGAGTCAGAAGGGGGTTAATAGTAGGATTTAAGTGGGTTTAATTAATTCATAGCCAAAATGTGTGTCAGTATGACAGCTGTTGGGGCAGATAGGCACTTTGAGCAGAAAAAGAAGGTTTTGACCAAAAAGGGCAAAATTTTGAGAAGAAAAGGGGACAAAAGAGGCAAGCGCTCGCTCTCACCGCACAAGCGTGGTTGCTCTATGAGATACCCGCGGTTTGGCACCCAGTGCGAGCGACATACCATATTTCTCAAAATATAAGTCAGAATTAAGCAAGAAAGGTGTCAATCAATTCCTCTCAGAGAGATGCACAGTTCGACTACACCCTTGCATGATTTGGGCAAAAGCACAGGGAAATCTGGTCAGATGCTCGCCCTCACCGCATACCTGCGCGTCCTGCGTGGGCCACCCGCGGTTGTGCGGACAGCGCAAGCGACCCCCTATATTTCGCAAAATATGTCTCCAAACTAAGTGTTAATGGGCTTCTGCAAACCACCCCGACGAGATACGCAACAAGAAGTGAGTCTTGCATGATTTGGAACAATGCATGAAGAGAAATAGCGAAGCGCTCACCCTCACCACGCACGCGCGCGTCCCGCGTGGGCCATCGGCGGTTGTGCGGACAGCGCGAGCGGGGTCTTGTTCAACCCAAACTCTAACTTTAACCTTCACTTATAAATTTTACAACACCATCTAGTGCTTATACATATGTTAAGAGGGTCACACAAGGAGGATTACGCCACCCTATGTGAACCCTAAAAAAAACCTCTATCTATAAAAGCACGAAAATGGCTTCAGTTGTAACCTAATTTTTCACAGGCTTTTCTCCCTAGCCGTAAGGCGATCTCTTAACTTTGTTGTTAACTCTTCTCCAAATTTTCTTCTATCAAGGCGTCAAGCACTATGGTGAGAACCAAGGGGCCCGGATCCTTGGCAAGGAAGGCTATTGAAGATAGGGCTAAATCTTGGAAACTTGATGCCCTAAATTTGGGTATCATGGAGGCAGAAAAGTTAGAACATTTCATTATATACGTTTATGAGTTAAGAGAGAGAATGGTAGACTCATCTGGATCTATAAGAGAGCTCCCTTTGGGCATCACTGCGGAGGACTTGGACTGGGCCTCACATGCTGGAGAAAAGATGGCCCTTAATCAGATGATTTCTGAATGTTACATGGATAAGTGGAAGGAGATACATAGGAGGGTTCAGCAAGCAGTTCAACAACAAAGGGAGGTAGACACTGAGATCACCCTCTATTTGGAGTATAACCCCCAAGGTATCTCTCTGGTTCGTATTACTAACTGGTATAAAGGATGGTATGAGGCTACCACTGATCTACTGCCAAGGATGACACTTTAGAAAGAGTATTATGACCGAAGGGCCAAGGCTTACTATGAGAAGTACCCAAGGGACCAAGGATCAGGTAAGGCTCTGCTAAAAGCCTAGGGTCCCATATTGCCACTCGCTCGCTGGCGGCGGTCGGATCGGGGAAGAGGTTAGCTCTTCAGAGGGCAGTCCTCCCCCCATAACTCCTGAAGTGTTAGCAAAAGCAGTAGTAGGGGGCTCTTCAAAAAAAAAGCAGGCTAGACCCGAGAAGAGTAAACCAAAGCCTAGCATGGCAATTGGGGCCCTGAAACTTAAGAAAGCCCCAAGGATGAAGAGAAAGAAAAGCCAGGTTCCTCCGGAGCAAAGAAGAAGGTATAGAACCGGAAGTAGGGCCTTGAAAGAAATCAAGAAATATCAACATGACCCAGGACTGTTGATCCCAAAAGCACCCTTTGCCTGGTTGGTTAGGGAAGTAGTGCAGGAATTCAGTGTCCAAATGCGCGTAACAGCATCGGCACTCTTACACTCTAAGAGGCTGCTGAATTGGCGCTCACCAGGCTAATGGAAGATGCTAACTTGTGCGCCATTCATGCAAAACGCATAACCATCATGCCGAAAGACATTCATCTTGCAAGGAGAATCAGAAGACAGCAAGTTTTTGGTGATGATGCCAAGAGTGTCGGCTTTGCTTGGTGAAGTGCCAAGATTTTGTATTGCACTTTAAGCCTTTGTAATAAGATTCGACTTTTGTGTTTTAATAAGGATTTTCTCGTCCGATACTTGTTATGTACTATGTTTATGCACAGAAATCAAGTTTTGATCTGAAACCCTAATTTTTGAAAATTATAAATAGGGCAAGGGTAACTCATTTTTCACTATTCTTCCTACAATTTCACTCCTCCTGGAACAGGCGATTTTTGCTTCAATGGCTCCAAAACTATCTGCAATCCCCTTTTCTCAATGGTATAAGGCCACTGAGCACATCTACCCCGATGTGGAAGGCAGACGAGATCCTGCCCATGTGCCAACCCCGTATTTCTCTCCTAGGCACCATGAGGGAGTATGGAGAGTATGCCCCTTGGATGCAATGGCATGAGGCCAATGTTGTACCCTATTTGCAGACTATTCCTGGTAAAGATCAGAAGTTTGTAGGCTAGGAAGCAATTAGAAAGGCACTAGGGAATAATCGGATAACCAGGAACGTCCGCAGCAGAATGCAAAGGACGTCAAGAATCATACAACACCATAATGACTATCTCTTTGAGAAAGAGCTAGCATTAGCTATATGCATGACTCGCATGCAAGGAATTCGAAACACGGCCGTTCTGCGTGAATAGTCAAAGTGACCCCTGAGCAGGAAGATGAAGAGGACTATGGTGGTTGCTCCTCAAATGATGAGGAGGAAGTGGGCCAAATTTTGACCAAGGCGAAGAAGAGGCGGGGCTTTGGAGCTCTGGGGTAGCTTTTCTGAAATCCCAGAGTGGCGAGGACCCGGCTATACTTCAAGGGTTTACTTCTCTTCCTTCTGTTCTCATGAATGGCACCCCCTATGTAAGAATGGATGATTTACTTCAATTAGAAGAGATGAAGCAAAAAGGGGCAAATGAAAATATGATTTTGGATGGATTACGGGAGTGGGTTGATAGCACAGACAACTTTTTCGTGGATGAGGATGATGTTTTGTTAGGACGAAAAGCAGAGGATGGTCAGACATTGTCTATGGAAGAAAGCTCTGAGACGGATGGTGGCCCTTTTAAATACGGGACCCCATACCTTCGCAACAAGAATTTATGGCTTTCCAAGCATCACTAAATCTTCCTAAGACTACTAAATTGGATGAGTATCTGAAACATATGACAGAGAGACCGGAAACTTCGGCCCTGGAACAGATTCTGACTTCGTCAAGGAGTATGACTTGACTATTGAGAGGGAAGACATTCTATCATCCATGGCCTGGAACGAGAGAAGAACAAGATACCCAGGCATTCTGACCCAAGACTATCCCATGCTTTCATGCATTATATCGACATTTTTAGAAGGTGAGATACTTGTTTTGTCAAATCTGTTTACGGTAGATTTTGATGAGGGCTTTGTCTGTGGCACGAGGCCACCAGCCTGGACATCACTCCACCAGACAGATGTGTTCTATACGCTCAATAGGGCGGGCATACTTTGGTGACTACGCTGGCAGGCTGCGCCAGGTAGCACTGAACACCATTGTGTCGATAGCAGCCGATGTACCTGCTGAGCAGATGATTCCGGCTTTGCAAGGGATTACACCCCTAGACACTATGGACTTACTCGGATGCCCTGTTACAGCAGAGCAGATAATGGTGCTAAGAATAGGAGGACATTCTCAAGCATATTCGTTGTTACTCAATCCTGGCCCTTATTTCATATAACCTTATATTTCATACATACGGTTTATGAACAGTGACTGTCATTATAACCTAAGATTCTAACCATTGAAGACATGTATACAAAAAGTTTATACTGTATTATATCGAAAGTTTCATCATGCATAACGCAGCTTCATTCTGTATATACAACATGCTACACACTTCCAAGAGGCCCATTCTTCAGCAAGTTTTTCACCTGAGGGATTTCTTTTCTGAGCAAAGCTACGCCAAAACTAATCCTTTCACAAAACAGTACATATGCTTTAGCAGGAACGACATTCAGCTTCAATTCTTCCAAAACTTCTGACACAACATTTTCAAAATTTGTAACAGCTATGGCAAGTTCGTTTACCACCCTAACCAATGACTTATACAGAACATCCATTTCCCTATCCAGACATTCTTGAAAAGCATATATTTCAGCAGCTGATATCTCTCTTGGAGATTCATTCACCTCTACTTCACTATCAACTTTCATATCTTCTGCTTCCTCAGACTTACCTGCAAAAAGCACAAACATAACATGAAAATCTGGATTACTAGAATAACAAAAACTCATAACTACACCTTAATCTACAGCACATTCCTTATCATGGTAGCCAAGATCTATATAATCTGGTAGTTCCCCTCTCAAATCTAAATGTTCTTGATCATCTTCGGTAGCCACATCAGCAGTTTCATAGATTTCTTCATCAAAATCAACAGGAGGTTCTTCCTCATTTTACGCCAACTCTGCTTCAACATCCCATATCCTCCTCCTCCAGGTGCACCTATATGCTGCTCCAGGTACAATGCACGGAGGAGTATTAAGCAACACATGTCTAACATCTGCTTGGGATGCTCGAATAGGATCTAAGGTTAGGCGTAAAAGCGGCCTCAACCCGAGTCTAAGATATAAAGCGAGAATTCAAAGGAAGAACCCATGCGAAGAAAGTATAAATTTATCGGTTCTTAACATCCCTCGTGCTTAGTCCCAACAAGGTGCATGTAAACCTCCTCTTTTCATGGCAATAGACAAAATGTTTTGCCAGGGCTAAAATGTTTGTTTGTCTAAAGTAACACACCCTTTATCTCCCCAACTCCATACAAAGCGTAAAGCTCCTTACCTTTTTATCTGCTTTCCGGATGTAATTTTTTCATATGGCACCTGAAATAGAGTTTTGCGAAGTCCTTCAAGCAATAACCGACCATTCCCTTGAAGCTTGATTGAAGCCTGGAATTTCTCGAGGAGCTCGACACAAGATTACACCTCAGGGAGGTTTTTCTGCGGTCCCATCCTAAGTAAGATTTCAATCTCTTGTTTACTACCACAGGCCCTTTAGCGGCAATCCTCATCACGCTTTGAATATGAAGATGATCTAAGCAAGAACCACGTTCTGGCTCACAACTCCAGCCAAACATTGCTTTCGTCTAGAAACTTCTGAGCACCTTACATAAATTTCGTCACTGATATCTTCACCGGTAATCCCGACTGTTACACTAACATCTATATACCCTTCCTCTTCCTCGTCAGACAAAACCACTGCTTTCCCTTTACCTTTGCATGCAAACCTTCTCCTTCTTCTCACTTTTCCTTCCGTCTCATCTACCTGCCTTTCTTTTCTGATCTTCCTTATAACATCCCACACCTTGTTCCTGGGTTGCTCCCTGAAATCTTCCCCGAAAATAACAGACGGATCTTGCACAAAAGGATCGTATGGATCACAGACGGCATCCCAATCAGAAGAAACTCTGCCCAACAAAGATGGGCCTTCATGCAAAGACAGCCCTCGGAATACCTCATCGCACATCTCCCTTGCAAATGGCGCAGCAGAGCATTCCAGCGAGGCCGGCTGAAGCATCGGACTCCCCGACCCGGCGCTACCCTCTTCAACATCGCCTCGCCCTAGCGAAAAAAAAAAAACTCACGACAAACTTACCGCCGACAGCGGCCTTCTTCCACAACCTCCATCTTCAAACCACGGCCGGATATCCTAACGATGGAAAAGCGCCAGACTCCGGCGACAAGATACCGACGACCGGTGGCGCCGACCTCTCCGACCACGTCCTATCCCATTAAACACGCTATTAACAGCTCCTCTGCCCACCGACCCGCATTAAACACCGCCACCTTTATACTTCACGCACCCCTAAGATTTCACACCCTATACGTAAACTATACCCGTATCCCCCCCCCTTACGGTAATCTTTTGGCCACCTTCATATGAAGTTAGCAATGCTTAATACTTTCTCTTCTAGTTTGCATTCCATTATTCCCTCTTATCGTAGGAATTCATTAGTCACTCATGGTATTAGCTGACATGGAAAGTGGGAAGGCTCATGACACATATGAATGTGCATAGAGCTGTTCAAATGGGGGGGAGGCAGTATACAATAGAATATCTGATATGTTGTCTAAATGACAGTCTCAAGTTTGGTTTGCCGGATTCATGGAAATTAAATAGGGTCCATCCAGTGTACAAATCAGTGGACAAAAGACAAGTTCAAAATTACAGGATGATTTTAATAGGGAACACGTTCACCAAGATATTAGGGACACTTTTGGAACAGAAGCTGAGTGTATGGGCCCAGCAGAATGAAAGAAGATCCCATTGTTGAGCTAGTTTCCGAGCAGCACATAATACATTGGATCATGCCTTGACATTAAGAGTATTAGTCGAACAAGCAAAAAGCCCGAACAAAGCATTATATGCAGCTTTCATTGATTTTACCAAGGCATTTGACACAGTCCAGAGGAAGGAGGGGGGACCGCATGGAGCAGACAGGGGTTCCAGATGAACTTAAAGGAGCATTATCACAGCTATACTCGGAAGTTCTTATATCAGTAGCGTGGAACTTGAATTCTGTAATCAGGAATAATATCGGTGTGAGACAGGGGTGCCCACTGTCTCCCACTTTATTTGGTCTTTTTATAGACGAATTGGATGAATGGATGCGCGCTCATTCAGTGGCAGGAACTGAGCTGGGAGATTATGTGATCCAGTTGTTGCTTTACGCCGATGATGTAGTACTCTTAGCAACTAAGAAGAAAACATTACAAGTACATTTGAATACACTAGAGGGATTTTGTCTAAGGAGACATATGAGAGTGAATATAGCTAAGACGAAGATTATGATATTCGGCACGAGGGAGAGACCAAAATTCACATATCAGGGTGTTATTATTGATATTGTGGAGAGCTTTAAATATCTTGGGATAGATTTTTCATCGAATTATAACTGGAAGGAATGCATTAAAAGACGAGTTGCAGGAGGAAAAGCGGCTCTCTATGGGATGCTATCAAGGTGCTCTAGAATATTTTTACATGATTGGGGGTTGAAGAAATTTCTGTACAAGACTTTGGTGACCACAGTAGTTCTTTATGGATCCCCAATTTGGGGGGCAGGACTGCCTTCTAAGCTTTGGATGCAAGTAGAATCAGTGCAAAAATAGTTTATCCGGGAAGAGTTAGGTATTAAAAGTACGATCACAAATGCAGCTATTTTGCTTGAGAAGCAATTTTGTATCCTTTGGGGCTAGAAGCTTTATACCAAACTGTAAATTTTGTGAATAGAATTAAAAGCATACCCTCAAGCAGATTATCACACCAAGCTATGCTAGTATCATCATATCATTGTTGGATGGAGGATGTGATGAAATAAAATCTGAACAATGGGGGCTGTCAAGTGCTAATTGGCCCGAGAATAAAAAGGATGCAAGAAAACTGCTTGAGCAACTTGCCATCCAGTGCATGTGGTCTGAGCAAGGGAGCAGAATGGTCCACTATAGAGTGCATGTAAATCCCCTAGAATCATATGGTGATCAAGAGTATATGAAAGTTGAGATACGGGATTACTTAAGAAATAATGTACGGTATAGGTTAAGCTCTCATAGGTTGGCAATAGAAACTGGTCGATGATCTAAAACTCCAATGGAAGAGAGGCTTTGTAGCTTGTGCAATACAGATAGTGTTGAAGACGAAGATCATGTATTTGCTAAATGCCCAGCATATGAAGACATTAGAGGGAGATTCAGCATGGAGATTCAGCATACATGTGGAAGATTTTAAATCTTTATTGCAGTTGCAACTTTTAAAAGTAGAATTATATATTAAGGCAGTGGATGAACATCATTCTCTACTACTTAAAGTATGATTTAATGTATTTAGGCTCCATCGCCTTCTTGGCCCGAGTTAAATTAAATTAAAATTAAATTAAATTTCCATCACAACACCCCCTTCCCTCTTATTAATATTCCTCAACGTGGACCATCCAGATCTAGAGGGGGGCGGGGGTAAAAGGAAGTATTTTTACACCGAAGCACTATTGCACATGCACATCCTAAGCTGGTATACATCCCATTTTCTGTTGCGCATTAGAAAAGGGCCTTTCTTGCTCTCTGCGAAATTTAATTTCTTTACAAAATGATAGATATATTGACTCTTTCTTTGTCTATCTATCAGAATCCTCCCTTGATACTATGATACAAACTTAGAAAATGGAATTTCTGGGCTAAGACATTCCAGGTTTGATATTGCCAATTGATACCTGGGCACCCATTAAAACATTCTCCTCTTTGTTTTGTTTTTGTTGCCTAGACTGCTAGCTTTACAGATTGTCTGCTCCCATTTGAGAGAATATTGTGTACACGGTGGCAAAGGCTCTTAACCATCTGAACATGCACAACTCAACTTAGAAAATCAGTATGAGCCTTAAACGACAACATAAGTAATTAAACTCTTTAATAAATAGTACCTGAGTTAGAATGAATTTACACCAGATTTCTCAAGATGGAAGAAGTTATGCGATGCTAGCTTTGAGGAATAAATACACAAGTCTGAAGCTTCGGCAACCCACAAAGAATTAGTTTGATCATAGCATTGTTTGAGGAGATTGCAAAATCCAACCTACAGATGCAATGGAAAAGCATGCAGCCACCGTACACGTGAAAAGGGATGAAATCTTACAACTAATCCAGTTAAAGAGCACTCTATAGCCAAAAAAGCAGCATTGGGGCGGGAGAAAAGTTTATAGCGAGCAAGATGCATGCTCAAAGAGCCCTTTGGATAACCATCTTCACGAGACTCATCACGCAGCGCATAGCCATTGCTTCTGCGTAATCCCACGCGCATAGGCTTCTCCAACATGAAGAATTAAAACAGAAGTATCAAATTCACTATGCAACAAACACCAAATGTTAGTTCAAGATTTCCTACCTTGGATAAAAGTAAAATAAAAGAGATTTCCTATCTTGGACGAAATAAAAAAAAGACACAGAACTAAACCTTGCCAAAGGGACCCTTCCTAACTCTGACAGCTTTAGTGCAACTCTTTGAGTGTAGGTGAATGTAGCAAGTCAACTGGCGGAGTGTAGGTGATCTAGAAAGTCAATCAATTTTGTCAGCTTGTGCATATCAATATGAGAAAATAAGCAGAAACCACCTGTATCTCTCAAGGATGCCGCCGGTCATTGATCTTGTTGATGACAAGTGCAACAAAAAATCATCCCAATTAAATTTTAATGGCAGGGGGTTAAGTGCACTGACATGATAGATGCCACCTTCAACTATATCTTTTACCTGATTCCAAACATCCTTAGAACACAGAAAAATCGCAAAGCAAAGAGAGCTAACCCATCTACCTACTTGTGCAATGCTTCACCCTCAAGCGATGATGATTCCTTCTTTAGATTGTCTCGGTGTGATTTTTATTGAGTTCCAAGTATCGTCCACTTTGGTCGCCAATCAGGAAACACGAATCCTTACAAAGAAGTCACATCCCTTGATAAGAGTTGTGCCTCCCTTAAAGCTCTTTGCAACTTCGGCATCAATCATGGCCTGTTTAGTCATCGAAAACATCTTTGCAAGGTAGATGAGGTCTTGTGGCACATGCGGTTGACAAACAAGAACAAGCTACGTTCAATTTCTCTTGATAAGCTATCAAAGTGCATCTTTGTTCGGATGTCATATACGCCATCATAAGTTCGAAGTGCATCATTTTCTAGCATGTGGAAAAGTTTGGCTCCTTCACCCATTTCATCACGTTCTTCAGAAATATTTGCTGACGTTTCATCTAACCTTAGCATTGTTTCTTCTATAACACGTTGTTGCCTACTTGGATGAGAACTAGGTATTAAAAGCGATTGATACAAAAGCGCAATAATTATATTCTAGAAACTAACTATAAGAACCTGATTTACCAACCTATTACGGCGGTGTTGTGCACCCTCCTCCACCTAGCAGAATGTATGACAATTTTACCTTCTGCAAGTCTGATAAATCACAAAGTGACCATTTGATCATAAAGTTCAATGATTTATCCTCCCTTGACATAATGTACTTCTCCTTATAAGGGACTGGATATACACGCTTAACAACAACGTATGTTGATGGAAGTAAGCCTCCATTAGGTTTAATGCACTTGAAGGACAAAGGAATAGATCCTTTTCCACGGAGTATAAGATACATGAAGCGTCAAGGCACAAGCCTAGTTACCTAGGGACGGATAATTAAAGAGAAAGGAAGACTTACAAAAGCCAACGGGAATCAGCCCAATGTACCCTACATGTTCCATTCGCATGCAACATCATAGTTGTCATGTGAAATGCCTGCAGAGATATAGGATACAAGATTCACACTCACTCTTTCCATGTAATTTGTAGTCAACTGAGGGGATGCATAGCAGAAATACTTCTATGGGGGGAAGCCCTTCCGTACATTCACATGAACTAGCCCATGACCTTTGAAGATGGGCCAATACTAGCACAACCATAAAATCAAATCTTACCAAATTTGGTGCATACCCGCAGCTTCTGACCGACGAATAATTTCCCATCATGTAAAAGCTTAGTCAAAGGCACATCAATGACAGCATTCAAAAAACACCTACATTGGCTACTCTTGAACAGTATTGTCATCACACTCCCACTAACCAAAAGCAAATCTAAAATGCTTTCCCATAATGCAAAGCGGCACATTACCATCCATCAGTAACTTCAATCTTGGCAGTAGTGGATTTATTTTTCTCTTCTTCACAATCTGAATCGGTTCCATCAAGCATTCCAAATGTGTTTTCCAACTGTTCTTTCCCTATATATCTGCTGCCTATTGCTTCAGAGGCATCCATTCTCTAAGCCGCTGATATATTAAGGCCATCATACTTGCCCCAGTCATGAACTGCAGATATGCATACCACAATAGGCTGTGCTGCAAGAGCATCCCTTTCGATAATCCTCTAAAAAGCTGAACAACAACCTGACGCCACTTCTTTTCCGTACCTAAAATTTGGCCACATAAGATATAACCAAGTACTATATGACCAATATTATGGCTGAAATACCTGTATTTCATTTCACGAACAACATTGCTTGCTGTCAAAAATTTACCCCCCAGCTAATGTAGGGAACTTACGCTCATAACATGCTAACCTCCAGACAACCAACCTGAAGTAGTTTTCAACCCATCTACAGAAGACAAATTTAGCAATGGCAGAAAACAAAGCTAGGTTATATAGGCCCATACTCGTTAGTTACAAAATTTTCACCAGCAATTAACATCATAGACCGTATATCCTGGTGGCCAGTCTTTTACCCTCCAAACTCCCTGAGTTTGAGGACACTTTTAGCCTATATTCTTTTGCAATATCTGCACTCATATTTCTTCCTCCACAGCTCGCAGCTGCAAACCTCAAGCAGATGTGGTCACAGCTGCATAAAAGAGAGGTAGCAAAATCAGTAAAGACCTTGATGCCAAAATGCACCCCAGCATGATTGAAATATTCCTTGCCGGCGGCGTGGACAAAGATTTTTATTATAACAGGTTTATAAAGTCGCAATCCAAACTTTCTTCCAAAGTTGTCTCATGCATTCCTGTAGCATGGATTTGAGGCCAAGCATCCCCAGACTCCAATACGCAAGGATGGATGAGCTTGCTGTTTGCTGCAAGTGGTGAAGCAAATCTGAGAAAAAACTTTGTTATAATCATTGTGTGAACATAAACAACATAACACATTTTACTGTAAGGAAAGACCATACTTCACACGACGTAAATGCTTGAACGAAACATTATCGGGTATGGCAGAAGGAGATGTCTATTGGCTATCGGTGCATGAAATATTTGCTGGCCACATTTTCCTGCTGATTGTAAGGAAACTTACTCATCTTCCTGTGGAAAACCGGCATCCCTTCCTAAAGTGTTATAATGGCCGGTATCATGTTCTTTAAGCAGAGTTAACACCTTGTTCATTGCAGATGATGATACTTGAACAGGATGAACTGTTGCAGTCTTAAAATAAAAACTTTGAGCTTTTTTCAACCTCGCTTATTCAACTACCATCAACAGGTTTCCCACTGCCTAACAAAATTTTTGCCGCTAAGTTCGTGCCCACATCCTGTTTTAATGGACCGACGCGTGCCATGCGAGAGGTTGTATATCGATTCGAGGTCAAGTAACGCGTTCTTGCCTTTGCCATGCCAACTCTGGATAAACTTACGGGCTTCACATTTGCTGTTTGAAAATTAGGAACTTGGTTTGTAATATCCGGATGTGGAAAGTTTGTTCCATCTTCAAGCAATGCATTTGCCTTGGACATCGTAAGCGAGGAGGCTTTCTAGAACAAGGCATATGTTTACTTTTATGGATATTCTGCATGGCAGCCATAGATACAAAGTTCTCATGTTCATGTTGAGCTGAGATATCTGTTTTTTCTCCATGAACTGAAATGCTACTTGCATGTCCATCAATTGGAGAGGGTGAAAGACATGTCTCAACCTCAAGCAATGCCATTGCTTTGGTCATTCCATCGATAGATAAGGCTCACTGAGGTTTTCCCGTTCAAAGCAGGGGACTTGTTAACCATCGATAAAGAACAATCTTCAACATGTCCCTTGCATTGCAATTTACCGGTTTGCATGAGAAAGGATCCTTTGAGGTAGCAAGCCCTGTTTCACTTTCCGAGCAATGCATTGGCCTTGGCATCCCACTTGCGACACAAGGGAACGTGCTTCCCGAACCGATTAAAAAAAAAAGAACTCTTTAATCCATCCTCTATTTGATTTGGAGGTACAAAGTTATCGCTTCTAATTCTAACAAGACCCTTGCCTTTGCCATTGCGGACATGGAAAAGTTGATGGGCTTTCGGACCACTGTCTGCGAAAATTTATACCAAAGCAACAATGTCTCTTTGAAAAAAAGGTAGGTTCACGCATTTTGATAGATGTAGTTGAGTCTTTTGAGGGAAAAATATGTTTCTTCTTTTCAATAGGTGCAACTGAGTTTTCTATGGTGCATGTAGTAGGGATATCCTTTTCGAATGTCCAAATCTCCTACTCCACCAGTTGGAGATTGATTGCTCTTCCCTGTTTCATTTAATTGCCTGGTGTCTTCAGTGGGAAAAGGTTCTAAGAGAAATGCATTAATGTGTTAGTACTTCTAGTATATAGACAATATAAACATCAGGATCAAAGTTTTGCATACACGAAAGTGTACCGCCTCTACAAAACTCAACCTTCTAGTCTCTTTTCTGCTTTCTTCTCCATCTTGGAGGATGTTAGGAATAGTGATATCAAATACAAAATCAAGCCAGCTGAAAAGTAGAAGCAAATAGTGGACATACTCCAGTTTGTTCTTATTTAAATCAGAAATAAGGCTCATTACTACCAACTCAATAGATTCAAAGTTCATTTAAACAAAACGTATCATAATCTTCAAAGAACATCATTACAGAAGAGATTATACTTTTATAGCATGAAAAACAGATTATAGTCCAAAACCAATTATTGTCCATATACTTTTACAGCATGAAAAACAGATTATAGTCCAAAACCAACTATTGTCCAAAAACATTCCCAAGATCATTGAGGATCAACATAGCAAAATCCACAAACATCAGACATTTTCAGCAATTTCTGTACATCAGCCATGTTAGCAGCAAACTTGAATGGATCTAAAACCAGCATCTTCTCCCTTAGAAACCTAGATATAAGCGTCTAGCTTTACCCGAACTTTACCTGTATAAACCTTAAGAATTTTATCTCCCCCAGAGGTATATTCCCCAAAGATATATTTGTTTAACTTTGGATTGGGAAACGCATAACAATATTCACTACATCTCATCATCCCCATAGTGCGTCAATAGCGAAATCAGATAAATCTTTTTTTGCACCCTTCAAGGAATCATGCACGCACATGCCATAGCAAATTTGACCGAAATTAATATAAAATGCTGTCCCTTCTTCCTGTTGGGCATGATAAATTTTATACTCATATTCTTTGTTGTTGTACTCCTTCAACAGATGATCCGCAAAAGTAGCACAACCTGGCAGATATATCAAGTTTTCATTCTCCTTCTTTGCTTGTCTTTGCAACCTCCGAAATTCTTGTATCATCTTACGAGAACATGACCTCGTAATGATCTTGGAAGATGAACTCTTACTAGAAGACGAAGATGCAATCTTACTAGAAGATGAAATCTTACTAGAAGATGAAGCTGTAATCTTACTAGAAGATGACGATGATCGAGTCTTCATCTTAACCTAGCATAAAGATAAACGTCAATTCAAATGATGCTAAAGGAAATGGATAGACAAAATAGCATTTTAAAACTGATTGACATGAAGCAATGCAAATGGCTACATCTAAATCCTGTGCTATGAATCCGATGAAGGAATCTTCTACGACTCTGTTCACCTGTGCTATGAATCCGATGAAGGAATCTTCTACGACTCTGTTCAACCCGGATCTGCAGACGTCACACAGCTCTCCAGCTTCTATGTCGAACCCGCAAACCCTAACCTAACATATCAGGTTTTCGTTGCCCTCAAACAACCTTCGTTGCATTCCGCTATATCAAAATAATGTTAGAGATTACCTATAGAATTGGAAATATTTCCTGAGTATCTTTTGTTTGCTAGAGAAATACGTGCAACACTGCTTTCATCCATGAAGTTCCACAATTTTTCTTGCCTTTTCTGTTCGGCAGAACTCAGAGCTCAACTTGTTCGGCATCCCCAACTTCCTTCGCGCCTAATCCTAATGAATATGGCCGTCCAAGCGGGTTTTCGTCTTACCAGCTTCGATGCCCATTTGTATCTGCTCCAACCCCTGTTCTAAAAGTGGTTGGGCACGAAAACCCTCTGCAAAAAATGCAAATCCTTCTGACCTTAAGAACAAATCCTTCTGACCTTAAGAACAAATCCGACCATCAGTCTCTACCCAAGGACTTGTGCTGATTCGTGGCTGATCTTGGATTCGTTGCTGCCTTTACTTTAAAACAGGGCGGCCCTTTTAGGCCATAGCTCCTTTTGCTACTTCGTTGGCTTTTTAGCCAATTATGGCTTGTCTATTTTTAAGTTAAAAAATCCATAAGTTTAATTGTGATATGTTAATGTGTGCCCTTTTCGTTTTTCGTTTTGGGTTGTTTTAGGGCTTTCTGGCAATGGTTTTGGCTAAGGTTTCCGTATGGTATTGTATAAAAAACCGTACATTTTGCCATAGGAGAGCTGCTTCAAGCATTGTTTCTATTCTAGGCCTTTGCTTCGTTATGATAGGACTTCAAAGGTCATAAAATTCCCACGTGACATTCTAAAATTGAATTGCATTCTAAAAATGAAGTGGTGGAGTAGTAGAGTAACAGTGCTATGGCAGTCGGTGAAGCGCCCGAAAAGGGCTGGCGTTCGCAGGGTTTGAGTTCGCAGGCTGGCGTTCGCAGGGGTGAAGAAACCCCATCGCTAAGTTCAAGCCGAGAGATTTATTTTGGAGCTGAACAATGCGCCCAAGAATGCCCTGGAATCGATTTGTGCTGAAGCCAGTGAAGCCGCTTAGCGCTGATGCTGATTTTGCTCTGAAGAACACTGCGATGGGTCGATTTTTGACTTGTGGGGTTTCTTCATGCATGGTCACCATAGGCATAGCCGCCATAGCTAATTCTCGATGTTTTAGTTTCTTCTGTTTCTATGTTTTAGTTTCAAATGAATTTCGTGTGAAGCCGGTGAGTCTTTCAGCTTTCTTCTGCAACAAAGGCAGAGCATCTCAGCTGGCTAATTTCTGCCTTGCGATTTTCCAGAGCAGGGGGGCTGAGAAGGGGTCAATGATGCATAGCAAAAATTAGCAGAGATTTGTCTGCTTGTAAAAATGTCTCTATTTTCAGCGCAGAGGCCGTGGATGATGATATTCAAGGAACTGTAATGTGCATTTATATATCTTTTCAAAGAAACTTCTGGAAGTTCAATTCCACGTTTACACCATTGAAATGTTTTTATGGTTTGTGCTCAAATTAGTATAGCTTTATGCTAAGTGGCGCGCAGGAGCAGGTTGATTTGGCATTGCATGCAGGCATTGCATGCAGTGGAACGTTGTCCCATGGATGTGGTGTTTGAGACAGGGATATTGCGGTCGCATCTGAATGTTTCTAGAGCGTTGCTAATAAGAGAATTGAGGGACTTAGAGCGGTTAAGGCGGCTGCATGACACACATATCATGCATGGTCCTCCACGAAGAAGTGACTCTCATAGCACTTGGATTGGTGGCTTCTCCGTCATGTATTTCTCTTATGTGAATAACAGCCGTATCAATGTACTTACCTCTGTTCACTTCATGTATGTAAAGTATATTGAAGAGTAATATTGAGCACTTCTGGAATTATCCTCTTGCAAATGATTTTTTTTGTTTACACCATTGACTTGGGTTTAATAAATTTGTTTGAAAATGATATGGGCCGTAGATGTGGCGAATATGATGGAATATTCGTGCCATCAACGGTTCCTATCAAATATTAGATATAGAGCGATATATATGATATTATCAAGGCAAGATGATGCCACGTGGCTTAAATTACTATTAACCGTTAGATCTAGGGCAACGTTCAAGACGGACATACGCTATAATTTTATAATCCCTTACTTATTACATTATTAAAGAAGATGTTTCGATATACAAATTGCTGCCCACGAATGTGCGCCCCTGTATACCTGTATACACCGGAAATTTTTTTTCCGGCGTTTCTACCCCCTTTTTAGGGTCTGAAAACGTTTCACGTCAACCTTCCTTTTCCCACCTGCCCGGAACGCCGCATGTAACGCCTTCCCTTCCCGCTTGCAGCTCCTCTTGCGGGACGCGCGATGATACCATTGATTGCCAGGTTTTGAACTGGCGGAGCTTTTTGAATGCTACGACCTCCAAGATCTTGGATACGAAGCTCAAGCTTGAACTGGGCGTGTGCTTTCATAAGTCTTCCTCCCTGGGCTTCCATTCGGCGTCCATTCGTCGTCCATGATTTTTGCAGCTCAAGCTTGAGCTGGGTCGTGTGCTTTCGTAAGCATTTGTAATTTTTGAAATCGTAAAACTCTGATTGAGTAAACTGTGATGCATTTTTAGTTTCGAGCATACAGAGTAAGTCTTTTCGACTATGTAGATCTATGGGTTGCAATATCGTTTGTTTCCCATCGCATATCTGGCAGATACACGAATCCGCCAGCACCGGCAGTACTGAGGTAA
Source organism: Isoetes taiwanensis (assembly GCA_021234155.1). Lineage (NCBI taxonomy): Eukaryota > Viridiplantae > Streptophyta > Lycopodiopsida > Isoetales > Isoetaceae > Isoetes > Isoetes taiwanensis. The sequence continues at coordinate 218,577 of JAJEKV010000179.1, forward strand.
CTTCTCGAGGTCCTTTTCTTTACAAGCTTATTGCATACAAAGCCCCATTTTTTTTCCCTCTAAGTGTGTAGAGACAGTACCTGCATTTGATTAAATGGAGTCGTCGGTTATGTTCAGAGTCGCCTTGATCAATAACATTTGAATCCCCATTTTCTTGGCACGGCCTTGAGCGATCATAGCAGTAGAACCTTTAATTCTTCTCTCTTTCTTCGTTTTCGATCTTAAAGAACCAGTTTTGCATACGTTTTTTCACTTCATTTCTGGGATTCTCTGTGCATCACTAAGCTTTCTCTGTAACATTTAAATTTCTACAGGGGAAAAATTGCCTTTTTATCTGTGCCATTTATATTTCTACAGGGGGCAAAAACTGGCTTCTTAAAGGAGCCTATCCGATCTCAGGTAGATCCTTATTGTCTATTTGTTGTCATGCTTACTACTCAAATCTGCCATCGCTCAAATCTGACAGGGCAGACTTGATTTTCTTCAGGACTCGGTGATATTTTGTGCAAGGTGGCCCTTAGTTTGATGCTATGATCCCTTAGTTTGATGCATCTAAATATCCAGGTAATCATGTTTGTGTAGCATTTCATGTTGGAGCTCAAACTGTTTGGGCAAGTTTCATCCCTTTTTTTGCCATGTTTTTCCATATTTAAATCCACCTTTGAGAATGTGTTATGCTTTTGTTAGCCTATTGTCATGTGTTGGTGCATCTGGAATCATAGAAAATACCACTGGGATTCCATAAATTAACTCTGAGGTTTGATAAACTTTTATTTAGACTATCTTTATGCAGTTGAAATGATGCACAAAATTGTCTATGCAGCATATTCTAAAGGGCGGCCTGGTGCTTCACGTGATCAGAATGTTTCTTCTCTATTTGGTATGGTTGCGTAGACACTGTACAATTATAGTTTCATGGTTTACATGTTCAAAGACTTTCACAGAATAAAGACCAGCAGTTTGTGCGGGCTAGAACATAACTGGCTTAGGGTGTATTAGGTTTATTACATCTATGGTCAGAACAAACATATGATGTAGTATCCTCTAGATCTGTTAGATTTATTTTGAGGACATAATATCAGTTCGTATATTGTCATTTCTGATGCCAATTTGTATGTTGTCATGGCAGGCGAAGAACATAAGAATCTATTTGGACTTATGATGGAGTCACATGACAGCAGCCCAACAATACAGCCATGGTAAAATAAGCCCACGCTGACTTTGCATTCATCTCAGATAAGAATAACACTCAAATCCGGAAAGGTATAAATATTTTAATGCTCCATTTTTCTCATAAGCAATTTATCTGTGCGCCTTATTGTGTTCTATTTTAAAGCCTTTGACCAGAAGAGCTAGGATTCTCTTTGACCAGAAGAGCTAGGATTCACTGTTATATTTCCTCTGTCTATGCAGGTAGATTGTTGAAGGAGGGTTAGAAGATGGCAAATGCCAATTTTGCAAGTGTATCATTGTTTCTCGGGTTACAAAAGCATGGTTCTCAATTACCATGAAAATTCATGAGTGGTTGAATCTACAGGCTATCTGACCAAGCCTTATACTTATTTGACAGGCCCTTAATCTATTTTATGTTGTGCCCTCCTCTAACATTGCATTTTAAGGCAATGTGGCATAATATCAGGTGATTGAACTGTCCAACTTTGCTATTGGAGCTAGGTTTGTTGTAGTACTTCCTTTTGCAGATTTAGCAAAGCCAGATATCCCTCATAGCATGAAGCAGAGACACGGTCTTTTTCTAAATTAGACAAAGAGGTAACTTTTTTCTTCGTGCTAACTCCTTTGTTGTTGTCTAAAGTGTGGGCTTCAATATCAATATTTTCATAGAACCTTCTTGGCTGTAGAAGCACCCATCAGGGGAATTGATGTTGGGAACTTATCATTTAAAATATAGCAGGGTTGCTAAAGGGAGATATTTTACAACCAATTCTTTTCTTTGTAGTAAGGTGAAGCCATCTTCTTTCCTGAGTTGGGCAACCGAACTCATGAATGCATCATAGCCTTTGAAGCTGATAAATAATGAATCTAGAGTGGAGATGGAGTTGACCTGTATAGCATCCAATGGCTAAACAGTATAAAGCTTTTGAGCAAGGTGGACATCTTTTTCTCTGTAGTTTGTCTGAAGACTTTTCGGTTCATGCATGTCATAACTGCGGTTGGCCTGCAAGACTGCCACTTCTACAATCTGCCCCAATCTAGAATAACCTAATCTCAAGATGCCCCATCTAGAATGCATTTTGAAGGTGAGAATGAATCAATATCTGGCATCAAATAAGTTCTCAGTAAGAAGGCTATTGAAGAAGTGGACGCCGACAGCAAGATTTCTCCTGCCTCTGCTGCATATGTGAAGCGAGTAACATGCAGAACTTCACATAATCTCGATATCATTTTTGCACGCACACACGCTCTTCCTCGACTGCCCGGCATCGCCGGGCACACGTTTGCTAGTATATATATATAGGAGGATCATGTTATTTATTTCTTTAACCCCTTTGCCTAACATAGAAGTGCACATGTCTTTTATTAAAAAGCACGTGACATTCACGTGTGTATCCATATGCAATATTAACTGTCTTCTTATAATGTCTCTGCCACAAATGTCTGTTCAATGGTCGTCCCCTTAGGTACCTTAATACCTATCCCCTAGGTGGCATAACACCAACATACTCCCCCTTTATGCCACCATCAATGACTCTTTGTGCATTGAATGCTTTTGCACAGGTAGAGCCTTGGTGAGAATATCAGCTATCTGATTATCGGTATTAATATACTGAAGTTGCACCAGACCTTATTGAACTTGTTCACGAACAAAATGATTGCTTAACTCAATATGCTTGGTTCGTTCATGCATAACAGGATTATTTGTCATTGCTATACAACTGGCACTGTCACAGTATAATGTGGTTGGAGTATTCTGTGTGAGCCCAAGTTTTGTAACTAATCGTTGCAACCACACTAATTCTCTGGTAGCTAATGTGCTTGCTGCATACTCCGCTTCTGCTGTTGAAACTGCCACTGTTGTCTGCTTTTGACATTTCCATGAAATCAGACTATTACCCAAGAAACAAGCATATCCAGACGTGGACTTCCTTGTGTCAAAATCACCTCCCCAATCAGCATCTGTATAACACTTAAGCTGAAGATCTCCATCCCCTTTAAAAATTAATCCTTGATCTGCTGTACCTCGAAGATAATGTACAACCCTTTTTGCTGCTTTCCAATGTATTTCGCCTGGATTGGATACAAACCTGCTAAGTACATTAACAGCATAAGCTATATCAGGCCTTGTACTGTTAGCAACCCATAGTAGACAACCAATCAATTCTCGATATGGTTTTTGCTGCATCTGAAGTTGCTCATTAATAGTGGTTGGACCTTGATCTAGAGACAGCTTCTCTCCACAAATCATTGGTGTATTTGCAGAGTTGCAATCCTGCATCCCAAAATTTCTAATATTCCTGCTATAGTTCTGGTTTGCACTATTTTTAGTTCCTTGCCTGTCCGATTTCTGCTCACTTGTTGACCTAGAAATTGTTTTAGCTCTCCCAGGTCTGTCATTTTAAATCTTTTCTTTAAAATACCTTTACATACGTTAAGACAACACATGTCATTTGCCACCATGATGCAATCATCAACATAGAGTGCAATAATACAGAATTTATTCTTCTGTTCAAATCGATAAAGATTTCCATCTGTAGCAAGTTTTTGAAACCCCTCCTTCCTCAGATAATTGTCTATGCATACATACCACTGTCTCGGAGCCTCCTTAAGACCATATACAGCTTTCTTCAATTTCCATACCAACCCGTGACCAACTTCAAGTCCAGGTGCTTGCCTCATAAAAATTTCTTCATCCAGCTCTGCATTTAAAAAAGCAGTGCTCACATTCATATGATGAATTTCGAGGTCTCTGGCATTTGCAAACGCAAGTAGAGCTCGTATGCTGGCTTGTTTTACAATTGGAGAAAAGGTTTCATCATAATCTAGTCCTTTCTTTTAGGAGAACCCCTGTGCAACTAAACGTGCCCAATATTTCTTGGTTCCATCTGGCCCTAGTTTAATTCTGAAAATCCATTTGTTACCTACAATATTTTTCCCGTGTGGTAATGGCACTAAATCATAGGTCTCTGTGCGTTGAAATGAGTTCATCTCGTCTTGCATTGCTTGTTGCCACTTCTCAGCTTCTGGCAATTCCCTTGCTTCTGCAACAGAGGTTGGTACCTCTTGATCAAACAAGGCAACCATTGTTAATAATTCCAATAACTCTTGTTCTTGCTCTTCTGAATTGACCTCTGGCTGCCTACGAGTTATCCTTAGGCTTCGACCCTCTGGGTCACGACCAAACCTATTAAGATCAATTCTGGACTCTTCTAGTAGCCTTTGAGCCTCAGAACGACGCTGGCGTTGTGCCGTGCTAGACGGAGCATTATATTCAGCCCCTTGAAGATTAGGACCTATTGGCTCAATAATCGGTTGATCAATTTGTTCATTACCAATTTCTTGAATTAGATCATTATCGTCATCTTCATCGTCAATGTAGGTATCTCCTCCGACTGGGGTTTTAACAACTTTGGTTTTATCTTATTCTCTATGTTTCTGATCCTTAAACAAGACCAGTTCATCAAATATCACGTCACGACTAATTATTATAGTCCGTTTTTCCGGATGATAGAGCCTATATCCTCAAGATGTGGTATCATATCCAACAAGATATATTATCTCACTACGATCCCCTAACTTGCTTGTCAGATTTGCTGGAATATGTGCAAAAGCCTGACAACCAAACCTTCTAATTTTATCAAAAGTGACCTGAGAATGATACCATACCTCATTTGGAATTCTGTTATTCCATTTTGTAATGGGAAGTCTATTCTGAATATGATTTGTCGTGCTAATGGCTTCGCCCCATAATGAACTTGGTAAGCCCGTATGTTTGAGCATTGATCTTACTGCGTTAAGCAGCGTACGATTTTTCCTCTCTGCAACTCCATTTTGCTGAGGGGAATATCGACAGGTTAACATTCGATGTATGCCTTTTTGTTCGCAGTAGTCTTTAAACATATTTGAGATATATTCACCACCCCTATCTGACTTCAAGCTTTTAACAGTAATACATGTTTGATTTTCAACCTTGTTTACATACAATTTAAATTTACTTAATACTTCCTCCTTATTCTTGAGTAGATAAATCGACGTTTTTCTGGAGTAATCGTCAATAAACGTGACAAAATATCTGTGACCCCTAAGCTTGTAACACTGATTGGCCCGCAAACATCAGTATGAACCAAATTAAGTAATCCTTGGGTAAACGGTACTACTGTATGAAATGGCTAGTAGCTTTGCCAAGTCTACATCCAATACATGATTGAATGTGATCAATTTCATCTGTCTTGTCACACGATATATAGCCTTGTCTGTTTAACCAAGCCAGCTTATTCCTTCCTGCGTGTGCCAGCCTTTCATGCCAGATTGCTTGGCTAGTCTCGAGTATGTTCTGTACTTGACAAACCCTTACACTACCCTTCAAGATATTACTCCCTTTATTATTTTTTCTTTGTCTAGAAAATTCTTGTTGCAACCTTGTGGACTAAATGTGACCTTGTCACTACAAGTAGGTTCTTAAATTTTGTCATTCTTAAAGTTCTCACTTTCTGTTACACGTTCCTTTTTTTTCAAAATGGTATACTTACCTTTATCTTTATCATTTTCACTTTCTGTTACACGTTCCTTCTTTTTCCAAATGGCATACTTACCTTTATCGTTATCATTCTCAAAATTCCCATTTTCTGTTACACGTCCCATTTTTTCAGAAACAACACACTGATTTAACATTGTCAAACTATTAGCCAGTCCAGCTGTGTCAACCTTTTGTCTATTAACAGAGTTATAAAAATAACACCCTTTTTTATTAAAATCCACCTTTAGAATATACAGCCCATCTGTTCATTAGGAATTTTTTGAGTCATAAAAGGGCCTTCTAAGAGCTGCTGACTAAGCTATATGAACTACCAATCAGAAAACAGAACTGGTAATCCAGTCAGCAAAACAATTATAACTAACTCACTGGACCACATTTTCTAACATAAGTTTTGATAGAAAAGTCCAAATGAGGTGTTGTTTGGTGCAATGGATAGATCTCATTGAGATCTTTTCAACCTTAGGTGGTTTGCATATCTTTCAGCCCCATAGGATAGTAAAAAATATTAAAAACAATGTTTTTTGGAGTTTTGACAATCATAAGTGGTCAAAATATGTGCAAACCACCCAAGGTTGGAAAGATCTCGATGAGATCTATCTATTCCACTAAACTAGAGCTCATTTAGACTTTTCTATCAATAGTTATGCTAGAAAATGTGATTCAGTGAGTTAGTTATAACAGTTTTGCTAACTGAACCCGTCAGGCTCTGATTTCTGATTGGTAGTTCATTTATCTTCATTTCGCCTAGTTGGCATGTTTTGAAGGCCCTTTTTTGATCTCAAAAAAAGCCTAATGTCTAACGCCGCTAAACAGCAGCCTGTTGTTTTTATACACAAAACATTCTTCACTTTTAAAAACGACCTCTGCTCCCTGCAAAGCCAAGTCTGACACAGACAACAGATTTTTATACAAGCAAGAAATCACTAATGTCGGCACCTCCACAAAGTCATCACAAAGCCCCAACAGCTTTAGAACACCTTCTGCTTCAACCGGTTTAAGGCCTCCATCGGCCATCTTAATAGATTTCGCGGATGGGTCCTGCGCCTGAAATCACATCAACTGAACTCACTAGAGTTCTTTCCGCTCCTGAATCAATTACAAACTCAAAATATTTCTTAAATTCTGACTTGCTAGAATTGAAACATGAGCATACCTGAACGGTTTCGCCAACGCTTTCTCTGGGTTGCTCTACTGCTGCATTCAAAGACCTGGATCTCCTGGACGACTGCCCACTTGATGCCTCAAATTGGCTGCGCCTTTCTCGTGGAGTAGGGCAGACAGCACTCACATGGCCTCGTCCATGGCAATTATAGCAAACTGGTCTACTGTCAACCTGTAAATTTACCTTGCAATCAGCCTTAACATGGCTCGGCTTGTGGCACCTATGACAGACAATTACTTTTTTTCTCGCTACAAGCAGAGCCTCCTGCTCTTCTGCCTTCCTAGCAAGTAAAGCTTCCTGTTCCACTGCTTTCTTTCTTGAAGCTTCAATTGCTTCGGTTCGCGCTATTGCTAACACCATTTCCTTTGTGGCAGCAGTGTTTCTAATCATAAATTCCAAATTTTTCTTGAATCCAAACACCCTTGAAACTGCTAACAATTCTGCGTTCTCACTAAGACCTGCCCCTGCTGCTTTTAAGTCACAAAGGATACTATTCAACTCTGCTGCTTTCTCGTCGAAATCATCACCAGGCTTGAACTTCAACAAGCTGAGATCCTGCATCAATTTATCAATTTGAGCAGCGGTAAGATACTGATAATCTTTCAACAATATCAACCACTTTTCCTTTGCACTGAGCTCCGCCAAACGCATGCCAATATCATTTGACAGCTTCATACTGATGATAGTGGATGCAGTCTTCATCTTCCCTGTGTCTGTTTCATTCAGAACAACAGCTGCTTCCCCTTCTACAACATGTCCTTCCAGACGCTAAGTGAGTTGCGTAATAGCTCTACGTTAAAAAATTCTCCTCCTCCTCCTCCTCCTCCTCCTCCTCCTCCTCCAAGACTACTAACAGATTCTAGTAAAAACATATTACTAGAAAGTGTTCGTTCAAGGTAAAGATTACACAACACATATCCATCCTGGCGTTACCCAGGCCATAACTGGAAGGTACATTACCTAGAATATTACAATATTAAAGTAAAAGTGGCCAAACATGCTTCTATTAAGTCTGTATCTTACATATATAAAAGAATCCCGTGTAAGTTAAGAGTTGACACATATAATTATTCCCATACTTCTTGTATTTTACAATCACGATGAAACAATAAGTACATCAGTAAGCATTCGTGTTCATAGTATTATTACGGTATAAAGTAGCTTTTTCATATTTCAGCAAAACAAATAACCATCTTGTAATTCCCTAAGTAGATCAGAAACACAATAATTTTTCCATGTCATTCCTTTGTCGTATTATGCCAACTTGCAAATTAGCGAAGGGCATCAGATCTGCCTATCACTTTCAAATCCTAAATAGGAGAATTTCAAAGCCATAAATCATTACCAAACTAAGGTAGAATGTCATTTCATTGGTTACAACCACAAATCGGTCAGTCTTACCAATTCATCCATAAAGTCGTGGAGTCATGACCATCTTGTTCTCGTGATCTTCCACGGTCAAAATGCAACCAAACCGAAAATAACTCCGGGAGAGAGTGTTGCGTTACCGCACCCAATCGGACCAACGTTAGCGGTAATCCCGTGAACGAGGAGAGGGGATTGATAAGTCAGAGAACACTCGGCTCTTCGCCCTTCACCTATTATTATTTTCGGTTAATAGATGCATCTAGCTTACCACTAGAAATAAAAGACTAAAAGGGCTTCAATAAATCAAGATAGCAAATGGCCGGATACATGACTTCTTTAAGCCATTAGATTTTACATCCGGCCAGACCATTAGAATTAAAATCATATCAAACCAGCTACTAGATCTACTATTATAGACTCGCCAGAAAGCAAAGAATGAGACTATTTCAATGTAGGCGACTTACCACTAGGTAAGATTAAGGACATAAGAAATTAAAGCTAAACGAGCTTTAATTAAGTCATAAGATTCATGAGTTTAAAGTCGCCGCCTCGACACCACCCGAAACTCAATTTAATATATTAAGTTTACATCACAAATTTATAGCAAGACGGAACTAGATGGAATTATATCAGAGTACATTTTCAAGACTTAGGAGAGGTATTCGGACACCTAGATATTCATGTTATTGGTGTTACCTCACTCAATATGATGCCAATGTAATAGCATCATTTATTTTCATGGCTTAAGTACAAAACCAAAGATATCGGGCATAACACTACTAAGTAAAATAAAAACCGATTTATTTCGCCTCCTAGTGCTTATGAACTGCAGTTAATCCATCCAATCATTATCACGAGCGCTCCAAACATTTATCTTTTAGAGTATCACGGTCATATTGCATACCATGGAACCCATTTCATCCGAAGTCGAGTATCAGGCAATATGCAAAAACATGATATTATCAAATGCAATGGTCCGATCATAATTTTGTCCACCGTAACAACTGGGCTCTTGCCATTGTTTGTTATTCTATGGATTATTTGCAACCTGAATATGAAGTACTTAAGCAAAGAAATGGAAATATGAAAAATAGTATCATGGAATCGAAATAAATACCAAAGCACATTGGTCGTCTATTTGAAGCAGAGACCGCATGCTCCCATTTTTATCCATGGGCCATTGTATCATGCCAAATCTAGGCGTGTTTTGCTCCCAAGAACATCCGTGGTATGCATGTACGCTCCATTATCGCCCATAGAACATATCAAGGGCACAAAGAACCATCGATTTCTATTGCAAAGCCATGGGCAAGTCATTGCCTTGACAAAAAGAAACCGAAAGCATCAAATTTACGCCATTAGCATGGCGTAACATCCACAAGCATCAAATCGACACTAAGACTAGAAGCAACTGTTTAAACCGTAGAAAACTCTAGGTTTACATCCATCATCCAATTAGGAATCGGCCGTTTTGGCAAACAAGTACAATATAAGGAAAAGCCCTTGTATTTTGTCAAAGAGCTTTTTGCCACAGCATCTTTGACCATAAATAATATATCTTGAACCTTCAAACAAAACCTCACGGCTCCATATGCCACCAAAATTCATTCATGTTCTTAATAAATAATAAATAAAGTAATAGGCCTATTGATAGGTTCACTTTTCTAAGCCCAAGTAATGGGTGAGATTTAAAAATAATATCTCACATGGCATATATCATTTAATGCCTTGTGCATCATTAAACAATAGATATTTGTAAGATAAGAATGTACCTTACGTAAAGAGCCATCCGTACCATCACAAAAATTCATTAGGCAAACCTTCATAAGGTCTTGACCACCCAAAAACATTAGCCATATAAACGTTGTATAATATGCTCCAACAAATACTTTAGACCGTGTTGGGCTCAAGGTGCTAATCATGTCTATTTACCCAAGTTCCAACTTCTTGTAGAAACCCAGCATAACTCATATTTCCATAAATTTCAATTCACCATAGGTTAATATCCATTTTCAATATTCTGGATATCACTTTTTTCTCCATATATTAACTTGAGCTAATTATCATTTCCATATTTTTCAACCATTTACAACAACTTAGCAACTTTTTGTAAGCCCAAAAAAAAACCTTTTTACGTACATATTTCAAATGCACACATATACCAATTCCTAACATGTACACCATTAAACCATATAGCTCATACTTGATCCATATGGGCCATGTTCCAAGTCTAGCATCTACAATTAGCTCCAAGGCATATGTTTGCCTTGGATCTCTTATAAAAACAAACATGCCATTCTAGGCTCATGTTCGAGAATTAAAAGACGTAATCAAATGCCATTATGTGGCTTATACCATCACTGAAGACAAGAAGATAGAATTCCACTTCTTCTTCTTCTTCTTCTTCTACTTATATAAAAGATGCTTTTCTATGTTGTACCAGTATGTTCTTAGGTATCTAAACCTCCTCCTCCTCCTCCTCCTCCTCCTCCTCCTCCTCCTCCTCCAAGACTACTAACAGATTCTAGTAAAAACATATTACTAGAAAGTCTTCGTTCAAGGTAAAGATTACACAACACATATCCATCCTGGCGTTACCCAGGCCATAACTGGAAGGTACATTACCTAGAATATTACAATATTAAAGTAAAAGTGGCCAAACATGCTTCTATTAAGTCTGTATCTTATACATATATAAAAGAATCCCGTGTAAGTTAAGAGTTGACACATATCACAATCAAAATTATTCCCATACTTCTTGTATTTTACAATCACGATGAAACAATAAGTACATCAGTAAGCATTCGTGTTCATAGTATTATTCTGGTATAAAGTAGCTTTTCATATTTCAGCAAAACAAATAACCATCTTGTAATTCCCTAAGTAGATCAGAAACACAATAATTTTTCCATGTCATTCCTTTGTCGTATTATGCCAACTTGCAAATTAGCGAAGGGCATCAGATCTGCCTATCACTTTCAAATCCTAAATAGGAGAATTTCAAAGCCATAAATCATTACCAGCTAAGGTAGAATGTCATTTCATTGGTTACAACCACAAATCAGTCAGGTCTTACCAATTCATCCATAATCAGTCAGGTCTTACCAATTCATCCATAAAGCTGTGGAGTCATGACCATCTTGTTCTCGTGATCTTCCACAGTCAAAATGCAACCAAACCGAAAATAACTCCAGGAGAGAGTGTTCTGGTTACCTGCACCCAATCAGACCAACGTTAGCAGTAATCCCGGTAACGAGGAGAGGGGATTCGGTAAGCTGTAGAACACTCTGGCTCTTTGCCCTTCACCTATTATTATTTTCAGTTAATATATGCATCTAGCTTACCACTAGAAATAAAAGACTAAAAGGGCTTCAATAAATCAGCAAGATATCATATCAAAACCGGATACATGACTTCTTTAAGCCATTAGATTTTACATCCAAGCCAGACCATTAGAATTAAAATCATATCAAACCTAAAGCTACTAGATCTACTATTATAGACTCAGCAGAGTGCAATGAAGTAAAAAGAAAAGAGACTATTTCAATGTAGGCAGCTTACCACTAGGTAAGATTAAGGACATAAGAAATTAAAGCTAAACGAGCTTTAATTAAGTCATAAGATTCAATAGTTTAAAGTCTGCCGCCGACACCACCCGTAAAACTCAATTTAATATATTAAGTTTACATCACAAATTTATAGCAAGACGGAACTAGATGGAATTATATCAGAGTACATTTTCAAGACTTAGGAGAGGTATTCAGACACCTAGATATTCATGTTATTGGCTGTTACCTCAGCTCAATATGATGCCAATGTAATAGCATCATTTATTTTCATGGCTTAAGTACAAAACCAAAGATATCGGGCATAACACTACTAAGTAAATAAAAACCTGATTTATTTCGCCTCCTAGTGCTTATGAACTGCAGTTAATCCATCCAATCATTATCACGAAGCTCCAAACATTTATCTTTTAGAGTATCACGGTCATATTGCATACCATGGAACCCATTTCATCCAATAATCGAGTATCTGTGCAATATGCAAAAACATGATATTATCAAATGCAATGGTCCGATCATAATTTTGTCCACCGAACAACCGGGCTCTTGCCATTGTTTGTTATTCTATGGATTATTTGCAACCTGAATATGAAGTACTTAAGCAAAAATGGAAATATGAAAAATAGTATCATGGAATCGAAATAAATACCAAAGACATTGGTCGTCTATTTGAAGCAGAGACCTGCATGCTCCCATTTTTATCCATGGGCCATTGTATCATGCCAAATCTAGCTGTGTTTTGCTCCCAAGAACATCCAGGGTATGCATGTCTGCTCCATTATCGCCCATAGAACATATCAAGGGCACAAAGAACCATCGATTTCTATTGCAAAGCCATGGGCAAGTCATTGCCTTGACAAAAAGAAACTGAGCATCAAATCGCTGCCATTAGCATGGCAGAACATCCACAAGCATCAAATCGACACTAAGACTCGAAGCAATCTGTTTAAACCGTAGAAAACTCTAGGTTTACATCCATCATCCAATTCCGGCAATCGGCCGTTTTGGCAAACAAGTACAATATAAGGAAAAGCCCTTGTATTTTGTCAAAGAGCTTTTTGCCACAGCATCTTTGACCATAAATAATATATCTTGAACCTTCAAACAAAACCTCACGGCTCCATATGCCACCAAAATTCATTCATGTTCTTAATAAATAATAAATAAAGTAATAGGCCTATTGATAGGTTCACTTTTCTAAGCCCAAGTAATGGGTGAGATTTAAAAATAATATCTCACATGGCATATATCATTTAATGCCTTGTGCATCATTAAACAATAGATATTTGTAAGATAAGAATGTACCTTACGTAAAGAGCCATCCGTACCATCACAAAAATTCATTAGGCAAACCTTCATAAGGTCTTGACCACCCAAAAACATTAGCCATATAAACGTTGTATAATATGCTCCAACAAATACTTTAGACCGTGTTGGGCTCAAGGTGCTAATCATGTCTATTTACCCAAGTTCCAACTTCTTGTAGAAACCCAGCATAACTCATATTTCCATAAATTTCAATTCACCATAGGTTAATATCCATTTTCAATATTACGGATATCACTTTTTCTCCATATATTAACTTGAGCTAATTATCATTTCCATATTTTTTCAACCATTTACAACAACTTAGCAACTTTTGTAAGCCCCAAAAACCTTTTTACGTACATATTTCAAATGCACACATATACCAATTCCTAACATGTACACCATTAAACCATATAGCTCATACTTGATCCATATGGGCCATGTTCCAAGTCTAGCATCTACAATTAGCTCCAAGGCATATGTTTGCCTTGGATCTCTTTATAAAACAAACATGCCATTCTAGGCTCATGTTCGAGAATTAAAAGACGTAATCAAATGCCATTATGTGGCTTATACCATCATCTGAAGACAAGAAGATAGAATTCCACTTCTTCTTCTTCTTCTTCTACTTATATAAAAGATGCTTTTCTATGTTGTACCAGTATGTTCTTAGGTATCTAAAAACCTCCTCCTCCTCCTCCTCCTCCTCCTCCTCCTCCTCCTCCAAGACTACTTTCAAGATTCTAGTAAAAACATATTACTAGAAAGTGTTCGTTCAAGGTAAAGATTACACAACACATATCCATCCTGGCGTTACCCAGGCCATAACTGGAAGGTACATTACCTAGAATATTACAATATTAAAGTAAAAGTGGCCAAACATGCTTCTATTAAGTCTGTATCTTACATATATAAAAGAATCCCGTGTAAGTTAAGAGTTGACACATATCACAATCAAAATTATTCCCATACTTCTTGTATTTTACAATCACGATGAAACAATAAGTACATCAGTAAGCATTCGTGTTCATAGTATTATTCTGGTATAAAGTAGCTTTTCATATTTCAGCAAAACAAATAACCATCTTGTAATTCCCTAAGTAGATCAGAAACACAATAATTTTTCCATGTCATTCCTTTGTCGTATTATGCCAACTTGCAAATTAGCGAAGGGCATCGATCTCGCCTATCACTTTCAAATCCTAAATAGGAGAATTTCAAAGCCATAAATCATTACCAGCTAAGGTAGAATGTCATTTCATTGGTTACAACCACAAATCAGTCAGGTCTTACCAATTCATCCATAAAGCTGTGGAGTCATGACCATCTTGTTCTCGTGATCTTCCACAGTCAAAATGCAACCAAACCGAAAATAACTCCAGGAGAGAGTGTTCTGGTTACCCGCACCCAATCGGACCAACGTTAGCGATAATCCGTGAACGAGGAGAGGGATTCGGTAAGTCAGAACACACGGCTCTTTGCCCTTCACCTATTATTATTTTCAGTTAATATATGCATCTAGCTTACCACTAGAAATAAAAGACTAAAAGGGCTTCAATAAATCAGCATAGCAGCGGATACATGACTTCTTTAAGCCATTAGATTTTACATCCAGCCAGCCATTAGAATTAAAATCATATCAAACCAGCTACTAGATCTACTATTATAGACTCAGCAGAGCAGCAACAGAGACTATTTCAATGTAGGCAGCTTACCACTAGGTAAGATTAAGGACATAAGAAATTAAAGCTAAACGAGCTTTAATTAAGTCATAAGATTCAATAGTTTAAAGCTGCTGCCTGACATTACCTAGAATATTACAATATTAAAGTAAAAGTGGCCAAACATGCTTCTATTAAGTCTGTATCTTATACATATATAAAAGAATCCCGTGTAAGTTAAGAGTTGACACATATCACAATCAAAATTATTCCCATACTTCTTGTATTTTACAATCACGATGAAACAATAAGTACATCAGTAAGCATTCGTGTTCATAGTATTATTCTGGTATAAAGTAGCTTTTCATATTTCAGCAAAACAAATAACCATCTTGTAATTCCCTAAGTAGATCAGAAACACAATAATTTTTCCATGTCATTCCTTTGTCGTATTATGCCAACTTGCAAATTAGCGAAGGGCATCAGATCTGCCTATCACTTTCAAATCCTAAATAGGAGAATTTCAAAGCCATAAATCATTACCAGCTAAGGTAGAATGTCATTTCATTGGTTACAACCACAAATCAGTCAGGTCTTACCAATTCATCCATAAAGCTGTGGAGTCATGACCATCTTGTTCTCGTGATCTTCCACAGTCAAAATGCAACCAAACCGAAAATAACTCCAGGAGAGAGTGTTCTGGTTACCTGCACCCAATCAGACCAACGTTAGCAGTAATCCCGGTAACGAGGAGAGGGGATTCGGTAAGCTGTAGAACACTCTGGCTCTTTGCCCTTCACCTATTATTATTTTCAGTTAATATATGCATCTAGCTTACCACTAGAAATAAAAGACTAAAAGGGCTTCAATAAATCAGCATAGCAGCGGATACATGACTTCTTTAAGCCATTAGATTTTACATCCAGCCAGCCATTAGAATTAAAATCATATCAAACCAGCTACTAGATCTACTATTATAGACTCAGCAGAGCAGCAACAGAGACTATTTCAATGTAGGCAGCTTACCACTAGGTAAGATTAAGGACATAAGAAATTAAAGCTAAACGAGCTTTAATTAAGTCATAAGATTCAATAGTTTAAAGTCAGCACCGACACCCACCAAAATTTTTAAACTCAATTTAATATATTAAGTTTACATCACAAATTTATAGCAAGACGGAACTAGATGGAATTATATCAGGAGTACATTTTCAAGACTTAGGAGAGGTATTCAGACACCTAGATATTCATGTTATTGGCTGTTACCTCAGCTCAATATGATGCCAATGTAATAGCATCATTTATTTTCATGGCTTAAGTACAAAACCAAAGATATCGGGCATAACACTACACTAAGTAAATAAAAACCTGATTTATTTAGCCTCCTAGTGCTTATGAACCGCAGTTAATCCATCCAATCATTATCACGAAGCGCTCCAAACATTTATCTTTTAGAGTATCACGCGGTCATATTGCATACCATGGAACCCATTTCATCCAATGTCGAAAGTATCGTGCAATATGCAAAAACATGATATTATCAAATGCAATGGTGCGATCATAATTTTGTCCACCGAACAACCGGGCTCTTGCCATTGTTTGTTATTCTATGGATTATTTGCAACTTTGAATATGAAGTACTTAAGCAACAAATGGAAATATGAAAAATAGTATCATGGAATCGAAATAAATACCAAAGACATTGGTCGCCTATTTGAAGCGAGAGACCGCATGCTCCCATTTTTATCCATGGGCCATTGTATCATGCCAAATCTAGCTGTGTTTTGCTCCCAAGAACATCCGGGGTATGCATATCCGCTCCATTATCGCCCATAGAACATATCAAGGGCACAAAGAACCATCGATTTCTATTGCAAAGCCATGGGCAAGTCATTGCCTTGACAAAAAGAAACCGAAAGCATCAAATCGCCGCCATTAGCATGGCGTAACATCCACAAGCATCAAATCGACACTAAGACTCGAAGCAACTGTTTTAAACCGTAGAAAACTCTAGGTTTACATCCATCATCCAATTAGGCAATCGGCCGTTTTGGCAAACAAGTACAATATAAGGAAAAGCCCTTGTATTTTGTCAAAGAGCTTTTTGCCACAGCATCTTTGACCATAAATAATATATCTTGAACCTTCAAACAAAACCTCACAGCTCCATATGCCACCAAAATTCATTCATGTTCTTAATAAATAATAAATAAAGTAATAGGCCTATTGATAGGTTCACTTTTCTAAGCCCAAGTAATGGGTGAGATTTAAAAATAATATCTCACATGGCATATATCATTTAATGCCTTGTGCATCATTAAACAATAGATATTTGTAAGATAAGAATGTACCTTACGTAAAGAGCCATCCGTACCATCACAAAAATTCATTAGGCAAACCTTCATAAGGTCTTGACCACCCAAAACATTAGCCATATAAACGTTGTATAATATGCTCCAACAAATACTTTAGACCGTGTTGGGCTCAAGGTGCTAATCATGTCTATTTACCCAAGTTCCAACTTCTTGTAGAAACCCAGCATAACTCATATTTCCATAAATTTCAATTCACCATAGGTTAATATCCATTTTCAATATTCGGATATCACTTTTTCTCCATATATTAACTTGAGCTAATTATCATTTCCATATTTTTCAACCATTTACAACAACTTAGCAACTTTTGTAAGCCCCAAAAAAACCTTTTTACGTACATATTTCAAATGCACACATATACCAATTCCTAACATGTACACCATTAAACCATATAGCTCATACTTGATCCATATGGGCCATGTTCCAAGTCTAGCATCTACAATTAGCTCCAAGGCATATGTTTGCCTTGGATCTCTTATAAAAACAAACATGCCATTCTAGGCTCATGTTCGAGAATTAAAAGACGTAATCAAATGCCATTATGTGGCTTATACCATCACTGAAGACAAGAAGATAGAATTCCACTTCTTCTTCTTCTTCTTCTACTTATATAAAAGATGCTTTTCTATGTTGTACCAGTATGTTCTTAGGTATCTAAACCTCCTCCTAGACTACTAACAGATTCTAGTAAAAACATATTACTAGAAAGTGTTCGTTCAAGGTAAAGATTACACAACACATATCCATCCTGGCGTTACCCAGGCCATAACTGGAAGGTACATTACCTAGAATATTACAATATTAAAGTAAAAGTGGCCAAACATGCTTCTATTAAGTCTCAGATCTTACATATATAAAAGAATCCCGTGTAAGTTAAGAGTTGACACATATCACAATCAAAATTATTCCCATACTTCTTGTATTTTACAATCACGATGAAACAATAAGTACATCAAGAAGCATTCGTGTTCATAGTATTATTCTCGGTATAAAGTAGCTTTTCATATTTCAAACAAAACAAATAACCATCTTGTAATTCCCTAAGTAGATCAGAAACACAATAATTTTTCCATGTCATTCCTTTGTCGTATTATGCCAACTTGCAAATTAGCGAAGGGCATCAGATCTGCCTATCACTTTCAAATCCTAAATAGGAGAATTTCAAAGCCATAAATCATTACCAGCTAAGGTAGAATGTCATTTCATTGGTTACAACCACAAATCAGTCAGGTCTTACCAATTCATCCATAAAGCTGTGGAGTCATGACCATCTTGTTCTCGTGATCTTCCACAGTCAAAATGCAACCAAACCGAAAATAACTCCAGGAGAGAGTGTTCTGGTTACCTGCACCCAATCAGACCAACGTTAGCAGTAATCCCGGTAACGAGGAGAGGGGATTCGGTAAGCTGTAGAACACTCTGGCTCTTTGCCCTTCACCTATTATTATTTTCAGTTAATATATGCATCTAGCTTACCACTAGAAATAAAAGACTAAAAGGGCTTCAATAAATCAGCATAGCAGCGGATACATGACTTCTTTAAGCCATTAGATTTTACATCCAGCCAGCCATTAGAATTAAAATCATATCAAACCAGCTACTAGATCTACTATTATAGACTCAGCAGAGCAGCAACAGAGACTATTTCAATGTAGGCAGCTTACCACTAGGTAAGATTAAGGACATAAGAAATTAAAGCTAAACGAGCTTTAATTAAGTCATAAGATTCAATAGTTTAAAGCTGCTGCCTGACACCAGCCAGAAACTCAATTTAATATATTAAGTTTACATCACAAATTTATAGCAAGACGGAACTAGATGGAATTATATCAGGAGTACATTTTCAAGACTTAGGAGAGGTATTCAGACACCTAGATATTCATGTTATTGGCTGTTACCTCAGCTCAATATGATGCCAATGTAATAGCATCATTTATTTTCATGGCTTAAGTACAAAACCAGCATATCAGGCATAACACTACACGAAGTAAATAAAAAACCTGATTTATTTCGCCTCCTAGTGCTTATGAACTGCAGTTAATCCATCCAATCATTATCACGAGCGCTCCAAACATTTATCTTTTAGAGTATCACGGTCATATTGCATACCATGGAACCCATTTCATCCAGTAATCTGAGTATCTGTGCAATATGCAAAAACATGATATTATCAAATGCAATGGTCTGATCATAATTTTGTCCACCAGAACAACCAGGCTCTTGCCATTGTTTGTTATTCTATGGATTATTTGCAACCTGAATATGAAGTACTTAAGCAGCAAATGGAAATATGAAAAATAGTATCATGGAATCGAAATAAATACCAGCACATTGGTCGTCTATTTGAAGCAGAGACCTGCATGCTCCCATTTTTATCCATGGGCCATTGTATCATGCCAAATCTAGCTGTGTTTTGCTCCCAAGAACATCCAGGGTATGCATGTCTGCTCCATTATCGCCCATAGAACATATCAAGGGCACAAAGAACCATCGATTTCTATTGCAAAGCCATGGGCAAGTCATTGCCTTGACAAAAAGAAACTGAGCATCAAATCACGCCATTAGCATGGCAGAACATCCACAAGCATCAAATCGACACTAAGACTAGAAGCAATCTGTTTAAACCGTAGAAAACTCTAGGTTTACATCCATCATCCAATTCCGGCAATCGGCCGTTTTGGCAAACAAGTACAATATAAGGAAAAGCCCTTGTATTTTGTGAAAGAGCTTTTTGCCACAGCATCTTTGACCATAAATAATATATCTTGAACCTTCAAACAAAACCTCACGGCTCCATATGCCACCAAAATTCATTCATGTTCTTAATAAATAATAAATAAAGTAATAGGCCTATTGATAGGTTCACTTTTCTAAGCCCAAGTAATGGGTGAGATTTAAAAATAATATCTCACATGGCATATATCATTTAATGCCTTGTGCATCATTAAACAATAGATATTTGTAAGATAAGAATGTACCTTACGTAAAGAGCCATCCGTACCATCACAAAAATTCATTAGGCAAACCTTCATAAGGTCTTGACCACCCAAAAACATTAGCCATATAAACGTTGTATAATATGCTCCAACAAATACTTTAGACCGTGTTGGGCTCAAGGTGCTAATCATGTCTATTTACCCAAGTTCCAACTTCTTGTAGAAACCCAGCATAACTCATATTTCCATAAATTTCAATTCACCATAGGTTAATATCCATTTTCAATATTCTGGATATCACTTTTTCTCCATATATTAACTTGAGCTAATTATCATTTCCATATTTTTCAACCATTTACAACAACTTAGCAACTTTTGTAAGCCCCAAAAAAACCTTTTTACGTACATATTTCAAATGCACACATATACCAATTCCTAACATGTACACCATTAAACCATATAGCTCATACTTGATCCATATGGGCCATGTTCCAAGTCTAGCATCTACAATTAGCTCCAAGGCATATGTTTGCCTTGGATCTCTTATAAAAACAAACATGCCATTCTAGGCTCATGTTCGAGAATTAAAAGACGTAATCAAATGCCATTATGTGGCTTATACCATCACTGAAGACAAGAAGATAGAATTCCACTTCTTCTTCTTCTTCTTCTACTTATATAAAAGATGCTTTTCTATGTTGTACCAGTATGTTCTTAGGTATCTAAACCTCCTCCTCCTCCTCCTCCTCCTCCTCCTCCTCCTCCTCCAAGACTACTAACAGATTCTAGTAAAAACATATTACTAGAAAGTCTTCGTTCAAGGTAAAGATTACACAACACATATCCATCCTGGCGTTACCCAGGCCATAACTGGAAGGTACATTACCTAGAATATTACAATATTAAAGTAAAAGTGGCCAAACATGCTTCTATTAAGTCTGTATCTTACATATATAAAAGAATCCCGTGTAAGTTAAGAGTTGACACATATCACAATCAAAATTATTCCCATACTTCTTGTATTTTACAATCACGATGAAACAATAAGTACATCAGTAAGCATTCGTGTTCATAGTATTATTCGGTATAAAGTAGCTTTTCATATTTCAAACAAAACAAATAACCATCTTGTAATTCCCTAAGTAGATCAGAAACACAATAATTTTTCCATGTCATTCCTTTGTCGTATTATGCCAACTTGCAAATTAGCGAAGGGCATCAGATCTGCCTATCACTTTCAAATCCTAAATAGGAGAATTTCAAAGCCATAAATCATTACCAGCTAAGGTAGAATGTCATTTCATTGGTTACAACCACAAATCAGTCAGGTCTTACCAATTCATCCATAAAGCTGTGGAGTCATGACCATCTTGTTCTCGTGATCTTCCACAGTCAAAATGCAACCAAACCGAAAATAACTCCAGGAGAGAGTGTTCTGGTTACCTGCACCCAATCAGACCAACGTTAGCAGTAATCCCGGTAACGAGGAGAGGGGATTCGGTAAGCTGTAGAACACTCTGGCTCTTCGCCCTTCACCTATTATTATTTTCAGTTAATAGATGCATCTAGCTTACCACTAGAAATAAAAGACTAAAAGGGCTTCAATAAATCAGCATAGCAGCAAATACATGACTTCTTTAAGCCATTAGATTTTACATCCAGCCAGCCATTAGAATTAAAATCATATCAAACCAGCTACTAGATCTACTATTATAGACTCAGCAGAGCAGCAACAGAGACTATTTCAATGTAGGCAGCTTACCACTAGGTAAGATTAAGGACATAAGAAATTAAAGCTAAACGAGCTTTAATTAAGTCATAAGATTCAGTAGTTTAAAGCTGCTGCCTGACACCAACTTTTAAAACTCAATTTAATATATTAAGTTTACATCACAAATTTATAGCAAGACGGAACTAGATGGAATTATATCAGGAGTACATTTTCAAGACTTAGGAGAGGTATTCAGACACCTAGATATTCATGTTATTGGCTGTTACCTCAGCTCAATATGATGCCAATGTAATAGCATCATTTATTTTCATGGCTTAAGTACAAAACCAGCATATCAGGCATAACACTACACCTAAGTAAATAAAAACCTGATTTATTTAGCCTCCTAGTGCTTATGAACTGCAGTTAATCCATCCAATCATTATCACGAAGGCCCAAACATTTATCTTTTAGAGTATCACGGTCATATTGCATACCATGGAACCCATTTCATCCAATGTCGAGTATCCGTGCAATATGCAAAAACATGATATTATCAAATGCAATGGTCTCGATCATAATTTTGTCCACCGAACAACCGGGCTCTTGCCATTGTTTGTTATTCTATGGATTATTTGCAACCTGAATATGAAGTACTTAAGCAGCAAATGGAAATATGAAAAATAGTATCATGGAATCGAAATAAATACCAAAGACATTGGTCGCGTCTATTTGAAGCAGAGACCGCATGCTCCCATTTTTATCCATGGGCCATTGTATCATGCCAAATCTAGCTGTGTTTTGCTCCCAAGAACATCCGGGGTATGCATGTGCGCTCCATTATCGCCCATAGAACATATCAAGGGCACAAAGAACCATCGATTTCTATTGCAAAGCCATGGGCAAGTCATTGCCTTGACAAAAAGAAACCGAAGCATCAAATCGCCGCCATTAGCATGGCAGAACATCCACAAGCATCAAATCGACACTAAGACTAGAAGCAATCTGTTTAAACCGTAGAAAACTCTAGGTTTACATCCATCATCCAATTCCGGCAATCGGCCGTTTTGGCAAACAAGTACAATATAAGGAAAAGCCCTTGTATTTTGTCAAAGAGCTTTTTGCCACAGCATCTTTGACCATAAATAATATATCTTGAACCTTCAAACAAAACCTCACGGCTCCATATGCCACCAAAATTCATTCATGTTCTTAATAAATAATAAATAAAGTAATAGGCCTATTGATAGGTTCACTTTTCTAAGCCCAAGTAATGGGTGAGATTCAGACACCTAGATATTCATGTTATTGGCTGTTACCTCAGCTCAATATGATGCCAATGTAATAGCATCATTTATTTTCATGGCTTAAGTACAAAACCAGCATATCAGGCATAACAATACACGAAGTAAATAAAAAACCTGATTTATTTCGCCTCCTAGTGCTTATGAACTGCAGTTAATCCATCCAATCATTATCACGAGCGCTCCAAACATTTATCTTTTAGAGTATCACGGTCATATTGCATACCATAGAACCCATTTCATCCAGTAATCTGAGTATCTGTGCAATATGCAAAAACATGATATTATCAAATGCAATGGTCTGATCATAATTTTGTCCACCAGAACAACCAGGCTCTTGCCATTGTTTGTTATTCTATGGATTATTTGCAACCTGAATATGAAGTACTTAAGCAGCAAATGGAAATATGAAAAATAGTATCATGGAATCGAAATAAATACCAGCACATTGGTCGTCTATTTGAAGCAGAGACCTGCATGCTCCCATTTTTATCCATGGGCCATTGTATCATGCCAAATCTAGCTGTGTTTTGCTCCCAAGAACATCCAAGGTATGCATGTCTGCTCCATTATCGCCCATAGAACATATCAAGGGCACAAAGAACCATCGATTTCTATTGCAAAGCCATGGGCAAGTCATTGCCTTGACAAAAAGAAACTGAGCATCAAATCGCTGCCATTAGCATGGCAGAACATCCACAAGCATCAAATCGACACTAAGACTAGAAGCAATCTGTTTAAACCGTAGAAAACTCTAGGTTTACATCCATCATCCAATTCCGGCAATCGGCCGTTTTGGCAAACAAGTACAATATAAGGAAAAGCCCTTGTATTTTGTCAAAGAGCTTTTTGCCACAGCATCTTTGACCATAAATAATATATCTTGAACCTTCAAACAAAACCTCACGGCTCCATATGCCACCAAAATTCATTCATGTTCTTAATAAATAATAAATAAAGTAATAGGCCTATTGATAGGTTCACTTTTCTAAGCCCAAGTAATGGGTGAGATTTAAAAATAATATCTCACATGGCATATATCATTTAATGCCTTGTGCATCATTAAATAATAGATATTTGTAAGATAAGAATGTACCTTACGTAAAGAGCCATCCGTACCATCACAAAAATTCATTAGGCAAACCTTCATAAGGTCTTGACCACCCAAAAACATTAGCCATATAAACGTTGTATAATATGCTCCAACAAATACTTTAGACCATGTTGGGCTCAAGGTGCTAATCATGTCTACTTACCCAAGTTCCAACTTCTTGTAGAAACCCAGCATAACTCATATTTCCATAAATTTCAATTCACCATAGGTTAATATCCATTTTCAATATTCTGGATATCACTTTTTCTCCATATATTAACTTGAGCTAATTATCATTTCCATATTTTTCAACCATTTACAACAACTTAGCAACTTTTGTAAGCCCCAAAAAACCTTTTTACGTACATATTTCAAATGCACACATATACCAATTCCTAACATGTACACCATTAAACCATATAGCTCATACTTGATCCATATGGGCCATGTTCCAAGTCTAGCATCTACAATTAGCTCCAAGGCATATGTTTGCCTTGGATCTCTTATAAAAACAAACATGCCATTCTAGGCTCATGTTCGAGAATTAAAAGACGTAATCAAATGCCATTATGTGGCTTATACCATCACTGAAGACAAGAAGATAGAATTCCACTTCTTCTTCTTCTTCTTCTACTTATATAAAAGATGCTTTTCTATGTTGTACCAGTATGTTCTTAGGTATCTAAACCTCCTCCTCCTCCTCCTCCTCCTCCTCCTCCTCCTCCTCCAAGACTACTAATGTGATTCTAGTAAAACATATTACTAGAAAGTGTTCGTTCAAGGTAAAGATTACACAACACATATCCATCCTGGCGTTACCCAGGCCATAACTGGAAGGTACATTACCTAGAATATTACAATATTAAAGTAAAAGTGGCCAAACATGCTTCTATTAAGTCTGTATCTTACATATATAAAAGAATCCCGTGTAAGTTAAGAGTTGACACATATCACAATCAAAATTATTCCCATACTTCTTGTATTTTACAATCACGATGAAACAATAAGTACATCAGTAAGCATTCGTGTTCATAGTATTATTCTGGTATAAAGTAGCTTTTCATATTTCAGCAAAACAAATAACCATCTTGTAATTCCCTAAGTAGATCAGAAACACAATAAATTTTCCATGTCATTCCTTTGTCGTATTATGCCAACTTGCAAATTAGCGAAGGGCATCAGATCTGCCTATCACTTTCAAATCCTAAATAGGAGAATTTCAAAGCCATAAATCATTACCAGCTAAGGTAGAATGTCATTTCATTGGTTACAACCACAAATCAGTCAGGTCTTACCAATTCATCCATAAAGCTGTGGAGTCATGACCATCTTGTTCTCGTGATCTTCCACAGTCAAAATGCAACCAAACCGAAAATAACTCCAGGAGAGAGTGTTCTGGTTACTGCACCCAAGGCACCAACGTTAGCAGTAATTCCGGTAACGAGGAGAGGGGATTCGGTAAGCTGTAGAACACTCTGGCTCTTCGCCCTTCACCTATTATTATTTTCAGTTAATAGATGCATCTAGCTTACCACTAGAAATAAAAGACTAAAAGGGCTTCAATAAATCAGCATAGCAGTGGATACATGACTTCTTTAAGCCATTAGATTTTACATCCAGCCAGCCATTAGAATTAAAATCATATCAAACCAGCTACTAGATCTACTATTATAGACTCAGCAGAGCAGCAACAGAGACTATTTCAATGTAGGCAGCTTACCACTAGGTAAGATTAAGGACATAAGAAATTAAAGCTAAACGAGCTTTAATTAAGTCATAAGATTCAGTAGTTTAAAGCTGCTGCCTGACACCAGCCAGAAACTCAATTTAATATATTAAGTTTACATCACAAATTTATAGCAAGACGGAACTAGATGGAATTATATCAGGAGTACATTTTCAAGACTTAGGACAGGTATTCAGACACCTAGATATTCATGTTATTGGCTGTTACCTCAGCTCAATATGATGCCAATGCAGATCGATCCACACCGTAGGATCGAGATTCTCGGGAGAGGACGAGCGATATATATAGGGGTCCTTTCCTAGTCTTTCTCATTCGGCGCTCATCTCACAGCAGAGTTGCATTGGGCAAACTTTTTTCCTCCATCACTATGCATCACGTGAGGATTTTCCTCATCAGCTTTTTGCCTCTATCGAATTCAGGCCAAGTTCGTAACAGATCCAGGCCAAACTCGTTCATTTTCCTTCGTCTGATTCAGGCCAACCTCGTTTCAAGCTCGTGTTTTTCACCTCGTCCGAGACTGTTCGAGCTTCCTTTCGCTCCTCCTAACTCTGCTGATGGTTGGATCTTCCAGCTATCTTGCAGGGGTGGCTGCTATCTCTCGTGCTTTGGCAAGTGTATACGGTACGAATCACTAGCAATCTTTCATTCTTATCAAGGTGGTTTCTTTCTTATCAAGGTGGTCATATTCTCGATTTTTTCTATTGTTTCTTTTATGGCCCTTCACGTATTGTTGTTGGCAAGTTTGTTATTTTCAGTTCAGGCGTTGCTTTTTTGTTGCTTTTTTGAATGCTCCACGAATACATTGAATATTTGCTAATCTTTGTTCATGCATTGCTTCTACTTTGTTTTCTTCTTGGTTCTTACAAATTGTTGTTTGCATGTTTGGAATCTAATCTATGTTCATACATTAACATTGTTTCTACTTTGTTTTCTTCTTGGTTATTACAAATTGTTGTTTGCATGTTTTGGAATCTAATCTACGTTCATGCATTCTACTTTGATAAACACGATTTGAATTTTCTACTTTCACACACATGATCTGAACCATTACATTGAATATGTGCTAAATTAAGTTTAGACATTGTTTCTGGTGAAAACAAAACAAATCCATTTGAACTGCAAAGGTTTGTTTTATTAGCATAACTTAGCATAGCCTGTCACTCCTCTCTTGTCACTCCGGCAGTCTATTTCTCTTCGGGTTACACTATCGTTGGTTTGGATTGCTTGTTTCCACATACCCGAACTTTTTCAGAAGACGCCAGGGTCTTCCACAATTTTTCTTCAGGCTAAGTTTAGTTATCCGGGTTGCCTCTAGTCTCTCCGTTGTTACCACTTTTCCCTGGTCCCTTCTATGTCAGAGAATTCTGCATATTTTACAGCCATAAGCTGCTTAGCATCGCACCTGATAGAAATATCGATCCGTGGCACATACCTTTCGAGCTTCGCTACCCCGAATATCTCCGCTTCTGACTTCTTGGGTTTTTTAGGGCCATCACAGTTCTGACTTCTGGGCTCACGGCGGAGATCACAGCGGAGATCTTCTTGGCTTCTGACTTTTTGGGTTCTTGGGCTTCTTACCGTTCTACAGCGGCATCGGCTGGCAAGGATTCGAAGGCAACAGCTGCAGATAGCAGAGGCGGAGGGGATCCGGCCGTTGCTCAGCTTGGGGCGCTCCCTTCCTCCGATCGCGTGCAGGACCAGGGCTTTTAGGGCACATTTAAAACATTTTTATTTTTGTTGACATTTTCACACCATCCAATTTTTTAGTCATTGGTTTTCAAATCTAGCTAGGCAGTTATCTTTTTTGTTTGAGAACCATACATACAACTAAGTTTGTCCTCTCTCCACATCTGCTTTTCTTTAGAATCCACGCCGTCTGCCACAACTTTTTCTTTTCTGTTCCCTTACGTGGTGTGGGGCATTAGTATTCTACCATGATTTAAAAATTGGTTCTTATGGCAAAATGGATATTTAGAGTTTTTTGAGAATGTGTTATTGGCTAGCTTGCTTTAGGTGGTTTTTCATTCCTTATATCTATATGTGGTCTAATACATTTGGTTGTGGGATGACATGAGGTTTTTTTTTCAATGACTAGGTTTTTTCCATGCATTTAGCTAGTTCAATGATTGTTGTCCTTGCTCGACTAGGGGACATTCATGTCCGTTGTAGGGGTTGCTCACATTGGCATTTTTAGATCTTGCAACTTTTTCATAGCTTCATTATATTCCAATTTATCCCATTTACCTATATCTATACCTTAGTTTGAGACGACGATGTTGTTTGGTTCCCATTCATTTAAATTTATGATCTTCGTTGCTTTTCAAAGGTCTAGTCATAATTTTCAACGTTTATAATGGCATTCTATGTCCTATAGCATTCATCCATCAGAGAGCATATTTGTGCCTTGCTAATCCTATCAGTTCCTTATGTATTCTTTTTGTATCTTGGTTCTCAGGTATATGCCGGAAACCTCGGTGGTTTCTTTTATATTAGTTATTTTGAATTGTTGCATATTCATGGGTTGAGAGATGACCATAGTTCTTAGCCTGACTCACTTTATGTGGCGTTTGGATTTTGTTCAGTCTTTCCTCTCTTCCTTTTTATTTGTCAATGGTCTTGCACTTCCCTATAGTTCACGGGTGGGGTCCTTGCCATATTGCCATTTTTTGTTTGTCTAGTTGACATATTGTCATTATCGTGTGGAGAAATGTTGGATTTTTCAAAAACCAATTAAACAAGATCCGTGTTAGACCCAATTGTTGTTGTTCTCAGTTAGGAGCTTGCATCTTAGCATTTGCGAACACTTATGTCTGCATTTATAACTGGTTTTTAGTATGAGGATTGATATGCGATTTGTCTAGTAGCAAGGAGTTGTCATCCGGGGGTATTTTGGCTTGGGCAAAGTGTGTTTTTATTCTTTTTAATTTCTGAGTATTTCTTGCTAGGCATATTGGTAGGTTATATTCCTATTTAATATCGTACACGTTCTGGGTTGTTTTAGGGGGCTTGTTGATTCCTCGTAACTTGATCATTGATGAAGTGTTGCTCATTTCGAGTATTTTGTAGGTTGGACCTCCACTTACAGGATTCTTGACCCTGTCCATCAACCGAACCTCGTATCGCACCTCGGCCTTCTCGACAACGACCTTATCATTGCATTCGGCCTATCATCCTTATATCTATATCGATATACTAGTGGGGTTTCGGTGGCCATCCCTTCCCATCATTCTTCTAGCTTGGGGCTATCCGTATCGCACATCCCAAACCTCGATCTCGATCTTGACCTTGGCCTCGACTTCAATTCCATCGCCTATTACACGTATTCGACTCCGTTCGTCTTTTCCTTGAACTATAGCTTGTTATTATATTTTTTGCTTGTCTCCTAGGCTTTTGCTTCATTACACATATATTGGGTGTTGATATGCTCAGGTTCGAAGTCGTGGGTTAGCAGGTAAAACATGTGCATAGGCAGTGGTTCTTTCGTCATTGGACATTCTGAACTTAGGCTGGTGTTCTTTGGTTCTTTATTTTTGTCAACATGTTATGTGGTTGTTCTATTTGGCCTATGGTTGTCTCTGTATTCACATTCACCCACACTCATGTTTAAAGTTATATCTGGTTTTTTGAATATAGGGGTTAACTCATAGGTTATCCAGCTGCTAGGAATGGACATCATGGGATATTTGGGCTTGGGCAAGATTGTGTTCTATTGTAGCATTTTCTTTTTATTTTCTGAGTATTCCTTGATATGCATATTGGTAGGTTGATGTTCTAATTTACTATTTTCTCATCTGGCGTGTTTTGGGACGCTTTACAAGACAGGTTGATTTTCAACAACTTGATTACTTATGAAGCACTGATCATTTCTTTTATAGATTTGACCTTCGCTTCCAGGTCTCTTGACCATTTCCATCACCTTGACCTCGTATCTTTCCTTGGGCTTCTCGATGATGACCTTATCCTCGTTTCGATATCATCTTAGCTCCTCGGCCCATGTCCTTCTTTCCTCCCTTTGGCCTCATCTGTTTCGTCGATATCTTCCTGGTATGGATTAGATCCAACACAGTTTGCCGTTGCCTCTGCTTTTCTATATTCTTTTCGCATATTGTTATGTTTTCTCTCTGGGTTTGATGATTTATTTTAGTAGGAGAGGGGACCTAATATTTTTCCTGCACCTAACTGTCTCTATTCTATTTTGGCATGACATTGGGTTTGCATGCTATTGCTATTTTTTGCAAGGATTCATGCTACCCGATTATTCATATGCACCATTGTCATTGAATCTGAGAATTTGCTTTGCAGTATTTGTGTGTTCTGATAGTCACAAGGGATTCATGCTATCTGATCATTGCATTTGGGAATTGGCTTTGCAGTATTTGGGTGCTTTGATAGTCGTAAGGTTTTTCTTTTTTCTTCTAGTTATCTTTTAGCTTGTTTCATTGCATGCGGTATAGCCTAGCTTTGTGGATCCATGCTCCGAGTATCTTGATTATCCAGTCGGAATGTCGGGTTGTGTGTTGCCTTTTATGTTAGTTATCTAAAAATGATTTTATGTTAAGATATGCGTAGGTTCATGGTAAAGTCCCTTCGACGACCTAGGCGATGGTGGTCTTATCTCTCTCATAGGCGGTACAAACAGCTAGATCTTCGTCGACCGTGGCAATCCTCTAGCCCATTGGGGTTCTACACCGTCTCCCTCTTGCCCTCCATCCCAACCATCACCTCGCTCATGCACCGTAGCCACGAGCACGAACCTGGCTTCTTTAGACCTCGACCTCGACCCACCCTCCACGATGACTTTTCCTCATTTACCTTTTTCGCGTATACATTGTTCCCCTTCTTGTCCATGGTATGCCACTCCATATTATTTCCTGCACCTGCCATCCCACTCGCCTGGAACCCGACCTTGACCTTGGCTTGGCGCACAATATTCTATTTCGGCTTCGTCTACGCTTCAAACTGGTTTTTTCTTTCTATATTCTTTTCTATATTCAAATACTTTGCGTATGGTCGTCGTCATTCTTTTTAGATATGCCATTTTTTGTTCTAGGTACATCTCTTCTGCTCGAATAGGATTATTTTTCTATGACATATTATGAGTCTGTGCATTTCGATGATATCTCTGCTGTCTTTTTATTGTTATTCTGGTTTTGGAGATTTTTTTGGTATTTTTAGGCTACAGTCGGTTACCATGGTCCATCTCAACCATGACCTTGCCCTCACGAACCACGACCCCGCATATGGCACCGCCTTCTTGAGACCTTAGCCTCGATTCACACTCCACTGAGCTTGCGCTCGTTTATCCTCTTCTCATGCTCGATACATTCAGCCTGATCTTCATCAGCAGCTACAGATATCACGCCATTTAGGTCGTTGATGGGAGCAGAGTTCTCTTCTTTTCGGCCGGTGTTGTGTGTGCATATCGCGAGTCCTCCTCCCGAGAATGCAGATCGATCCACACCGTAGGATCGAGATTCTCGGGAGAGGACGAGCGATATATATAGGGGTCCTTTCCTAGTCTTCCTCATTCGGCGCTCATCTCACAGCAGAGTTGCATTGGGCAACCCGCCCGTCCCACCCTTTTTTCTTCTTTTTTCAGGGTGTTCCCTTCTTTTTGTTGAGTTTTGTTATTCATTGATATACACATTGTTGTTTTCTGTTATTATAGATACATTATTATATGCGCCTGGCACGCGTGACAAGCCCCTCCTTGTTATAGAGGTTTTTTGATAGCGTGGCACGCATGACCAGCCCCTCTGGAGGTTTTTCTTTTGATTATCAGTACTGTTATTTCTATTATTAATAATATGCGCCTGGCACGCGTGACAAGCCCCTCCATTTTTTTATAGAGGTTATTTGATAGCGTGGCACGCATGACCAGCCCCTCTGGAGGTTTTTATGTTTTCCTATATGTTGTTTTTTCTTATGTTGTCAACCTTACAGGAGGCGCACAGCTACTTCACACAGGACGTCTATCGGGCTTCTTAACAGGATTAATGGGTGCTTGCCTTTGTCTATGTTTCAGGATTCGAGCCCTTTGCTGCTCTACATCTTCTACCTTCGCACGGCTTCAATCTATTTTTCTCCATGTGCGAGCGCTCCCGGTCGGCCGGTGTTGTGTGTGCATATCGCGAGTCCTCCTCCCGAGAATGTAATAGCATCTTTTATTTTCATGGCTTAAGTACAAAACCAGCATATCAGGCATAACACTACACGAAGTAAATAAAAAACCTGATTTATTTCGCCTCCTAGTGCTTATGAACTGCAGTTAATCCATCCAATCATTATCACGAGCGCTCCAAACATTTATCTTTTAGAGTATCACGGTCATATTGCATACCATGGAACCCATTTCATCCAGTAATCTGAGTATCTGTGCAATATGCAAAAACATGATATTATCAAATGCAATGGTCTGATCATAATTTTGTCCACCAGAACAACCAGGCTCTTGCCATTGTTTGTTATTCTATGGATTATTTGCAACTTTGAATATGAAGTACTTAAGCAAACAAATGGAAATATGAAAAATAGTATCATGGAATCGAAATAAATACCAAAGACATTGGTCGTCTATTTGAAGCGAGACACGCATGCTCCCATTTTTATCCATGGGCCATTGTATCATGCCAAATCTAGGCGTGTTTTGCTCCCAAGAACATCCGGTATGCATGTATACGCTCCATTATCGCCCATAGAACATATCAAGGGCACAAAGAACCATCGATTTCTATTGCAAAGCCATGGGCAAGTCATTGCCTTGACAAAAAGAAACTGAGCATCAAATCGCTGCCATTAGCATGGCAGAACATCCACAAGCATCAAATCGACACTAAGACTAGAAGCAATCTGTTTAAACCGTAGAAAACTCTAGGTTTACATCCATCATCCAATTCCGGCAATCGGCCGTTTTGGCAAACAAGTACAATATAAGGAAAAGCCCTTGTATTTTGTCAAAGAGCTTTTTGCCACAGCATCTTTGACCATAAATAATATATCTTGAACCTTCAAACAAAACCTCACGGCTCCATATGCCACCAAAATTCATTCATGTTCTTAATAAATAATAAATACAAGAAACTTATCGCAGCGGCCAAGACCGCCGCGAACGTTTCTCTTTCTCAACCCCCTATTCTCCACCTACTTTATTGTGGCCAATAACCATTTTCGAGCCATGGCAAAAAAGGCTCGGGCGTGCTAACGCACGCCCTCGCCATTTTTGCCATGGCTTATGGAGAAGTTGGAGCCATGGTATTGTTTGAATGGATATCAGAATGATGTCCAAAATTGCACAACTGGCGCTTACATCAAATTTTAATTATTGTGATTGAGGGGTTAATAGTCTCTGTGAACATAGATCCCTTAAGCATGTTTGCCCACACACTTGCATTGGGTTGTCCAGCCCATATGGAATTTATATTTGGTGTTCGGGTCTTACATGTTGTTCTAAAGCAACAATAGATTTTTCGGTTTAGTGCAGATGCGGCTCATGCCAATACCCTTGCAAACGGCAATTCCATTATTTGCTTTGGCGTATTGCAAATGGCAACCCCTTTATTTGCTTTGACTTCTTAATCTTATCAAAGTTTTTACGGTTGGCGATTGGAGCTTATATGTAAGTACATTTGTAATTGTTGTCTTCTCGTTGTTTTGTTTATCTTCCAA
The DNA here is from genome assembly GCA_021234155.1 of Isoetes taiwanensis. Taxonomy (NCBI): domain Eukaryota; kingdom Viridiplantae; phylum Streptophyta; class Lycopodiopsida; order Isoetales; family Isoetaceae; genus Isoetes; species Isoetes taiwanensis. Next base: position 252,186 of record JAJEKV010000179.1, read on the forward strand.
CATTTTGACTATGCAATGCTCTTCAAAAATTTCCAGTAAAACAAAGCATGTGAAACTAGCTAAAGCAATGGTTTAGGCATTGTGCTAGCTCAACTCCCTATGCATTCATCTCTTGTTTAACTACAGTGACATATTGTCATGTTGTTATTGATTTGGGATATTTAATTTTGTCTACATAACACAATGCATATGATTATACCTAATCCACGCTTGTTAGCAAGGGAGGGCAGACTCCTCATGACCAGTTTGAAGTTCATAAAGGACAGGAGTGTGACAATGAAGAGTGCATCCACAAATGACAGTCCAAAAACAAAACCAAGTCCAAAGGATTAACTTAGAACGCCAAAATCCCGATATGTTGATCACCTTTTTCAGCGCAGCTCGCCCAGCTACAGCATACCACATTGGAACTTGTTAAGCAAGTTGAAGTAATTGCATTGTAACACAATTTGGAAGTATCATAATGGTTGAGTACACAAACATACGGCAGCTGCCGAAACTTTTTGGCCATGCTTGTCAAAATGAAGTAATGAAGTGTCTAATGGGCATGGTTGAATCTATTTTTAAGGTAGAATGTTCAAGTTTGAAGCAAACTAGTACAACATGCAAGACTATCACATGAAATCTTTGCACCATGCATGTCGTTTCATTAAAATATGCCATTTTGCATGAAACAACATTGAACAATTAATTGCAATATCTAACAAGACTATGATAGATCAAACACTTGTAGTCTATGATTGATCAGGACAGCAAGGCACCACATTCCTCTGACAAATACAAAACATCATTGATAACACGTTGCAAATAGAGATTATGCAGAAAGCACAACCACCTTAGCATCATTCCATCATGATGAAAATCAGTTTGAATTTCTCTAGCAAGTTCTAGTTCTTTAAGCAAATATGAACCAAATTGCAAGCTGTATATGAACAAATATTCACTTGAACCTTGAACCAGCAAATTTTGAATTGGAATGTGATTGGACTCTATCCACCAGAGGCAATAGAACCCAAAAAGGCCAACATGCAATGTTTCTTTTTGAAGTTTGTATATTCGTTTGTAAGTGACAGAGGATCACTTTTTCTAGTTGGCTTCTTTTTTCTCCATCTAAAGAGCATGTTATATACTATCTGGAACCATGAGGTTTTGATTATAGGCCATTGTCTCAGTTTCACATTATTCTCCTTATTCTCCTGCTCCAATAAACCTTATATGTGGTGGAGCTTGTAATCTATTGGTCTTGTGATTCTAGTGCCTCCCTTTATTCTGGAAAACCTGCAAGCAGGAATATTAATGCTGCAGGAAAGCAGATAATGTTCTGAATATCAATCATGTGGCAGCTAAGTACAAAATCATGCTACAGTTGTATGACAGTGGGCTTTGAACCAACATCTTCCCATATTCAGTGGGCTTTGAACCAACATCTTTCCATATTTAGATCCTTAAGACTTGGTAATGTTGCCATGCACTAGTATATGACACCTCTGTGTGATTGATAATAAACAAACCTTTGGAGAATAAACTCTCTTGACGGCTCATGGAACTAAATCCTTAGCAGATCAATAGACCTTGATCATGGATGTGCAGAAAAGAAACCAGAAAGAGGATCAAATAGTGATAATTTCTCTCCGGACCCACCTTCAGAATCCTTTGACGCCTTCCTTTGAAAGGACTTCCCCAAGGGAGATTAGAGCCCTGGATATCTGCTTTATGACAAAATGCCAACTAAATACCAACATACATATCATTATTAACAACTCATTTTGCTTCCTAACTATTTGATACCTTTTGTAGCTCTCCTTGTCTGAACTGTCCCGTGGATGCAAGGTATCTTTCATCTTTTCCTCATGCAACTCATACTTATCCACCCACAGCAACAGACAATCAATTAACACAAGAGATAGGAGCAGGAAAAAAAATCATTTCTAGAATAACTTTGCAACTCATTTCCTCAAGAATTGTTAACAGGGATTGCAGAAAACGACAGGCCTCCTAGGAGAGACTCTAGATGTGGGGTTGCTACTGTGATGAAGAGGGTCTGGACATATGCAGTCATGAAATAGTTAAACCATCTATGGAAACCAAATAAACCAACGCAATTATTAATCGGTTAATTTACCTTGGTCAAATACCGATGCTACAAATGCAAAGGCCGATGCTCTGCTGCTAAATACACATTTTGAAGGTTCGGTGCAGAATCATCCGACCATGCCCAGAGGGTTAAGAACACAGCAGGACTTCTTTAAAAAAAAAAGGGTAAAAGAGGACTTACAAATTTGAAGCTATGCATAAATCTCAGCTTGGCTTGGCCATGGCGGCAGAGTGCCACAGAAATTGCGTCTTTGTGCTCCATAGAACACCATAGGAGAAGAAGAACACCATAGAAGAACACCATAGAAGAAGAAGCGATGCCTTAAAGAGATGAACTGCCATAGTTTGCCACTCCCGCCGCCATAGAAGAAGATCATAGAAGAAAAAGGATGCAACGCCAAGCCTCTGCGGTAAGCGCCACACTGTCCTATCGCAAAAACTCCCTGCAGAATGAATATAACACTTGACTGAATCGGAGCAAAGCCCAAGCGGAGAACAAAAGTCTTGTCGCTTCCACAGCCTTTGCTTGTGCCTCTCCTTCTCCGAAACCAAAAAAGAGCGTGAATCCATTAGGTAATGGAAGCATATAATTTTTTATGAATGTTTATTCTGCTAATATTTCTTTTTTCTTGCTTAGCTCAAGGTGCTAATCATGTCTATTTACCCAAGTTCCAACTTCTTGTAGAAACCCAGCATAACTCATATTTCCATAAATTTCAATTCACCATAGGTTAATATCCATTTTCAATATTCTGGATATCACTTTTTCTCCATATATTAACTTGAGCTAATTATCATTTCCATATTTTTCAACCATTTACAACAACTTAGCAACTTTTGTAAGCCCCAAAAAAACCTTTTTACGTACATATTTCAAATGCACACATATACCAATTCCTAACATGTACACCATTAAACCATATAGCTCATACTTGATCCATATGGGCCATGTTCCAAGTCTAGCATCTACAATTAGCTCCAAGGCATATGTTTGCCTTGGATCTCTTATAAAAACAAACATGCCATTCTAGGCTCATGTTCGAGAATTAAAAGACGTAATCAAATGCCATTATGTGGCTTATACCATCATCGAAGACAAGAAGATAGAATTCCACTTCTTCTTCTTCTTCTTCTACTTATATAAAAGATGCTTTTCTATGTTGTACCAAGTATGTTCTTAGGTATCTAAACCTCCTCCTCCTCCCTCCTCCTCCTCCTCCTCCTCCTCCTCCTCCTCCTCCTCCTCCTCCTCCTCCAAGACTACTAACAGATTCTAGTAAAAACATATTACTAGAAAGTGTTCGTTCAAGGTAAAGATTACACAATACATATCCATCCTGGCATTACCCAGGCCATAATCGGAAGGTACATTACCTAGAATATTACAATATTAAAGTAAAAGTGGCCAAACATGCTTCTATTAAGTCTGTATCTTACATATATAAAAGAACCCGTGTAAGTTAAGAGTTGACACATATCACAATCAAAATTATTCCCATACTTCTTGTATTTTACAATCACGATGAAACAATAAGTACATCAGTAAGCATTCGTGAAGGTGTCATAAAAGAAACCCGACGCACGATTCCTGAGGCATACGACAAGTAAGCATGAATCAGTAAGCATTCGTGTTCATAGTATTATTCTGGTATAAAGTAGCTTTTCATATTTCAGCAAAACAAATAACCATCTTGTAATTCCCTAAGTAGATCAGAAACACAATAATTTTTCCATGTCATTCCTTTGTCGTATTATGCCAACTTGCAAATTAGCGAAGGGCATCAGATCTGCCTATCACTTTCAAATCCTAAATAGGAGAATTTCAAAGCCATAAATTATTACCAGCTAAGGTAGAATGTCATTTCATTGGTTACAACCACAAATCAGTCAGGTCTTACTAATTCATCCATAAAGCTGTGGAGTCATGACCATCTTGTTCTCGTGATCTTCCACAGTCAAAATGCAACCAAACCGAAAATAACTCGGGAGAGAGTGTTGCGGTTACCGCACCCAATCGGACCAACGTTAGCGGTAATCCCGTGAACGAGGAGAGGGATTGGTGAAGTCAGAGAACACTCACGGCTCTTCGCCCTTCACCTATTATTATTTTCAGTTAATAGATGCATCTAGCTTACCACTAGAAATAAAAGACTAAAAGGGCTTCAATAAATCAGAATAGCAGCGGATACATGACTTCTTTAAGCCATTAGATTTTACATCCAGCCAGCCATTAGAATTAAAATCATATCAAACCAGCTACTAGATCTACTATTATAGACTCAGCAGAGCAGCAACAGAGACTATTTCAATGTAGGCAGCTTACCACTAGGTAAGATTAAGGACATAAGAAATTAAAGCTAAACGAGCTTTAATTAAGTCATAAGATTCAGTAGTTTAAAGCTGCTGCCTGACACCAGCCAGAAACTCAATTTAATATATTAAGTTTACATCACAAATTTATAGCAAGACGGAACTAGATGGAATTCCCAACAATCTTCTATCTCAAGTACGTACTGCATCCTCTGCTTCCAGTATTGAAAGCCAGAGCCTCCACTAAATTTTTCGATAGCGGTCAGAGCATGACCCCCCAGCCGAGTCGTCATGGCAGTTCTGCCCTACAACCTGTCTCTGCAGTAAACTATGCAAAACCTGAAGACCCTGAACCTAGCCGACTACCACCTACACTGAAGAACCCAATCCTGGCCGACTACCAACTGGCCTGAAGAACACGGACCTGGCCGGCTCTGATACCAGATGAAGGAATCTTCTACGACTCTGTTCAACCCGGATCTGCAGATGTCACACAGCTCTCCAGCTTCTATGTCGAACCCGCAAACCCTAACCTAACATATCAGGTTTTCGTTGCCCTCAAACAACCTTCATTGCATTCCGCTATATCAAAATAATGTTATATCATGTTATTTAATTCTTTAACCCCTTTGCCTAACATAGAAGTGCACATGTCTTTTATTAAAAAGCACGTGACCTTCACGTGTGTATCCATATGCAATATTAACTGTCTTCTTATAATGTCTCTGCCACAAATGTCTGTTCAATGGTCGTCCCCTTAGGTACCTTAATACCTATCCCCTAGGTGGCATAACACCAACATCCTATGCTATGATAATGACCTAATCGATCTGTGCCTATTAATTGCAGTCTCAAGCAAGCGAGACATTTGAGAGTCCTCATTTATGCATAAGAAATGTCTGCAATTGAGACATGTTTCTATGAGCATTTGCTATGTCAGTCTTCACTTTATGAACAAAAAATCGAATAACAATAGAAGCTACATGATATTGCCAGGACCTGAAAAGCTCAATCTATAAATGTGCTCACAAGAGGATGCTATCAAATCCTAGTATTCTTTCTTCAGGCAGCAAAAATTCTTCGTGTAGATGGAGTGATTTAGAGAGATTCTGAAGTTGAAAAGATGAGAAGCAGAGGTTTGTTGTGAGAACTGGGCTTTTGAGCCATCCTTTGTTCAAGGCCCTGCTCCAAAGATCTGCAGAGGAGTATGGATTTGAATACGTCTGCATACCTTGTAAGCCCTCGTATTTAAGCGCTTGTTGTGGCTGCTCGACAATAGCGCGTAGGAGGCTGCCCTAATTGAAATCGGTGATTGAGCCAGAATAAACTAAATTTAAAAAAAGCAAATGGGGTTTTGCCATGTGGGCAATTTTGGCTTCAGCAGGTATCACACTTGCATGCCTAAGCATGAATTACGCTTTAGGCTTTGGTCAATTTTTTGGGCGAGGGGGAGGGCCGCCCAAACGTTTGGGCCCCTTCCAACTCAGCATGCTTTTGGTTTTCACAGGATTTTGCAACGCCATGTTCATCGTCATCATCATTGCCATGTTCAAGGCAAGTTCATTGCTTTTGTTTCTGTGACAGTCCCTTTTCTAAAAGGTTTTTAACTGATTCAAAACGGTTATTTTTTTAAAAATTTTGTTCTTTCAGAGTTTCTTGAGCAGAAATATGTTCCTATGGATTAATTTGCTTCAAAGTTCACATGATCGATAAAGCCACACCCTAATACAATTTTTTGGCCAGCGGAAATCCCCTGACAGATGAATACATGCTCCTCAATGAGCTTCAAGCTGATGGGTATCGATGGATTGATCGGAGTTTTTAACCGCATTTGATCAAAATCGCTTCATCACATATTTCTTATGGTAATATCTAGTCGAAAATTAGAACAACACAGAAATTTGTACCGGAAATTTAAAGGCAGCATAGATCTTACAAATCTACATTGTGCAGGATAAATTTGTATAGAGAATCTGCTCGTAGATGAAACTGAATGATCAGGTCGATTGCACAACGACGGAGCTGCTGCTGTAGATCGATTGCACAGCGACGGAACTGCTGCTGTGTAGAGCCTGCATCGTACGTGGAATACTTTGGGCATACCCTAATATAACAGCGTTTCTAGGGCGAGCCAAAAGGGACGCCCAATATGGGCCAAAAGGAGAAAATATAAAGAGTTTGGGCATGCCTAATGTGATTCCGCCCTTAACACCAAATGGGCATGCTTGTGTACATTTTAAGCACGCATTATTCTTTTCCTAACTATATAAAGCAGTTTCATTTTTTGGATTTATTTGAATTTCTTTGCAAAAATCTGTAATTTGGACACATGGTGTTATAAGCCTAAAACCAAAAGAGAACAAAAAAAAAAACAGTGACGTCGCCGCAATCGATGTCTGTGTTTCTATGCCATGCTTTGCTAATCCGTCCATTCTATTCTATGGCGGTGAACAGTCTGGCCGTTGTTGCCCTCGCTCGGCTCTGTTGGGATGTGCCCAATCATCTGGACCCAAGATACCAACTGGGCTGCCGTGTTTGCTCCGGCAAGAAGCCCAAGAAGCTTACTTTGGGTATGGCTATGGTAATGTCACTTCCGCTTTACTAAAATTCCTCAGAAGAAATACACCTGCAGCTGTTTCTTCTGATTCTTTTGTGTGTTTGGAAATGAAGGCCTGAGATACGGCGGATTTGCAAGGTGCTTGTGGAAGATGCAATAAACCCAGGAAATTTGAGAAGTCGTCCTATAGAAAATCTGCAAAGGTCTAGTGGAACATGCCTGTTGTCCAATGTATATAATGCATTTTTGAGGTGTTAATGGTGATTCGTTTTTGTAGATATTTGCCGAACTTGAGAATAAGAAATAGGAAAACAAAAAGCAATTTGTGGTAATTGACAATAGGCCAACTCTCCCTTTTGAAGATATGATCTATGGTGAGCTGAACTGAAAAATAATTGTTACACGCCTAACAAGGTCACCTACATCAGCATGCTGAATGCGGAAGTTTACCATGTTTAGCAAGGAAGAAGATAGTGCATTCCACCATTATCTCAAGTGAACTTTATAAGGATATCATTGTGAAAAGTGCATCCATTAACATGTACATGAAATGTAAATAAGCATGAAGGATGCAGGTCTGATGTTTTATACAATGCATAAGCATGATTTGTTGTCTTGGAATGTTGTACTTGCTAGAGATATGCTAGTGAGGGGGATACTAACAGTAATGTTCCATCTTTTCAGACGTAATAGCATGTGTTCATGCTCTCAATGCATGTTCTAGTCTTATTGGAATGGCACATACCTGCATGCTCATGTAATGCAAAGATTTTGAGTCTGATGTTGTAGGCAATGTGATATATTTATTTTGTATGCAAAAAATATATTTGGAGGTTGCAATGATGGTATTTAGTGCATTGCATCAATGTGTGCAGTCACCTGGAATGTATTAATTATAGCTTATGCCTCGAAGGAACATGGAAGGGAGTTCTTGATCTTTTTGTTGAGATGCAGCTGTGAGCACTTTTGTGATCCTCCTTAATGCATGTGCTAACTTGGCCTGCTTATTAACAGGAAAAAGTTGCTTGGAATTATTATTATATTATCCAATATTCCAATATGCAATAGTCTTGTGAGCATGTTTAGAAAAGCATTGTGCCAGCAACTTTGCAATTCACAATGAAGATAAATTTGGCTCAATATGGTCAGCAGGCCATCCATTTTATTATCAAATGCAGATGGGGGCAATTTTTCTCAACAATGCAACTTTGGTGAATATTCTTTCAACATGTAGCCATGTAGGGTTGCTACAGATATCATTATTTTGTTTCAATGATCACTGATTTGACATGAATGACAATGTGGTCCTATGGGGAGCAATGGTTACAGGATATGCCCAGTTAGGGGAAACTAAACAGGCGGTGCAATGATGGTGCAAAAATACAAAGTACTAGAAAAAATAAGAAAATAAAAAAAGTCATAGTGATACAAATGAGAAAATATTAGGAATCCCATGGCCTTTCTATGGGCACGAAAATACAAGGCAATAGTGTGGGTTCAAATCCCACATATTTTCAAATTAATACATAACTAGCAAAGCGTGCTCGGCGATGCCGAGCAGTCGAGAAGAGCGTGTGTGCGTGGAAAAACGATAGATCGAGAGTATCTGTGTGAAAAGGATGCCGGGAGAGGGTTGGAGGTGAGGGAGAAGAACGGAGATAAGGTTGGAGGGGGTGAAAAGAAGGGTGGGGGCGCGCGAGAGAGAGAAGGAGAAGCCCATTTTTTAACTTCCGAGGAAACCAACTTGGCTACAAAATTCTCTATAGTAGTACATTCTATGCGGGAGTGTGAAACATCTATAAACAACATTTGTCGTATAGTTATGGCCATCATGGTGCCCAGATGCATGTTTTAAGAGAACCTTAATGTTGTTTGGGACCTATATTCTAGACATAGACATAGCTACATAAAGTTGACCATGAGAGAAAACATAGTTAGGCAAGTATAGACCAGGTTTTTCTATAGTCTGTCCCTGTGCTTTGTTGATCGTCATGACAAAAGCTGGTCAAATTGTGCATTGCAATCTCGTAAACTGGAATGGCCGTTCACTGTCTGTATGATTTAGTGGGATCCTTAGTGCGCATGCGCACCTTATTTTGTACATTTGGTCATCCAATGGCTTACCTTAGGATGAACTGTTGCATAAGATTGAAATCTAGACTTTGCGTATATGAGTGCATGGTGATTAGCGACAGGAACATTAAAGATATTTTAGCAAAGATATATTAGCAGGATTTTTCTAAGAAGAATCTTGAATTCTACGTGCTAGATCTGTATCTTTTTATGCTTTAGGTTGGCATAGGCAATAATGCCTTGTTACTTTGTTGTTTAGTTAGTGTTAAGCGTTCGTAAGGTTTTTAAGGTTTATTAAGATTCTTATAGAAATTATAACCTTAGAGACAAAGAAGACAATGAAACAGTAAGGTTAATGGTTTACATCTTTGTTTTTGTCACTTTAATTTTCCTATCCATGATAAATATCTTAAAAGGTATCAAAGTATCATGTTATAGATGTAGAGAAGTCTGTTTCGGGTCATTGGAAAGTGCGTCCTTGGTCGTCAGAACATCCATTTTTGGCCACTGGAAAGTCTATTTTTGCTCGCTAGAAAGTCCTGTATCGGTCATTGGAAAGTGCATCTTTGATTGCAATGTCTTTCATTTTTGGTCGCTAGAAAATCGCTTTGTAGTTGCTGGGAAGCGACTCTTTGTACAACTTTGGTCATTGGAAAGTCTACTTTTGGTTGTCGAAAAGTGTTTTTTTGTCGTTGGAAGTTCGTGGATGGGTTAAGTTTTGAGCATGTGTGTAATTGTGGCAGTTATGATATTCCAATATGTCGTAGACGAACAAGCTGTAATTGTGGCACTCATGATATTCCAATATGTTGTAGACAATTAAGCAAATAAGGTTATCGATAAGGATGTCCTTTAATTAAAAACTATGCATCTTGTACTTTGCCATATGTGGAGCAAGACATGTTGACTACTTTCTTAACTCTTAGATCAGATATAGGACTCACACTATCAATTCTAGCTAAAGACATATTGCGCTTACATGCCAAATACCTACAATAAGATCAAGTAAAAACTACACAAATACTCTATTGTTTTCTTTTCCCTATTGTTTGAGCACATAAGGAGCTTGGTGCTTACATGTATCATCCTACAATTTTATCTTGTAGGTGCTAAAGAGAGTGCATGGCAGTCCTTAGGCCTCAAAAAGCAACATAAATTATCTCTATGGTCTCTCACATATAATAAACACCTAAAAACAATCTTCAATGTCTTTTGTTGCTATTTACCATTTTCACATCAAATTTCATGCTTTGACACATGGATTGCAAAAGAATTCTATAAAGAAACAGAAGATCTAAAGGCCATTCTCTATCAAATATTAGAGTGTAAGGTAATAATAATAGGTTGTTAGTGTTCAACAGACACATTGCCACTAATTTAAAGAAAAAGAGCACAACTACAAATTTTCCAAGAAGGAGGTTTATCTGTGCAAATCATGTGAGAAGAAAAAGGCTATGATGCACAAATAAGCATAATTTGGCAAATTGCAAGAGACTGAATGCCAAGGCCATGCTCAATTGTTGATTTAACCAAGCCAAGTGTTATAACACCGCTTGAGGACATAGACTATGTAAGTCTAGAATCCATGATGTTATGACCAAGCACCCAATTTGCATTTCTTTATTATGATTATTAATGCTTGTATACATAACAAAGTATAAGGAAGGAAGGAAGGAAGGATCCCACAACAAAGAACACATTTTGCAGCAAAGAAGCATATTACTTTAATTCCATCCGAGCTCTCTAACAAACGACATGCAAATATTGGGGGCGTTAAACTTAGTATCTCTGGAGCTCTGCAAATATTACCTTTGATAGATATTACCTTTAATTCTTTACCACTATACCTTGGAGCAAACAGTTTGCTACCCCTAAAAATAATGTAATGCTACCCGGACATGTTTCACGGTTTCTGAACCCAATATTGATCACATACTCTTAAAATGGAGAGTCTAATAGTGGTATCGTGTCAGATGGGCGATTAATCAAAAATTATTCAAATACCTTTATGAAGTACAAAATGGTTCGCCAGTGTTAGCATATCTAATTTTGACCTGCCAACCAAGTTACAAAGAACCCCAGAAAATGAAACCTGTTTGCTTCCATATTTCTGTAAACGTTCTGATTGAATGGCAGATAAAGGAACAATATGAAGTAGGTCCTAGTTGCATGAGCTAGATATCTATTGAAAGGGTATTTCACTCTGGCCCCCAATACCCTTTTTAAAGAAGCCAAGCTACCGGAAAAAGTGAGAGCACACATGCTAAATGATAACATCCACGCATTGGAATAAATGGTTGGACCTGCCATAGCAAGGTACAGTGCATCAAATAATTGGTGTTAGGAGAAGGGCCAACGTATCATTACCCTTCATCCGAGAAGTTTACATCAATCATTGCAAGAAAATGTAATCAAGTAATACCATTTGCCTTACGGAACATCAATCTAACAGCATATTTCAAGTGCTTACCTGGGCAGTAAAGAATAAGCTTCCAGTTTTATTTCTTGAATCATTTTATGCTTGAAGTAGGAATTCAATGTAGAACATATTATACTGATCGGAATAAATCAGCAAGGCATGAATCAATGGAATAAGCAAACATAAACAGCATCATAAAAGCGACCATTTGCTATGGATGGCCTTGCTTTGTAGAAATACTTCTACTATGACATAGATGACATAGAGAATATTCAGCTCTGAAATAATGATTAGAATGGGGCATAAAATCTACAAAATATACCAGAACTATGGCATATTATCTATTGCATAGATAGTAAAAACAATATCCAGCGTTGAAATGATGATAAAAAATGGGCATAAAATCTACAAAGTATACCTGAGATATGGCACAATATGAGCAGGCACCAATCATTGTTCCAATACAATTCGGCGATAAAATATGCAGTATTGAAGAATCTTTTCTTTGCTCTAATCCTTCATTGTCAGATAATCCAAGAGAGTACCTCCCAAGCAGGCTCCATACGACATCCAAGAAAAGGCAGCCTAGCATATGCAGATTCAAGATGAATATATTGTATCCATATAATTTGTTTCTTATAAGCAATCAAGCCTATATATTTGTTTCCATACATATTTGTTTCTTACTGACATCTCCAAATGCCCATGCTGGATCATGCACCTTAGAATAGAGATAACAAACCACCACTTTGCATCCCCTACTTTGCATCCCCTGCATCCACGTTAATGAAGCTGATCATCATGCTTTGGAACAATATGTAAATCCATCCTGCAGCAAATGACTCAACATGTTAAATTACTACTGCTATGATACTTTTGTTTGAGAAAATAAATGTAGAATACTGTCAAAAGAATACTGTCATGATGCTCTCTCTTCCAAGTTTGAGCACAATCATTGTTCAAAAAAGAAGCACGAAACATATTTTGAGACGATTTGAGGCCCTGTCACATTCAAAAATTACCGATTAGTTCCAACTGGAGACACCATTGATGGTAATGCTTATGCAAGAAGGAAGAGAATGTTTATGCTTATGCACCGTTGATCTTCAGCATCTAAAAAAGGGTAAACCCACTACAAAACCCCTATCGCTTTACAGACACTATGAAATCTGATGAAGAATCTGCTGGACAGCCATGCAAGGTTTTGTTCTAACATATCCTACAGAAGTGAGGACCTATTGACGGATCAATGTGCGAGCAAATTTGAAGCTTCCTTTACAAACAACTGGGCAAAATTTGCATTTTCTAAGGCTTGAGCCATCGCCAACCTTGTCCCCATGCTGTTGCCTCTTCCATTAAAAAACAAACATTGAACTCCTTAAGAAATAAGATTTAGTAGTTGGGGAATGGAATGCATTCACCATAATCAAGCGAAGCACATGCCAGATGAAGCAACTGTGTCCTGCAAATCCAGAGGTAAACATGGATGCAAAAAGGGAGCATGGTGTATAAGCAAGAAAATTTTATAAACAAATAGGTGAAAGGATCTTACCTCGCTTAGAGAAGAAGAAGAAGAAGAAGAAGAAGTCCATTTTTAATGTCCGGAGAAGCCAATTTGACTTATAGGACAAGTGGTTACATCATCAACCAATGGTATATAATATCGTCTCGCACCCCATGAGGTTTGAACATCTGACCGTCGCACCCCATGAGGTTTGAACATCTGACCTCACAGTGTCAAGCCTGAGGTCTATCCAACAGACCAAGTGACGAGAAAGAGGAAAATGTGAAACACGCTTTCAAAACCTGGAGACAAACCCACGTAGTATTTGAAGCCCAAATCCGAAGTAAGCTGCTACACGATCTTTGCATCCTTTACTGCCTACTTCAACCACCCAGAGGCCTGCTGCTAATAGTATAAGGCGAGGCAACTCCTATAAAACCATAAGCTTGAAATCGTCTCATACTTCAGGGCATCCATTCGTTGTTGCAAATCCGGTTGGCAAGACACGGGAGCCAGAAAGGGTCTGCAAAAACTGCATCGAGACATGACATTTTCCAACGATTTCACAGCTCTAAGAATACCAAAAGTGTTGCACATGGAAAAACAAAGGTAGATAATCCTAAATCATTGGTTCAATCAGGAGCATTCCCCCAGCGGGATGCCATTGTAAACAGAGCAAATCTGTAGAAACTCCTTTCTGGAGCAAACAGATTCTTAGCACAGACTTGACATTTCCTGAGATAATTCTTCCCCTGTTCTAGCTCCACCACCATAGCCTTCGGCAAACGCCGAGGACCCATCCGAAGAAAGATATGCTCGGTGCCCAATATAAAAGGAATGCTCGAGAAAACCTCAAAGGGCACATTGGACCTTGATCTTCTGAGACCTCTGTAGCTTGATCATAAGATGTAGAAACAAAAGGAAGCAACCCGATTCTTGGAAAATGATGTGATGATCACAGCAAATAGCTGTGGCTGTATAGAGAAGAATGGGAGATCGTATTAAAGCTTTGAGCTCAATTAAAAGAATAGAAGAACCCTGGAACTATAAACCAAAGAGAGTTAAAGCATTCAAACAGAGCGGAAGCGCATACAAAACCGCCCCACCTTACTCTCGCCTATTCATAGTTGCCCTATCTACGTTGAGCTTTCCTCACACTACCGCCTCGAGCTCTCCTCGAACTCTCACCATTGCCGAGCTCGTCATTCTTTACCAAAACATTTGAAAGCTAGTCTTCCTTTACCTTAACCATGGCCGTCGGAAGAATCTGCAACAGAAGAGTATCCATCGCTATGCTTAGCATCGACCTGTGAAAGCAAAGCCATGGCAATAGCATCAGCAAGAGCATGTTTCTCTGGTCTTATCTTCACGTTATACCCGTCGGATTTTGGTATCTTAGCCATCAGAGTCATATACCCATCAAACCTCAATTTTTTGTTTTCTCGATTTTTGGAAGATCGAAAAAATTTGCCCGCCGCCAAAAATTTTGAAATCTTAGAAAATCTTAGGATATCAAACTAAGAAAGAATTCCAAAAAAGTTTTCTTCCATGCCGGAAAATCCCAAATTAATAAAGTAGATAATCAAAGCAAAATTTTTACCTATATGTGACAGAGAACATGACTATTGGGAAAGAGAAATGTTCGCGGCGGCCTTGGCCGCCGCAATAAATTTCTTGTAGAAAGTAAACCTCTTCCTTTGTATTTGTGCATTTAACAACATCTAACCACTTCTTCTTCCCTTTCTTTCTTTGTAGCTCGTAAGGCCGCCGCGATAAATTTCTTGTAGAAAGTAAACCTCTTCCTTTGTATTTGTGCATTTAACAACATCTAACCACTTCTTCTTCCCTTTCTTTCTTTGTAGCTCGTTGCTTGGCCTTGCGAATCCGTTAGCCACTAGCTTCATCCATTCAATACATATCACCCCTTTTCTTTAGCCCTTCAAATCTTCAACATAGACCAAAATAATTCAGGTTCTTCCCTCTGTCTCAGAATAAGGACTGCCAAAGTCGGATCTACTCAAGGTTCTTCCTCTGTCTCAGAATAAGGACTTCCAAAGTCGGATCTACTCATGCCAACCTGTATATAGACCCAGTTTTTTGTGGAGTTTGGGACATTATGGCCAGATTATGGTCATGGCCTATGTAGCAATTTTAATCTTCTATGCTTGGCTAAAGAGAGCCATGAACTTATGAAATGTTATAGCAACTAGCACTTGGCCTCTATGGTGAATAAGCCTTCATGACACTAGATGTGGCTATACACGAGGGCAGCACTAGAAAGCAACGAGTAACATCGCTCAGTTACAAGTAATAGCTCCTCTCAGTTAATACATTTCATAATGGGACCTCAAAAGGCATACCATCAAGCGACATGTAATAGATACTAGTAATAACCCCTCTCAATTAACTACATTTCTTAATGGGACCCCATATAATGTACCATTAAGAATTATCCAGCTTTCTAGCTAGTCCAAGCTAAATATGCATCTTTGCCATTATACACTCTTCTAGATGCAGCAGATCAAGCTTCATTGGCATCTTATACCATGGAGGTATTGGATTCACTTGCCCCTAATTTATTCCCCATGTTTCTATGAGCATTTGCCCAAGGTCACGGGTTCGATGACCAGGCGATGTAAAGTTGGTGGGGGAAGGACCCATCGCAGCCATTGTAAAGGGGTAGGGGACGGACCTATGCAAGTGAGTTGTACGGTGTCCCATAAGCCCTGCACGGCCGAGGATGTTACTACTACTACTACTACTACTACTACTACTACTACTACTACTACTACTACTACTACTACTACTACTACTACTACTACTACTACTACTACTACTACTACTACTACTACTACTACTACTACTACTACTACTACTACTACTACTACTACTACTACTACTACTACTACTACTACTACTACTACTACTACTACTACTAGTCCTGGAAAAAGCGGATGTAAGCGGTATTAGAGGAAGATGGTCTGTGGGAGCTTGTCAAACCTCCAGCTGAGGAAGCTACGCTCAGAAGGGCTGTTGCAGCGCTGGTGAATAAGATAGAAGGAGGTGGTGTTGATGAAGTTGAAGAGCAGGTTGTTGCACCAAGAGGTTGAAAGCGAAGTTGAAACGTGCTTGCCAATATTATTAAATCAAAGCTTGCAGAGGATATTGTGGTCAGGTTGGAAGAACTTTCTGCAAAAGAAAAGTGGCTGTGGTTGCTGAAAGAATTGGAGATGTTAACACCTTCGTAGATTAACAAATTGGAAAATGAGTTGCAAGAGCTCAAGTTTGATGCTGAGATGGATGAGTTTGCAGAAAAGATTGTGAAATTTAATAACCTCATTTTTATTTAAAAGCTGCAGGGGCCGGGTTGAGGATCGAAAGCCTGATCCTAGCAGTGGCAAGGATGTTTGAAAATCTTGGTAATATCAGTGTGATAATTCGTTAAACAGCAAGAAATCGTGATATGGCAATATCTATGGCTTGAACAGAAGTATTGGAAAGGAAGTCAAAAAATCCCTCACGAGAACAAATTTTGGCTGTCAAGGCAGATTCTAAAGGTGCAGACTCCAGAGGTAAATCAATTATTTGCTTTAATTGTCAGAAGCCCGGGCATCTAAAAGCTAACTGCAAGGAAAAGCGGCAGCTGGTTTGTCGTAATTGTAAGGGATTTGGTCATTTTGCAAATATGTGTCCTATTCCTAAGCTGCAAGTTGGTGGGTCTGTCAACAAGCCACGTCAGTCTGTAAGGTCTATCTCTTCTGTCGCCAGCACTCCTCAAGGCGATGATGCTTGTTACCAGGTAAATAGTTTTTTGCTCCAGAATAAGCTTGATAAAGCTGTTTCTAATGATTTAGTTATAGATTCTGGAGCAGAAGCCATAGGAGTAACCTCTACTGCTATGGTTTCAGACTCGCAAGAAAGCTCGAAGATTTTTAAGCTGGCCGATGGAGCTTCTTGGCGGGTTGAAGAAGAGGGTATTGTGAGGCTATCATGTGAAGATGGTTCTCGTGTAAATATTCCGGCGTGTGTATGCAAAGACTTTGATAAAAATCTGATGTCTGTATCATCTTTGGTTGACAAGGGAATGTTGGTTTTGCTTTCAAGGACAACGGAAAGGTCTTGACTGGTCATAGATCAGGAGGTCTTTATGTTCTTAAAAGTAATGTCGTAAATAAACTTTCTATCAATCCAGGATTCATTTTTGATCAAGTTCTTTGGCACGGAAGACTTGCTCATGCCTCAAATGCAAAAATTCTCTAGCTAGCAGACCATGGGTATTTGTATAATGAAATAAGAGATAATAATGCAACTCATGAAAGTCATGATAAAAAAAATAGCATTATAGTTAAGAAGTTGCAGATACAAGAGCAAGGGTTAGGAAAATGGTTGAACAATAATACTTTACAACCTGATTACTCTGGTTTTTGTCATGGGTGCATGGTTGCAAAGAGGACCAAAGTTACCGCTTGTCTCTACTCCAATCTAGACTAAAGAAATTCTTGAACTCGTCTATATACCGATGTTTGTGGACCGCTTAATGTGCGAGTCCTAAGCGGAAACAAATACTTTGTGACATTTATAGATGACTTTTCTAGATGATGGAAAGTATATCCCATAAAATTGAAAGAACAAGTATTTGATAAATTAGGCCCAATTTGTTAAAAGTAGAAAACAGTGATGTAAAAAAGGTGAAAGCAATTGTTCGTGCACAGAGAGGGCGAGTATTTGTCAAACATACTCTCAGAATATTGTGTCTCAAAATGTATACAATATTAGTTCACTTGCAGCTATACACCGCAACAAAATGGGATTGCAGAACGGAAAAATAGAACTTTGCTAGATGCAATCAGAGCAATGCTGAAGCAGTCAGGATTACCAGATCGTCTTTGGGCCGAAGCCCTTAGTACAGCAAATCATATACAAAACAATCTTCCAAGTGCAAAATGCAACAACAAGATTCCAAATGAAGTATGGTTTGAAATTAGGCCTTATTTTGCAAAATTCGGGAGGTTTGGCTACTTGGCATATGTGCATATACCCAAACCATTAAGAGTTAAACTTGATGATCGGAGCCAGCTCTGTTTCATGGTAGGATATGACTTGCAGTCAAGCTGATACAGACTCTTCAATGCACAATGAAACTCTATAATTATCAGCAAAGATGTGAGGTTTCGAGAAGATCCATTTATATAAAAATGTTGTTTCAATGTAAAAGTCTAAGAAAGAGGTTTGAGTTCCTAAATTATTAGCTCACCGATTTAGATGAAGATGAATCGACATTACAAATCAAGGAGAATATATTCAGATCCGAATAAACCTCCTATTGATATTCAAATACCTGAATATGAGGTTGTTGAACACGGTTCCCGGGGCTCGGAGGGAGAAAAACTACGGCAAAAAGTTAATATTGATTGAAAAATATTTGGCAGGGGTGAGTCTGGTCGTAGCCTTAGGTTACATCCGGAAGATGTTCCTTCTGAAGGAAGCACATCAAAGACTTCCTCGGATGAAAATTTTTCAGGAGTTCTAGAACCTTGCACCTCAACACAACTCTTGATCCACATCTGCCAAAAACATTTCGAGACTCTGAAAAAACATGTAGATGCTCTAAAATGGAAGCAAGCTATGGAAGATGAACTAGAGTCCTTTGTAAGGACAGGAACATCTGAAGTAGTTGAAAGACCAGAGGGCCACAATATTATTGGAAATAAATAGATTTTCAAGATAAAACAAGACAATTATGGCAATAAAAATATAAAGCCGGGCTAGTGGCACAAGGTTTTTTCGAAGAAAGAATTTGATTATGATGAGACATTTTTGCCCATTGTAAAACAAGAAACTATTAAGATATTACTTGCCTTTGCTAATGCCTATGATTTAGAAGTTCATCATATGGACATCATCACAGCTTTCTTAAACGCAGAACTAGAAGAAGAGATCAACATGAAGCAATCCCCTCGGTTTAAAAAAGGGGAAAATTTGGTTTGGAAATTAAAAAAGGCAGTATATGGACTTAAGCAGGCACCATGTCAATGGTACAAGTGTATGGATACGTTTTTGGTAGAACAAGGGTTTGAGAAACTTAATACAGACGGGAATGTCTATAAGTATACAGTTGGGGATCACTTTTGTGTCATAGGTTTATATGTTGATGATTGCATCATGGTTTCCAATGATATGGGTTGCTTGAATCATTGCAAGACGCTACTTAAAAAACGTTTTAAAATGACAGATTTAGGGGAGCTCAAGCAATTTTTAGGCCTTGAGGTTGCTCGGAATCATGCTTCTAAGTAGCTAAAGCTTACGCAAACCAAAACTATTAAAAATATTTTAAAAAGATTCAAGATGACAGACTGCAACTCGGTTGCCACACCTATGGTACCAGGCACAAAGCTCTCTTTAGATCAAAGTCCTAAGACCCCTCACGAACAAGAATCAATGCAAATGAAACCGTATAAAGAGTTAATTGGCTACCTAATGTGGATAGCAAATAGCACTCGTCCAGATATAGCTCATGCGGTCAACTTACTCAGCCGGTTTGTAAGCAATCCTGGAGAAGCTCATTGGATAGCAGCAAAGAGAGTTTTAAGATATGTACAAGGAACCAAAACTATAGGTTTGTCATTTTCTGGAGACGAACCCCTGCAATTGAAGTGTTATGCTGATGCAGACTGGGCAGGGAATATTGATACTAGAAAGTCAACCTCAGGATTTATCTGTCTACTCGGTAATAATATAATCTCTTGGAAATAACGGAAAACAGTCTAGTGTAGCTCTCTCAACAACAGAAGCAGAATATACGGCCTGTACATTAGCAGCAAGAGAAATTGTGTGGTTACAAAGGTTGTTGCAAGAAGTAGGAATACACCAGGACAGGCCTATTGTGCTTTATTCAGACAATAGTAGTTGCATAGCAATGGCTAATAATCCTGTCATGCATGAAAGGATGAAGCATATCGAGTTGCATAACCACTTTTTACGAGAGCAAGCACAAAAGAATATTCTCTAAATACAATTCGTATCTAGCAATGCTCAAATAGCAGACATTCTAACAAAGCCGCTTACGACAGAAAGGTTTGCTCAACTACGAGCTTTAATTAAAGTGGCATGAAAGGAGAGATTGTGGGATATCATGCCACTTTGGCAAGATTGACTAAAGACTACTACAATGGGAGTCAGTGGTGTTGCACACAACATCATAGGTCAGTGCGAGAATGTTATTAAGTCTAAAATGGATATAAGGTGAATGCAAGAGTGCGCGTGTAAGGGGAATTAGCGTGTGACATAAGACTAGGAAGGATGAGTATGGTAACGTGGTCACACCCATGTGATTAGCACATGACTTCCAAATAAGGGATAATGAATCTTATACCAGATCCTATTGCAGGAGACAGGCTTCATGCCTCTTCAGAGAGGGGCCCTTGACAGGCACATTGTTTATTTTCAGAAAGTTGTCAGCATGGACGAAGGCCGCCTCCCTCACCTTGCTCACACGGTAGCAATGGGACCTCAGAGGCTACAAGCCTGTTGGCGAGAGAAGACAGCTCAGTGGCTGGCCAGATCGAATGTGCAGGAACACAGGTGCATCCAGGTGCAGACGGAAGCCGACCGCCAGAGTCTCAGGCAGTACCTCGATACATGTTTTCACGGCAAGTTATGGGATGCTAGCACCCTTGAACGGGTGAAGACGGCTCATTACCAACGCCACATAAATCCTCACGCTGCAGCGAGGACCGCAAAGCTACCTATGGGTACACCTGCCCATGAAAAAGCGTAGGGCCATTGCCTCCATTCGTACAGGTGCACACCACCTCAGGATTGAGACGGGCCGATGGGATAGGGAATCGCGTCCGGAAAGGATTTGCCAACGTTGCCAGGCTGGAGTAGTAGAAGATGAGAGGCATGCATTACAATTGTCTGGCATATGAAGACATTCGAGCACGCTTTGCAGAATTAATGCGACACGGCCAACCCCTGCATGAGATGCTGAATACGACCTCTATACGCATGCTGGGAACATACATCCAGGAGGTCTTAAACCGCCGCGATGAGCTTGGTCCTCAGGCCCAGGCCTGAGCAGCAATGTACATAGTTAAAAATAATAATGTGTACATAGTTTGACAGCAAGCATATTCCTGTCACGGTTTTTCCCCGAAGGGGGTTTTTTAACCCGGATAGTAATATGTTTGCTGCGCCTCTCTTTTTGGGTCCCATAGGTCGATTGGCCTTCGTGGACGATAAAAACTCTATTCTATTCTCTTCTATAAAAGGTGAGCATATAGTGTTGAAGACATAGGAGAGAGGGAAAAAAATTAAGGGAGATTAGTCGTAGAAGATAGCAAAACCAAAGTGTTAGAGTTTTGTTACGGAGGAGCCGACGTTGAGGTCGGCGAGTCCACAGAGAAGGGCAGACTGGTCTTGCTCTGCTCCAACAGTGGTATCAGAGCTCAGCGGCACCTGGGAGACCCCATGGAGAGTTCAAAGGCACCTGGGAGAGCCCTTGCTCAGCTAAAGGTTTGTGTTGCCGGTAGATTTCAGGCTATTATTGAAAATTCGCCAGCAAGCTCAAGAAAGAGGTCTGTGATGTCTACCAGGTTAGCAGGTAATCTGCTAGCAGTCGTGCCGGTATATGCTGGTGAAGGCGGCTTCGGTCCTGGAAAAAGCGGATGCAAGCGGTATTAGAGGAAGATGATCTGTGGGAGCTTGTCAAACCTCCAGCTGAGGAAGCTGCGCTTAGAAGGGTTGTTGCAGCGCTTGTGAATAAGATAGCAGAAGGTGTTGTTGATGAAGACGAAGAGCAGGTTGTTGCACCAGAGGTTGAAGCGAAGTTGAAACATGCTGCCAATTTATTAATTCAAAGCTTGCAGATAATATTGTGGTCAGGTTGGAAGTTCTGCAAAAGAAAAGTGGTTGTGGTTGTTGAAAGAATTTGAGATGTTAACACCTTCGCAGATTAACAAATTGGAAAATGAGTTGTAGGAGCTCAAGTTTGATGCTGAGAAGGATGAATTTGCAGAAAAGATTGTGAAATTTAATAACCTGATTTTTGATTTAAAAGATGCAGGGGCCGGGTTGAGTGACCGAGCGCAGATCCCAGCAGTGGCAAGGATGTTTGAATATCTTGGTAATATCAGTGTGATAATTCGTCAAACAGCAAGAAATCGTGATATGGCAATATCTATGGCTCAAATAGAAGTATTGGAAAGGAAGTAAAAAAAGCCCTCACGAGAACAAATTTTGGCTCTCAAGGCAGATTCTAAAGATGCAGACTTCAGAGGTGTCAATTACTTGCTTTAATTGTCAGAAGCCCGGGCATCTAAAAGCTGACTGCAAGGAGAACCGACTGCTGGTTTGTCATAATTGTAAGGGATTTGGTCATTTTGCAAATATGTGTCCTACTTCTAAGCTGCAAGTTGGTGGGTCTGTCAACAAGCCACGTCAGCCTGTAACGTCCATCTCTTCTGTCGCCAGCACTCCTCAAGGCGATGATGCTTGCTACCAGGTAAATAAGCCTGATAAAGCTAGTTCTAATGATGTAGTTATAGATTCTGAAGCAGAAGCCACAGTAGTAACCTCTACTGGGATGGTTTCAGACTTGCAAGAAAGCTCAAAGATTCTTAAGCTGGCCGTGGAGCTTCTTAGCAGGCTGAAGAAGAGGGTGTCGTGAGGCTGCCATGTGAAGATGGTTCTTGTGTAAATATTCCGGCGTGTGTATGCAAAGACTTTGATAAAAATCTGCTGTCTGTATCATCTTTGGTTGACAAGGGAATGTTGGTTTTGTTTTCAAAAAACTATTGTGAAATATACAAGGACAACATAAATGTTTTGACTAGTCATAGACCAAGAGGTCTTTATGTTCATAAAAGTAATGAGGTAAATAAACTTTCTATCAATCTAGGATTCGTTTTTGATCAGGTTCTTTGGCACAAAAGACTTGCTCATGCCTCAAATACAAAAATTCTTTGGCTAGCAGACCATCGGTATTTGTATAATGAAGTAAGAGAGGGTCTGTTTATGCTTGACATACCCAATTTTTGCGCTGATCAAGACCACCAAAGACTTTTTTTTTCGGGATCACACGTGAAGGGCATGGCCGTCCGTCATTATGGTGAAGGGTACACCTGTCATGATATTTTCTTCGATTTTTGAGCGCGAAGAGTCCTCGAGCCGGATCCCTGATTTTGCATAATTTCATAGCAATCATCACCCTTCCCCTGCTATATTTCAATCGATCAAGCTTTTGAGGCACCACATTTTCTGAATTCATCAAGCACATAGGATTATGGCGATGGCGCTCAATTCGGCGAGGAGGTAGTTTTTCAGACCCCTGTTATTCATTGTTCTTTAGACTTACTAACTCTCTGGAGAATTTTTCATGCATGTAGGACCTGCTGATGGCGAGAACTGAGTATGAATTTCATGTGAACAGAGCACTCTGCAACAAAGGAAAAAAGCCCAAGGAAATTAAGGCCAAAGATGTTTCAGAGGCCGATTTCCTTCGGGTGTGGAAGATGCCTTTGAGGAAGGGCAAGATTCCTCCAATGAAGACTTTGGATTTCTTGTTGGATTTTGAAAGTGTAATTCTCAGCAAAATCGATTACTGATACAATTGAGTCCCTTGGAATTGCCAAACAGTCCCTGAACTGTTTGGCCTGCCACCTGCCTTCATAGTTGTGTGGTATGAACTCCTTCATGACACTCTTTGCATTCTCAAAAATCTCAGCAACATGTGATGATTTGTAAACCAATTTGGTCACTGGTTTTTTAGAAATCTTGGATTCCCTTATCATCAAGTTCCTCCACATTCTCATAGACCTGCCTCAAAAAAGAAAACAGCAACAATTCAGCACAGCCTATCATGCAATGGACCTGCTAAACATGCATCAATCCACACCTTCTCATATGTCTTCCAGTCCATTAGATGTCCTTTCACAAGTCTCTTTTCTTTAGGACAAATTGGCAACTTGTCAGGCCCACACTTTTGGCATTTTAGAGTCAAACATTCATGTGCATGCCATTCATCAGCTTCATCTCGTGCACATACTAGTGACCTCCATAACTCACTAGTAGAAGCATAAGTGCACTTTCTTGCCATGCATGTTGGTCCAGGCCCACAGACTTCACAAGTGCACTTACAACCAACACCATGCAATCTCTCATCATGTCTTACTTTGTTTATTGCAAGTCTAACAAAGTCTGCTTTCATGTGATACACACAGCAGCACGTCTCCCTATCCTTAACCTTCCTAACATAGGGAGGTTTCAAAGCATGGAAGAGAGAAAATGAGACCTCAAACTTTGGAAATTCAGTTCTGAAGCATTGGTAAAAAGTAACCTGCAATGCAAGCAAGCAAAAGAAAGCATCAGACAATGTGAATACAACAATCTCAGAAAAAAAAAATTATACAACAATCTCACCTGAGTCTCTTCTAGGAAGTGTAGAGGATGCATGATTTTCTTCCCTTTAGCTATTCTTATCTTTAAAACATGTTTCTTGGAAGGAGACACTCTGGTGTTGTTCCTCCAGAAGTCAACAATAAATTTTCTTTCATCATAAGATAGCTTGTCAATTCTCGTGCTTTTCTTGAACATGGACCATGGCCCATCACCATGTTCAGCAGCTAACCTTCTATTAACTGCAACTGTAACAATTTTCCTGTTTAGATTCATTTGTTTGGCAAAAGCACACTTGTTAGTATCAGCACTAACTGCAAAAGACATTGCAGCACTTCTGGCTCTCCAAGTATCAGTAGTTTTGGAGTACTTATGGGCTGCAAAGGAGTCCCTCAAATTCATTGTCTTATCTTCTTTTGTAGATGGAACACCAAGTTCTGGCACCCATTTGGCAGCACCACTTACGATTTCTTTTCTCTCAGCAGGTTTAGCTTTCTCACAAATTTGATTCACTACTTTCCCTATTTCTTTGGACAGCTTCTTTTTTTTCCTTGAAGTAAGTGAACCTGCTTGCAATGCTGCATCATCTGCTGCTGCTTCTTTTTCCTTTTTTTTTTGCCTTTGAATCCTTCTTTTCTCAGCAGCAATTTTTTTGTACATATCTTCAGCAGAATGTTGGCAGGACATGTGCTGACAACCTTCATTCAAGCAGGAATCAGTCATCACACAATCTACTTTTGGTTTTCAAGTGTGTAGACAAAGAAGCCAACACAACATGGCCAAACATGCACAAATAAATTTCAAGAAATTGTCAACATACTTAGTGCATGTCTCACCTGCATAGTTGCAATCATCTTGCCTTTCAACCTCTGTCCACTGCAAGTCTGAAATTGCAAACATTCTTAACTATACTCAACCTACATAGAAGACAAATAAATTTGAACAAAATGTCAACATTCTTAGAAATGTCTCACCTGCAAAGTTGCAATCATCTTGCCTTTCAACCTCAGCTGTTTGCAAGTCTGAAATTGCAAACATGCTTAAGTATACTCAACCTACATAGAAGACAACAGCAAAATTCGAACAAATAATTTGGGAAAAAACCTTCTTGCTCTGAACAATGGAAATCCAAGGTGCAGTTTTGAACATCTTCCTCAAAAAATTTCTGTGGCATGTAATCTTTAGTAGCAGTTTCACCAAAAAAATTTGAAGTGGCAAAATTTTCAGCATATTCCTCAACAACAGCATGTTCCCTTGTATCAAATGAAGATTTGAAAGTATCGGTTGCATCTTCAAAATTACTTTCATCTGCAATCAAATCAGAACAAAACAGCACATTCTTTAGAAACACAACAGCATATTTTTTTCAATAATTTAGCTGCTGAGTTGGGTTCGAATTCCTCCCTTTGATTTTAGGAATGTCTATACCTGCTGCTAAGGATGCTGGAGCCTCACTGGTTTGTACTTTTCTGCTCTCAGCAAAATTATTCGAGAATGTTGAACAGCAATTGAAAAAATATGCTGATTGCTGAACAAATTCTTATAGACCAGAATAGAGTATACCGACATCGAATTGGATTGAATTCTTTGCCAAGGAGGATAGGAAAGCCTTTTTCCAGTCTGAAACCATGGCTTTCCTGCTCCAAGCAAGAAACACAATTCTGGATCAAAGAATAAACGAATTCCGCCAAATTCCATTTTCGAAATCAACCTACACAACCCGGATCGCTGAGTTGGCATGGATCGAGGTGCTTGATTGATCTTGGTGGCCAACTAACTCTCCCGCTCCCCGGAATAGCTATGGCGGGTGAAGGGGGAAAAATGTGAAGTGCTGGTGAAGGGCCGATGAAGGGCGATCAGCACGACGTCAGCACTGACGTCGCGACATGTTTTTTTGAGGACGTCAATAAAAAAGACACCCATCCTCATTGCTAGTTGCGTATCCTTTGGTTGAATAGTCACGCGCTTAGCATGAATAGCACAAGGGTTAGTGTCCTCTAACAACCCAACCACTGCGACCTTGGCCACCTCCTACAAATGAAGCATGGCCGCCAAAGAATATTTGAAGTCAGGATGGTATTGTAAGGTAATCTCTCTGACAAGCCTCACAAAAGCTGCTTTTGGGAGCAAAAGACCCCAGTTCTTCTGATAATATCTGATTTCTTTCAGGCTATTGGATATTCTGCTCCCCCCTCTCTTTTCTGGTGGCACTTTGCTCCTATCTGGTTTGTAACTCCTCACCCTCAGAGAATCCGTAGCGTCCGCCCATCTTGGTGTACATGCATGCTTCGTCTTACTTGCTTCTCTTCCTCCGCATGCGGGTTGGAATGGCAGGAACTTTTCCTTCTAGGCCTTTTGCCCTTTGTAAATTATTCCCTTCTAGCCCTTATTTGTTGTTCATTATGTTGTTCCTGGGCTGGTGGTACGGGCGCTTCTTACTGTTGTGTAGGATTTGATATGCCCGGTATAGTAATACTACTTTAGGATATTCTAATACATAACTTCTTTTCTCTAGCAGTTGTTGGTGATAGTTGAGGGAGCTTACCCATGTCAGAATAAAACTATGCCCTACTATCATAGAATGCCTTCCAACTATCAAGTCGCTCCAATGCGGTGCCTTCTGATCTATCCCATTCCTCTAACCATCTTCTCTGCCTTGTATTCGAGATGTTCTTAGGGTTGTAGTTCATAAAGCCGACTTCCTCGAACTCATTGTCAATTGACCTTGGCTCCCTGTTTTCCTCGATTGATGTGTCAGAATAAAACTCTGCCCTACTATCATAGTATGCCTTCCAATTATCAAGTCGCTCCAATGCGGTGCCTTCTGGTCTATCCCATTCCTCTAACCATCTTCTTTGCCTTGTATTCGAGATGTTCTTAGGGTTGTAGTTCATAAGCCGAGCTTCCTCGAACTCATTATCAATTGAAGCGTTGACGGCTTATCTAACAACATTGTATACTATCTGGGGCCGATTCTCATAGTTCGTGATATCTTCTCCTGCTTCAAATCTTTGGTTCAGCTGAGCTCTGCTTCTAAGAGTCCCTCAGACAACCCAAGTGGAAAAGAAAACCGTTTATGCTTATTTACAAACCTATCTGCCAACTCCAAGACATAAACATGCAAAAACTCGGTATGAGTTGTATAGGTGATAAGCCTACAAATGACACTAGTGGCCATAGTCTTAGCCCTTTATGCTACGTGAGTAGCAGTCATCCTTGCTGCCTGCCTAGTACGTGCCATATCTCTCAGCATCAAACGGTCTGAAGAGTTAGAGCAAGACGTGTGCAGGCAGTTCTGATTAGGAAGCAAATTGTTCTTAAGAATAGCACAAAGAATCAAGGCATGCACTTATCAGCTAGGCACATGTAACTCATTAATAGCTCATGGATCTTTAAAATCTCACACCGATGTGGGATAGGGCTTACATGGCATCGGCCGACGAGGGCGTGTCGCGACCGTCCCGTAAGTCGACTATAACCGGGGTGCTTAGATGCAACCTTCCAAATAGTCCATCACGCCTAGTCCCCTCCACAGGTTAGAGATGCTCTGGAGTCGATGTTGGCTATTCTGGAAACTGTAGGAGCCAAGGAGGGATGTATGTTCAAATTTCGCTCAAAATCCACCTCCCGTCTTACCAAACCTCCAAATAATAACCTTAAAATCTTAGGTGTAGCTGCATATCGATGTGGCTTTAGGGCTGATGTGGCACTGATGACGTGGGCGTGTCGCACAGTTCGGCCAGTCGACTGTAATCAGGGTGTTTAGGTGCAACCTTCTGAATAGTCGGTCACGCCTAAGCTAGACAGTGAGTTTGGTGAGTTTTTAGGCGTATGAGGACGTAAGATTTGAGAATGCCACATCACCATGACGGATTATCCGTTGAGTTGCACCTAAATGCCCCGTTACAGTCGACTTGGTGGATAGTCCGACACGCTTCAAGCTTGGTAAGATAGGGGACAGATTTTTGAGAAAAGTCACGTACGCATGTCCCCATAATCTCTGCACCCCACAATACATTCGACATCGGCCGCAACGGATTAGTAATCTGTGCAGAACCTCAGCATCATATAACTCCAGGTGAAACTCTGCCTTTCTCTAAAGTGCAAAACAGTACAAAAAAAATCTCCTTTAATACCATGATTTTCTAGAAGCATCTTCCAACCACATCCAAACTTTATAGAACCTTCCCATGCTTGCAAGCTTACTAAATAATCATTCCCATTAAACCTTTTCGTAATAACATCATTTTGGAAATGGTGATTGTTTCCAAAGATCAACATCAAAGCATACAATTTCATATCAAGTTCCATGATTCCTTGCCACCATCATCCTCAGGAACAATTACTTTGATACAAGTCTTCCCTTCTAATCTCTTCATGAATGCTTCTACTTCCGAAGCATCAACCTCAACATCAACATCGTCACAATCAAAATTAGGGCTAAATGATGGGCTGGTTTCAAAGATGAAATTCTAAGTCATCATCTTGTCTACCCATAAAATGAAAAGCATGAAAGGAAGCATCATCAACCTTGCAAATTTAATCGAGACTTAACCACGCACCACAAGACACCAAACCAAACAATCTCGCTACAAAAATACCACCAACTAACTAATAAACACTAACCTTTTCCATCTCTTATAAAAATTCTTCCAAAATATAGTAGCCTTCACAACACCTACTGAAACTCAGAATTTGAAATAAACAAAATCAATGGATCTATATTTCATAAGTTACTATAGAAACTTGAACAAAATCCAAAATCTGTAATCCATGAATTGCTCTAAAAACCTAAACAAAGTTGGTAATAAAAATAAAAATTATACCATTAACCCGCAAATCTAAGGATTTTACTGTAAATGACTCTCATAATGCCTTTTTGAAACCAAACAAGCTAAAATACACCTTCCTTCCTTCCTTCTAACATATCTAGTTAACTGGTAAACGACAGTTTGCACTCATATGATTCCACAAATGCTTATATTTGAGGAGCTTAGAGAGCATATAAAATCCTTACAATTTTAAGAAACCAGAAACAAAATAAAACTAGAAACCGCATGCATTATCATAAATTTACCAAAATAAAAAGGAACAACTACCTTACAAGAAATGTGCAAAGAAGACCAGTTTCCGGTAAACAAGAGTAGAGTAAACTGTGTTCTTCCAAGATTATACTTCAAAGCGACTAGCAGTGCAGTGGAAACCATCCAAAAAAAGTGGAGGAGAGGGGCATGAACAATATACAAGGTCAGCAACATTGACAACAAAACAAGAAAAGATGGAAATGCGACATCACCTCTTGCAGTAGAGTGCCTTCCGGATCAAGCACCTCCGCTAGTAGAGGGCAACAAAGAAATAAACGTCATCACTTACCTTACAAATGCTTGCCAGCTGGGTACCACGTGCAAGGAGGAGGAGGAGGAGGTATTTTAACGCCAGAAAAACGCTGGGTGGCGCAGTCCAGGTTACGTACTAACTTGTATAGATATATACACTTTTCGATGGTTAAACTCATCTCGTAGCGAGATATTAGCGGCAGGCATGCCAGCAAGAGATCAAAAGTTGTTAAAGTAGTAGTCATAAGAGAGAGAATAAGTGGCGAAATGTTTTTTCCCCTAAACTTCGCATGCAGAGCAGGAATACCAAATACGGTCATATTTTCCAAAAACAGCCAATATGCCTTTAAAAAACCGTATTCAAACTAAGAAAACGCCATATAAAAATGGCCATAACAAATATGGCCGTATTTTTACCGTATTTGTGCCATATTTTCTGAAAACCCGCCATTCAAGCACAAAAAAACAGATGAAGAAATTTTCGCCCAAGCGATCCATCGGAGACCCTAGAAGCTATTGCACCCATCGACTCTAGAAGCTGCTGAAGAGGTAAGCAAGCAAGCACTAAGCATTGCTTGTTTTATTTGCTTAGCATTACTAGTTACAAACGAGTCCAGCACAGCTCTGTACCCGGCCTCCGTCAGATAAGCATGGTTCCAGACCCAATCTAATACACTATCGTCTTTGGATGATCGCACACAGGGCAAGCTTTTCATTTTGATTCCCTTTTTTTTTTTTTTTTTTTTTTTTTTTTTTTTTTTTTGAAGGCAAGAAAACAGTTGTTGTATTATATCATTTCAAGGTACACCATAATACAAAAGGGGCAAGCCAAAAGACTTTGCAACTTTCCCGAGTACTCCCATATGGAGCTTATAGGGACATTATTATTATTATTATTAAGATAAAAAATCATTGCATTTAGCAATATTCACATATTGTCTATTCCTAGCTTCAAAATTCCTTATAGGTTTATCAGAGTTTGCCTATTTAGAAGTCAGCACAAATAGTTCCTTCCAGCCAGTTTAATACCCTACTAAGAAAGTCGAAATTGTCTTCTGCAACCAATATCTCAGCCAATCTCCAAATGGTGAATGTAAGTTTAGTCTACAGAATACCATACAAAGTCTTCTCATTTGAATTGTGGTAATCTGTGAGTGATTTCTGTTAATGTAACGTTGTAGGGTTCTGTAGAAGATTGCTTCATCAACTAGGTCGACCGGTAGATGATCCAGGGCATTGGTGTTCACACCTAGAAAGTAAACCATCAGGGTTGGTTAGCAATAATTTAAAACTATTGAATAGACTATCATAAATACCTATTCTTTCCCAATCAGACTTATGCTTCAGCCATCCTGCCATAGCAGATCAACCAACTCAATCTGAAATCGAGTCTTTAGCCAATGTAGGCTCAACACCTGTTCTTGTCTAACAACTTTGTTCTTGTGTTTCCATATGCTCCATAGAGCTACTGCAAAAAGAGCTCTTACAAAGTGATCATTTTCTTCCAGTTTCTGAACTGTTCCTCTTTATTAGTCATCTTGTGCCGTCTTAGCAATGAATCACACCACGACCAAAACCCTTCTATATAATTTTGAGCATGTGAACATATGAGCAGTGGCTTCAGCTTCTCCACACTCCAAGGGACATTTGCCATCATCACACAAGTTACAAGTTTGGCTCGCACATTGCATATCAAAGAGAGTGATGCTACTTGCCAAACCAAAATCTGCACCTCTTTCTTACTTACTAGTTTCCAGTAGTTACTAAGTATCTTGTTGACTCTTTTCTCAAGAAATCACTATCTGATAACATCTTTAACTTGCCTTTGTCCAACCAATGCCATGTATGCATTTTTAACTGTATATATAGTGTTATCCATCAGGGACCAACTAGGAGACTCATCACCGCAGCATTCCTGTATATCCTTAAGAGTTTCCATAATTTATTTGAAAATTTTCTTATCAGTGAGAGTGCCTCCTACTCTACACTTCACCTCCTCCCAGGATATCCAATAGTCTACCTCCCATAGGCTAGAGACTGTAGTACGGCCAGCTGCTTCCCATCTCTTATAAGCTCTGAGGTGTTGGATTGCTAATGCATTCTGTTCTCCATAAAAATGTGGATTCCAAAAGAAATTGACATGTCCACTATTCTTGTCTATAGGCTCAGCCAGGAAGTGGTGTGAAACCTCTTGCCATGCATCTAATAGTCTTCTCATGATATTGGAGGTGTGTGGTCCTGCTTTAAAGTAAAAAAAGGTCGAGTCTGGTAGCGAGTGTGGGAGCGAGGTGCCATTCAGCTTGGCTTTCCCCAGCCAGTATTTGATAAACTGTAGTGCCGGGGAAGCCGAGTTAGTGAATAAGGCTCGCCACACCATCTTTGCTTTGAAAGAGTCCGAGCTTCGATATAATCTTCTACACCCTACCCCCCCTTGCTTTCTGCTACAGCAGAGGTCATCCCATGAAGTCAGATGCATTCCTTGCCATATAAAATTTCTAATAGCTTGCTCCAACATAGCATAAGTGTCTTTATTAGCAATCATTGCAGAAGAGAAATAGATGTGACTAGCCCCAATTACTTGATTAGCAATCACCACTCTTACAACTAGAGTCAAAGGTAAAGAATATCTTGCTAATTTCTTTTTGATCCTATTCAAAATTGGATCCCATAGACCTTCTAGGGTCAGATTGCATTCCCAAAATTTTAGTTGCCTGAGTGCTTTGGAGAATTTGTATACCTGCTCTCCTGCCAGACCCATTTTCTGTTAAAATGCAACATTTGTCGAGATTGAGTTTAACTCCAGAGGCAAATTTCTTAGTAAGATGAAAAAGATTTCCAAGCTTTTGTCATCATCGCATATTGCATCATCACAAGTTGCCCTCCCATGGGCATTTCTAATCCTTGGATCATTCCTTGAGACTGCAGGTGTTTGACCATTCTGGTCAACATTTATGCCACAATGAGAAAGAGGTATGGTGCCAAAGGGCAACCTTGTCCAACTCCTCTTCTTATAGGGAGCATTTTGTAAGGGTTCCCATTTACCACCACTGTAGAGCCTGCTAGCTGGTTAAGTCTGATAAGTTTATTTGCTACTCTATCTAAAAAGCCAAATGCTCCCAGAGCATTTTCTAGAAAGTCCCAACTTATAGTGTCATATGCCCTTTGGAAGTCTAATTTAACCAGCATGCATTTCTATTTAGATACCTTGTTCCAATGCAGACCATCTGTAGCTGCTAAGAAGTTATCCAGTATAAAGTGCCTAGGCAAGAAACCTGTTTGAACTTCATCTATATTTTCTGCAAGCACAGATTTTATCCTGTTTGCAAATGATTTTAGCAATAAGCTTATAAGTGGTGTTGGTAAGTGTGATAGGTCTCCAGTCCCTAAAAGCCAAGGGAGCATCTACCTTTGGAATGAGGGTAACCATGCCAGCTATGATACTCGGGTGTAATCTAAAGGAGTGTCAAGCTCCTTTAATCATTTCCACAACATCTGCTTTAAGTTCATCCCAGAACTCAACATAGAATTCAGGGAGGAAGCCATCTGGCCCTGGGCTCTTTCCTTTTGCCATGGAATTTAATGTGGTGAAGATCTCTTCCTCATCTGGAACCTTTTCCATTATCTCATCGTCCACACATTTCCTTTGGTCTGCAATTCTCATAATATCTTGAGTGACTGTGGGATCATTTTTCACTTCTGCAAATAGCTTTTGATACTGATCCAAAAAGAAGTCTTCAATGCTTTTGTTGTCTGTGATCTCTTCTCCACAAGCACCAATCACTTTAGTAATGCCATTGTTTAGAATCCTCCCTTTTGCCATCTGGAAGAAAGCTTTGAAATTGCCACTGTCAGTCTGGAATAAATTAAAACATTTTGATCTTATTGCCCACCCTCTAGCTTCATCTTCTTCAATTATTTTTGCCTTTAATTCCAATGCCTTCTCTCTAGTTAGCAATGTCTCATTATCTTTATCATTGCATAACCTCAATCTGGCTTCCTTAATTGCCTTGTAGATCTGTTGTTTTTCTTGACTCTTCCCTTTTTTTAATTGCTTTGCCATATTCTTTGATCCATACCTTATATTTCTTGAGCTTCGTTGCAAAGTCTTTCATTGCAGTGTATTTATGAATAGCCTGTAACTCCCCCAAGAATTGTATGAATTTTTCGCAGAAATCTTTTTTGTTCAGCATCTCGGTATTAAACTTGAAAGTGGTATTACTAGCTGGCCATACCCCTCCAATGATACACTAAGGCTAATCTCCCATGTGATAACGCCAGCCATAAAACAATCATGCTTGGCTTGAACATAAAATTTATCGAAGAGACAATAGACTCTTTCCCCTTCCTGTCTCCTATTGCTCCAGGATGATTGGTGTGTTGAAAGAGGTTGGTACACGAAAATCTGCATCAATCCATCCCAACTCACTCTTTCAAAATTATTCATTCTTAGTTTCTTGCCAAGCTTAAGTTCCCAACTAGGTGTGTTATTAAAGTCACCTCCTAGTATCCAACTAATGTCTGGTTGAGTCTTAGCCAATCTGTGATCTGTCTCCATGTTTCTTACCTTTCTTTGCTGTCAGTAGACGCATACACATTTATGATTCCAAAAGGTGTATCTTGGTGTATGAACTGGATCGTCTGCTACCTACCATCATTGTTTATATATATGTCTGTATGTTGAATTCTCTGCCAAATGGTGCAGATCCCTCCACATGTGCTATCTGCTGCACCCCAGCTTGATTGACTACCTGGTAACATCCAATTGCCCAATTGTGAGGATTCAAATTCTGGTAATTTAGTTTCCTGTAACATTATGATGTCTCGCCTTTAACTCTCTCTCACAGCCTATTAGTGAACTCTTCCTCTTAAGCACCCAGTTGATGCCCTCTGCAGATTCTAAATGACTACCTTCATTTGGATTTGGCACGAGTGTTGGCTGTTGCTGAGGATATAAGAGGCGATTCTTTACGTTTCTTCTGCTTTTCTCCACCTCCCTTATATGCAAAAGTCTCATTTCTAGACCCTCTTGTATACTATGGGTAATAAAATGATGTAGTTCTACGAAATCTTGGTGTATGGCAGCCAGATTATCAACTGGCTTATTTTCTCTCTCACATTCATAAGCCCAGCTTTGGTCCTGTGAGGGTATCAGCATTGCAATTGGAGTGACTTCAATAAGTTGCTCCTCCATGCTATTATCTATGTTTTCCAGGCAATTCGACTCTAGCTCCCTTATTTGTCTTATCACAAGTTGTTTGCCTTCTCCAATTGGGTCTGGCTCTTTATCTTTATTTTCTCTTCATTGTTCTCTCCTCTTATTTCCTCCTGTGCAGGTCCATCAGGTTTCTTTTCACTGCTTTCTTCCCTTGTTTCCTTATGTGAGGATCCGTGAGTCTCGGAGGATTCTCCTTGGTTCCTTAACAATATTTTTGCCTTTTCTTTCCTCCTTCTTGCCACATTATGGTTCTTAAATTGTCCATTCAGTAGTTGTGCCAACGGTTGAATCTTTTTGTATCACTTCTAGCCCTTTTCCTTTGGAATCAACACAATTATCCATTGTCTTTCTCACCCAGACCTCTTGTGTTTTCCTCGTGCACGGGGCGCCTAAATGATCAAAATATGCACATGTTGCGCACCACATTGGGAGGGATTCCCATCTAATTGGGATGCATCTAACAGTGTTCATGACATCTATAAATTCCACCGCTTCAAGAATCTCCTGCATTAGGTCAATCTATATGCAAATCTGCGGTGCTTCTGATATTTTATAGTCGATGCCAATGAACTTTCTCAGTTGCCCATAAATTTTCTTGAGAAGATTTTCTTCTTAGTGCACTGGATTCAGGCCACCTGCTGATAACCAGCACACATATGGAAGTGATCTTGTTCTGTTAGCTCCCATTTCTGAAAATGAATTTGATGCCCACCTACATCGATGTCTCCCCTCTTAAGAACAAACTCAGCTGAGGCTCGATCAATACATTCCAGGGCAAAAAATGGTTTCTGCATCCATTATATTCTGAAGAAGCCAATCAGTCTTTTTATTCTTCTCAACTGATCTCTCACTCTTGGGAGATCAATATCGTGATTGCATCTTCCTATCACTACACATTCCTCGAACCACTTCATCTTGTTCCTAAAATTTGAGTTAGAGATCAGGGTCTTACCAACTGATCGGGACGCCGAGGTCGAAGTCGCGGGGCTCGCCACTCTCTCCATCGATTGCCTTTCCGGGTGCTTACGTCCAGGAATTAGAAAATCTTCAACCCGAACGTAGTCCCCTTCAAACACAAGATTTTCAGCGTCGGCCCCAAGACTCCGTACCTCCACCATCAATCGATAGAGCTTCTCATTGAATACTTTAGACTCCGATTCCTTTGCCATCATTTAACTGTTAACTGTCAAATCGTCTCCCATGGACCTCGTATTCAAATAATCTCAAGAGTATGCTAATCACTTTCTTAATCTGCAGCATTAATCGAAATGCTAATCTCTTCTCTAATCTCTCTATTCATATTTAATTGTTCCTCATGGTGTCAGCCGAAACCCTAATTCATCTACATCGCGCTCAACCTAGCCCCCGCCTCCATCCCTTTTCTGTACAACCTTCATTTTGATTAGAAGGTTCATATCCCCAGATTGATTTGCAGCAGGGCTTCAACATCCAATTGAGGTTTTCCTACAGTTACAACCCATTGTCCAATCAGTAGATACGTTAGTTTTGAGCTTCCAATCCAATGATGCGGAGCTTTCCACTTTGATTTTCTTACATTTCTTAATTTTGGTTAGTCTGATGCTTTTCATCCACATTGAACTGTAGTTTTCTAATTTAGAAAACTATATGATGCATTGAGAACTGCAAAAAGCTCTGTGTCCTTCTGCCTTGATTGAATTTGTTTGTTTATAGCATTTAATTTGATCGTCTAAGCTAGCTATTGCTTCTGTGAATTTATCTCCATTTGCTTAGTGTAGTTTGCAACAATTTTAGCTCTTCTTCAAAGGGTTTCCTTATTCCCATCGCTTTTTACTTGTTTCAACTCCATTTGCAATGCATACTTCCCTTTCTTCTCTATCTCCATGACACATTCATTTGCTTCAACTGCATGCTGCAACTTTTTGCTATAAATCTTCCTTATGGTTCTGCAGGGCATCCACTTTTTGCAGTGCATTAGAGAGCTTCTCATCCAGCTCATGATTTTCATTCTCAGCATTCTTCTTGTTCAAAGGACTACTTCCTAAAAAACTTAGTAGGTACAATTCAAACTGTTTAAAACTTAGTAGGTACAATTCAAACTGTTTGGGCCGCTATCTTAGTTTATATATACAAGTGGTTGGCGCTTGGTTAGCTAGCGGGCAAGCAGAGTTGGCTCCTTTGCACTGCTTAGTGCCCGCCAGATCGTATTCGGAACCAACCAAACGAATGCTAATTTACGAATGTGAAACAATTAAAGTTGCAGCAATGAAGTAACTATTGTTTGTAATGTAGACACCATTTGGTAAAGTGTTGGCACTGTGAATGATATTGATTTTAATATATGATGTTGCTCCCGAAAGCAAATAAATGCAAATCTGACCTGGTAATTTAACTGTTTAGAACAACGCTTAAGCACTTATCATTTATCTGGACAATGAAAGAGAAATGCCAACACTCTGTACATTTGTTAAAACAGGTCATTAATGATGCACTTCTTGAAACTGAGTCCGTGCCGTTATGTTTCTAGCATAGAAACAACCAGGCCCATAAGGCGGCACCATTTGTCGTGAATTTTCATCTGCCATGTCCAAAATGCGGACTGGCACTCTGTGCTCCATTTGACTGACCAGTCATGATTATTGTCCATCGCCAATTCTCGTAAAAGGCAGATGATTGTTTCAAGGTCTAGTATATACCAAAAGTATTCAGCTTGGTCTAGGTGGCTGCATAGCTCCTGTCGACTCGTTGGAGTCGGCCACAGTTCTTCATAGAACCCTCGATGTATGGCCATGTAATGACGTTTGTCCTGCGACATGACCGTTGCCCTGGTTGGAACATTGGATATCATGTACAATCTGTTGGATCGTGCTTTTCCGACATGGGAGTCCACGGAATTCTATATTCGATCATGTAAACGTCGTTGTCGAGGTTTAGTGGTCGTGTCTCTGTTGCAGTGAGGAGGATCTCTCCCTATTCTCATTCCCATGCAATGATTGCGTCTTGTTCGGTACGATCCGCCACTGGCAGGGATTTACATCACCTGGCATAATGCACCGTCCCTGCTATCATGAAGATATATTGTAAGAATACAGTAAAGATGCAGGTCAGCAAATTTATAGACTGAAAGAAGAGGATATGAGCGATATATTTCTTGGCTTTAGTAATGGGCCTATCAAACTTCAAGAACCAAGTTGGTTTTTCTTGGACCGCAATAATTGGATATGTGGAGAACGGTCTTGGTCAGAAAGCGTTGGACTGTTATCAACTAATGCAATCAGAGGGCATTTTGCTAAATGCAGGGATCTTGAATGAGGCAGAAGTTTTCCTTGAGAATGGATTATGCTCTCGATCTAAAGGACCATGTATAGCGATTGCTCAGTGCCTGCAAAACTTTTGGGAAACTTGAAATAGGAGAAAAGTGTTCTTGGCGTGTCATTCACCTCAATCCAGAAAATGGAGCTGGCTATGCGCTCATGGCAGACATTTATGTCAATGTTGGTAGGTTGGATGATGCAATTAGAAAAGAGAAATTATGAAGACCCCAAGAAAGGAAAGGACCCATGAGAGCTTCCATGCGGGGGATGGAAGCCACACGAATTCATTGTCAGTGACAACTAAAGTCTTCAGTATTGAGCACTAACATGAGCTTTAATTTGAAGCATGTATCAAGAAGAGTGGGGGATGGAAGTCACATGAATTCATTGTCAGTGACAATTAAAGTCTTGAGTATTGAGCACTAACATGAGCTTTGATTTGAAGCACGTATCAAGAAGAGTATGCGTCATTGTAGATGCACTCCTTTTTGGGATAGTTCTCATAAGGTGCTAAGAAGGAAGGAAGGAAGGTGTATTTTTACGTCGTAGCACAAGCCAGCATCCCTTAGGACATACGACGGCACATGGCATGGAAGCAACGTTTATATCACATCAGAGGGGCAAAAGAAAAAAACTTGGAAGTCTGCAATGTTGGCCCAGAGCAAAGAAGTTGTTCAGGTGAGGGACTCTTGGGAGAGTAATTGGCATTGCAACATGAAATTACCTCCAGCATGAAATAGAAGAATTTTGACAGGAGGATACAAGTATTACCTCTATTTCATGCCAAAAAAGATTGTAGTACACGCTTGAAGTTTGAACCCAGAGAAGGGAGGGGCTTCATGCGAAGAAGCAAAAGGGAGGTAATAATAATGAAAGAGGAGTAGTATTACCTGGCTGAGTAATGGGTTGCAATATGCTGCATGTATAAGAGCACATTTCTAGACGGAGCTTTTCAGGTCCTGGAAATATCATACAGCTTCTATTGTTATTCGATTTTTTGTTCGTAAAGTAGTAGTAGTAGTAGTAGTAGTAGTAGTAGTAGTAGTAGTAGTGGAAGCCGCCTTCACCAGCATATACTGGTATGACTGCTAGCAGATTACCTGCTTAACTTGGTAGACATCGTAGACCTCTTTCCTGATCTTGCTGGCGAATTTTCAGCACCAGCCTGAACTCTACAGGCAACACAAACCTTCAGCTGAGCAAGGGTTCTCCTAGGTGCCGCTGGACTCTCCACGGGCTCTTCCAGGTGCCGCTGAGCTCTTGATACCCTTGTTGAGCAGAGCAAGACCAGTCCGCCCTTCTCTGTGGACTCGCCGACCTCAACGTCAGCTCCTCCATGGCAAACCCCTAACACTTTGGTTTTGCTATCTTCTACGACTAATCTTCCTTATTTTTTTTTCCCTCTCTCCTATGTCTTCAACACTATATGCTCACCTTTTATAAGACTTGCTATCCCTTATTTGGAAGTCATGTGCTAATCACATGGGTGTGACCACGTTACCATACTCATCCTTCCTAGTCTTATGTCACACGCTAATTCCCCTTACACGCGCACTCTTGCATTCACCTTATATCCATTTTAGACTTAATAACATTCTCGCATTGATATATGATGTTGTATGCAACACCACTGACTCTCATTGTAGTAGTCTTTAGTCAATCTTGCCAAAGTGGCATGATATCCCACATGATTCCCCTTTGGCGGGACATTTTGGAGTCGCGCAGACAGTGGAACTCATCAGTTGAGATTTTTGGTGGCCCTCCTTGGAGAAGACAGTTGAAGCTTTTGTTCGCTCTTGCGACACTTGTGCTCGGGCTAAGGCTCCTCGGCACCTACCTCATGGATTGCTCCATCCTCTGCCAATCCCTGATGGGCCTTGGAAGAGCATCTCAGTAGACTTCATCCCAGAGCTTCCCCGATCTCAGGGATATGATGCCATCCTGCAGACTCCATTCTTCACAGTTTATGGTTTGCATCCTAGGCCATCTTTCCTACCCGACCTAGCAGGCTCGGTTAATCCCAGTGCCAAGTCTCATCTTGACCAGTTGCAACAGATTAGAGCCCAGCTTCTAGAGCATCTTCAACAGGCTCAGGCAGATTATCAAAAGTTTGCAGATCGGCATCGCCAAGTGGCACCTTCTTTCCAAGTGGGAAATTTGGTATGGCTTCTTCACAAGGGCTTGCCCACTAAGCGACCATGTGCCAAGCTTGACTACCGTCAACTTGGACCTTTTCGCATTGAAGCGCAAGTCAATGATGTTGCCTACCGCTTGAAGTTGCCACCTTCAGTCAAGCTGTACCCTGTCTTTCACGTGTCGCTTTTGAGCCCTATGAAGCTAACACCATTCCCGGCCGAGTTCCTCCTCCACCTCCTCCTCTAGAGATTGATGATCATGAAGAATTCGAGGTTCGGGAGATTCTAGACTCTAAACTTTCTCAACATCGACTATACTATTTGGTCGATTGGGAAGGTTATTCTCCTGCAGACTGCACTTGGAACCTGCAGAGAATCTGGCTAATGCTCCAAAAAAGCTTGTCGTTTTCCATCAGCGCTACCCAGAAATGCCAAGATCATCTACTGCAGCTCCTCGTGCACCCACTCGTCGCCGCCATAGGAGGGGGATGGTGTGATGACCTTGCATACGAATACCACATACGATCATCACACAGGAATACGGAAAAGAAAAGGTAGTTGCATTAGGCAAGGATTGAACTTGTGACATCATAGTTATGAGTCATGCACCTTTGCCAATATGCTACTACTCATTTCTAATAAGTATCATAGTTATGAGTCATGCACCTTTGCCAATATGCTACTACTCATTTCTAAGAAGTATCCTCCAATGTATTTCTTCTATGCTCTAGTTTCTGAAATGTTCTAGAATTTTATAGAAGCCACTTTCTGGAACATTCCAGAAGGTATGTGCATGTGCGACACTTGGCACAATCCCGTGCATCGGAGTGGCGTGATCCAGACCGTTGGTCTCTAGGTTGGCCCATATAAATAGAGGCCACTCATTCATGTCGGACCATTCCCGTTCAATGCCAGTCTTGAGCCTTCTAGGCGCTCCTCTTATATTCCAGTCCGACTTCGGACGCTTGTACTCCTGATTCACCATTATATATATATGATTCTGTTGATTCTTTGCGAGTGTTTTCATGTATTTCTTGCGTATTTTCCTTGTTCTTTGAGTATGTTCATGACACATGCAGGATCAATTGACATTGAATATGTCTCGGAAGGCGGAGACCCTGTGCAGATAAAGAAAGAGACGCTTGAATTTGCTGCACCAAAAAAGCAGAACAAACAATTTGCCATAACATTGATGGAAGAGGTTGTTCAAACAGGGAAGGAGTTAACTAAAATCATTAAGGATGTGGAGGAGAAGAAATTGAATATCATGCAGGGCATTCAAAATTTGATTGACGCTCTTGTTAACAAGTTGTAAAATCAGCTTTCCATTGTATTCACAACTAGCTTCAGGCCATAGTAAAACTTTCTATTTTATAACTTCATTATTACTAGCTACCAATTTTATCGATTCATGTCCGTGCTTTATCGCCTGTATGAACTCTACATTTGTGAATCCATGAGATATTTTGTTCATGCTACTGCTAGTTCTAGTGGTAACACACTAGTTCCATCAACTATTGGTCTCGAGTTCGAGACCGCCCAGAATCGCACTATGAACTGTTGGGTGTCAAAACCCAACAGACGCAATGTAAAGTGGTTGGGGGCAGGGCCCAACAAAGCAATGTAGTGTGGTGTGTGGTCACATGTCCAGTTGGATGCTGCCTAGTGGTGTGACGTTAAAATAGTATTTATCTATCTATCTTATATTTCACTGTTCAAAAGGTGTAGGGCATCCATTTCTTTTTTA
This sequence comes from Isoetes taiwanensis, assembly GCA_021234155.1. Taxonomy (NCBI): domain Eukaryota; kingdom Viridiplantae; phylum Streptophyta; class Lycopodiopsida; order Isoetales; family Isoetaceae; genus Isoetes; species Isoetes taiwanensis. Next base: position 294,263 of record JAJEKV010000179.1, read on the forward strand.
ATGTCTCTATTTCTAAAGTTTGACAAGGAAGATAGCTGTATACTTCGATCTTCGCCTGGTGGAGCACTTCATTTACTAGTTTTATTAGTTGCTTTCCACTTTCATGACCTGTACCTGCATAATCACGCTCAGTTGCATCCACAGACATAATTCATTGGGGTGCGTATTTCATGAGACACAGTTGCAAGAAACTATAACAAGGTGTGTTTCAAATACACAGCTCACTCCTAGATACATTCAAACAATTTATTGGAAAATTAACCTTGATAAACATCCCTAGGTTCTGCTTGTCAACCTTAGATTTTATTCAATTATACATTCGATTTCTTTATCTGTCCCTTATGGTGAAATAATATGTTGTCAAGGCCTGAAACCTACTGTTAAAGGAAGGAAGGAAGGAAGGTGTATTTTTACGTCGTAGCACTAGCCAGCATCCCTTAGGACATACGATGGCACATGGCATGTGCTTGCAATCCCCCTTCGAGGAGCACCGCCCCCTACAAGGATACTGGGGGCCAAAGGTCCTAGGATGCCAAGATCCTAGTGAGGTTCGAACACGAGACCTCAATGTGCTAGACGAGTGGACTAACCACTAGGCTAACACGACCGGAAGGTGTATACTATAAGGACAGAATACTATAAGGAGTCTTCTGATAACCAAGGCGTATACTATAAAGACAGATACTGTAAGGAGTATTCTGATAACCAAGGCGTTGTTGGACCTTTTCCAAATCTTTGTCAATTTCCCTTTTACATATGCATGCTTAAAACATTTCTGATCTTGCACACAAAGCTATGGCTGGTATCGATTATTGTTTTGGACTGGAGATGGCTCAGCCATCAGAATATTGTTTCTTGATTGGACATGGCTCAATCATCCATGTCTCAATTTTTCTGTAGAACAATGCTTGGCAACTCAAATGGCTACAAGTGCCTCGAAAATCTAGTCTGTGCTAGACAATCCTTTTTTGCATGCAGGGTTCTAGCTAGCAATTAGAAGGTCCTCTTAGATGGTATGTAAGGTGGCTTCATTGTAGCAATGATAATGTTAGCTCATGAAGCGGGTCAATTATATTTGGCGAGACAAATCAAAGCAGAGATTTGCCTTGGTATTCTTATGTATACGTTGTTATCAGGGATGCAGACCTTGTTGTCAGGGATGCGCTTTAGGCTGGTATTCTGAGTCCTGGTAGTCTTTTCCTTTTACCCTGCGGCATTATGAGTTGACAGTGTTTCTTTCTGTATGTGGATACTTTAAAAGGCCAGCCTTTCTGTTATGATAAATGTGGTTGTGCACGCAAATACATTTATATGCATGTTCTACTTCAAGAGGCCGAGCATCCTAAAGTTGTCTTTATATTTGTAATCCTAATTATGGCATCCAGGAAATGACTGTCTTTCCAAAGCCTTTGGGCTTTAGAGTGCTGAGAGAGCTTGTTGTATCATCTTAAGACATGACTATTGTATCGTGCATGGTTCTTGCTTTGCTATGCATTCCATTGCTTCTATAATTTTTATAGTATCTCAAGGAAGGTTCTTCATGGCAGAAGCATCTAATCTGTTTTCATTGCTGAACTATGACCAAAACCAGGTGGTACGCAACCTATTTCGATGGACCAAGGGGATAATGTACGCTAATTATTATGAGCGCGTATTGCTGAATGGAGTACTCTCCATACAGAATGTTTTGTTCTTCTGGTGTGCATATTAGTTCTAATTGAAAAGCTTTATGCATTTCAGGTATTGAGTCTTTCTCAAAAGTAGGTGACTCTATTTACTTTTAGAGGAAGGATGGCTCTTTAGAATTGTATATAATCTGACTTATCTCAAGCACGTTCACATGGGATGTTGCAAATCTTATTCTAGTTCAAATTGTTTCTCCATGGAGCTCATATAATCCACTGTTTAATGTTACTCTCAGCTTTAAAGCTGCACAGGTCACCAATTCCTTGTCTAGCAATAAGAAATTAAGTTATTTACTGATAGAAAGTTTTTTGAAATGCAGGAGAACAAGGTTTGCAACACAACAGGTGCAAACATATACATAAGAATACCTCAAATGCATTAGTAATTTATCATCTGCAAGATGGTAAACTCTTGATTGTAAAAGATATTCAGAAAATTAATCTACATTTTCAAGGTCACTCATATAGCTTCATACATTAGCTGTGAAGTTTGTAAAAGTCATACATACAAAACATTCAGCTTCATGGACAACTTATCATAACATGTATAACTTGATCAAGCTTGGGATGTGTTGGTGCCTTGAATCAAAGCTTAAAACCTAAGAGTCATCTATGAAAATGGTTGCAATCCAGTGACTTACTTATCCACCAAGTTGATTAGTCAACAATCAGTGATTATAGCAAGATCCGATTACTATCAGTGCACATACGTACTCATTCACTATGTGACACTCTCTGACTGATGGCCAGATTGTGCAGCAATTAATTCGTTCTTTTTGTTGCAATTGCATTCTTGTAAGACAAGATCATGTGTCCTGTTTTGAAATAATGCCCTTGCAATGGCATTGCGTCTCTCAAAAGCCCCCCCACAATCGTTAATGCTCTCTTGCAAGCAAGGTACTGTGTTCATCCCATCCATTTTCTAGAGTATGTTCCTTCATCAGTCAAGTTCGTTCCATGTACTTTGTAAATACCATATTAACGATATCTTGAGGTCTCAGATTGTTGGCTTTGAGCTGGTACACTGTTTTCACTTGTACGCCTTCTCTTCTGTTCCCTTTCATAATCAATATATTGCAACAACTCACTTTTTGCCTCTGAAGCCCAGAACTCATCAAATCCATCAGCATGGATAATGCATATGTTTTGTAACACCAAACATGCTGAAACAACCGATGCCACATTAGCTAGGTCCATGTCGTTCCTCTTCAAGAGAATTTTGAACCTCGCTTTTAGCCTTCCAAATGCTTGTTCTGCTGGCATACGCATGCTGGATTGAACATAATTCCAATAGTACTGTTCTCTGGTCAGTCCATCGTTTGATTCTTTAAAAGGACTCAGCATGTAAGCACGCGGAGGATAAGCAGCATCCCCTACAAGGTTGAAACAAGGTCTAATCATGAATGCTTCCAAGCCATCCAAGATCAAAATCCCAAATTGTACAGTCCCTAGACACTATAAGTTGTAACAGGATAGAATGAAAGCCTTTTCTGTTGTAATATTCTTGTGGATAAAATTTGGATGCAATGATAGGAATGTGGCTACCATCCACTGCCCCAACAACAAAAGGAAGACCCCAGATACTCTCAAACTCGTTTGCCATCTTCTTTATGCGTTCTATAGATGGCCAAGTGATGTACATTTTCTTAAGCACAATGTTGACACTGTTTGCAAAATCAAGCACTGCTTCCTCCACTGTGGCATATCCCACATGAAATGAATCTGTAATTTCTATCAATGTATCACCAGTTGCCAATCTTGTTAGTGCAATCATAATCCTTGTCTCAACTGGTGTCCCTGGCCTAAACCTTGTATCTTGCTTCAGCATTAACGGCCCCAATACTTCACATAGGTAAGAAAATGTCCTCTTAGAAACACGGAACCTTCTTTTAAATTCACTGTTGGAATAGACATTGATCAATACTTGGTCCAGACCACAACCTCTATTGAGACCTCTGTCATATGTCCAAAGCCTCCTCACAACATCTTTCCGTGTTAAACTAGTAAATTCAGCAAATAATAGCATGATAGTTTAAGCCACTTGTAGAGTTGTACACAATTAGCAATCGAGTCTTGAAGCATCATATGAAGAATTGAATTTGAAAAATTAGAAGCTTGACAATTAGTCTCTTCCTCTATATAGCACAAATAGCACCAGCAGCCTCAGAATTTGCATTTCCATTTGACTCAGAGTTTGTATCTTCTTCTCTAACACTATCACTCACCATGTCTGATGTAACACTCCCGTGTTACCACGGCTTCCAGACATCAAACATAGGTCAAAAAAGTCGGGACATAGGTGGAAGTGTCATCCTAGGTGTCAAAAATGCCACTAGGTAAGAAATAATTAAAATTATAGAACTAAGTGACACGTGTCACCATTAAGCCCTAAACCCTAGGAAACCTTCTATCTTGAGCCAGCCTTCTCCAAAATGCCTGATCTTGCACTCATTCAAGCAAGCTTGAGGAGCTGGTTTGATCTAAGGCGACATCAAGGCGATTGGAGTTGTATTTGCAGACGTATAGGCGCTGCTAAGGCGCTTATACCCAGACACTCTAGGTTAGCCTTAGTTGTGAAGTTTAGTGTAGGGAAACTAGAACTTAAACCTGGAATCAACTCTGTTGCCACAGGCATCAGCGCCCATCAAGGGTAAGGGGAGAGGAGCTTTTGACAATTCCTAGCCTTAGTAGAGCATAGCAAGGTTAGTTTACTCACATCAGTATGTATGGTTGATTGAATTACTGTTGTTGATGGCTTGGGATGCCTCCCGAATTTCAAGTTAAGTTTCAGTTACTTAGATGGAAAGGGATTTGATTGTAAACGGTATTTCAATTTAGTAGAGGAATGATTAAGAAACGTGAACTTAGTTAAGCTTTGAACTAGATGAATGGTTAAAGCTTATTTTGAAAGGGCAATTGGATTCTAGGAGGTAAGCTGCTTGCTCTGTGATCTTCTAGAATCCTAGGAAGTAGCATAGAACCTTTTCGACCTGCAGACCAGGGGGACCTGGGTCTGAGTGTGGTGTCAGGGGCTTCATGATGTGGCTTACCCTTACTAATGTTAGCGCAAGGACATGGCTACGAGGAGACGGGATAGGGGGGGTGAGAGCCCTAGGCCGGTCGTGAGTGGTGTGCCGTGGCTGGATTGCATGGTAGGGGACCTCCTGACGGGGAACGGCTGGTGGTATGAAACACCAAGAGGGCCCGGCACAAAGTTAAAAGTCGCTGTGAGGGGACACCCTGGGTTGGTGGTCTCACCGCCGCTCTGCTAACATTGCGTAAGTTGAACTCTTAGAGGGTCCTGGTCCTGCTGGGACCATATGGCTCTGCTCCGAAGAATGGGGTGTCTAGAGGGTTCAGGCATCTCGGGATCCTCAACATGGGACCGCCCTGGCATTGCTCGATGGATCCTATGCTGAAAGTGTCTGCAGGAGGGGCGGATGGATGCAGACCCTCGACCTTCCTAACCATGGGCCTAGCCTTGCCTGGATAGTCATCTCTCATTAGACCTGGAGAGCCCGAAACCTGTGACTTCCCACTGGGACTAACTGGAGCCTTAGATAGGGCAGTATGTTAGTCTCTCCTTTATAGGCGCACTCTGATGGCTTGTGGGTTGCCATATATGTTGTTTGGATACTGACGTGTTCTTGTTGTTGCCATGATGACAGAGTGGGGGTCAACGAGGTGTCCCGGCTCAGCATGTCCGGGAGAGCGCTCTGGCTACCGCCTGATGGCGGCAAGTGGGGTGGCTCCTTCCCGGCGTGTTCCACTTGGTATCAGAGCCATACGGTCTAGAGTGACCTTGGGCCACCTTGTCAATTTCCACGACTCCGAGCATTCACAGGAGGTGACGCTCAATCTTAATGAGAGGACGGTTTCTATAATTAGGGCATGTGCTTGTTAGCTAAGTGAGACCGTTAGCAAACCCTAGGAAGTCCGCGATAGTTAAAATCCCATAACGACGCTCAGTTTATTGCAGGAGAAGACTTAGGGTCGGGGTCCCGGTATTGACCGTCAGTACCTTACTCGGTAGTGAGGCTATGAGTCAGAAGGGGGTTAATAGTAGGATTTAAGTGGGTTTAATTAATTCATAGCCAAAATGTGTGTCAGTATGACAGCTGTTGGGGCAGATAGGCACTTTGAGCAGAAAAAGAAGGTTTTGACAAAAAAGGGCAAAATTTTGAGAAGAAAAGGGGACAAAAGAGGCAAGCGCTCGCTCTCACCGCACAAGCGCGGTTGCTCTACGAGATACCCGCGGTTTGGCACCCAACGCGAGCGACATACCATATTTCTCAAAATATAAGTCAGAATTAAGCAAGAAAGGTGTCAATCAATTCCTCTCGAGAGATGCGGTTCGACTACACCCTTGCATGATTTGGGCAAAAGCACGTGGAAATCTGGTCGATGTCGCCCTCACCGCGATACCGCTGGCGTCCTGCGTGGGCCACCCGCGCTTTGAAGGGACAAAGCCAAGAAGCGACCCCTATATTTCGCAAAATATGTCTCCAAACTAAGTGTTAATGGGCTTCTGCAAACCACCCCGACGAGATACGCAACAAGAAGTGAGTCTTGCATGATTTGGAACAATGCATGAAGAGAAATAGCGAAGCGCTCACCCTCACCACGCGCTCGCCGTCTCCGCTGTGGGCCATCGGCGAAGAGCGGACAAAGGCGAAGCGGGGTCTTGTTCAACCCAAACTCTAACTTTAACCTTCACTTATAAATTTTACAACACCATCTAGTGCTTATACATATGTTAAGAGGGTCACACAAGGAGGATTACGCCACCCTATGTGAACCCTAAAAAAAACCTCTATCTATAAAAGCACGAAAATGGCTTCAGTTGTAACCTAATTTTCCACAGGCTTTTCTCCCTAGCCGTAAGGCGATCTCTTAACTTTATTGTTAACTCTTCTCCAAATTTTCTTCTATCAAGGCGTCAAGCACTATGGTGAGAACCAAGGGGCCCGGATCCTTGGCAAGGAAGGCTATTGAAGATAGGGCTAAATCTTGGAAACTTGATGCCCTAAATTTGGGTATCATGGAGGCAGAAAAGTTAGAACATTTCATTATATACGTTTATGAGTTAAGAGAGAGAATGGTAGACTCATCTGGATCTATAAGAGAGCTCCCTTTGGGCATCACTGCGGAGGACTTGGACTGGGCCTCACATGCTGGAGAAAAGATGGCCCTTAATCAGATGACTTCTGAATGTTACATGGATAAGTGGAAGGAGATACATAGGAGGGTTCAGCAAGCAGTTCAACAACAAAGGGAGGTAGACACTGAGATCACCCTCTATTTGGAGTATAACCCCCAAGGTATCTCTCTGGTTCGTATTACTAACTGGTATAAAGGATGGTATGAGGCTACCACTGATCTATTGCCAAGGATGACACTTTAGAAAGAGTACTATGACCGAAGGGCCAAGGCTTACTATGAGAAGTACCCAAGGGACCAAGGATCAGGTAAGGCTCCTGCTAAAAAGCCTAGGGTCCCATATTGCCACTATCGCACAACAGCAGCAGTCAGATCAGGAAGAGGTTAGCTCTTCAGAGGGCAGTCCTCCCCCCATAACTCCTGAAGTATTAGCAAAAGCAGTAGTAGGGGGCTCTTAAAAAAAAAAGCAGGCTAGACCCGAGAAGAGTAAACCAAAGCCTAGCATGGCAATTGGGGCCCTGAAACTTAAGAAAGCCCCAAGGATGAAGAGAAAGAAAAGCCAGGTTCCTCCCGAGCAAAGAAGAAGGTATAGAACCGGAAGTAGGGCCTTGAAAGAAATCAAGAAATATCAACATGACCCAGGACTGTTGATCCCAAAAGCACCCTTTGCCTGGTTGGTTAGGGAAAAAAGTGCAGAATTCAAGTGTCCAAATGCGCAGAAAACAAAGATCGGCACTTTTACACTCTAAGAGGCTGCTGAATTGGCGCTCACCAGGCTAATGGAAGATGCTAACTTGTGCGCCATTCATGCAAAACGCATAACCATCATGCCGAAAGACATTCATCTTGCAAGGAGAATCAGAAGACAGCAAGTTTTTGGTGATGATGCCAAGAGTGTCGGCTTTGCTTGGTGAAGTGCCAAGATTTTGTATTGCACTTTAAGCCTTTGTAATAAGATTCGATTTTTGTGTTTTAATAAGGATTTTCTCGTCCGATACTTGTTATGTACTATGTTTATGCACAGAAATCAAGTTTTGACCTGAAACCCTAATTTTTGAAAATTATAAATAGGGCAAGGGTAACTCATTTTTCACTATTCTTCCTACAATTTCACTCCTCCTGGAACAGGCGATTTTTGCTTCAATGGCTCCAAAACTATCTGCAATCCCCTTTTCTCAATGGTACAAGGCCACTGAGCACATCTACCCCGATGTGGAAGGCAGACGAGATCCTGCCCATGTGCCAACCCCGTATTTCTCTCCTAGGCACCATGAGGGAGTATGGAGAGTATGCCCCTTGGATGCAATGGCAAGGAGCCAATGTTGTACCCTATTTGCAGACTATTCCTGGTAAAGATCAGAAGTTTGTAAGCTAGGAAGCAATTAGAAAGGCACTAGGGGATAATCGGATAACCAGGAACGTCCGCAGTAGAATGCAAAGGACGTCAAGAATCATACAACACCAGAATGACTATCTCTTTGAGGAAGAGCTAGCATTAGCTATATGCATGACTCGCATGCAAGGAATTCCGGCACAGCCGTTGCAGCAGATAGTCCGAGTGACCCCTGAACCGGAAGATGAAGAGGACTATGACAGTTGCTCCTCAAATGATGAGGAGGAAGTGGGCCAAATTTTGACCAAGACGGAAGAGGAGCAGGCTTTGGAGCTACAGGGTAGCCTTTCTGAAATCCGAGTGACGAGGACCCCGGCTATACTTCAAGGGTTTACTTCTCTTCCTTCTGTTCTCATGAATGGCACCCCCTATGTAAGAATGGATGATTTACTTCAATTAGAAGAGATGAAGCAAAAAGGGGCAAATGAAAATATGATTTTGGATGGATTACGGGAGTGGGTTGATAGCACAGACAACTTTTTCGTGGATGAGGATGATGTTTTGTTAGGACGAAAAGCAGAGGATGGTCAGACATTGTCTATGGAAGAAAGCTACAGACAGATGGTGGCCCTTTCTGCACAGGACCCCATACCTTCGCAACAAGAATTTATGGCTTTCCAAGCATCACTAAATCTTCCTAAGACTACTAAATTGGATGAGTATCTGAAACATATGACAGAGAGACCGGAAACTTCGGCCCTGGAACAGATTCTGACTTCGTCAAGGAGTATGACTTGACTATTGAGAGGGAAGACATTCTATCATCCATGGCCTGGAACGAGAGAAGAACAAGATACCCAGGCATTCTGACCCAAGACTATCCCATGCTTTCATGCATAGGTATTATTGTTTTGTCAAATCTGTTTACGGTAGATTTTGATAATTATCTCTATTTCTTGAGGGCTTTGTCTGTGGCACGAGGCCACCAGCCTGGACATCACTCCACCAGACAGATGTGTTCTATACGCTCAATAGGGCGGGCATACTTTGGTGACTACGCTGGCAGGCTGCGCCAGGTAGCACTGAACACCATTGTGTCGATAGCAGCCGATGTACCTGCTGAGCAGATGATTCCGGCTTTGCAAGGGATTACACCCCTAGACACTATGGACTTACTCGGATGCCCTGTTACAGCAGAGCAGATAATGGTGCTAAGAATAGGAGGACATTCTCAAGCATATTCGTTGTTACTCAATCCTGGCCCTTATTTCATATAACCTTATATTTCATACATACGGTTTATGAACAGTGACAGTCATTATAACCTAAGATTCTAACCATTGAAAACATGTATATAAAAAGTTTATACTGTATTATATCGAAAGTTTCATCATGCATAACGCAGCTTCATTCTGTATATACAACATGCTACACACTTCCAAGAGGCCCATTCTTCAGCAAGTTTTTCACCTGAGGGATTTCTTTTCTGAGCAAAGCTATGCCAAAACTAATCCTTTCACGAAACAGTACATATGCTTTAGCAGGAACGACATTCAGGAACGACATTCAGCTTCAATTCTTCCAAAACTTCTGACACAACATTTTCAAAATTTGTAACAGCTATGGCAAGTTCGTTTACCACCCTAACCAATGACTTATACAGAACATCCATTTCCCTATCCAGACATTCTTGAAAAGCATATATTTCAGCAGCTGATATCTCTCTTGGAGATTCATTCACCTCTACTTCACTATCAACTTTCATATCTTCTGCTTCCTCAGACTTACCTGCAAAAAGCACAAACATAACATGAAAATCTGGATTACTAGAATAACAAAAACTCATAACTACACCTTAATCTACAGCACATTCCCTATCATGGTAGCCAAGATCTATATAATCTGGTAGTTCCCCTCTCAAATCTAAATGTTCTTGATCATCTTCGGTAGCCACATCAGCAGTTTCATAGATTTCTTCATCAAAATCAACCGGAGGTTCTTCCTCATTTTCTGCCAACTCTGCTTCAACATCCCATATCCTCCTCCTCCGTGCACCTATATGCTCAACAGGTACAATGCCTGGAGGAGTATTAAACAGCACATGTCTAACATCTGCTTGGGATGCTCGAATAGGATCTAAGGTTAGACGCCAAGCGGCCTCAACCCGAGTCTAAGATATAAAGGCAGAATTCAAAGGAAGAACCCATGCAGAAGAAAGTATAAATTTATCAGTTCTTAACATCCTCGTAACCGTCCCAACCAGACTGCATGTAAACCTCCTCTTTTCATGGCAATAGACAAAATGTTTTGCCCGGGCTAAAATGTTTCTGTTGTCTAAAGTAACACACCCTTTATCTCCCCAACTCCATACAAAGCGTAAAGCTCCTTACCTCTTTTTTATCTTTCCGATGTAATTTTTTCATATGGCACCTGAAATAGAGTTTGCCGAAGTCCTTCAAGCAATAACCGACCATTCCCTTGAAACAGTGAAGCCTGGAATTTCTCAGAGCTCGACACAAGATTACATCTCCGGGAGGTTTTCTCTGGTCCCATCCTAAGTAAGATTTCAATCTCTTGTTTACTACCACAGGCCCTTTAGCAGCAATCCTCATCACGCTTTGAATATGAAGATGATCTAAGCAAGAACCACGTTCCTGGCTCACAACTCCAGCCAAACATTGCTCGTCTAGAAACTTACAGCACCTTACATAAATTTCGTCACTGATATCTTCACCGGTAATCCCGACTGTTACACTAACATCTATATACCCTTCCTCTTCCTCGTCAGACAAAACCACTGCTTTCCCTTTACCTTTGCATGCAAACCTTCTCCTTCTTCTCACTTTTCCTTCCGTCTCACCTACCTGCCTTTCTTTTCTGATCTTCCTTATAACATCCCACACCTTGTTCCTGGGTTGCTCCCTGAAATCTTCCCCGAAAATAACAGACGGATCTTGCACAAAAGGATCGTATGGATCACAGACGGCATCCCAATCAGAAGAAACTCTGCCCAACAAAGATGGGCCTTCATGCAAAGACAGCCCTCGGAATACCTCATCGCACATCTCCCTTGCAAATGGCGCAGCAGAGCATTCCGCAGGCCGGCCTGAAGCATCCAGACTCCCCTTCGACCGCGCTACCCTCTTCAACGTCGCCTTGCCTAACGAAACAAAAAAACTCACACAAACTTACCATCGACAACGGCGCCTTCTTCCACGACCTCCATCTTCAAACACAGCAGATATCCTAACGATGGAAACGACGGAGCTTCGACGACAAGATACCGACCGACTGAGCGCCAGCCTCTCCGACCACGTCCTATCCCATTAAACACGCTATTAACAGCTCCTCTGCCCACCGACCCACATTAAACACCGCCACCTTTATACTTAACGCACCCCTAAGATTTCACACCCTATACGCAAACTATACCCGTATCCCCCTCCCCCCCTACGGTAATCTTTTGGCCACCTTCATATGAAGTTAGCAATGCTTAATACTTTCTCTTCTTTGCATTCCATTATTCCCTCTTATCGTAGGAATTCATTAGTCACTCATGGTATTAGCTGACATGGAAAGTGGGAAGGCTCATGACACATATGAATGTGCATAGAGCTGTTCAAATGGGGGGGAGGGGGGGGAGGGGGCGAGTATACAATAGAATATCTGATATGTTGTCTAAATGACAGTCTCAAGTTTGGTTTGCCGGATACATGGAAATTAATTAGGGTCCATCCAGTGTACAAATCAGTGGACAAAAGACAAGTTCGAAATTACAGGATGATTTTAATAGGGAACACGTTCACCAAGATATTAGGGACACTTTTGGAACAGAATCTGAGTGTATGGGCCCAGCAGAATGAAAGAAGATCCCATTGTTAAGCTAGTTTCCGAGCAGCACATAATACATTGGATCATGCCTTGACATTAAGAGTATTAGTCGAACAAGCAAAAAGCCCGAACAAAGCATTATATCAGCTTTCATTGATTTTACCAAGGCATTTGACACAGTCCAGAGGAAGGAGGGGGGACCGCATGGAGCGTATTGGGGGTTCCGTGATGAACTTAAAGGAGCATTATCACAGCTATACTCGGAAGTTCTTATATCAGTAGCGTGGGACTTGAATTCTGTAATCAGGAATAACATCGGTGTGAGACAGGGGTGCCCACTGTCTCCCACTTTATTTGGTCTTTTTATAGACGAATTGGATGAATGGATGCGCGCTCATTCAGTGGCAGGAACTGAGCTGGGAGATTATGTGATCCAGTTGTTGCTTTACGCCGATGATGTAGTACTCTTAGCAACTAAGAAGAAAACATTACAAGTACATTTGAATACACTAGAGGGATTTTGTCTAAGGAGACATATGAGAGTGAATATAGCTAAGACGAAGATTATGATCTTCGGCACGAGGGAGAGACCAAAATTCACATATCAGGGTGTTATTATTGATAATGTGGAGAGCTTTAAATATCTTGGGATAGATTTTTCATCGAATTATAACTGGAAGGAATGCATTAAAAGACGAAGTTGGGAGGAAAAGCTGCTCTCTATGGGATGCTATCAAGGTGCTCTAGAATATTTTTACATGATTGGGGGTTGAAGAAATTTCAGACAAGACTTTGGTGACCACAAGAGTTCTTTATGGATCCCCAATTTGGGGGGCAGGACTGCCTTCTAAGCTTTGGATGCAAGTAGAATCAGTGCAAAAATAGTTTATCCGGGAAGAGTTAGGTATTAAAAGTACGATACCGTACGCTATTTTGCTTGCAGAAACAGGGCTGTATCCTTTGGAGCTAGAAGCTTTATACCAAACTGTAAATTTTGTGAATAGAATTAAAAGCATACCCTCAAGCAGATTATCACACCAAGCTATGCTAGTATCATCATATCATTGTTGGATGGAGGATGTGATGAAATGGGCTGAACAATGGGGGCTGTCAAGTGCTAATTGGCCCGAGAATAAAAAGGATGCAAGAAAACTGCTTGAGCAACTTGCCATCCAGTGCATGTGGTCTGAGCAAGGGAGCAGAATGGTCCACTACAGAGTGCATGTAAATCCCCTAGAATCATATGGTGATCAAGAGTATATGAAAGTTGAGATACCAGGATTACTTAAGAAAGTAATGGCACGGTATAGGTTAAGCTCTCATAGGTTGGCAATAGAAACTGGTCGATGATCTAAAACTCCAATGGAAGAGAGGCTTTGTAGCTTGTGCAATACAGATAGTGTTGAAGACGAAGATCATGTATTTGCTAAATGCCCAGCATATGAAGACATTAGAGGGAGATTCAAAGATGGAGATTCAAAGATACATGTGGAAGATTTTAAATCTTTATTTCAGTTGCAACTTTTAAAAGTAGAATTATATATTAAGGCAGTGGATGAACATCATTCTCTACTACTTAAAGTATGATTTAATGTATTTAGGCTCCATGGCCTTCTTGGCCCGAGTTAAGTTAAATTAAATTAAAATTAAATTAAATTTCCATCACAACACCCCCTTCCCTCTTATTAATATTCCTCAACGTGGACCATCCAGATCTAGAGGGGGGCGGGGGTAAAAGGAAGTATTTTTACACCGAAGCACTATTGCACATGCACATCCTAAGCTGGTATACATCCCATTTTCTGTTGCGCATTAGAAAAGGGCCTTTCTTGCTCTCTGCGAAATTTAATTTCTTTACAAAATATTGTGTACACGGTGGCAAAGGCTCTTAACCATCTGAACATGCACAACTCAACTTAGAAAATCAGTATGAGCCTTAAACGACAACATAAGTAATTAAACTCTTTAATAAATAGTACCTGAGTTAGAATGAATTTACACCAGATTTCTCAAGATGGAAGAAGTTATGCGATGCTAGCTTTGAGGAATAAATACACAAGTCTGAAGCTTCGGCAACCCACAAAGAATTAGTTTGATCATAGCATTGTTTGAGGAGATTGCAAAATCCAACCTACAGATGCAATGGAAAAGCATACAGCCACCGTACACGTGAAAAGGGATGAAATCTTACAACTAATCCAGTTAAAGAGCACTCTATAGCCAAAAAAAGCAGCATTGGGAGCAGAAAAGTTTATAGCGAGCAAGATGCATGCTCCAAAGAGCCCTTTGGATAACCATCTTCAACAGACTCATCTGCAACGCATAGCCATTGCTTCCTGCGTAATCCACACGCATAGGCTTCTCCAACATGAAGAATTAAAACAGAAGTATCAAATTCACTATGCAACAAACACCAAATGTTAGTTCAAGATTTCCTACCTTGGATAAAAGTAAAATAAAAGGGATTTTCTATCTTGGACGAAATAAAAAAAAGACACAGAACTAAACCTTGCCAAAGGGACCCTTCCTAACTCTGACAGCTTTAATGCAACTCGTGGAGTGTAGGTGAATGTAGCAAGTCAACTGGCGGAGTGTAGGTGATCTAGAAAGTCAATCAATTTTGTCAGCTTGTGCATATCAATATGAGAAAATAAGCAGAAACCACCTGTATCTCTCAAGGATGTTGCCGGTCATTGATCTTGTTGATGACAAGTGCAACAAAACATCATCCCAATTAAATTTTAATGGCAGGGGGTTAAGTGCACTGACATGATAGATGCCACCTTCAACTATATCTTTTACCTGATTCCAAACATCCTTAGAACACAGAAAAATACTGCAAACAGAAAGAGAGCTAACCCATCTACCTACTTGTGCAATGCTTCACCCTCAAACGATGATGATTCCTTCTTTAGATTGTCTCCTGGTGTGATTTTATTGAGTTCCAAGTATCGTCCACTTTGGTCGCCAATCCGGAAACACGAATCCTTACAAAAGAAGTCACATCCCTTGATAAGAGTTGTGCCTCCCTTAAAGCTCTTTGCAACTCGGCATCAATCATGGCCTGTTTAGTCATCTGAAAACATGCTGCAAGGTAGATGAGGTCTTGTGGCACATGCAGTTGACAAACAAGAACAAGCTACGTTCAATTTCTCTTGATAAGCTATCAAGGCTGCATGCTGTTCAGATGTCATGTCTGCCATCATAAGTTCAGGGTCTGCATCATTTTCTAGCATGTGGAAAAGTTTGGCTCCTTCACCCATTTCATCACGTTCTTCAGAAATATTTGCTGACGTTTCATCTAACCTTAGCATTGTTTCTTCTATAACACGTTGTTGCCTACTTGGACAGAACTAGGTATTAAAAGCAGATTGATACAAAGACTGCAATAATTATATTCTAGAAACTAACTATAAGAACCTGATTTACCAACCTATTCTGAAACTGGTGTTGTGCACCCTCCTCCACCTAGCAGAATGTATGACAATTTTACCTTCTGCAAGTCTGATAAATCACAAAGTGACCATTTGATCATAAAGTTCAATGATTTATCCTCCCTTGACATAATGTACTTCTCCTTATAAGGGACTGGATATACACGCTTAACAACAACGTATGTTGATGGAAGTAAGCCTCCATTAGGTTTAATGCACTTGAAGGACAAAGGAATAGATCCTTTTCCACCTGGAGTATAAGATACATGAAACGTCAAGGCACAAGCCTAGTTACCTAGGACAGATAATTAAGACAGAAAGGAAGACTTACAAAAGCCAACGGGAATCAGCCCAATGTACCCTACATGTTCCATTCGCATGCAACATCATAGTTGTCATGTGAAATGCCTGCAGAGATATAGGATACAAGATTCACACTCACTCTTTCCATGTAATTTGTAGTCAACTGAGGGGATGCATAGCAGAAATACTTCTATGGGGGGAAGCCCTTCCGTACATTCACATGAACTAGCCCCGCAGACCTGAAGATGGGCCAATACTAGCACAACCATAAAATCAAATCTTACCAAATTTGGTGCATACCCCATGACTTCCGACCGAATTTAATAATTTCCCATCATGTAAAAGCTTAGTCAAAGGCACATCAATGACAGAGATTCAAAAACACCTACATTGGCTAAACAGTATTGTCATCACACTCCCACTAACCAAAAGCAAATCTAAAATGCTTTCCCATAATGCAAAGCGGCACATTACCATCCATCAGTAACTTCAATCTTGGCAGTAGTGGATTTATTTTTCTCTTCTTCACAATCTGAATCGGTTCCATCAAGCATTCCAAATGTGTTTCCTAACCTGTTCTTCCCTATATATATCCGCCTATTGCTTCAGAGGCATCCATTCTCTAAGCCGCTGATATATTAAGGCCATCATACTTGCCCCAGTCATGAACTGCAGATATGCATACCACAATAGGCTGTGCTGCAGGAGCATCCCTTTCGATAATCCTCTAAAAAGCTGAACAACAACCTGACGCCACTTCTTTTCCGTACCTAAAATTTGGCCACATAAGATATAACCAAGTACTATATGACCAATATTATGGCTGAAATACCTGTATTTCATTTCACAAACAACATTGCTTGCTGTCAAAAATTTACCCCCAGCTAATGCAGGGAACTTACGCTCATAACATGCTAACCTCCGGACAACCAACCTCAAGTAGTTTTCAACCCATCTACGAGGAAGACAAATTTAGCAATGGCGTAAAACAAAGCTAGGTTATATAGGCCCATACTCGTTAGTTACAAAATTTGCACCAGCAATTAACATCATAGACCGTATATCCTGGTGGCCAGTCTTTTACCCTCCAAACTCCCTGAGTTTGAGGACACTTTTAGCCTATATTCTTTTGCAATATCTGCACTCATATTTCTTCCTCCACATTGCCTTTTTGCAAACCTCAAGCGGATGTGGTCACAACAAAAAAAAAAGAGAGGTAGCAAAATTAGTAAAGACCTTGATGCCAAAATGCACCCCAAAGATGATTGAAATATTCCTTGGGGCGTGGACAAAGATTTTTATTATAACAGGTTTATAAAGTCGTAATCCAAACTTTCTTCCAAAGTTGTCTCATGCATTCTGTAGCATGGATTTGAGGCCAAGCATCCCTGACTCAATACGCAAGGATGGATGAGCTTCTTCGCTTTCGCAAGTGGTGAAGCAAATCGAGAAAAACTTTGTTATAATCATTGTGTGAACATAAACAACATAACACATTTTACTGTAAGGAAAGACCATACTTCACACGACGTAAATGCTTGAACGAAACATTATCGGGTATGGCAGAAGGAGATGTCTATTGGCTATCGGTGCATGAAATATTTGCTGGCCACATTTTCCTGGCGATTGTAAGGAAACTTACTCATCTTCTCGTGGAAAACCCAAGCATCCCTTCCTAAAGTGTTATAATGGCGGTATCATGTTCTTTAAGCAGAGTTAACACCTTGTTCATTGCGGATGATGATACTTGAACAGGATGAATCATTGCGATCTTAAAATAAAAAACTCTGAGCTTTTTTCAACCTCGCTTATTCAACTACCATCAACAGGTTTCCCACTGCCTAACAAAATTTTTGCCGCTAAGTTCGTGCCCACATCCTGTTTTAATGACTGACGTGCCATGCAGAGGTTGTATATCAGATTCGAGGTCAAGTAACGTTCTTGCCTTTGCCATGCCAACTACTGGATAAACTTCACGGGCTTCATTTGCTGTTTGAAAATTAGCAACTTGGTTCGTAATATCCGGATGTGGAAAGTTTGTTCCATCTTCAAGCAATGCATTTGCCTTGGACATCGAGAACATGAGGCTTTCTAGAACAAGGCATATGTTTACTTTTATGGATATTTCAAGATGGCAGCCATAGATACAAAGTTCTCATGTTCATGTTGATTTGAGATATCTGTTTTTTCTCCATCTTAACCGAAATGCTACTTGCATGTCCATCAATTGGAGAGGGTGAAAGACATGTCTCAACCTCAAGCAATGCCATTGCTTTGGTCATTCCATCAGCAGATAAGGCTACAGGTTTTTCCCGTTCAAAACAGGGACTTGTTAACCATTCTATCCATCGATAAAGAACAATCTTCAACATGTCCCTTGCATTGCAATTTACCAGCTGCATGAGAAAGGATCCTTTGAGGTAGCAAGCCTGTTTCACTTCTGAGCAATGCATTGGCCTTGGCATCCCACTTGCAGACAAGGGAACGTGCTTCCCCGAACCAGTTACAAAAAAAAAAAAAAGAACTCTTTAATCCATCCTCTATTTGATTTGGAGGTACAAAGTTATCTGCTTCTAATTCTAACAAGACCCTTGCCTTTGCCATTGCAGACATGGAAAAGTTGATGGGCTTTCCAGACCCTGTCTGAAAATTTATACCAGCAACAATGTCTCTTTGAAAAAAAGGTAGGTTCCTGCATTTTGATAGATGTAGTTGAGTCTTTTGAGGGAAAAATATGTTTCTTCTTTTCAATAGGTGCAACTGAGTTTTCTATGGTGCATGTAGGGATATCCTTTCGAATGTCCAAATCTCCTACTCCACCAGTTGGAGATTGATTGCTCTTCCCTGTTTCATTTAATTGCCTAATGTCTTCAGTGGGAAAAGGTTCTAAGAGAAATGCATTAATGTGTTAGTACTTCTAGTATATAGACAATACAAGTGGATTGTGCGACGGCGTTGCCGCCGCTATAGTTTGATGGGTTTTTTTTTTTTAGAAGTGGAAATGATAGTGGTTTATGTATGGTGGTTGTGTTGCATGCTTTGGAATAGCTTGAGAGCTTGTTGATCCTCACGACAACGTGCATGATCTTTGATAATTGCATTGCATGGGACAACATTATGTAATGAAAACGAGAATGAATACATATTAGTTATGCCCTCTCATTAGAGCAAAAGTAAGGGTCACGACAATGTGCATGATCTTTGATGATTGCATTCCCTTTGCCAAAGGACGAGCAAAACTTCCGGACATATTGAAACTATGAAATGGTTGGGCCTTCACCTTGATGTGATAATACCACACAAAGGTAAGTTAATATAGCTCTTCAATCTTTGCTTCCTCTTGACTATTCTTTATATGCTCTTCTCTGATTTGGCATATTGATAGAATTACATGTTATCACCAATTTCTGTCTGAATACAGAAGCAGAGATTGTTGTCTCAGATTAGGAACAATTGAAACTACTGAGGACCATTTTAGAAGCATAAACGTTGTAGCAAATGAAACCTGTATATATCAGGTTGGCTTGTGCATCCAGGTGTTTATCAGAACGGGAGACATGCAATGTTGTGTGGCAGAAATATGGTCCAGTTATTGCAACTGCAAGGCATTTGCCAAAATTAGTGATATTTGTGTGCTATCAGTCATTCTTCTAGATACTTCTAATTGCCCCTGCAATTGCACAAGTAACAGTTGCAACCTGTATATACCAGGTTGGCTTGTACATCCATGTGTATACTAAAATTAGAGACATGGGCGGTTGTGTGGCAGAAATATGGTCCAGCGAAATTCTTTCATTGCAAGTGCAAGGCATCAATCGCTCTTCTACATACTTCAAATTGTCCCTTCAAAATTGCAGTGCACAGTGAGTAACAGTTGAAACCTGTAGGTTGGCTTGTACATCCACGTGTTTACCAAAATTGAAGATCTGTGCTATGGCAGCAATATGGTCCAGCCAAATCTTGTTATTGCAAGTGCAAGACATTTGCCAAGAATAGTAATATTCCTCTGCCATCAATCGTCCTTCTAGTTACTTCTAATTGTTCCCCTAGTGCACAGGGATTTTACGCAATATTATATGGATTTGACAAAAATCCCAATATGCATGACATTCGCTCATCGGCATGATGACGGAATTACTTGTCAAAAAAATGTACTGACCAACAGTCATTCTGAGGCTCTATAAGATGGAAAACGCCGATTTCATAATCGACCCAACTGAAGTGTTATAAACCAGCAAACTGTCAGATGAGTGGTCCTTTTTCAAATTTATAAGAGAAAGCAACATAAACAACAACACCCAAACACATTTACTCACAACAAAAGTTGACATATTTATTAAAACAATGTCACTGTTTTGATTCCAAAAGCTGTAACATCTGAATTCATTCGACTGCTAAATAACATACAAAACCATGCACCAATGGGAAAAATTGACATTTATCTTAAAATTGTCGCTTGGGCATTGTTATAAATGTTGCAGTGCACTGTATAGCCTAACTATAGTATTGACAATTGCTTATGATACAAAATGGTCATGCCCTCAAAGCCTTACAATGACTCTGATATTGGTTTCTCAAGATAAAAGAGGAAAGTCTAGAAAAAGATAGTGGTCCATCATTGCAGATCTGGCTTCCATACTTAATGAACAACCCACAAATTTACGGAGGCCAATGTCCTGGATCCAACAATGTTGCAGGTTTTCTGCCTAGTCATAAAATAACAATGAGGCTTTAAGAATGCTGCAATCATTTTGGCACAAGTTTAAATTAGTGGCATTCTAAAAGTTTAGTTAGGAAAAGCTGCAGTGCTACAGTTACAAAGCACAAAACTATAAATGCAAGGACTTTAATGAGCCATATTAGAGTCATCATGGCAAATTGATGACAAAATAAGAAGATTCCCATCACAATAAGTCTATTGTCAATAAGGCATGCTATCTTAAAACAGTCTCTGATTTGGCTATCTAAAAATCTTATGATGGATCCACTTACTTGGATCCTTCTATTTATTATGTTTGCAGCATGAGATATGTATGTGTGTTGCAAGCGCCAAAGCGATTGGGTGCATGCTGTGAAAATGCTTACCAAGAAAACATTGCCAGATGCCATTTCTACATATTTCCAGCATCTAATACTAAGTTGGATATAGCTCTAATCACGTGGATTCTTTAATGGCAAAATCCTCCCAATTCAAGCCTGCCTTTCTAAAAGTATCATCTGCACATCTTTTGCAGTAGGTCATTTATGATGCACTTAGTCTGTAAATGCGTCAGATAACCAGCATCTAATAATAAACTGAATGTACTTCTAATCACATTTCTCTAATGGAAATATCCTTTCAATTTAAGCCTGCCTTTCTATAAGCATGACCTGCACATCTCTTGCAGGAGGTCATTTGTGATGCACTTAGTCTGTAAATGTGCAACGAAAAAATGCACCACATCTTTGATTCCTTAAGAAACCCGAAGTGGCTCCAGCAGCAAATGGGTCAGGAAACACAAAATAAGGATAAGATGCTTGCAATCATGTTTGTAATTTAGTGAAACATGTTTTTCCCTTCTCTATCTAATTTGTAAGACTATGCCAATCTCGATATGAAGGCCAAATGTAAGAGCTCTAAGGCAGCATGGCATTGATTCTTTTATAACCATAAAAATAGGCTCAGCCTGTGGCTACGGACATGAAAACTCAAGTAGGATAGAGGAAATTCATACCTGCTAGGATCTTTTGAAATCCAGATGGTCGTTGACAACAACGGTGATCCCCAAAATGACATGTAAGAAAACACATGGCAGATTAATTTGTAAGTCTAAAATGGCATCCCCAAAAAGTAAACAACAAATTGTCTTTTTTCCATTTCTCTTGCAGCTTTCCATCCCTATTTCTTTGCTCCAGCAAGGGCGGACTACTCTAACTCTGTTTAAACCTTTCACAGATGAAACAAAAGCCCTTATAATTTCCAAACCTGCAGAAAGATGCCGAAGGATTGTAATTCAAAAGAACCAGAAGCATGCCTAACGATTTGTGCTTTGGAAGGATTTGTGCTTCTTCTCACTTTGCACAGCTTAGACGCCGTCGTCCTCACTCACGCCGGAATTCCTCCATCGGGCCCTAACTCAGAACCCCTGCTCACGTGGAATTTTTTCCCCCTATCCACGTCACATTTTTTGCTGCCAGCTCAGCCAAAAACAGCTTACATAATTTTATATAAGACTATATGGATTTGACAAAAATCCCAATATGCATGACATTTGGCCATCGGCATGATGACGGAATTACTTGTCAAAAAAATGTACTGACCAACAGTCATTCTGAGGCTCTATAAGATGGAAAACGCCGATTTCATAATCGACCCAACTGAAGTGTTATAAACCAGCAAACTGTCAGATGAGTGGTCCTTTTTCAAATTTATAAGAGAAAGCAACATAAACAACAACACCCAAACACATTTACTCACAACAAAAGTTGACATATTTATTAAAACAATGTCACTGTTTTGATTCCAAAAGCTGTAACATCTGAATTCATTCGACTGCTAAATAACATACAAAACCATGCACCAATGGGAAAAATTGACATTTATCTTAAAATTGTCGCTTGGGCATTGTTATAAATGTTGCAGTGCACTGTATAGCCTAACTATAGTATTGACAATTGCTTATGATACAAAATGGTCATGCCCTCAAAGCCTTACAATGACTCTGATATTGGTTTCTCAAGATAAAAGAGGAAAGTCTAGAAAAAGATAGTGGTCCATCATTGCAGATCTGGCTTCCATACTTAATGAACAACCCACAAATTTACGGAGGCCAATGTCCTGGATCCAACAATGTTGCAGGTTTTCTGCCTAGTCATAAAATAACAATGAGGCTTTAAGAATGCTGCAATCATTTTGGCACAAGTTTAAATTAGTGGCATTCTAAAAGTTTAGTTAGGAAAAGCTGCAGTGCTACAGTTACAAAGCACAAAACTATAAATGCAAGGACTTTAATGAGCCATATTAGAGTCATCATGGCAAATTGATGACAAAATAAGAAGATTCCCATCACAATAAGTCTATTGTCAATAAGGCATGCTATCTTAAAACAGTCTCTGATTTGGCTATCTAAAAATCTTATGATGGATCCACTTACTTGGATCCTTCTATTTATTATGTTTGCAGCATGAGATATGTATGTGTGTTGCAAGCGCCAAAGCGATTGGGTGCATGCTGTGAAAATGCTTACCAAGAAAACATTGCCAGATGCCATTTCTACATATTTCCAGCATCTAATACTAAGTTGGATATAGCTCTAATCACGTGGATTCTTTAATGGCAAAATCCTCCCAATTCAAGCCTGCCTTTCTAAAAGTATCATCTGCACATCTTTTGCAGTAGGTCATTTATGATGCACTTAGTCTGTAAATGCGTCAGATAACCAGCATCTAATAATAAACTGAATGTACTTCTAATCACATTTCTCTAATGGAAATATCCTTTCAATTTAAGCCTGCCTTTCTATAAGCATGACCTGCACATCTCTTGCAGGAGGTCATTTGTGATGCACTTAGTCTGTAAATGTGCAACGAAAAAATGCACCACATCTTTGATTCCTTAAGAAACCCGAAGTGGCTCCAGCAGCAAATGGGTCAGGAAACACAAAATAAGGATAAGATGCTTGCAATCATGTTTGTAATTTAGTGAAACATGTTTTTCCCTTCTCTATCTAATTTGTAAGACTATGCCAATCTCGATATGAAGGCCAAATGTAAGAGCTCTAAGGCAGCATGGCATTGATTCTTTTATAACCATAAAATAGGCTCAGCCTGTGGCTACGGACATGAAAACTCAAGTAGGATAGAGGAAATTCATACCTGCTAGGATCTTTTGAAATCCAGATGGTCGCGTTGACAACAACGGTGATCCCCAAAATGACATGTAAGAAAACACATGGCAGATTAATTTGTAAGTCTAAAATGGCATCCCCAAAAAGTAAACAACAAATTGTCTTTTTTCCATTTCTCTTGCAGCTTTCCATCCCTATTTCTTTGCTCCAGCAAGGGCGGACTACTCTAACTCTGTTTAAACCTTTCACAGATGAAACAAAAGCCCTTATAATTTCCAAACCTGCAGAAAGATGCCGAAGGATTGTAATTCAAAAGAACCAGAAGCATGCCTAACGATTTGTGCTTTGGAAGGATTTGTGCTTCTTCTCACTTTGCACAGCTTAGACGCCGTCGTCCTCACTCACGCCGGAATTCCTCCATCGGGCCCTAACTCAGAACCCCTGCTCACGTGGAATTTTTTCCCCCTATCCACGTCACATTTTTTGCTGCCAGCTCAGCCAAAAACAGCTTACATAATTTTATATAAGACTATATGGATTTGACAAAAATCCCAATATGCATGACATTCGCTCATCGGCATGATGACGGAATTACTTGTCAAAAAAATGTACTGACCAACAGTCATTCTGAGGCTCTATAAGATGGAAAACGCCGATTTCATAATCGACCCAACTGAAGTGTTATAAACCAGCAAACTGTCAGATGAGTGGTCCTTTTTCAAATTTATAAGAGAAAGCAACATAAACAACAACACCCAAACACATTTACAACAAAAGTTGACATATTTATTAAAACAATGTCACTGTTTTGATTCCAAAAGCTGTAACATCTGAATTCATTCGACTGCTAAATAACATACAAAACCATGCACCAATGGGAAAAATTGACATTTATCTTAAAATTGTCGCTTGGGCATTGTTATAAATGTTGCAGTGCACTGTATAGCCTAACTATAGTATTGACAATTGCTTATGATACAAAATGGTCATGCCCTCAAAGCCTTACAATGACTCTGATATTGGTTTCTCAAGATAAAAGAGGAAAGTCTAGAAAAAGATAGTGGTCCATCATTGCAGATCTGGCTTCCATACTTAATGAACAACCCACAAATTTACGGAGGCCAATGTCCTGGATCCAACAATGTTGCAGGTTTTCTGCCTAGTCATAAAATAACAATGAGGCTTTAAGAATGCTGCAATCATTTTGGCACAAGTTTAAATTAGTGGCATTCTAAAAGTTTAGTTAGGAAAAGCTGCAGTGCTACAGTTACAAAGCACAAAACTATAAATGCAAGGACTTTAATGAGCCATATTAGAGTCATCATGGCAAATTGATGACAAAATAAGAAGATTCCCATCACAATAAGTCTATTGTCAATAAGGCATGCTATCTTAAAACAGTCTCTGATTTGGCTATCTAAAATCTTATGATGGATCCACTTACTTGGATCCTTCTATTTATTATGTTTGCAGCATGAGATATGTATGTGTGTTGCAAGCGCCAAAGCGATTGGGTGCATGCTGTGAAAATGCTTACCAAGAAAACATTGCCAGATGCCATTTCTACATATTTCCAGCATCTAATACTAAGTTGGATATAGCTCTAATCACGTGGATTCTTTAATGGCAAAATCCTCCCAATTCAAGCCTGCCTTTCTAAAAGTATCATCTGCACATCTTTTGCAGTAGGTCATTTATGATGCACTTAGTCTGTAAATGCGTCAGATAACCAGCATCTAATAATAAACTGAATGTACTTCTAATCACATTTCTCTAATGGAAATATCCTTTCAATTTAAGCCTGCCTTTCTATAAGCATGACCTGCACATCTCTTGCAGGAGGTCATTTGTGATGCACTTAGTCTGTAAATGTGCAACGAAAAAATGCACCACATCTTTGATTCCTTAAGAAACCCGAAGTGGCTCCAGCAGCAAATGGGTCAGGAAACACAAAATAAGGATAAGATGCTTGCAATCATGTTTGTAATTTAGTGAAACATGTTTTTCCCTTCTCTATCTAATTTGTAAGACTATGCCAATCTCGATATGAAGGCCAAATGTAAGAGCTCTAAGGCAGCATGGCATTGATTCTTTTATAACCATAAAAATAGGCTCAGCCTGTGGCTACGGACATGAAAACTCAAGTAGGATAGAGGAAATTCATACCTGCTAGGATCTTTTGAAATCCAGATGGTCGCGTTGACAACAACGGTGATCCCCAAAATGACATGTAAGAAAACACATGGCAGATTAATTTGTAAGTCTAAAATGGCATCCCCAAAAAGTAAACAACAAATTGTCTTTTTTCCATTTCTCTTGCAGCTTTCCATCCCTATTTCTTTGCTCCAGCAAGGGCGGACTACTCTAACTCTGTTTAAACCTTTCACAGATGAAACAAAAGCCCTTATAATTTCCAAACCTGCAGAAAGATGCCGAAGGATTGTAATTCAAAAGAACCAGAAGCATGCCTAACGATTTGTGCTTTGGAAGGATTTGTGCTTCTTCTCACTTTGCACAGCTTAGACGCCGTCGTCCTCACTCACGCCGGAATTCCTCCATCGGGCCCTAACTCAGAACCCCTGCTCACGTGGAATTTTTTCCCCCTATCCACGTCACATTTTTTGCTGCCAGCTCAGCCAAAAACAGCTTACATAATTTTATATAAGACTATATAATATATATATATATATGCCAATCTCGATATGAAGGCCAAATGTAAGAGCTCTAAGGCAGCATGGCATTGATTCTTTTATAACCATAAAAATAGGCTCAGCCTGTGGCTACGGACATGAAAACTCAAGTAGGATAGAGGAAATTCATACCTGCTAGGATCTTTTGAAATCCAGATGGTCGCGTTGACAACAACGGTGATCCCCAAAATGACATGTAAGAAAACACATGGCAGATTAATTTGTAAGTCTAAAATGGCATCCCCAAAAAGTAAACAACAAATTGTCTTTTTTCCATTTCTCTTGCAGCTTTCCATCTCTATTTCTTTGCTCCAGCAAGGGCGGACTACTCTAACTCTGTTTAAACCTTTCACAGATGAAACAAAAGCCCTTATAATTTCCAAACCTGCAGAAAGATGCCGAAGGATTGTAATTCAAAAGAACCAGAAGCATGCCTAACGATTTGTGCTTTGGAAGGATTTGTGCTTCTTCTCACTTTGCACAGCTTAGACGCCGTCGTCCTCACTCACGCCGGAATTCCTCCATCGGGCCCTAACTCAGAACCCCTGCTCACGTGGAATTTTTTCCCCCTATCCACGTCACATTTTGTGCTGCCAGCTCAGCCAAAAACAGCTTACATAATTTTATATATGTTAGAGATAAACATCAGGATCAAAGCTGCATACACACGAGTGTACCTGCCTCTACAAAACTCAACCTTCTAGTCTCTTTTCTGCTTTCTTCTCCATCTTGGAGGATGTTAGGAATAGTGATATCAAATACAAAATCAAGCCAGCTGAAAAGTAGAAGCAAATAGTGGACATACTCCAGTTTGTTCTTATTTAAATCAGAAATAAGGCTCATTACTACCAACTCAATAGATTCAAAGTTCATTTAAACAAAATGTATCATAATCTTCAAAGAACATCATTACAAAAGAGATTATACTTTTATAGCATGAAAAACACATTATAGTCCAAAACCAATTATTGTCCATATACTTTTATAGCATGAAAAACAGATTATAGTCCAAAACCAATTATTGTCCAAAAACATTCCCAAGATCATTGAGGATCAACATAGCAAAATCCACAAACATCGACATTTTTTCACAATTTACGTACACATCACCATGTTAGCAAAAACTTGAATGGATCTAAAACCAAAGATCTTCTCCCTTAGAAACCTAGATATAAGCGTCTAGCTTTACCCGAACTTTACCTGTATAAACCTTAAGAATTTTATCTCCCCCAGAGGTATATTCCCCAAAGATATATTTGTTTAACTTTGGATTGGGAAACGCATAACAATATTCACTACATCTCATCATCCCCCATAGTGCGTCAATAGCGAAATCAGATAAATCCTTTTTTGCACCCTTCATGGAATCATGCACGCACATGCCATAGCAAATTTGACCGAAATTAATATAAAATGCTGTCCCTTCTTCCTGTTGGGCATGATAAATTTTATACTCATATTCTTTGTTGTTGTACTCCTTCAACGGATGATCCATAAAAGTAGCACAACCCGCGGATATATCAAGTTTTCATTCTGCTTCTTTGCTTGTCTTTGCAACCTCCGAAATTCTTGTATCATCTTACGAGAACATGACCTCGTAATGATCTTGGAAGATGAACTCTTACTAGAAGACGTAGATGCAATCTTACTTGTAATCTTACTAGAAGATGACGATGATCGAGTCTTCATCTTAACCTAGCATAAAGATAAACGTCAATTCAAATGATGCTAAAGGAAATGGATAGACAAAATAGCATTTTAAAACTGATTGACATGAAGCAATGCAAATGGCTACATCTAAATCCTGTGCTATGAATCCGATGAAGGAATCTTCTACGACTCTGTTCACTTGTGCTATGAATCCGATGAAGGAATCTTCTACGACTCTTTTCAACCCGGATCTGCAGACGTCACACAGCTCTCCAGCTTCTATGTCGAACCCGCAAACCCTAACCTAACATATCAGGTTTTCGTTGCCTCTAACAACCTTCGTTGCATTCCGCTATATAAAATAATGTTAGAGATTACCTATAGAATTGGAAATATTTCCTGAGTATTTCCTGAGAATTGGAAATATTTCCTGAGTGCAACACTGCTTTCATCCATGAAGTTCCCACAATTTTTCTTGCCTTTTCTGTTCGGCAGAACTCAGAGCTCAACTTGACGAAATCAAAACTCGATCTGCATACAAATTAGAAGCTGCATCCCCAACTTCCTTCGCGCCTAATCCTAATGAATATGGCCGTCCACTCAGAAATCAGTAGGAGCGGGTTTTCGTCTTACCAGCTTCGTTGCCCATTTGTATCTGCTCCAATCCCTGTTCTAAAGTGGTTGGGCACGAAAACCCTCTGCAAAAAATGCAAACCCTTCTGACCTTAAGAACAAATCCTTCTGACCTTCCGATTTGCTGATTCGTGGCTGATCTTGGATTCGTTGCTGCCTTTACTTTAAAACAGGGCGGCCATAGCTCTTTTGCTACTTCGTTGGCTTTTTAGCCAATTATGGCTTGTCTATTTTTAAGTTAAAAAATCCATAAGTTTAATTGTTAAATAATATTATCAAGGCAAGATGATGCCACGTGGCTTAAATTACTATTAACCGTTAGATCTAGGGCAAGTTCAAGACGGACATACGCTATAATTTTATAATATAGGAGGGGGATTTTCAACTATAGGTTTTTTTTTTTTTGGTTTTTTGGGTCTCCTTTCGCAGTGATGACGAAATCCCCTTTGTCAAAAGGAGCATGCCCCTCTTTGTTGAATGCACTAAAAAACATTCGAAAATCAATTTATCTAGATGATTGCAAATGTCAATGTCCATATCAATAAGAGTTTCAAAATTGTAGTTTTTTTATCTAATGGTAAGATCTTAAGCTACTACTAGTTAGAGGTTAAATCGGGTCAATGTACATCCTAATAGTAACTTCACAATAAGTCTCACAACTTAGAGATTGAAAAGTGCAACTACAATAACTTGGAAAACAACAAGTCCTCAAAAACAATAACGTAGAGAGAAATGAATAACAACAACAATTTAGGAAAAGAACAATACCAATAACTTAGAACAACAATAATGACTGTTATAATCTGTTATTGTTCTAAAAATCCATTGAGACTTCATATTTGATACTCCATCTAGCTTGTGCATTCAATATTTCAGTAGAAATTACTCCCTTCCAGCAGACTTGAAGTATGGAAAGAACACTGGACAATTCTGTAATGAAAGCAATAAAAGATTTTTTGAAATAAGATGTAATGAATGTGGACTATGTTATCCAAAAGTGTTATAAACTAAAAAATTACAGTACCTCAACTACACTTCTTCACATTCATCATCAATATACACACAACGATGTCTTCTTATTTGCTTGAATGTGGGTGTGGATTCTGCAGCCATTAAAATTGCCATTTCTGCTGCATAGCAGGGTAACACACTGAACAAAGCATAAAAGTATAATTATCAGTATATGAAAAGCAAACACCAAGAAATGATCAAAATGTCAACCTTACTAATCCTCAGGCTCTTCAAGTTCTTCTCCTGAAGCCTCAATGGCTGGTGGTTGTGACGTTGATGGAGAACGGCTAGCTATTGAGTTGTTGGAGAATTTTGGCAGCCTTTTGTTCTGAATGAAATCAACAAGATCTAGCTCTTTCTCCATACCAAAGTAGTGACATCCGAACTTAGCGCATGCCTCTGCCATTGAACCGGTCCCAGCCAGTAGATCCACCACCACACCATCGTGGGGGCAAAGCATGTCCAGTATGAATTCACACAGCATAACAGATCTCTCAGAATTATAGTGAAGCTTTTTCACTGGTAAAAGGCTCCTACAAGCAGATTGAAATGTTCTTTGCTTTAATACCGACCGGTTGTACTCCATTTTTCCAATCGCAAAGATTTTATGGGACTGTAAAGCTGGTAGTGTTCCAACACGGGATAAGAGGTGAATATCCAAACTACAAATCTCCAACATGCCAAGTTTGTCCTTTCTATATCCAAAAGGAGTATCAGAACACAAGGTAAATTTGCGAGAACTTTCTAGATTATTTCTTGTGGCCAAAGAATGAACAAGAGTAGAATCTTCAATTGCACACATAACAACCAACCAACTGGCATCATCCAGACACAAGTTTGCCACGTTTAAGCTGGCATTGATAAGCTCTTCACCACATATGTTCCATTCAGGTATTTGTACAACGCCTTCATTGGGCATGTCATTTGTTGGAAGGTCAATAAAAATCAGGTCTGCTCCCCAATCCCGTGCTCTGCCATTCCTGGAAAAGTGTTTTCTTTTGTTCAACCTGCAGTGTTTGCGGACAAAATCCCGCATTCTGTTGAAGGTGTCACTTTCTTTTTTTGATGTAATAGATGAGCACAATTGAATAAGATCTTCCCTAACCACATCAAATTCCATATCACTATGGAAATTACTAGTCCTGAGATTCGAATTTTTATCAAACTCGTCGCTCACTTGAACATCTTCAACCTCTTCATCCATAACCATTTTCCTCTTCTTCCTTCTTACATTGTACTTCTTGCTTGGACTTGATTTAGAAGATGGAGACCCCTGCATGGTAGATGCGTCACTCACCTCTGTGACCTGGTTCTTGAAAGTATTATCTTTATTGCTTTTCCATTCTTCCTCTTCTTCCTTCGGGTATTTTCCTGGTGGAAAATCAATCCACCGTGGACAATTCTTGCATTCATATTCAGACATACCTCCATGCCTATCTAAGTTGAACTTAGAAAACATCCAATTCTCAGACTTCTTATTCCATGAGCACAACTCTCTAGGAAATGCAGCAATATAGCCTTCCTTGACAAGGTGCTTATAATATCTAAATAACAAGTATAGTCAACCATAAATAAATTCAAAGTAAAGCATGAAAAATAAATACAAAAATGTTACCTATAGCAGACACGCATTGCACATTTCTCTAAGTCGTATGCTTCAGTGAATGTCACTGTTGAACTCATGTGTGTCTCAATTGGATTGAACATTTCTTTTCTGTACTCGAGCTTGAAATTGCGAAACCATACTTCCATATCACCTCCATTAGGAATGTTGAAGTCCAACATGAAGTCCTTCTTGGTGCCCTCGTAATATCCCTGACTTCGCTTAAGTAAATGCTCAAGCCAGGATTCTTTCTTTATCCATTCTCTGAATTCCTTATCATTATTAGGTATTCTGTAAGTACTTGTCAATGCAGCACCAGCAGTCATCCAATGAATCCATCGATCTCTGACACTATTGGGGACTTTAGCTTTTACCATTTCCAACAATTTTTCCACCGTAACTCTCATGTGCTTAGATTCTGATTCCATTGTGGTCACTGCACTTAGCCAACTTGGTCCCCATGCAGGATTCACAATAGCCAAATACTTGCCCAATTTCTGCTGCCATTTTTCATTCACTTTTCTCCTACATATGTTTTGAACCTCTTCCAGACTTTCTTTATGCTGGATAGTTCTTTACTTCTAGCTCAATATCCTTTGATATATTTTGCTGTTCACAAATTTGAAGCGAAGTTTAAAATGAAGCTTTATGTGAAATGAAGCTTTAAGTTAAATGACAGTTATTGAGAATATAAAAGATTGTCTAAGAAAGTGAAAATACCTTATATAAGATCTTTGCATATGCTAGTCTGGTCAAAGGATACCATGCTTCATTGGTAGAATTGGAACTGTCCTTGCTTCGCAAAGACTTCAAAAACTCTGTACCAAGCCGTTCTGCATACTTATCCGGATTTGAACTAGCTACCCTATACACGCTATATAAGGTATCTTTAAGAGTAGTCCGGACAACGCCTACTTCATTTAACCTGTACAACGAATTGTCAGTATGTTTTATAACAATATAAAATGCGCTTACAAGGGGAGAAACGGGCTCACTCATTAATCCTGTTAAGAGCAGAAAGCAATGTGGACTCTTGAACATGGTCTATCTCAATGAATGAAGCTTGCACACTAATATGCCTGTCACGGTTGAATGGATATCTATACTTAATCTCTTGCATCCATGCTACTGCCCTATGATTTCCATCCCAACATAAGAACATCTTCCCAGATAGATCTTTCCAATCTTCAGATAGACATACTTGTTTCTCAAAGGCTTCATTCACCTCTTTCCACAAAGGATCCCAACTTGCCACAATTCCATCATCAACTGGTATGCTTTCTTTATGAGGAGTGAGAATAGATAGAATGAAAGAACCTTTTTCCCTAATATATCCATCTCTATGAAAAGTTTCTTTCATCTGAGACATGTTTGTACTAACGGTCCTTACAGCCTCGTGCCTTAATATCCTGCATAGTGGTATAGGAGGAGGATGTGTAACTCTTTTAATTCTTACATTTTCTAATAAGTCTGATACAATCTCCTCTGTTAATGCAGCATCCACCTCCACAATTGTATTATCATCCAATGCATCTGCTTGTTTCTTCTTCATCTTGCAGCTTTTATGTGAGACCGTTTCAGCTGACATTTCTGCTATACTAGCTTCAACAACAGACTTATCTCCTATTAAACTCAAACTCTTACTTCTGTCTACTGTGGGCTGCTCACTACTAGCATTCAAGAAATCCTCTTCATCCATCAAATTAGAGGGTCCTTCTTGAATCCTCATAACTCTTCGTTTTCGCTTAGGAGGTTCATAGCTAAGCTGTTGGAAGTTTGGATCCTTACGTGTTGATACCATGCCAAAAGAATGGTGTAGCACAGATAGATAATTAAGATGACTCAATCACAGTGTTATTTGGAGCAAGATAAGTCCTGAATATGGAACAAAACAAACTTAGAGTCTAAACTTAAAGGGGATGGCACTACAATGCTTGTCATAACAAGGAAAATCCTGAGTTGATTAACTCTATAACTAAGATATAACTTACAGGGTATGGCGCCGTAGTGCTTGCTAGAGCAAGAATATCAATAGTCTGCAAAGAAAAGGAAATAAACATAAAGTAAATTAAATCAGTGAAAACAATTGAAATAATATGACAGAAAATGATATAAGAAAAAATAGACATTTTGATAGGCTATGGCGCCATAGTGCCTCACCCAGATACAAGCAAAATAGAAATTTAGATGCACATAGGACGGAGGCTATGGCGCCATAGTACCTCATATTGATGCAAAAA
The DNA here is from genome assembly GCA_021234155.1 of Isoetes taiwanensis. Classification (NCBI taxonomy): domain Eukaryota; kingdom Viridiplantae; phylum Streptophyta; class Lycopodiopsida; order Isoetales; family Isoetaceae; genus Isoetes; species Isoetes taiwanensis. Next base: position 327,662 of record JAJEKV010000179.1, read on the forward strand.
GTTGGACCTATCTGATGCATGCAGGAGGGTATGGCGCCGTAGTGCCTCATCCAGATACATGCAAAATAGAAATTTAGATGCACACAGGACGGAGGCTATGGCGCCATAGTGCCTCATATTGATGCAAAAAGTTGGACCTATTTGATGCATGCAGGAGGGTTTGGCGCCGTAGTGCCTCATCCAGATACATGCAAAATAGTAATTTAGATGCACACAGGACGGAGGCTATGGCGCCATAGTGCCTCATATTGATACAAAAAGTTGGACCTATCTGATGCATGCAGGAGGCTATGGCGCCGTAGTGCCTGATATTGATACAAGATAAGGGACAAGCTGCAGGTCTTAGTGCAATGCATATCAGAATTCCAAGGGATTGGGATGCCATTTTCAGTTATGATAGTTATCCCTCTATGCTATAATGCCTCATTTGATAGAAAACACATTGACATTTGGATAGGCTATGGCGCCATACTGCCTCATCCTGAGACAAGCAAAGTAGAAATCTTGATGCACATTTTGATAGGCTATGGCGCCATACTGCCTCATCCTGAGACAAGCAAAGTAGAAATTTTGATGCCCGTAGGAGGCTATGGCGCCGTAGTGCCTCATATTCATACAGGAAAAGTAAACATTCTGATGCACATAGGAGGACAAATAGACTTGCAGGACAAATAGACAAACTGCTCTAAGTTTACCTTAGACCAAAAATGCAAGCTACGGTGCCATACACCTACTCCGATCAACAGCTCCTCCTCTATTCCTGAAGAATATACAAGTTCAAAATGAAACAAGCTTATGTCTCAAAAATATAAAGTTCTACAATAAGAAAGGATGATCGGCCCACCTCAATCCAAAGTATTGGAAAAAGAGAGTTTAACATTTCGGATTTTGATTTTTATGTGTTGTGGTACCGCATGTTATGCTGCTATCTATATTGCTATGTTACTTTGCCATGTATCCAATGTGGAATAATTATTGCAAAAAGTGGATTTTCTAACAAGCTAATATTTTATGTGGTGCGGTGCCCCACGTTATTTCTTTATTGCGTAGTAGGAAAGTGGAACGTTATATTATAATTATGGTGGCTTTCCATAATGAACTATCATTCATAACTTTACCACGTATGCCTTACTCCATAAGTTTATAATATTGTGAACATATCGTGTGCATTTCTTTTGTGCAATGGATTCTTTGGACTCTCTGGCAATCAACTCTCCTGGTCATCGGCATAGCCTCCAACTTTCCTTTGCAGGTAGTGTGTGTGAGGTTAGTTCATCCTTGATATGTCAATGTTTTGGGTTCCAGCCTGGTTCTTTATGTGTTATACAATCAAAGAACTCAAAAATCTCAGATGATTTCACAACTGTAGTGAAAGAGAAGACAAATGATAGAATGGAACTGGTTTATGAATTCCACTATGCCTTTGGGAAGAATGTTACGGTGTTTTGCCCCTATAGCTGTTAATACACCGCACACTCCTATAGTAATAGGTTCTCCATCTTCGTGTTTCAAAGATTAGAAATACCATTCGAATCTCTACTTTCCAGATAATATTAAAAAGTGTGGGGGCAAGTAAACTCAAAAGCTTTTTCCAGCTTGTCAAAGAGCCTCAATCTGTCGATTATTTACCACCATACTACAATGGCAACATTGTGTTTGAGTTGCCACCACAAGCAGATGTCGGGTCCTCAATGTCTGGCATGCAACAAAATATGGATCCTCACAACTGGACAACTCCATCACATACTTCAATGCCTATTTTCCCAGGAACTGTGAGATTGTGTTATTGTTGTGGGCACATGAAGTGTGTGAATCCATCTTGTGATTTCCTCCTCTCCAACAGTGAGGAGAATGAAATTCATTGGAAGGGAAATTTGAAGTACAAACCACAATTGGGAAACATTCCAGAGTCTTATGGATCATTAAGTTGTGTATTTTGTGGAGAAGTGCCAGTTTGTGTAGCACAATGTGCAGTCACAATGTATTGCTGTCTTCCCAAGAAAGAGAGTCAGACACGACTTGCTGTGCACATGGGTGAGCACGTGCATCCCATTAGGACAGCCTCTAATAGAGAAGAACTTGGACGAGTACGTGTACTTGTGGAGTCACATTCAAAAAGTAGCCATCAACGAGTTGGACCTAGGCAAACACAGCATGAGATAGCACTGGAGATAGTGAGTAAGAACCTTATTTCTGAGGAGGAAATTGATAAAAGCAAAACATGGGATAAGGATAAGGTCGAAGATTTTCTTACAAAATTGGAACCCCTATGCAACCAAACCAGGTATTTGAAAATACCACTATGTCTTTCCTTTATTATATCTGGAATTATATTGCAACGTTATTGATGTATGCTTTCAGGTTAAGAAGGTGGATAGACAAATGTAGAGACAATGGTACCATTGGATCAGATGATTATCAAAAGATTATATTCTTGAAAAAACATTGCATGTTTCAGTTTTTTTGGGGTTCTAAATTCCCACATCAATTACATGTGGATGAGACAGAGAGGTGTTATATCTTTAAGATGGCTTCAACTGGCCCAGGTTCTGGTGTTGATTTAGTGAACCGAATGCGTCCAGGTGGAGACTTAGGTACGTCATGGGTGCATTTTGACCATGTAAAACGAATAAGTGGGTGGACAACTCTAGCTTGTCATGTATATGACCCTGGGTAAGTTATTAACCTTTCAGCTAGGTTGAACAATTTTATGCAATATTATTTAACATAATGTTCCTTTTTGCAGAATGCGTTCTCTTCTAACCATTGCAAGTTGTGAAATGAAAACTGAAGATTGTCAAGCACAAAAAAAGTTCTGGATAAAACTAAACAAGGTTATGGTTTCAAAGGGGTTTCCACCAGCTCAATTTTATGGGTTCATGGCAGATGAGGCCCAAGCAAATTGGAATGCTGTAAGAGAGGTTTTTAATGGAGGCAAAGAGATGAAAGGAAGAGAAAGATCATGTGTCTTTCATTTTGAACAGTGTGTTGAGAGGCATACTAATAAATATGTCTTTCCAGAATTTAGAGTTGCTCACAAGTCTCTATGCAGAAAGTGGCAAAGATGTATAACAATACAGGAAGCAGAAACAGTCTACAATGAAATTATAGAGTGGTGGCATGGAAAGGTATCAGAAGATGACATCCCATGTTTATCTAGTTGGTTGGCCTGGTGGCATCAGAGAGTCTCCAGATGGGGTAACTATATGATAGCAGAGAAGGACATTGCCACTGCATTACATGTACCCCGTACAAACCATTCAGAGTCTCGGCATGGGAGTTGGTTAGTAGCAACTGGGTACAAGCACACATTGAATTTATATGATGCATGCCTATTTGATCTGACAGAGGCTGTTCTACAATGCTCCAAAGCAAAAGCATATAGTGACAGGCATTTTGTTGGTGTTGGACCAGGCGTGTCTGATATGATGTCAAGGTTATTTTCCATGGTGAATAGTGGTATCACTCTAGGAAAAGTGTTGAGGCAGTGAATGCAGAAATAAGTAGACATGGAATACCGCCTTATATTCCTGGTTCAGGTGGAAATGATAGGTCAGTTTTGAAGAGATGCAGATCATCAACTGAATACAATACCAATGATTCTGGATCCCATAGACCAGACAAGGTTATATACAATCGACCAAGGTTTGGTACTGTACAGGGATTGAGAAAAACATTGGACTTCAATGTCGTGTTTAATGTGATGGAATTTCCAGTGACTGATGAGTCGTGGGCCATAAGGCGTACAGATGCAAATAGTAGAGTACGTTGTCAAGGCTTGAAGGGGCCAAGAAAGAGCAAATGCAATGCACCCATAAACAATGGACCTCACTCCACAGCAGCTCCAAGTTTTTTTGGTAAGATTGTACATCCAAATGGGCACACGATGCAATGGATATGGTTCTGCCCAGATCATGTAGAACACACTTGGAACCTCAAGAAGTGCCTTTCCAACATACCAGAACGAACTAGAGATTGGCCAGTAAAGAAGGGAGTGAATTTGACAGAGGAAGAGTTGAGGAGGCTGGAAAAAGGAGGTTACACTTTACGGGGTGTCAATATGTCAGGCATGCCACGAATGGATATGCCACCTATCAATATATCGCAAGGACAATCTTCCTCTACCATGTACAGGTTTGGGAAGAAGATGTACAAGCGCAAACAATTGGGTCATCAAGCTATGGTTAGATTTGACGAAGCTCTACACATGGAAGCTAAAGTCGAGATGGTTGAGATTCTAGTGGCTAACTCTCATGTTGATTTCCACCTGAAGAGGCCTACAACAACTTATCGGGTGTCTGTCAACAAAATGCCCTCCTGTACATGTGCTGATTACATGGAACACGAGAAGAAAAGGTTATTTGTACCGTGCAAACATCTCTTCTACGTGTACTTCCATATCTTGGGAGTAGATCCTAGAGTGGACATCTCTTCAGCTCAACCAATCCTTACAAGTGACTGTTTGTCAATTATGTTGAGGAAGTACAACCACGATGGGCATTGATGCTCATCATGATTAAAATTAAGTTCATGATTAGAATTAAGATTCTATTTAGTGTGTGACAATCATATTATTATAATTTTCTTATAGTTAACCAGTGTACTTGCTAAGGAATTGACTCTTATTATTGTTATATAGGAATGGACTCTATTTGTTATTATCTAGTGTATTTTACAATTGAATAGACTTTTATGATTTCATTATAAATTTATTGTTTGTTTCTATTGTTGTATACTTGTTAAGGAGTGTACCTACGAAGAACTCAGTGTGAAGACATTATAAGGGGAAATATATGTTGTGTTCCACCCGTTCTCTCATGGTGATTGTCCTCATCACCCTCACACTCGATTGGGAAGGCACCCCATTCTCACCATTTATAGATCATGTTTTACTAACTTATAGCCAGCTTCACAAGTTTATATAGAAAAAACCATAAAACCCATTGGAAAAAAAACCTGAGAAAATTTACACCCTATAGGAGGATCGTGTTATTTATTTCTTTAACCCCTTTGCCTAACATAGAAGTGCACATGTCTTTTATTAAAAAGCACGTGACTTTCACGTGTGTATCCATATGCAATATTAACTGTCTTCTTATAATGTCTCTGCCACAAATGTCTGTTCAATGGTCGTCCCCTTAGGTACCTTAATACCTATGCCCTAGGTGGCATAACACCAACATACTCCCCCTTTATGCCACCATCAATGACTCTTTGTGCATTGAATGCTTTTGCACTGGTAGAGCCTTGATGAGAATATCAGCTATCTGATTATCGGTCTTAATATACTGAAGTTGCACCAGACCTTTCTGAACTTGTTCACGAACAAAGTGATTGCTTAACTCAATATGCTTGGTTCGTTCATGCATAATAGGATTATTTGTCATTGCTATACAACTGGCACTGTCACAGTATAATGTGGCTGGAGTATTCTGTGTGAGCCCAAGTTCTGTAACTAATCATTGCAACCACACTAATTCTCTGGTAGCTAATGTGCTTGATGCATACTCCGCTTCTGCTGTTGAAAGTGCCACTGCTGTCTGCTTTCGACATTTCCATGAAATCAGACTATTACCCAAGAAACAAGCATATCCAGACGTGGACTTCCTTGTGTCAAAATCACCTCCCCAATCAGCATCTGTATAACACTTAAGCTGAAGATCTCCATCCCCTTTAAAAATTAATCCTTGATCTGCTGTACCTCGAAGATAACGTACAACCCTTTTTGCTGCTTTCCAATGTATTTCGCCTAGATTGGATACAAACCTGCTAAGTACATTAATAGCATAAGCTATATCAGGCCTTGTACTGTTAGCAACCCATAGTAGACAAGCAATCAATTCTCGATATGGTTTTTGCTGCATCTGAAGTTGCTCATTAATAGTGGTTGGACCTTGATCTAGAGACAGCTTCTCTCCACAAATCATTGGTGTATTTGCAGAGTTGCAATCCTGCATCCCAAACCTTTCTAATATTCCTGCTATAGTTCTGGTTTGCACTATTGTTAGTTCCTTGCCTGTCCGATTTCTGCTCACTTGTTGACCTAGAAATTGTTTTAGCTCTCCCAGGTCTGTCATTTTAAATCTTTTCTTTAAAATATCTTTACATACCTTAAGACAACACATGTCATTTGCCACCATGATGCAATCATCAACATAGAGTGCAATAATACAGAATTTATTCTTCTGTTCAAATCGATAAAGATTTCCATCTGTAGCAAGTTTTTGAAACCCCTCCTTCCTCAGATAATTGTCTATGCATACATACCACTATCTCGGAGCCTGCTTAAGACCATATACAGCTTTCTTCAATTTCCATACCAACCCCTGACCAACTTCGAATCCAGGTGCTTGCCTCATAAAAATTTCTTCATCCAGCTCTGCATTTAAAAAAGCAGTGCTCACATCCATATGATGAATTTCGAGGTCTCTGGCATTTGCAAACGCAAGTAGAGCTCATATGCTGGCTTGTTTTACAATTGGAGAAAAGGTTTCATCATAATCCAGTCCTTTCTTTTGGGAGAACCCCTGTGCAACTAAACGTGCCCAATATTTCTTGGTTCCATCTGGCCGTAGTTTAATTCTAAAAATCCATTTGTTACCTACAATATTTTTCCCGTGTGGTAATGGCACTAAATCATAGGTCTCTGTGCGTTGAAATGAGTTCATCTCGTCTTGCATTGCTTGTTGCGACTTCTCAGCTTCTGGCAATTCCCTTGCTTCTGCAACAGAGGTTGGTACCTCTTGATCAAACAAGGCACCCATTGTTAATAATTCCAAAAACTCTTGTTCTCGCTCTTCTGAATTGACCTCTGGCTGCCTACGAGTTATCCTTAGGCTTCGACCCTCTGGGTCACGACCAAACCTATTAAGATCAATTCTGGACTCTTCTAGTAGCCTTTGAGCCTCAGAACGACGCTGGCGTTGTGCCATGCTAGACGGAGCATTATATTCAGCCCCTTGAAGATTAGGACCTATTGGCTCAATAATCGGTTGATCAATTTGTTCATTACCAATTTCTTGAATTAGATCATTATCGTCATCTTCATCGTCAATGTAGGTATCTCCTCCGACTGGGGTTTTAAAAACTTTGGTTTTATCTAATTCTCTATGTTTCTGATCCTTAAACAAGACCTGCTCATCAAATATCACGTCACGACTAATTATTATAGTCCGTTTTTCCGGATGATAGAGCCTATATCCTGAAGATGTGGTATCATATCCAACAAGATATGTTATCTCACTACGATCCCCTAACTTGCTTGTCAGTTTTGCTGGAATATGTGCAAAAGCCTGACAACCAAACCTTCTAATTTTATCAAAAGTGACCTGAGAATGATACCATACCTCATTTGGAATTCTGTTATTCCATTTTGTAATGGGAAGTCTATTCTGAATATGATTTGCCGTGCTAATGGCTTCGCCCCATAATGAACTTGGTAAGCCCGTATGTTTGAGCACTGATCTTACTGCGTTAAGCAGCGTAAGATTTTTCCTCTCTGCAACTCCATTTTGCTGAGGGGAATATCGATAGGTTAACATTCGATGTATGCCTTTTTGTTCGCAGTAGTCTTTAAACATATTTGAGATATATTCACCACCCCTATCTGACTTCAAGCTTTTAACAGTAATACCTGTTTGATTTTCAACCTTGTTTACATACAATTTAAATTTACTTAATACTTTCTCCTTATTCTTGAGTAGATAAATCGATGTTTTTCTGGAGTAATCGTCAATAAACGTGACAAAATATCTATGACCCCTAAGCTTGTAACACTGATTGGCCCGCAAACATCAGTATGAACCAAATCAAGTAATCCTTGGGTAAACGGTACTACTGTATGAAATGGAAGTCTAGTAGCTTTGCCAAGTCTACATCCCATACATGATTGAATGTGATCAATTTCATCTGTCTTGTCACACGATATATAGCCTTGTCTGTTTAACCAAGCCAGCTTATTCCTTCCTGCGTGTGCCAGCCTTTCATGCCAGATTGCTTGGCTAGTCTCAAGTATGTTATGTACTTGACAAACCCTTACACTACCCTTCAAGATATTACTCCCTTTATTATTTTTTTCTTTGTCTAGAAAATTCTTGTTGCAACCTTGTGGACTAAATGTGACCTTGTCACTACAAGTAGGTTCTTTAATTTTGTCATTCTTAAAGTTCTCACTTTCTGTTACACGTTCCTTTTTTTTCAAAATGGCATACTTACCTTTATCTTTATCATTTTCACTTTCTGTTACACGTTCCTTCTTTTTCCAAATGGCATACTTACCTTTATCTTTATCATTCTCAAAATTCCCATTTTCTGTTACACGTCCCGTTTTTTCAGAAACAGCACACTGATTTAACATTGTCAAACTATTAGCCAGTTCAGCTGTGTCAACCTTTTGTCTATTAACAGAGTTATAAAAATAACACCCTTTCTTATTAAAATCCACCTTTAGAATATACAGCCCATCTGTTCTAACGCCGCTAAACAGCAGCCTGTTGTTTTTATACACAAAACATTCTTCACTTTTAAAAACGACCTCTGCTCCCTGCAAAGCCAAGTCTGACACAGACAACAGATTTTTATACAAGCAAGAAATCACTAATGCCGACACCTCCACAAAGTCATCACAAAGCCCCAACAGCTTCAGAACACCTTCCGCTTCAACTGGTTTAAGGCCTCCATCGGCCATCTTAATAGATTTCGCGGAGGGTCCTGTGCCTGAAATCACATCAACTGAACTCACTAGAGTTCTTTCCGCTCCCGAATCAATTACAAACTCAAAATATTTCTTAAATTCTGACTTGCTAGAATTGAAACATGAGCATACCTGAATGGTTTCGCCAATGCTTTCTCTGGGTTGCTCTACCGCTGCATTCAAAGACCTGGATCTCCTGGACGATTGCCCACTTGATGCCTCAAATTGGCTGCACCTTTCTCGTGGAGTAGGGCAGACAGCACTCACATGGCCTCGTCCATGGCAATTATAGCAAACTGGTCTACTGTCAACCTGTAAATTTACCTTGCTTGTGGCACCTATGACAGACAATTACTTTTTTTCTCGCTACAAGCAGAGCCTCCTGCTCTTTTGCCTTCCTAGCAAGTAAAGCTTCCTGTTCCACTGCTTTCTTTCTTGAAGCTTCAATTGCTTCGGTTCGCGCTATTGCTAACGCCTTTCCTTTGTGGCAGCAGTGTTTCTAATCATAAATTCCAAATTTTCCTTGAATCCAAACACCCTTGAAACTGCTAACAATTCTGCGTTCTCACTAAGACCTGCCCCTGCTGCTTTTAAGTCACAAAGGATACTATTCAACTCCGCTGCTTTCTTGTCGAAATCATCACCAGGCTTGAACTTCAACAAGCTGAGATCCTGCATCAATTTATCAATTTGAGCAGCGGTAAGATACTGATAATCTCTCAACAATATCAACCACTTTTCCTTTGCACTGAGCTTCGCCAAACGCATGCCAATATCATTTGACAGCTTCATACTGATGATAGTGGGTGCAGTCTTCATCTTCCCTGTGTCTGTTTCATTCAGAACAACAGCTGCTTCCCCTTCTACAACATGTCCTTCCAGACGCTGAGTGAGTTGCGTACGTACTGCATCCTCTGCTTCCAGTATTGAAAGCCAGAGCCTCCGCTAAATTTTTCGATAGCGCTCAGAGCATGACCCCCCAGCATGGCCCTACAACCTGTCTCTGCAGTAAACTATGCAGAACCTGAAGACCCTGAACCTAGCCGACTAAGTACCACCTGTGCTGAAGAACCCAATCCTGGCCGACTACCAACTGGCCTGAAGATACCAGATGAAGGAATCTTCTACGACTCTGTTCAACCCGGATCTACAGACATCACCCGCTTCTATGTCGAACCCGCAAACCCTAACCTAACATATCAGGTTTTCGTTGCCCTCACATGTCCTTTGGATGCTGCCTAGTGGCGTGACGTTAAAATGTACCTTCCTTCCTTCCTTCCTCAAACAACCTTCGTTGCATTCCGCTATATATCAAAATAATGTTATATCATGTTATTTATTTCTTTAACCCCTTTGCCTAACATAGAAGTGCACATGTCTTTTATTAAAAAGCACGTGGCCTTCACGTGTGTATCCATATGCAATATTAACTGTCTTCTTATAATGTCTCTGCCACAAATGTATGTTCAATGGTCGTCCCCTTAGGTACCTTAATACCTATCCCCTAGGTGGCATAACACCAACATCCTATGCTATGATAATGACCTAATCGATCTGTGCCTATTAATTGCAGTCTCAAGCAAGCGAGACATTTGAGAGTCCTCATTTATGCATAAGAAATGTCTGCAATTGAGACATGTTTCTATGAGCATTTGCTATGTCCGTCTTCACTTTATGAACAAAAAATCGAATAACAATAGAAGCTACATGATATTGCCAGGACCTGAAAAGCTCAATCTATAAATGTGCTCACAAGAGGATGCTATCAAATCCTAGTATTCTTTCTTCAGGCAGCAAAAATTCTTCGTGTAGATCTAGTTATTAACAGAAAAAATAAAAAAGGAGGATTTAGAGAGATTCCGGGTTCGAAAAAGATGAGAAGCAGAGGTTTGTTGTGAGAACTGGGCTTTTGAGCCATCCGTTGTTCAAGGCCCTGCTCCAAAGATCTGCAGAGGAGTATGGATTTGAATACGTCTGCATACCTTGTGAGCCCGTCGTATTTGAGCGCTTGTTGTGGCTGCTCGACAATAGCGCGCAGGAGGCTGCCCTAATTGAAATCGGTGATTGAGCCAGAATAAACTAAATATTAAAAAAGCAAATGGGGTTTTGCCATGTGGGCAGTTTTGGCTTCAGCAGGTATCACACTTGCATGCCCAAGCGTGAATTACGCTTTAGGCTTTGCTCAATTTTTGGGCTTAGGGGAGGGGCGCCAAACGCTTGGGCCCCTTCCAACTCAAAGCATGCTTTTGGTTTTCACAGGATTTTGCAACGCCATGTTCATCGTCATCGTCATTGCCATGTTCAAGGCAAGTTCATTGCTTTTGTTTCTGTGACAGTCCCTTTTCTAAAAGGCTTTTAACTTATTCAAAACGGTTATTTTTCCAAAAATTTTGTTCTTTTAGAGTTTCTTGAGCAGAAATATGTTCCTATGAATTAATTTGCTTCAAAGTTCACATGATCGATAAAGCCACACCCTAATACAATTTTTTGGCCAGTGGAAATCCCCTGACAGATGAATACATGCTCCTCAATGAGCTTCAAGCTGATGGGTATCGATGGATTGATCGGAGTTTTTAACCGCATTTGATCAAAAGCGCTTCATCACATATTTCTTATGGTAATATCTGGTCGAAAAACAGAACAACACAGAAATTTGTACCGGAAATTTAAAGGCAGCATAGATCTTACAAATCTACATTGTGCAGGATAAATTTGTATAGAGAATCGTCAGAGATGAAACCGAATGATCAGTCGACAGACAAATACCGACGAGCTGTCGGCCAGATCGATTGCCGCTGATGTGAAGCTATCGGGCCAGAGAGCCCGTGATCCCACGTGAAATACTTTGGGCATACCCTAATATAACAGCGTTTCTAGGGCGAGCCAAAAGGGACGCCCAATATGGGGCAAAAGGAAAAAATAAAGAGTTTGGGCATGCCTAATGTGATTCCGCCCTTAACGCCAAATGGGCATGCTTGTGTACATTTTAAGCACGCATTATTCTTTTCCTAACTATATAAAGCGGTTTCATTTTTTGGATTTATTTGAATTTCTTTGCAAAAATCTGTAATTTGGACACATGGTGTTATAAGCCTAAAACCAAAAGAGAACAAAAAAAAAAACAGTGACGTCGCCGCAATCGACGTCTGTGTTTCTATGCCATGCTTTGCTAATCCGTCCATTCTATTCTATGGCGGTGAACAGTCTGGCCGTTGTTGCCCTCGCTCGGCTCTGTTGGGATGTGCCCAGATCCCAATCATCTGGACCCAAGATACCAACTGGGCTACCGTGTTTGCTCCGGCAAGAAGCCCAAGAAGCTTACTTTGGGTATGGCTATGGTAATGTCACTTCCGCTTTACTAAAATTCCTCAGAAGAAATACACCTGCAGCTGTTTCTTCTGATTCTTCTGTGTGTTTGGAAATGAAGGCCTGAGATACGACGGATTTGCAAGGTGCTTGTGGAAGATGCAATAAACCCAAGAAAAGGGCATGCAATTTTCACAACCAAATGCTTGCAGGGCATGATTGCAAGTTACACTGATCATGGCAAATGGCAAAGAAAACAACGAGAAATAACCAGAATAAAATAGAGGATTCATTTTTCCCTAAATTTTTGCCACGTCTCTCCATTTCAGAACTTCGGAATCAACTAGCTACAGAAGAATGACGATTCGTGTCCTCCCTGAGCCATTGGCCGCATTGTCTGCCTCAGGTAAGAGCTCTGAGCCACTTGGCATTTCTCTTATTTCTCTGATGGGATGCTGAATGGGTTTTCGCTTATTGTAGTGTTTTCTCAGTTTGCACATCACAGTTTTGGCAGCAAGGCAATGGGTTGTCTTTCTCAAATGCATGGTTCTATCTCTGCGTGGCTGTCTGCTATAATCTCTTTGCTATAATCTCTTTGGACCAGCCAAGCCGTATGAACTGAAGATATGATCCAGCATGAAAAGTATTGTCCCTCATTTTGACAATGACCAATCGACTTTACTTCCTCATTGATCTGCAGACCAAATAATTCCCTAGATTTGTGCTTCTGCTCCATTTTATGGATATATTCAAGAATCAATTTTTCCTTTAGATTCTCTGTAAAGTCTGATGCATTGATTTTCATTAATTTGTGTTTGTGAATTAGCTAGAGCATGAAAGTTCAGATATTGCCTTCCATTGATCCATCCAAACATTTATATCAAAGATCAAACTAATATTCAACAGATATGATGGCTCATTGCCTTTTGAAGAGTAGTCGCAATCTGATGTTTCTGATGTCGCGATGCTTGCACCCGAGGAGTTGTTTGTTGGCCAAGGCACTATCAAAGAAAAAAGAACTGGACAGAAAGGAAAAAAAGAACTGGACAGAAAGGAAAGGAAACAACTGCGAGCTAAACAAAAAAGAGTTTACAAAGGTATTTTTTGCTGTAATTGTGAAGCCATTTGTGGTGAGTTTTTTGTGCATGCATCTTAGACGTTACTCTAAGTAGGGGAGCAGAAAACAAGAGGGTTAAAACGACCACGAGTTGATGACTCCCCAGGAGAAGAAAATGATGTGCCAAGAGCAGGCACAAAGCAGAAATTTGAGAAGTCGTCCTATAGAAAATCTGCAAAGGTCTAGTGGAACATGCCTGTTGTCCAATGTATATAATGCATTTTTGAGGTGTTAATGGTGATTCGTTTTTGTAGATATTTGCCGAACTTGAGAATAAGAAATAGGAAAACAAAAAGCAATTTGTGGTAATTGACAATAGGCCAACTCTCCTTTTTGAAGATATGATTTATGGTGAGCTGAACTGAAAAATAATTGTTACACGCCTAACAAGGTCATCTACATCAGCATGGTGAATGCGGAAGTTTACCATGTTTAGCAAGGAAGAAGATAGTGCATTCCACCATTATCTCAAGTGAACTTTATAAGGATATCATTGTGAAAAGTGCATCCATTAACATGTACATGAAATGTAAATAAGCATGAAGGATGCAGGTCTGATGTTTTATACAATGCATAAGCATGATTTGTTGTCTTGGAATGTTGTACTTGCTAGATATGCGCAGTGGTGGGATACTAACAAGAATGTTCCATCTTTTCGGGACGTAATAGCATGTGTTCATGCTCTCAGTGCATGTTCTAGTCTTATTGGAATGGCACATACCTGCATGCTCATGTAATGCAAAGATTTTGAGTCTGATGTTGTAGGCAATGTGATATATTTATTTTGTATGCAAAAAATATATTTGGAGGTTGCAATGATGGTATTTAGTGCATTGCATCAATGTGTGCAGTCACCTGGAATGTATTAATTATAGCTTATGCCTCGAAGAACATGGAAGGGAGTTCTTGAACTTTTTGTTGAGATGCAGCTGTGAGCACTTTTGTGATCCTCCTTAATGCATGTGCTAACTTGGCCTGCTTATTAACAGGAAAAAGTTGCTTGGAATTATTATTATATTATCCAATATTTCAATATGCAATAGTCTTGTGAGCATGTTTAGAAAAGCATTGTGCCAGCAATTTTGCAATTCACAATGAAGATAAATTTGGCTCAATATGGTCAGCAGGCCATCCATTTTATTATCCAAATGCGGATGGGGGCTATTTTTCTCAACAATGCAACTTTGGTGAATATTCTTTCAACATGTAGCCATGTAGGGTTGCTACAGATATGTCGATCGATCCGACGGATCGGGAGTCTCGGACAAGACGCTGGTTAGGGGATCGCTATGTCTTCCAGGGTTCGCCTCCAGCTTCTCATCGGCGCTTCTCTTCTCCCAGCAGTGTCACAGGTTATGTTCTTGCTCTCCCTCCCTCCCTCCCTTCAGTATATTTTATGTATGTTGTTCGCGTGGCACGCACTTTAATCAGCCCCTCGCTTTTTCGAGGTTTTTGTTCTTCTCTGTTGCGTTTTATGGTGATGTGCAGGTACAGGGGTGATGCACGACGTTGGTTTCTCTTTGGAGCGTGGGATTTTTGGGAAGTTTAGTAGCCGGCGTTGTCCAAGCCCACTGCCTAGGGCTTATCGCTAGGGTTTTTCCTCGAAAACCCGAAAGGGCGGGGTTTTTTAATCCCGGCGATAAGCCCTAGGCAGGTACACTAGCCAAAATCTATAGTATAATTTTTTATTTTTGGGGTCCAGATGTTATAACTGGATATTTTTCTATATTTTTTTTTTTGGGTAGCTTGCGATGTGCAGCTACCCACTCTCTACCATTGTATTTACACTGCTGGGATGAATAGAAAAGCCCCATGGCGTTGTTGTGTCATGCGAGTCGCAGCACGAGAATCATTATTTTGTTTCAATGATCACTGATTTGACATGAATGACAATGTGGTCCTATGGGGAGCAATGGTTACAGGATATGCCCAGTTAGGGGAAACTAAACAGGCAGTGCAATGATGGTGCAAAAATACAAAGTACTAGAAAAAATAAGAAAATAAAAAATGTCATAGTGATACAAATGAGAAAATATTAGGAATCCCATGGCCTTTGACCATAGCTTCCATGTATCCTATGGGCACGAAAATACAAGGCAATAGTGCGGGTTCAAATCCCACATATTTTCAACTTAATACATAACTAGCAAAGCGCCGCTTACGATGCCGAAAGCGAAAATGAGGAAGAGCGTGTGTGTGTGTGGAAAACGATAGATCGAGAGTATCTGTGTGAAAAGGATGCCGGGAGAGGGTCGGAGGTGAGGGAGAAGAACGGAGATAAGGTTGGAGGGGGTGAAAAGAAGGGTGGGAGCGCGAGAGAGAGAGAAGGAGAAGCCCATTTTTTAACGTCCGAGGAAACCAACTTGGCTACAAAATTCTCTATAGTAGTACATTCTATGCGGGAGTGTGAAACATCTATAAACAACATTTGTCGTATAGTTATGGCCATCATGGTGCCCAGATGCATGTTTTAAGAGAACCTTAATGTTGTCTGGGACCTATACTCTAGACATAAACATAGCTACATAAAGTTGACCATGAGAGAAAACAAAGTTAGGCAAGTACGCACCGTGTTTTTCTATAGTCCGGCCCCCCGTGCTTTGTTGATCGCCATGGCAAAAGCCGGGTCAAATTGTGCATTGCAATCTCGTAAAACCTGGAATGGCCGCTTCCGCCTCAGTATGATTTAATGGGATCCTTAGTGCGCATGTGCACCTTATTTTGTACATTTGGTCATCCAATGGCTTACCTTAGGATGAACTGTTGCATAAGATTGAAATCTAGACTTTGCGTGATATGAGTGCATGGTGATTAGCTTATGTGAACATTAAAGATATTTTAGCAAAGATATATTAGCAGGATTTTTCTAAGAAGATTCTTGAATATTACGTGCTAGATCTATATCTTTTTATACTTTAGGTTGGCATAGGCAATAATGCCTTGTTACTTTGTTGCTTAGTTAGTGTTAAGCGTTCGTAAGGTTTTTAAGGTTTATTAAGATTCTTATAGAAATTATAACCTTAGAGACAAAGAAGACAATGAAACAGTAATGTTAATGGTTTACATCTTTGTTTTTGTCACTTTAATTTTCCTATCCATGATAAATATCCTAAAAGGTATCAAAGTATCATGTTATAGATGTAGAGAAGTCCGTTTCGGGTCATTGGAAAGTGCGTCCTTGGTCGTCAGAACATCCATTTTTGGCCACTGAAAAGTCTATTTTTGCTCGCTAGAAAGTCCTGTATCGGTCATTGGAAAGTGCATCTTTGATTGCAATGTCTTTCATTTTTGGTCGCTAGAAAATCGCTTTGTAGTTCTTTGGGAAGTTTAATTTTGTACAAGTCATTGGAAAGTCTACTTTGGTTGTCGAAAAGTGTTTTTTGTCGCTGGAAGTTCGTGGATGGGTTAAGTTTTGAGCATGTGTGTAATTGTGGCAGTTATGATATTCCAATATGTCGTAGACGATCAAGCTGTAATTGTGGCACTCATGATATTCCAATATGTTGTAGACAATTAAGCAAATAAGGTTATCGATAAGGATGTCCTTTAATTTAAAACTATGCATCTTGTACTTTGCCATGTGGAGCAAGACATGTTGACTACTTTCTTAATTCTTAGATCAGATATAGGACTCACACTATCAATTCTAGCTAAAGACATATTGCGCTTACATGCCAAATACCTACAATAAGATCAAGTAAAAACTACACAAATACTCTATTGTTTTCTTTTCCCTATTGTTTGAGCACATAGGAGCTTTCAACATGGTGCTTACATGTATCATCCTACAATTTTTTCTTGTAGGTGCTAAAGAGAGTGCATGGCAGTCCTTAGGGCCTCAAAAAGCAACATAAATTATCTCTATGGTCTCTCACATATAATAAACACCTAAAACAATCTTCAATGTCTTTTTGTTGCTATTACCATTTTCACATCAAATTTCATGCTTTTGACACATGGATTGCAAAAGAATTCTATAAAGAAACAGAAGATCTAAAGGCCATTCTCTATCAAATATTAGAGTGTAAGGTAATAATAATAGGTTGTTAGTGTTCAATGCACACATTGCCACTAATTTAAAGAAAAAGAGCACAACTACAAATTTTCTAAGAAGGAGATTTATCTCAGGCAAAATCATGTGAGAAGAAAAGGCTATGATGCACAAATAAGCATAATTTGGCAAATTGCAAGAGACCCGAATGCCAAGGCCATGCTCAATTGTTGATTTAACCAAGCCAAGTGTTAGAACACCGCTTGAGGACATAGACTATGTAAGTCTAGAATCCATGATGTTATGACCAAGCACCCAATTTGCATTTCTTTATTATGATTAATGCTTGTATACATAACAAAGTATAAAAGCCATAATTCATTAAACTGGGACTCATCCACCCCCTTTGAGAATCGCCCCTCTCGAAGCTAGGAGCAAAATTGAGCTTAAGTGAATAAGCTCAAATCACTCGAGTAAATGCCGGGTCATTGCTTCCATAAATGGCTAGTAAATGCTGGCCATTTACTGAAGCAATGAAGCCTATAAATTGCAAGCTCTCTACTTCTTTACGGGCACGGAGCCCATTCACACAATGCACATAAAGCACCTATAGCTAGAAACTTGCATACATATAAGCATTGAACCATACATACTTACACAAACATTGAAGCTTACATACACATATGGAATCTTATACACTTTGGCCCTACATTGGGGCTTACATACATACACTGGTCTTACATTGAAGCTCACATGAAAGCTTGCACATGAAAGCTTGGACACACATTGCACTTATGATGCACACTTCCATTGCAATGCAAGGTTGCTCATTGCTTTTGCTTGCTCTTTCTTCGGTATCTTGTGACTTCCATCCTTTTGCATCCCAGATGCCGGGTAAGACCAGACCACGCAATCCACATGCTCCCGTCTCTTCTGGCCTTTATCTACCCTCCATCTTTTGTTCCATGCATCCTCATACAACTCCTCATCCGTTGGGTTTTCCTTCCTTGATATTGGACGCCAGTATTGACATAGAAAACCTGGAGGGACCTCTTCTCCATCTGCATTGCGGTCAGACACTGCCTCTAGTGCAACCCCAAGCCATATGTTATAAAACTCTTCATCTGGTCGAATAAGCACAAAGCAACCTGGTTGTATGTCCTCAACTTGATCCCATTCTTTTAGATCAAAAATACTTTGGCTTGTCCTTCTTAGCTCCCACAAACCATTTGGAGGTAGTGTTTGTGGGCAAACTTCTTGGACCTTCACCTTGGGGACTTGAAGCCCATCTACTTGTAGGTAGGAAGCCATCTCTAAGTTTGGATGCACTTGGTGGGATTGCTAATGAGGCTCACTATCTCCTCCCAATAGGAAACTAAGGCTGATGTTGAGCTTTTTGTCAGTCACTTAGAAGCTCTCTTTCCAACAAGTTCTTCCAAAGGAGTAATATAGGCCTTGAGACCCTTGATGAGAGCTCCACAGCCTTTTCACATTAACAAAAGGAGGGCATGGCTTTGGCTCTCCCTTAGGCAACATCACATTCCTCTATCCTTTTTTCCAAATCTCAATGCCTTGAACCGCATCCACAACCCATCTGTTGGCCTCATCTTGTATTGCATGATGGGAGTACCTTCCTAACCCGTAACTTAAATTGTAATGGCTTTGAATGACCCCGCAGATTGCCTCCTTGCCATCTACCATGTAACCTTCCACAAATGACTTGAAGTCGAACTTCATCAATGATGAATGCCAAGGGAGAAGGTTCGAACATCTCTAACATATCCACAAGCTCGGTAGAGTGGTGACACTAACCCTCTTAAGTTTACTAGGGAACACTCCAAAGAATGCATCAATGTCATCGTGGGTGTGCCCAACCATCATAAACCCAACCTTGATGCACTTGAACACACCCATGGTCCGCCAAGTATGACAAAGCCGCAAAGAGCCATCTATTCTGTTTTGCTTCCGCCAGCTATCTAGCTGGAGGTAAAGCTCTTTCGCAGTGGTAATTTGTGTGAGGGGATATTGTTCCCATGTCTTGGGCTTGTTCCCATGTCCCATGTCAATGAAAGCCCCCTTGCAACCTCCCTCGCCTCTTCCGAATGGTGCTCTGCTCATTAAGGCCCTGGAGATATTGTTAGAATATTTTTCTTCCATCTCGTGCCCTTTACCTCTCTTTCAAGATTTCTTAGACACTTGAAAATGGATCCTATGTGGAAGTTAGGTCCATCCTCCCACATGTCTAGGACAAAATGGCCATAAGTACCAGCTCCATGACCATGAGTCAACATTCCAAACAAAGTTAAACCTTCAACCGAAAAGCATTTCCACATGACTTTGCATGGGATCAAGCCTTGGTAGAAATGTCTTGTGCTGGTCCATCTTGTCATGAATAATGCATAGAAACTGGCCCGGTTTCATTTTTGAGAATGTTCTCAGACCGCCAAGATAAAGACCTAAGATGTCTTCTGCTCAACTGGATGATCCGCGGATTTGTCTGCCTTATACACATTCTCTCATACTCTACTTGAGTGGAAGCAAGCAACTCTTTGAGCTCGATACATAAATTGCACTTAGAGAAGGGCATGAACTTGGCAACCACAACATCCGGGAAATATTTAGCCCACATTCTACTAAACCCAGCCTGTGATAGTTCCCGTCCTCCTAATGATGGTAGAATTGCATTGAGCTCGGCAAGGCACTCCTTCTGAATATAGTGCTGAGGTAATACCCTTTGAGTAACCTGGATCTGACTCTCATTCACTTTGTGCTTGTGTGGCATAGATTGTGCCATGAATCTGACAAAATGCTCAAACACGCTCACTGCTAGCAAGGTATTTGACTGGTTTTGGGTCAATCGGTTCGAAAGTGCATATACACCTTTGCACCATCATCATATCGCCTCTTTATATCTATAGAAAGAGCTTTTACCTATGCACGTAATCCATATTAGTGCTTTATAACACACCTTCCTACTCCCACACATGGATACAAAGCCAGCCCCCGGGCCACATCGTCGTAATGTGAAGCACCAAACAATGTATACATTGAGTTAACCCTTCGCTCATGTGACATTCCCTTAATTTTGTTCTAATGTCAATGAGCTCGCTTAGTGGGTACCTGAGAGATGCAATTGAGACTACACAACATGCCTCTCTTTGATCATCTTCATATTGTCTTTTGTAGGTGCCCTTTTCTTTCTAGATGTGGTCGCCATGGTCTTCGCTTCTTCCCAGCCTTTCCCGACATGAAAGGTATATCTCCTCTCCCCGATCCGACATGCTTAAAGTTACATGAGTTCTCCTCCATTGTCCGATGCTCCACATGTGGCTTACCTCCATCATCGGGGGCTTGCGTGACATTGACCATCCTCTTGTCCGAGGTATGCAATAGGCCATCTTAATCGAAGTTCCAACCTCAACAACATTTGAACATACAAGGCAATCACCGAAGCACTAACACCGCCAACCTATTCTCATATATTATGAGCATGTCGACTATTCCCACACCTGTGATGATCATCTCCCAAAGCCTCATCATTCACACAATCACTTGATCAATCGTATATGATGATTCCCTTAGCAAAGGTCTCCCATTGCATGGGTGCACTATACCACAAGTTGCCCTATACCAACTAGTTCTTCCTCCTTTAATTGCATCATCGACTCCTCTTGAAGATCCAATAGAAGAAATTACATCTTCACCATCACCTTCCACCTCTGCTCCCATCTCAGCTACTTGCTCCCCGCAAAACAATGTGGAGACATCATTCCCAAACTGCAATTTGAGGGAATAAGACAAGTGACAAATAATGTCAATGGCCATGTTTGGGAATTAATAAGAAATGACCATTGCAAAAAAAAAAAAAAATCAAAAGACCATTGCCATATTAGAGAACCATATTACCCAATGTTACCCAATGGCCAAAAAAAAAAAAATGTTACCCAATGGCCAAAAAAAAAAATATTACCCAATGTTACCCAATGGCCATATTACCCAATGGCCAGAAAAAAAATATTTTCCAATGTTACCCAATGGCCATATTACCCAAGGGCCAAAAGAAAATATTACCCAATGGCCATATTACCCAATGGTCAGAAAAAAATATTATCCAATGTTAACCAATGGCCATATTACCCAATGGCCAAAAAAAAAATATTATCCAATGCTACCCAATGGCCATATTACGTAATGGCCAAAATAGACTATAAAGACCACTAGCTATTAGGCTATAGAATCCAATGACATTTAGGGTACCACATCGAGTGACCATTATAAATCCAACCATTATTAAAAGGTACGTGACATTATAACTCATTAAATCTCGCGGCACGCGAGACTCGAGAGGACGCGCGAACATATTCTCTGAAACCTATTCTCTGTTTGAACCCATTCGCTTCGATCCGGCGCCTCGACCCTCTTCGATCTGTTTTCGCTTCGAATCTCTTCGATCCCGAAGCAACACAAAGCGGGCGCGCGTTTTCTGATGCATAAACGTAGGCGAAGCCTCAGAAGCCACCGCTTTTTCTAATGCGGAAGATGCTGTTTGGCCCGACTTCATGCTGTTTTTAATCGTATACCTTTGCTTTCCCGCCCTATTGTATATTTTTACCTTAAGAACCGTTCCCTCTTGCTACTCATCAACAACACTTTGTTTTTCGTGCACAACCAGAGCCCCAAAATCCAGTTCTAGGAGATCCGGCGAAGTTCTAGTTCTATTGCGGTGTGTTCTATTCAAGGACTTCTAGTTCTAGTTCAAAGCATTTTAAGTGTTTAATAGCTTTCTGAAATGCATGCTTTTCCAAAATGCTCTTTCAAAATGCTGATGAAGATGCTTTCTGCTTGGTAGGGTTCCTATTCCGTGGCCGCAGCCATATTGCACCATTTGTTTTTCCGTGAGACCCCGGCCTCTATTTGAGAATCAAAGGTATTCCGATAGTTATGCTTTCTAATTCAAAGGTTGCAGTGTTCCTAATTTAAAGATCACAGGTCTCGTTTGTGGACACATCAAATACCCTCACACAACTCTGGCTTCATCATCTTCTACCGACGGTTCTTTGCAGGTTCTTGAAGAAGCATATAAATTAGGGAGCCTGCCTAAGAGGAAATATTACCTAAGGTATCTCCTACCTTTCCTTAATTGGTTTTTCTCAGATGCTCTCCTTCTCGTTTTACAATTCACTCATAATTTACTTATTAACATACTCATGTTCTCGCTTCACTTGTAATTCACTTATAGCGCTCGAGATCCGATTCAGCCTACAATGCTTTTTTATAATTCCCTTTAAAAGATGTCTCAAGTTCAATCACTTATGATTCACTTCTAATTCACTTTTAACATGCTCTCATTTTCTGATTCATTCATAAAAGCAATGCTCAGGCATATGCACAAGCATATGTTCAATGCCTTATCCAAACTACTTCAATGCACAATGCATATGTTCAATGCCTTATCTAAATGCTGTGAAAGTTAACTTATGTTGAACATTCATCGGATGCGCATCATCCGAAAAGAGGCAATCAAGATAGAAATGGAGGAGACCTCATCTAGCCTAGCCGATAGCAGGTTAGTTTTTTATGGTCCGTCATATGCTTCAATTCCCTTTCTTGGGCACATGCCCGCAGAAAGGAGCCCGAGGTTCCGTGAGCTTCATGCTCCTTTCAGGGCATGTGCCCGCAGAAGCTTAGCTAGCTTGGATTTTTTACGCATGTGCAATGATTTGCTCCAGAAGTTTTGTCCTTTGGGCACATGCCCGCAAAGGAGCTTGAAGCACAACTAGTACAACTAGCTTATAGCGAAGTGGCTTTTTCTCATTTTCGCGACCCTTCTTCAAAATATTTGACCGGGGGTGCCAAACTTTGGAAAAAGCCACTGCACACGCCTTAAGCTTGTTGACACACCGACTTCAAGCTCCTTTTGGCGGCATGCCCGGGCACACGGGCTTTGTGCCCGCTGAAGGGAGGAGCCTAGCGCGAGGCTAGCAGGCCTTTGGGCATACGCGGCTGAGCTTGAAGCACAACTAGTACAACTAGCTTATGTAAAGAAATGCAGTGGTTTTTTTTGGCTTGCCGCGACCCTTCTTCAAAATATTTGAAAGGGGTGCCAAACTTTGGAAGAAGGCCACTCGCTACACGCCTTGCCGGTTGACACACTGGAGTTAAGCTCCTGCGGGCATGTGCCCCGCAGCGCCTAGTTAGTTCGATGTTTTGCGGGCACATGCCCGGAGCGAGCTCGGGGGCCCGCATGAGCACAGAAGTTAGCTAGCTAGGCCTTTGCGGGCACATGCTCAAAGGTTGTTTGAAGCCCAGAACTTTCGCTCCTTTGCGGGCATGTAATGCCCGCTGCCCAGCTTAGCCTGGATGTTAACCGGCCCATAAAGGACTAGCTCCCTCAATCGAGGCATGTCCAACGCCAATTCCTTGGCATTGGTCAAATCTAACGGGAGCCAGACAGCTAGCTAGGCCTTTGCGGGCACATGCCCGCAAAGGAGCTTGAAGCTCCCTGAGTTTTGTCTTTATGGGCATGTGCCCAACAAAGGCCCAGCTAGCTCGCGGTTAGCCTGCGCAAAGGCCTAGCTAGCCTGCGGCTAGCCTCGCGGCTAGCCCCTCATCGGAGGCATGTTCACACGCCAAATCCTTGGCATTGGTCAAATCTAACAAAGAGCCACAAACATAATGCCTCCCGCAATGCTACATTACTAATGTAATGTCTTCAAATGACTCCTAATGACTCCTAATGCCTTCTAATGCCTTCTAATGCTTTATAATGACTTCCAATGGCTCTAATGCCTTCTAATGCCTCCTAATGCTTTCTAATGACTCAGTAGTGCTAGAATGCCATTCTAATGCATATAAATGAATGGTGCTCCCTAAATATGCATGTTATAAATGGTCCCTCGCCTAAGTATTCTTGAAGAGCAACATTATGCAGGCCACTAGCCTCGTTGAATAAAATTATCAGCCATTGCAAAAATATATCCTTCAAAGATCCCCAACAAGAAGCGCATCACCAATGGGTGATCAAATAATGGAGTTTTATGAGAGCCTCTTCGATAGGCGCCCGCTATGCTTCATTGGCCTCCCATGAATGACTTGTGATCCCAAAGACACCTATTGCAACTATCCCGCCCCGCATCGGCCCAACATCTTCACCTCTCGACCCACTGCCGGAAATGGCAGAATGTATGAGGCGCTGGGCTGAACTGAAATCAAATCAACCAAAAAAATTGCGTAAAACTCACCTAAGCCCGCCGCTTATCACCATAGCCGCCATCGAGCTCTTTGGTTTGAGGGATAAGAGATTTTAAAAAGTTAAAACGCCAAAAACTAGCCGGAAATGTGTAGGCTGGAATTGTACATATTTCAAATGGCGCTCGAATTCGTTCTCCCGCTTTGAATTAATCCCTTCCATTTCGATATTGCATTAGGCCGTAGGTAGCGGATCGGGGATATGGAAGCGCCGTGAGGTCGATCCCGCCTGCTCCACCGCTAAGAGGCGTAACTCCAAAATAGGTAACTCCAATATCTTTTGGATCTCAGGACCGCACTTTTGAACACTCCTATCTTGCAGATGTTGGGAGTTTGACAGCTTCGATTATGCCCTCTTTCGAAGCTCATCGAATATGAAATAAGGCAAAATTCAATGTCCTCATTATTCCGTGAAATGCCCATTGAATTGAGATCGAGAAACGCTATTTTGAGTTTGATCCCTTAATCGCTTGGTATGTGGAGGCGGCTGTAGGAGCCACAAAACAGATGTCGCCTCTATCCGAACTTGAGACGCAGGAAGTTTGGCTGGTCGGTGTAGTAATATCCGTGGTCGCCTCCCAAAAAAATCTGGTCACTGCTTAGTAGAAGAATGCAAGACAAAGCACATTCATGAATATGCGAAGTCTTGCAAAGGCCGCTATGCATTGGAACACATGGAGAAGAAGCGCCCCGCAAAACAGTGGAAACGCCAATGCTTTTTTGCTTTGGGTGGAAAAACGGGATAAGGCGACTTATCGCAGTTACCGACTTGTTGGCCCGCTGCGGAAATATCTATTAGGGAGTCGACATTTAACAGAGGGCAATCTCACGCAAAGATCCCCGCGGTCGCCTAAAGAAGCATGTTGATCGTGCTCCTGCTAACAGCTTGAACAGGGCAAAGACTAAGAGTAGACCGCTGTAAAGGAAGGAGACTCGAAAGAAAAATACCTCTCTTTGTTGCCGCCTCTAAACTTTCTAGTCAAATTGATACCAATGTAAATAATAATTCAGATGATGAAGGCCATCCGATTTAAGAGTCCAATAAGCAACCCTTTTGGCGCTTTTTTAAGCCCAAGAAAGCATCAAGCTAGTTCAGAGTCGGTGAGCAAACTCGAAAAGATTTGCCAAATATTATCCTCCTCGGCCCGCTCTCACACAATGGATATACATATCGATCCGGCCGAGGTTATGCAATCGAGAGATCAGTCCTTTATAACCACAAAGGCGCCTTCAACCAAAAAGCATTGCAATGAGATCTCGAAATGCATGCCGAAGGTTCGTCAAACGCCCAACCCCGCCAGAGGTAATTCCGCTTTGATGTGGAACAACGGCATCCGTGGAGTGGAAGCACGAAAGGTGATCTGATGCATAAGCATGTTAACTTTTTATATCGCGGGAGGACAGCAGATCAATCGGCCGGGTTACCGTGAACATGAAAGCACTACAAAACAAAAGCACAAGCAACCGTGACACGAAGTTCCACGCAAAGTGCCGGGCGCGATGACACCTCCTCCATCCGAAGCTTGCAATGATTAGTCACGGTAGCACAACAAGATGAACACCTGCATCGATACTCCGTGCAAATGCCCGACTTCTCTCAGAATGCTTATATCTTTGCGCACGCCAGGGCCAGTTGAGTATTCTTCCTTTGCGGCACACGCCCGGCAAGGAGCTTTTCGCTAATTCACAAATTAATACTTGTATTGAACACCACTGCTATCTATATCGTACCGGAGCCCTGGCGGCTTCTTTCTTTGCCCGCCCCCAAAAATTTTGGTGGTGTAGCAGCTCGAAGAAGCCACTCGCCTAGCGACCGAGATGGTCATGATTGTTCTTATTACCTCGCAGCATTTTACTGCAGTGACGCAGCCCGCAAAGGAGCTGCGAGTTCCTTCTTGCACGCGTTCAAGAAGAAGCTAGCTTAGCTCCTTTTGGGCGCACGCGCCCCGCTGGCAGGTAGGCGGGAGCAAGGAGCTCGCTTCATCGGACATATCTAAGCTACATTGTTGTTGCAGGCCCTACACGGATCG
Organism: Isoetes taiwanensis; assembly: GCA_021234155.1. Lineage (NCBI taxonomy): Eukaryota > Viridiplantae > Streptophyta > Lycopodiopsida > Isoetales > Isoetaceae > Isoetes > Isoetes taiwanensis. Next base: position 354,046 of record JAJEKV010000179.1, read on the forward strand.
GTTCGACCACGCAAGAGCACAATGGATTGCTCTTTGGTCGCCCCCACAAAGACCGGTGGAACCGTGGGCGCCTAAATCTGCAACGTGGGAGGTAATTTTATATGCTGAATTGCTTCATCCTGATAATGTTCATAGTTTATCCTTCCAACGTAATTTCGAGGAATATTGTAGATACACCATACACCATGAAGACCCGCCAGGCATCCCAACACCCAAAGGGAAAAAATCAAGAATGAGTGAGCACTGGATCTCATTTTATCCTCGTAAGAGGTTTGGAGCAACCGAACAAAATATGGGATATGGAGTTCTCGTAAGTTATCGGACGTGAGGATGGTCACCCACCAAAGGAAAAGCCTTGGAGTTCTTTGGCAAGAGTTTTATGAAGAAACTTGCCGAATGAAGGATGACGACACCCCTTGAACCGCAAAAGCAAGATTTTCTCTCGTGAGATTCTTATAAGAAAACCCCAAAAAGCGACCAAAAGGATGTGAAGGACTACGCCACCATCCGGCAAAGGTAGGTAGTATTGAAGGAGGCCATCACATCCTTTGCTAATGACATTTCTGTAACCCTTTGGGGACATGGGCCTTTACGAGAAGTCACTTAATATATCTAGCAAGGATCCGAAGACATGATGGGCTATTGTTCCTCGCTCAGGTCCAAAGGACCCGACAAAAGAATGTTAAGAAAGAGGTACTTCCGAAAGGGCCAAAGCATGGGTCAGATTTAAAATGGGAATGGGGGTTCTTTTTACGTAATCGTAGAGGATTCAAGCGATTTTTCCGCGGTCCATCTGGACACAAAGGATATCCAGAGACGGGCATGCAAAAGGCCCGATAGCTTTATACCGCTGAATCTACCGAAGAAGAGCAACCGTGGGGAACACCATGATATAGAGCAATTCGACGAGCATATCCTGGAGATGACTACATGCTCAAGGTATGCAAGTTGGTCATATGGGTTCCCAACGGTTAAGCAATACGTAACTTTAATGTGATGGAATTTCCGATTGGTGATGAGTCGTGGGCCATAAAATACCGGATGCAAAAATAGTAAATGCGTTGTCAAGGCTTGAAAGGGAGGGCCAAGAAAGAGCAAATGCAATGCACCCATAAACAATGGACCTCACTCCCAGTGACTCAAGTTTTTTTGGTAAGATTGTACATCAAATGGGCACGATGCAATGGATATGGTTTACGCCCGGATCATGTAGAACACACTTGGAACCTCAAAGTGCCTTTCCAACATACGAGCAGACGAACTAGAGATTGGCCGATAAAAGGGAGTGAATTTGTGGAGGAAGAGTTGAGGAGGTCGGAAAAAGGAGGTTACACTTTTACGGGGTGTCAATATGTCGAGGCATGCCACGAATGGATATACCACCTATCAATATATCGCAAGGACAATCTTCCTCTACCATATGCGGGTTTGGGAAGAAGATGTACAAGCGCAAACAATTGGGTCATCAAGCTATGGTTAGATTTGACGTAACTCTACACATGGAAGCTAAAGTCGAGATGGTTGAGATTCTAGTGGCTAACTCTCATGTTGATTTCCACCGAAGAGGCCTACAACAACTTATCGGTGTCTCGTCAACAAAATGCCCTCCCTGTACATGTCTTTGATTACATGGAACACGGAGAAGAAAAGGTTATTTTGTACCGTGCAAACATCTCTTCTACGCGTGTACTTCCATATCTTGGGAGTAGATCTAGAGTGGACATCTCTTCAGCTCAACCAATCCTTACAAGTATTGTTTGTCAATTATGTTGAGGAAGTACAAATCAACGATGGGCATTGATGCTCATCATGATTAAAATTAAGTTCATGATTAGAATTAAGATTCTATTTAGTGTGTGACAATCATATTATTATAATTTTCTTATAGTTAACCGGTGTACTTGCTAAGGAATTGACTCTTATTATTGTTATATAGGAATGGACTCTATTTGTTATTATCTAGTGTATTTTACAATTGAATAGACTTTTATGATTTCATTATAAATTTATTGTTTTGTTTCTATTGTTGTATACTTGTTAAGGAGTGTACCTACGAAGAAACTTCGATTGTGAAGACATTATAAGGGGAAATATATGTTGTGTTCCACTGTTCTCTCATGGTGATTGTCCTCATCACCCTCACACTCGATTGGGAAGGCACCCCATTCTCACCATTTATAGATCATGTTTTACTAACTTATAGCCGACTTCACAAGTTTATATAGAGAAAAACCATAAAACCCATTGGAAAAAAAAAACTGAGAAAATTACACCCTATAGGAGGATCGTGTTATTTATTTCTTTAACCCCTTTGCCTAACATAGAAGTGCACATGTCTTTTATTAAAAAGCACGTGACTTTCACGTGTGTATCCATATGCAATATTAAGCGTCTTCTTATAATGTCTCGCCACAAATGTCTCATTCAATGGTGTCCCCTTAGGTACCTTAATACCTATGCCCTAGGTGGCATAACACCAACATACTCCCCTTTATGCCACCATCAATGACTCTTTGTGCATTGAATGCTTTTGGTAATTTGGTAGAGCCTTGATGAGAATATACTATCGATTATCTGGGTCTTAATATAAATTGAAGTTGCACGAGACCTTCGAACTTGTTCACGAACAAAGTGATTGCTTAACTCAATATGCTTGGTTCGTTCATGCATAATAGGATTATTTGTCATTGCTATACAAGCTACAACCGCATCACGAGTATAATGTGGCTGGAGTATTACAATGTGAGCCCAAGTTACGTAACTAATCATTGCAACCACACTAATTCTGCGGTAGCTAATGTGCTTGATGCATATAAAACACCTTTGTTGAAAGTGCCCTTCCTGGTATGCTTTTCGACATTTCCATGAAATCGACTATTACCCAAGAAACAAGCATATCGGGCGTGGACTTCCTTTGTGTCAAAATCACCTCCCCAATCGACATCAGATAACACTTAAAATTTGAAGATCTCCATCCCCTTAAAAAAATTAATCCTTGATCCTGTACCTCGAAGATAATTTTACAAGCCCTTTTTTCGCTTTCCAATGTATTTTCGCCTAGATTGGATACAAACACGCTAAGTACATTAATAGCATAAGCTATATCGGGGCCTTGTCTTGTTAGCAACCCATAGTAGACAAGCAATCAATTCTCGATATGGTTTTGGCCATCACAAGTTGCTCATTAATAGTGGTTGGACCTTGATCTAGAGAGACTTCTCTCCACAAATCATTGGTGTATTTGCGAGTTGCAATCTGCATCCCAAACCTTTCTAATATTCACGCTTATAGTTACGGTTTGCACTATTGTTAGTTCCTTGCCCTGTCCAGGTTTCGCCACTTGTTGACCTAGAAATTGTTTTAGCTCTCCCGTGCTGTCATTTTAAATCTTTTCTTTAAAATATCTTTACATACCTTAAGACAACACATGTCATTTGCCACCATGATGCAATCATCAACATAGAGTGCAATAATACGTAATTTATTCTTCCGTTCAAATCGATAAAGATTTCCATCGTAGCAAGTTTTTTGAAAACCCTCCTTCCTCGGATAATTGTCTATGCATACATACCACTATCTCGAACTTTTGCTTAAGACCATATCGACTTTCTTCAATTTCCATACCAACCCCACGACCAACTTCGAATCAGTTGCTTGCCTCATAAAATTTCTTCATCCGATACGCATTTAAAAAGCGGTGCTCACATCCATATGATGAATTTGAGGGTCTCGGCATTTGCAAACGCAAGTAGAGCTCATATCTTTGGCTTGTTTTACAATTGGAGAAAAGGTTTCATCATAATCCGTCCTTTCTTTTTGGGAGAACCCACGTGCAACTTCAGCGTGCCCAATATTTCTTGGTTCCCCGCGAAGTAGTTTAATTCTAAAAATCCATTTGTTACCTACAATATTTTTCCCGTGTGGTAATGGCACTAAATCATATGGGTCTACGTGCGTTGAAATGAGTTCATCTCGTCTTGCATTGCTTGTTGCGACTTCACCGACACGGCGAATTCCTTTGCTTACGCAATGAGAGGTTGGTACCTCTTGATCAAAAACAAGGCACCCATTGTTAATAATTCCAAAAACTCTTGTTCTCGCTCTTCTGAATTGACCTCCGGGCCGCCTCACAGGTTATCCTTAGGCCGACCCTCCGGGTCCGACCAAACCTATTAAGATCAGTGCGGACTCTTCTAGTAGCCTTTGAGCCTCAGGCGGCGGCGTTGTGCCATGCTAGGAAAGGCATTATATTGATTTTGAAGATTAGGACCTATTGGCTCAATAATCGGTTGATCAATTTGTTCATTACCAATTTCTTGAATTAGATCATTATCGTCATCTTCATAAATCAATGTAGGTATCTCCTCAACACTGGGGTTTTAAAAACTTTGGTTTTATCTAATTCTCTATGTTTCGATCCTTAAACAAGACACGCTCATCAAATATCACGTCCACGACTAATTATTATAGTCCGGTTTTTTCGGATGATAGAGCCTATATCCGAAGATGTGGTATCATATCCAACAAGATATGTTATCTCCTCACGATCCCCTAACTTGCTTGTCGGTTTTCTTTGGAATATGTGCAAAAGCGACAACCAAACCTTCTAATTTTATCAAAGTGACACGAGAATGATACCATACCTCATTTGGAATTCTGTTATTCCATTTTGTAATGGGAAGTCTATTCGAATATGATTTTAGTGCTAATGGCTTCGCCCCATAATGAACTTGGTAAGCAGGTATGTTTGAGCGATCTTCTGCGTTTAGCGGCGTAAGATTTTTCCTCTCTGCAACTCCATTTTCTTTGAGGGAATATCGATAGGTTAACATTCGATGTATGCCTTTTTGTTAGCGGTAGTCTTTAAACATATTTGAGATATATTCACCACCCCTATCGACTTCAAGCTTTTAACATTTAATACACGTTTGATTTTCAACCTTGTTTACATACAATTTAAATTTACTTAATACTTTCTCCTTATTCTTGAGTAGATAAATCGATGTTTTTGGAGTAATCGTCAATAAGCATTGACAAAATATCTATGACCCCTAAAGCTTGTAACACTTGATTGGCCTTAAACATAATTATGAACCAAATCAAGTAATCCTTGGGTAAGCGGTACTCTTTTGTATGAAATGGAAGTCTAGTAGCTTTGCCAAGTCATCCATACATGATTGAATGTGATCAATTTCATCTGTCTTGTCACCACGATATATAGCCTTAATACGTTTTAACCAAGCCCGACTTATTCCTTCTGCGTGTGCCGACCTTTTTCATGCCAGTTGCTTGGCTAGTCTCAAGTATGTTATGTACTTGACAAAACCCTTACACTACCCTTCAAGATATTACTCCCTTTATTATTTTTTTTCTTTGTCTAGAAAATTCTTGTTGCAACCTTGTGGACTAAATGTGACCTTGTCACTACAAGTAGGTTCTTTAATTTTGTCATTCTTAAAGTTCTCACTTTCTGTTACACGTTCCTTTTTTTTCAAAATGGCATACTTACCTTTATCTTTATCATTTTCACTTTCTGTTACACGTTCCTTCTTTTTCCAAATGGCATACTTACCTTTATCTTTATCATTCTCAAAATTCCCATTTTTACATTTACCGTCCCATTTTTTCAGAAGCGGCCTGCGATTTAACATTGTCAAACTATTAGCCGGATCGGTATATGTCAACCTTTTGTCTATTAACAGAGCTATAAAAATAACACCCTTTCTTATTAAAATCCACCTTTAGAATATACAGCCCATCTGTTCTAACGCCGCTAAACAGCAGCCTGTTGTTTTTATACACAAAACATTCTTCACTTTTAAAAGCGACCTCTGCTCCCTCCAAGAAAAAGTCCGGCCACGGACAAAGATTTTTATACAAGCAAGAAATCACTGAAACACCTCCACAAAGTCATCACAAAGCCCCAACGGCTTGAGAACACCTTCGCTTTAAGCTGGTTTTAAGGCCTCCATCGGCCATCTTAATAGATTCAAGGGAGGGTCACATGCTGAAATCACATCAAGCGAACTCACTAGAGTTCTTTCCGCTCCCGAATCAATTACAAACTCAAAATATTTCTTAAATTGACTTGCTAGAATTGAAACATGAGCATACTGAATGGTTTCAGCCAATGCTTTTCGGGGTTGCTCTGCGCGCATTCAAAGACACCGGATCTCTGGGCGATTGCCCACTTGATGCCTCAAATTGGTTGCACCTTTCTCGTGGAGTAGGGCAGACCCCGGCACTCTATGGCCTCGTCCATGGCAATTATAACAAAACCGGTCTCTTGTCAACTTTGTAAATTTACCTTGCTTGTGGCACCTATGACGAGACAATTACTTTTTCTCGCTACAAAGCGAGCCTCTGCTCTTTTGCCTTCCTAGCAAGTAAAGCTTCTGTTCTAATTGCTTTCTTTCTTGAAGCTTCAATTGCTTGATTCGGCTTTATTGCTTCGCCTTTCCTTTGTGGCGGCGGTGTTTCTAATCATAAATTCCAAATTTTCCTTGAATCAAACACCCTTGGGCGCTAACAATTAGCGTTCTCACTAAGACACGCCCTTTGCTTTTAAGTCACAAAGGATACTATTCAACTCACATTTGCTTTCTTGTCGAAATCATCACGGGCTTGAACTTCAACAAAGTGAGATCACGCATCAATTTATCAATTTGGCAGGCGGTAAGATCTTGATAATCTCTCAACAATATCAACCACTTTTCCTTTTTGCGAAGCCGCCAAACGCATGCCAATATCATTTTGACTTCATCGCGATGATAGTGGGTGCGGTCTTCATCTTCCACTGTAATGCATTTCATTGAAGGAACAACGGTACCCTTCCCCTTCTACAACATGTCCTTCCAGGCCGGCGAAAGTGAGTTGCGTGCGTCTTCGCATCCTCTGCTTCGGTATTGAAAGCGAGCCTCCGCTAAAGCCCACCGATGGCGCTCGAGCATGACCCCCGGCATGGCCCCTACAACTGTCTCTGCGAAACTATGCGGAACACGAAGACCACGAACCTAGCGACTAAGTACCACCTGTGTCTGAAGAACCCAATCTGGCCGACTACCAAGCGGCTGAAGATACCGGATGAAGGAATCTTCTACTTTTCTGTTCAACCCGGATCTCTGAGACATCACCCGCTTCTATGTCGAACCCGCAAACCCTAACCTAACATATCAGGTTTTCGTTGCCCTCACATGTCCTTTGGATCTTTGCCTAGTGGCGTGGCGTTAAAATGTACCTTCCTTCCTTCCTTCCTCAAACAACCTTCGTTGCATTCCGCTATATATCAAAATAATGTTATATCATGTTATTTATTTCTTTAACCCCTTTGCCTAACATAGAAGTGCACATGTCTTTTATTAAAAAGCACGTGGCCTTCACGTGTGTATCCATATGCAATATTAACTGTCTTCTTATAATGTCTCTGCCACAAATGTATGTTCAATGGTCGTCCCCTTAGGTACCTTAATACCTATCCCCTAGGTGGCATAACACCAACATCCTATGCTATGATAATGACCTAATCGATCTGTGCCTATTAATTGCAGTCTCAAGCAAGCGAGACATTTGAGAGTCCTCATTTATGCATAAGAAATGTCTGCAATTGAGACATGTTTCTATGAGCATTTGCTATGTCCGTCTTCACTTTATGAACAAAAAATCGAATAACAATAGAAGCTACATGATATTGCCAGGACCTGAAAAGCTCAATCTATAAATGTGCTCACAAGAGGATGCTATCAAATCCTAGTATTCTTTCTTCAGGCAGCAAAAATTCTTCGTGTAGATGGAGTGATTTAGAGAGAGATTTGAAAAGATGAGAAGCGAGAGGTTTGTTTGAGAAGCGGGCTTTTGAGCCATCCGTTGTTCAAGCCCCGCTCCAAAGATCCGGAGGAGTATGGATTTGAATACGTCTGCATACCTTGTGAGCCCGTCGTATTTGAGCGCTTGTTGTGGCTGCTCGACAATAGCGCGCAGGAGGCTGCCCTAATTGAAATCGGTGATTGAGCCAGAATAAACTAAATATTAAAAAGCAAATGGGGTTTTGCCATGTGGGCGTTTTTGGCTTGTGTATCACACTTGCATGCCCAAGCGTGAATTGCGCTTTTAGGCTTTGCTCAATTTTTAGGGGCGAGGGGGGGCCCAAGCGTTTGCCCCCTTCCAACTCGGCATGCTTTTGGTTTTCCGCGGGATTTTGCAGCGCCATGTTCATCGTCATCGTCATTGCCATGTTCAAGGCAAGTTCATTGCTTTTGTTTCTGTGACAGTCCCTTTTCTAAAAGGCTTTTAACTTATTCAAAACGGTTATTTTTCCAAAAATTTTGTTCTTTTAGAGTTTCTTGAGCAGAAATATGTTCCTATGAATTAATTTGCTTCAAAGTTCACATGATCGATAAAGCCACACCCTAATACAATTTTTGGCCAGTGGAAATCCCCTGACAGATGAATACATGCTCCTCAATGAGCTTCAAGGCGATGGGTATCGATGGATTGATCTGAGTTTTTAACCGCATTTGATCAAAAGCGCTTCATCACATATTTCTTATGGTAATATCTGGTCGAAAAACAGAACAACACAGAAATTTGTACCGGAAATTTAAAGGCAGCATAGATCTTACAAATCTACATTGTGCAGGATAAATTTGTATAGAGAATCTGCTCGTAGATGAAACTGAATGATCAGGTCGATTACTGCAAATACCCGAGCTGCCTTTCTTGTAGATCGATTACACGATGTGAACTCTTCTTGTAGAGAGAGTGATCCCTCGTGAAATACTTTGGGCATACCCTAATATAATGTACGTTTTTCTAGGGCGAGCCAAAGGGGGACCAATATGGAACAAAAGGAAAAAATAAAGAGTTTGGGCATGCCTAATGTGATTCCGCCCTTAACGCCAAATGGGCATGCTTGTGTACATTTTAAGCACGCATTATTCTTTTCCTAACTATATAAAGCGGTTTCATTTTTTGGATTTATTTGAATTTCTTTGCAAAAATCTGTAATTTGGACACATGGTGTTATAAGCCTAAAACCAAAAGAGAACAAAAAAAAAAAAAACAGTGACGTCGCCGCAATCGACATCTGTGTTTCTATGCCATGCTTTGCTAATCCGTCCATTCTATTCTATGGCGGTGAACAGTCTGGCCGTTGTTGCCCTCGCTCGGCTCTGTTGGGATGTGCCCAGATCCCAATCATCTGGACCCAAGATACCAACTGGGCTACCGTGTTTGCTCCGGCAAGAAGCCCAAGAAGCTTACTTTGGGTATGGCTATGGTAATGTCACTTCCGCTTTACTAAAATTCCTCAGAAGAAATACACCTGCAGCTGTTTCTTCTGATTCTTCTATGTGTTTGGAAATGAAGGCCTGAGATACGGCGGATTTGCAAGGTGCTTGTGGAAGATGCAATAAACCCAGGAAAAGGGCATGCAATTTTCACAACCAAATGCTTGCAGGGCATGATTGCAAGTTACACTGATCATGGCAAATGGCAAAGAAAACAACGAGAAATAACCAGAATAAAATAGAGGATTCATTTTTCCCTAAATTTTTGCCACGTCTCTCCATTTCAGAACTTCGGAATCAGCTAGCTACAGAAGAATGACGATTTGTGTCCTCCCTGAGCCATTGGCCGCATTGTCTGCCTCAGGTAAGAGCTCTGAGCCAATTGGCATTTCTCTTATTTCTCTGATGGGATGCTGAATGGGTTTTCGCTTATTGTAGTGTTTTTTCAGTTTGCACATCACAGTTTTGGCATCAAGGCAATGGGTTGTCTTTCTCAAATGCATGGTTCTATCTCTGCGTGGTTGTCTGCTATAATCTCTTTGCTATAATCTCTTTGGACCAGCCAAGCCGTATGAACTGAAGATATGATCCAGCATGAAAAGTATTGTCCCTCATTTTGACAATGACCAATCGACTTTACTTCCTCATCGATTTGCAGACCAAATAATTCCCTAGATTTGTGCTTCTGCTCCATTTTATGGATATATTCAAGAATCAATTTTTCCTTTAGATTCTCTGTAAAGTCTGATGCATTGATTTTCATTAATTTGTGTTTGTGAATTAGCTAGAGCATGAAAGTTCAGATATTGCCTTCCATTGATCCATCCAAACATTTATATCAAAGATCAAACTAATATTCAACAGATATGATGGCTCATTGCCTTTTGAAGAGTAGTCGCAATCTGATGTTTCTGATGTCGCGATGCTTGCACCCGAGGAGTTGTTTGTTGGCCAAGGCACTATCAAAGATAAAAAAGAACTGGACAGAAAGGAAAAAAAGAACTGGACAGAAAGGAAAGAAAACAACTGCGAGCTAAACAAAAAAGAGTTTACAAAGGTATTTTTTGCTGTAATTGTGAAGCCATTTGTGGTGAGTTTTTTGTGCATGCATCTTAGACGTTACTCTAAGTAGGGGAGCAGAAAACAAGAGGGTTAAAACGACCACGAGTTGATGACTCCCCAGGAGAAGAAAATGATGTGCCAAGAGCAGGCACAAAGCAGAAATTTGAGAAGTCGTCCTATAGAAAATCTGCAAAGGTCTAGTGGAACATGCCTGTTGTCCAATGTATATAATGCATTTTTGAGGTGTTAATGGTGATTCGTTTTTGTAGATATTTGCCGAACTTGAGAATAAGAAATAGGAAAACAAAAAGCAATTTGTGGTAATTGACAATAGGCCAACTCTCCTTTTTGAAGATATGATTTATGGTGAGCTGAACTGAAAAATAATTGTTACACGCCTAACAAGGTCATCTACATCAGCATGGTGAATGCGGAAGTTTACCATGTTTAGCAAGGAAGAAGATAGTGCATTCCACCATTATCTCAAGTGAACTTTATAAGGATATCATTGTGAAAAGTGCATCCATTAACATGTACATGAAATGTAAATAAGCATGAAGGATGCAGGTCTGATGTTTTATACAATGCATAAGCATGATTTGTTGTCTTGGAATGTTGTACTTGCTAGATATGCGCAGGCAGGGGATACTAACAGTAATGTTCCATCTTTTCAGACGTAATAGCATGTGTTCATGCTCTCAGTGCATGTTCTAGTCTTATTGGAATGGCACATACCTGCATGCTCATGTAATGCAAAGATTTTGAGTCTGATGTTGTAGGCAATGTGATATATTTATTTTGTATGCAAAAAATATATTTGGAGGTTGCAATGATGGTATTTAGTGCATTGCATCAATGTGTGCAGTCACCTGGAATGTATTAATTATAGCTTATGCCTCGAAGAACATGGAAGGGAGTTCTTGAACTTTTTGTTGAGATGCAGCTGTGAGCACTTTTGTGATCCTCCTTAATGCATGTGCTAACTTGGCTTGGCACGCTTATTAGCGGGGAAAAAGTTGCTTGGAATTATTATTATATTATCCAATATTTCAATATGCAATAGTCTTGTGAGCATGTTTAGAAAAGCATTGTGCCGACAATTTTGCAATTCACAATGAAGATAAATTTGGCTCAATATGGTTATTGAGCCCATCCATTTTATTATCCAAATGCGGATGGGGGCTATTTTTCTCAACAATGCAACTTTGGTGAATATTCTTTCAACATGTAGCCATGTAGGGTTGCTTCTGAGATATGTCGATCGATCCGAGCCGGATCGAGTCTCGGACAAAACGGCCCGGTTAGGGGATCGCTATGTCTTCCAGGGTTCGCCTCCAGCTTCTCATCGGCGCTTCTCTTCTCCCAGCAGTGTCACAGGTTATGTTCTTGCTCATGCAGAGGAGGGGCTTCTTCTTGCATGGCTTGACATTTCCTGGATTCTTATCCTTCTCGTTTCTCTTCTACCTTAGCCTGCGTCCTGCCTGGCGATTCTTATCATTCTCCTTTCTCTTCTCCTTTGCTTGCGTTGACCTCTCTTGGCGAATCCTTTCTTGGCGTTGACCTTTCTTGGCGAATCCTTTCTTGGCGTTGACCTTTCTTGACGAATCCTTTCTTGGCGTTTCTTAGCCTTCTCGTCTCTGGTATTCGTCCAGTATGGGGCAACCTCGAAGTTCTCTTCTTTCGGGCATTGTTGTGTCATGCGAGTCGCAGCACGAGAATGTCGATCGATCCGACGGATCGGGATTCTCGGACAAGACGAGCATGCATGCGTTGCATGCGTTGCATGCATGCATTGCATGCATTTCGGGGCGCTCATCACGGTTGGGGATCGCTATTTCTTCGAGGGGTTAGCCTCCGACTTCTCATCGGCGGCTTCTCTTCTCCCGGCGATTGTCACGGGTTATGTTCTTGCTCTCCCTCCCTCCCCTCCCTTGATTGTATATTTTATGTATGTTGTTGGCGTGGCGCGCTTTAATCGGCCCTCGGCTTTTTCGAGGGTTTGTTCTCTCATTGCGTTTTATGGTGATGTGCGGAGTGCGGGGGTGATGCGGCGTTGGTTTCTCTTTGGGCGTGGGATTTTGGGAAGTTTTAGTAGCCGTTGTCTAAGCCCTTTGCCCTGGGGCTTATCGCTAGGGGTTTTTCTCGAAAACCGAAAGTGAGGTTTTTAATCCGCGATAAGCCCTAGGCGGTACACTAGCCAAAATCTATAGTATAATTTTTTATTTTTGGGGTCCGGATGTTATAAGCGGATATTTTTCTATATTTTTTGATTTTTTTGGGTAGCTTGCGATGTCGGCTACCCACTCTCTACCATTGTATTTACCTTTCTTTGGGATGAATAGAAAAGCCCCATGGCGTTGTTGTGTCATCGCGGCAAAGACGAGAATCATTATTTTGTTTCAATGATCGATTTGACATGAATGACAATGTGGTCCTATGGGGGAGCAATGGTTACGAGGATATGCCCGGTTAGGGGAAACTAAGCAGGCGATGCAATGATGGTGCAAAAATACAAAGTACTAGAAAAAATAAGAAAATAAAAATGTCATAGTGATACAAATGAGAAAATATTAGGAATCCCATGGCCTTTGACCATAGCTTCCATGTATCCTATGGGCACGAAAATACAAGGCAATAGTGCGGGTTCAAATCCCACATATTTTCAACTTAATACATAACTAACAAAGCAGCATTTCGGCGATGCCGAAATCGAGGAAGAGCGTGTGTGTGTGGAAAAGCGATAGATCGAGTATATCCGTGTGAAAAGGATCTTGAGGAGAGGGGGAGGTGAGGGGAAGAACGGAGATAAGGTTGGAGGGGTGAAAAGAAGGGTGGGGCCGAGAGAGAGAGAAGGAGAAGCCCATTTTTTTAACGTCAGGAAACCAACTTGGCTACAAAATTCTCTATAGTAGTACATTCTATCGGGAGTGTGAAACATCTATAAACAACATTTGTCGTATAGTTATGGCCATCATGGTGCCCGGATGCATGTTTTAAAGAGAACCTTAATGTTGTGCGGGACCTATACTCTAGACATAAACATAGCTACATAAAGTTGACCATGAGAGAAAACAAAGTTAGGCAAGTCTGAGACCCGGGTTTTCTATAGTACGTCACTGTGCTTTGTTGATCGTCATGGCAAAAGCTGGTCAAATTGTGCATTGCAAATCTAAATGGCTGGAATGGCGCGTTCCTTTGTCGTATGATTTAATGGGATCCTTAGTGCGCATGTGCACCTTATTTTTTGTACATTTGGTCATCAATGGCTTACCTTAGGATGAACTGTTGCATAAGATTGAAATCTAGACTTTTGCGTATATGAGTGCATGGTGATTAGCGGCAGGGAACATTAAAGATATTTTAGCAAAGATATATTAGCGAGGGATTTTTCTAAGAAGATTCTTGAATATTACGTGCTAGATCTATATCTTTTTATACTTTAGGTTGGCATAGGCAATAATGCCTTGTTACTTTGTTGCTTAGTTAGTGTTAAAGCGTTAAGTAAGGTTTTTAAGGTTTATTAAGATTCTTATAGAAATTATAACCTTAGAGACAAAGAAGACAATGAAAGCTTGATAATGTTAATGGTTTACATCTTTGTTTTTGTCACTTTAATTTTTTCCTATCCATGATAAATATCCTAAAAGGTATCAAAGTATCATGTTATAGATGTAGAGAAGTCCGTTTGGTCATTGGAAAGTCGTCCTTGGTCGTCGAGAACATCCATTTTGGCCCCTTGAAAAGTCTATTTTTGCTTTCGCTAGAAAGTCTGTATCGGTCATTGGAAAGTGCATCTTTGATTGCAATGTCTTTCATTTTGGTCGCTAGAAAATCGCTTTGTAGTTCTTTGGGGAGGCGACTCTTTGTACAAGTCATTGGAAAGTCTACTTTTGGTTGTCGAAAAGTGTTTTTTTGTCGTTGGAAGTTCGTGGATGGGTTAAGTTTTGAGCATGTGTGTAATTGTGGCAGTTATGATATTCCAATATGTCGTAGACGATCAAGCTGTAATTGTGGCACTCATGATATTCCAATATGTTGTAGACAATTAAGCAAATAAGGTTATCGATAAGGATGTCCTTTAATTTAAAACTATGCATCTTGTACTTTGCCATGTGGAGCAAGACATGTTGACTACTTTCTTAATTCTTAGATCAGATATAGGACTCACACTATCAATTCTAGCTAAAGACATATTGCGCTTACATGCCAAATACCTACAATAAGATCAAGTAAAAACTACACAAATACTCTATTGTTTTCTTTTCCCTATTGTTTGAGCACATAAGGAGCTTTCAACATGGTGCTTACATGTATCATCCTACAATTTTTTCTTGTAGGTGCTAAAGAGAGTGCATGGCAGTCCTTAGGCCTCAAAAAAGCAACATAAATTATCTCTATGGTCTCTCACATATAATAAACACCTAAAAACAATCTTCAATGTCTTTTGTTGCTATTACCATTTTCACATCAAATTTCATGCTTTGACACATGGATTGCAAAAGAATTCTATAAAGAAACAGAAGATCTAAAGGCCATTCTCTATCAAATATTAGAGTGTAAGGTAATAATAATAGGTTGTTAGTGTTCAACAGACACATTGCCACTAATTTAAAGAAAAAGAGCACAACTACAAATTTTCTAAGAAGGAGATTTATCTGTGCAAATCATGTGAGAAGAAAAAGGCTATGATGCACAAATAAGCATAATTTGGCAAATTGCAAGAGACTGAATGCCAAGGCCATGCTCAATTGTTGATTTAACCAAGCCAAGTGTTAGAACACCGCTTGAGGACATAGACTATGTAAGTCTAGAATCCATGATGTTATGACCAAGCACCCAATTTGCATTTCTTTATTATGATTAATGCTTGTATACATAACAAAGTATAAAAGCCATAATTCATTAAACTGGGACTCATCCACCCCCTTTGAGAATCGCCCCTCTCGAAGCTAGGAGCAAAATTGAGCTTAAGTGAATAAGCTCAAATCACTTTCGAGTAAATGCCGGGTCATTGCTTCCATAAATGGCTAGTAAATCGCGGCCATTTCTTGGCACATGAAGCCTATAAATTACAAGCTCTCTACTTCTTTACGGACACGGAGCCCATTCACACAATGCACATAAAGCACCTATAGCTAGAAACTTGCATACATATAAGCATTGAACCATACATACTTACACAAACATTGAAGCTTACATACACATATGGAATCTTATACACTTTGGCCCTACATTGGGGCTTACATACATACACTGGTCTTACATTGAAGCTCACATGAAAGCTTGCACATGAAAGCTTGGACACACATTGCACTTATGATGCACACTTCCATTGCAATGCAAGGTTGCTCATTGCTTTTGCTTGCTCTTTCTTCGGTATCTTGTGACTTCCATCCTTTTGCATCGGATCTTAGGGTAAAGACCAGACCACGCAATCCACATGCTCCCGTCTCTTCTGGCCTTTATCTACCCTCCATCTTTTGTTCCATGCATCCTCATACAACTCCTCATCCGTTGGGTTTTCCTTCCTTGATATTGGACGCCAGTATTGACATAGAAAACCTGGAGGGACCTCTTCTCCATCTGCATTGCGGTCAGACACTGCCTCTAGTGCAACCCCAAGCCATATGTTATAAAACTCTTCATCTGGTCGAATAAGCACAAAGCAACCTGGTTGTATGTCCTCAACTTGATCCCATTCTTTTAGATCAAAAATACTTTGGCTTGTCCTTCTTAGCTCCCACAAACCATTTGGAGGTAGTGTTTGTGGGCAAACTTCTTGGACCTTCACCTTGGGGACTTGAAGCCCATCTACTTGTAGGTAGGAAGCCATCTCTAAGTTTGGATGCAGACTTGGTGGGATTGCTAATGAGGCTCACTATCTCCTCCCAATAGGAAACTAAGGCTGATGTTGAGCTTCTTTTGCTGTCACTTAGAAGCTCTCTTTCCAACAAGTTCTTCCAGTGAGTAATATAGGCCTTGAGACCCTTGATGAGAGCTCCACAGTCTTTCACATTAACAAAAGGAGGGCATGGCTTTGGCTCTCCCTTAGGCAACATCACATTCCCAGCTCTATCCTTTTTCCAAATCTCAATGCCTTGAACCGGCATCCACAACCTATCTGTTGGCCTCATCTTGTATTGCATGATGGGAGTACCTTCCCTAACCCAGAACTTAAATTGTAATGGCTTTGAATGACCCTGCATTGCCTCCTTGCCATCTACCATGTAACCTTCCACAAATGACTTGAAGTCAGGAACTTCATCAATGATGAATGCCAAGGGAGAAGGTTCGGAACATCTCTCGAACATATCCACAAGCTCGGGTAGAGTGGTGACACTAACCCTCTTAAGTTTACTAGGGAACACTCCAAAGAATGCATCAATGTCATCGTGGGTGTGCCCAACCATCATAAACCCAACCTTGATGCACTTGAACACACCCATGGCCGTCAAGTATGACAAAGCTGCAAAGAGCCATCTATTCTTGTTTTGCTTCCAGCAGTTATCTAGCTGGAGGTAAAGCTCTTCAGGCAGGGTACTCGGTGTGAGGGGATATTGTTCCCATGTCTTGGGCTTGTTCCCATGTCCCATGTCAATGAAAGCCCCCCTTGCAACCTCCTGCCCCTTCTGGAATGGTGCTCTGTTCATTAAGGCCTGGGAGATATTGTTAGAATATTTTTCTTCCATCTCAGGCCCTTTACCTCTTTCAAGATTTCTTAGACACTTGAAAATGGATCCTATGTGGAAGTTAGGTCCATCCTCCCACATGTCTAGGACAAAATGGCCATAAGTACCAGCTCCATGACCATGAGTCAACATTCCAGCCAGGCTAACCTTCAACTGAAAAGCATTTCCACATGACTTTGGCATGGGATCAAGCCTTGGTAGAAATGTCTTGTGCTGGTCCATCTTGTCATGAATAATGCATAGAAACTGGCCCGGTTTCATTTTTGAGAATGTTCTGCACTGCCAGTATAAAGACCGGCATGTCTTCTGTTCAATCTGATGATCTGTGATTTGCTGCCTTATACACATTCTCTCATACTCTACTTGAGTGGAAGCAAGCAACTCTTTGAGCTCGATACATAAATTGCACTTAGAGAAGGGCATGAACTTGGCAACCACAACATCCGGGAAATATTTAGCCCACATTCTACTAAACCCAGCCTGTGATAGTTCCCGTCCTCCTAATGATGGTAGAATTGCATTGAGCTCGGCAAGGCACTCCTTCTGAATATAGTGCTGAGGTAATACCCTTTGAGTAACCTGGATCTGACTCTCATTCACTTTGTGCTTGTGTGGCATAGATTGTGCCATGAATCTGACAAAATGCTCAAACACGCTCACTGCTAGCAAGGTATTTGACCTGGGTTTTTGGGTCAACTGGTTCGAGTGCATATACACCCTTGCACCATCATCATACTGCTCCTTATATCTATAGAAAGAGCTTTTACCTATGCACGTAATCCATATTAGTGCTTTATAACACACCTTCCTACTCCCACATGGATACAGCAGCTCCCCAGTCACACTGTCGTAATGTGAAGCACCAAACAATGTATACATTGAGTTAACCCTTCGTTCATGTGACATTCCCCAGAATTTTGTTCTAATGTCAATGAGCTCGCTTAGTGGGTACGGAGAGATGCAATTGAGACTACAACATGCCTTCTCTTTGATCATCTTCATATTGTCTTTTGTAGGTGCCCTTTTCTCTTCTCTAGACAGGGTCGTCATGGTCTTCTGCTTCTTCCCAGTCTTCCTGACATGAAAGGTATATCTCCTCTTCCTGATCTGGACATGCTTAAAGTTACATGAGTTCTCCTCCATTGTATCTGCATGCTCCACATGTGGCTTACCTCCATCATCAGGGGCTTGCAGACATTGACCATCCTCTTGTCTGAGGTATGCAATAGGCCATCTTAACTGAGTTCCAACCTCAACAACATTTGAACATACAAGGCAATCACTGGAAGCACTAACACCTGTCAACCTATTCTCATATATTATGAGCATGCTGACTATTCCCACACCCAGATGATCATCTCCCAAAGCCTCATCATTCACACAATCACTTGGATCAACTGCTATGATGATTCCCTTAGCAAAGGTCTCCCCATTGCATGGGTGCACTATACCACAAGTTGCCCTATACCAACTAGTTCTTCCTCCTTTAATTGCATCACTGGACTCCTTGGAAGATCCAATAGAAGAAATTACATCTTCACCATCACCTTCCACCTCTGCTCCCATCTCAGCTACTTGCTCCTGCAAAACAATGTGGAGACATCATTCCCAAACTGCAATTTGAGGGAATAAGACAAGTGACAAATAATGTCAATGGCCATGTTTGGGAATTAATAAGAAATGACCATTGCAAAAAAAAAAAAACAAAATCAAAAGACCATTGCCATATTAGAGAACCATATTACCCAATGTTACCCAATGGCCAAAAAAAAATGTTACCCAATGGCCAAAAAAAAATATTACCCAATGTTACCCAATGGCCATATTACCCAATGGCCAGAAAAAAAAATTTTCCAATGTTACCCAATGGCCATATTACCCAAAGGGCCAAAAGAAAATATTACCCAATGGCCATATTACCCAATGGTCAGAAAAAATATTATCAATGTTAACCAATGGCCATATTACCCAATGGCCAAAAAAAAAAAATATTATCAATGCTACCCAATGGCCATATTACGTAATGGCCAAAATAGACTATAAAGACCACTAGCTATTAGGCTATAGAATCCAATGACATTTAGGGTACCACATCAGTGACCATTATAAATCCAACCATTATTAAAAGGTACGTGACATTATAACTCATTAAATCTCGTGACGCAGGCGAGACTTCGAGGACGCTAGCGAACATATTCTCTGAAACCTATTCTCTGTTTGAACCCATTCGCTTCGATCCGGCGCCTCGACCCTCTTCGATCTGTTTTCGCTTCGAATCTCTTCGATCCGGCGAGCAACACCAGTGTAGCGTGCCTTCCATGCAATTGAGGAGGCGGCGCCTGCGTAGTTCCCCCTTTTTTCTAATGCGGAAGATCTTTGTTTGGCCCGACTTCATCTTTTTTTTTTTTCTAATCGGTATTTCTTTGTTTGGCCCTATTGTATATTTCTTACCTTAAGAACTGTTCCCCTCTTGCTACTCATCAACAACACTTTGTTTTTCAGACAACCAGGAGCCCAAAATCCAGTTCTAGGAGATCTGGCGAGTTCTAGTTCTATTGCAGGTGTTCTATTCAGTGCCCGCGACTTCTAGTTCTACTGCAGCATTTCTAAGTGTTTAATAGCTTTCTGAAATGCATGCTTTTCCAAAATGCTCTTTCAAAATGCTGATGAAGATGCTTTCTGCTTGGTAGGGTTCCTATTCCAGAAGCTGCAGGCCATATTGCAGCCATTTGTTTTTCCAGGAGACCCTCGGCCTCTATTTGAGAATCAAAGGTATTCTGATAGTTATGCTTTCTAATTCAAAGGTTGCAGGTTCCTAATTTAAAGATCACAGGTCTCGTTTGTGGACAGACAAATACCCTCACACAACTCTGGCTTCATCATCTTCTACCGACGGTTCTTTGCAGGTTCTTGAAGAAGCATATAAATTAGGGAGCCTGCCTAAGAGGAAATATTACCTAAGGTATCTCCTACCTTTCCTGTTAATTGGCTTTCTGCATGCTCTCCTGTTCTTACAATTCACTCATAATTTACTTATTAACATACTCATGTTCTGCTTCACTTGTAATTCACTTATAGCGCTCTCTGGAGATCTGATTCAGCTACAATGCGCTTATAATTCCCTTAAAAGATGCTCTGAAGTTCTGAATCACTTATGATTCACTTCTAATTCACTTTTAACATGCTCTCATTTTCTGATTCATTCATAAAAGCAATGCTCAGGCATATGCACAAGCATATGTTCAATGCCTTATCCAAACTACTTCAATGCACAATGCATATGTTCAATGCCTTATCTAAATGCTGTGAAAGTTAACTTATGTTGAACATTCACTGGATGCAGATCATCTGGAAAAGAGGCAATCAAGATAGAAATGGAGGAGACCTCATCTAGCCTAGCCGATAGCAGGTTAGTTTTTTATGGTCTGTATATGCTTCAATTCCCTTTGCGGGCACATGCCCGCAAAGGAGCCTGAGGTTCCAGGAGCTTCATGCTCCTTTGTGGGCATGTGCCCGCAAAGGCTTAGCTAGCTTGGATTTTTACGGGCATGTGCACAGGATTTCGGAGCACAGAGCTAGCTAGTCCTTTGCGGGCACATGCCCGCAAAGGAGCTTGAAGCACAACTAGTACAACTAGCTTATGCAGTAAAGCAGAGTGGCTTTTTTCTCATTTTGCCGCACCCTTCTTCAAAATATTTGACGAAGGGTGTGCCAAACTTTGGAAAAAGCCACTCTGTTACACGTCTTAAGCTGGTTGACACACTGGAGCTTCAAGCTCCTTTGCGGGCATGTGCCCGAGGCCCCCTGGCTAACGGATGTTTCGCGGGCTTGTGCCCGCGAAGGGAGGAGCCTATTAGGTTTAGCTAGGCACATTTCGGGCAAATGCCTTGAAAGCACAACCAGTACAACTAGCTTATGCGATAAAAGCCCAGCTTTTTTTCAGTTTGCCGCACCCTTCTTCAAAATATTTGACGAAGGGTGTGCCAAACTTTGGAAGAAGCCACTCTGTTACACGTCTTAAGCTGGTTGACACACTGGAGCTTCAAGCTCCTTTGCGGGCATGTGCCCGCAAAGGCCTAGCTAGCTGGATGTTTGCGGGCACATGCCCGCAAAGGAGCTTGAAGCTCCGGAGCACAGTAGTAGTTATTGTAAGTTGGTTTTTTTGCGGGCACATGCTCCGCGAAAGCGAGCTTGAAGCTCCGTGAACTTCAAGCTCCTTTGCGGCATGTGCCCGCAGCGCCTAGCTAGCTTGGATGTTAACGGGCCCGCAAAGGACTAGCTCCCTCACTGAGGCATGTTCACTGCCAATTCCTTGGCATTGGTCAAATCTAACAGAGTTACGTATTAGCAGCAGCTTTAAGGCACATGCCCGCAAAGGAGCTTGAAGCCCGAGTTTTAAGCCCTTTGCGGGCATGTGCCCGCAAAGGCCTAGCTAGCTCTGTGCTAGCTCTGTGCAAAGGCCTAGCTAGCTCTGTGCTAGCTCTGTGCTAGCTCCCTCACTGAGGCATGTTCACTGCCAAATCCTTGGCATTGGTCAAATCTAACAGGAGCCACAAACATAATGCCTCCTGCAATGCTACATTACTAATGTAATGTCTTCAAATGACTCCTAATGACTCCTAATGCCTTCTAATGCCTTCTAATGCTTTATAATGACTTCCAATGGCTCTAATGCCTTCTAATGCCTCCTAATGCTTTCTAATGACTCCTGTAGTGCTAGAATGCGATTCTAATGCATAAATGAATGGTGCTCCCTAAATATGCATGTTATAAATGGTCCTGCCTAAGTATTCTTGAAGAGCAACATTATGCAGGGCCACTAGCCTGTTGAATAAAATTATCAGGCCATTGCAAAATATATCCTTCAGCATCCCCAACAAGAAGCGCATCACCAACAGGATCAAATAATGGAGCTTCTTTTATGAGCGCCCTCTTCAGTGATAGGCGCTTCCAGTTATGCTTCATTGGCCTCCCATGAATGACTTCTGCATCCGGAAGCAGCACACCTATTGCAACTATCCTGCCCAGACCGTCCAACATCTTCACCTCTCGACCCACTGCCGGAAATGGCAGAATGTATGAGGCGCTGGGCTGAACTGAAATCAAATCAACCAAAAAAATTGCAGAAAACTCACCTAAGCCCGCTGTTTCTATCACCATAGCCGCCATCGAGAGCGCCCTCTTGGTTTGAGTGGGATAAGAGATTTTAAAAGTTAAAACGCGCAAACTAGCTGGAAATGTGTAGGCGGGAATTGTACATATTTCAAATGGCGCTCGAATTCGTTCTCCCGCTTTGAATTAATCCCTTCCATTTCGATATTGCATTAGGCCGGGTAGCGCTGTGATCGGGGATATGGAAGCGCCTCCGGAGGTCGATCCTGCTCGTGCTCCACCGGCTAAGAGGCGCAAAATAGGTAACTCCAATATCTTTTTTGGATCTGCACTGCTCTTGGACCTGAACACTTCGATCTTGCAGCTCCGTCCTCTTTCGAGCTCATCAGTAAGGCGCCATTATTCCAGGTGAAATGCCTGAAGGAGATCGAGAAACAGGAGTTTGATCCCTTAATCGCTTGGTATGTGGAGGCATACAGTGTAGGAGCCACAAAACAGGATGTCGGCCTCTATCTGGAACTTGAGACGAGGAAGTTTAAGCGGGTCGGTGTAGTAATATCCGTGTCGGCTCCTGAAAAAAATCTGGTCACTCTGCTAGTAGAAGAATGCAAGACAAAGCACATTCATGAATATGCGAGTCTTGCAGTGGGCCGCTATGCATTGGAACACATGGAGAAGAAGCGTCCTGCAAAACAGGGAAACGTCAATGCTTTTTTGCTGGGCTGGAAAACGTGGGATAAGGCGCACTTATCGCAGGTTGGGTCAGACTTGTTGGCCCGTGAAATATCCTCTATTAGGGAGCTGACATTTAACAGAGGGCAATCTCACGCAGCATCCCTGTGTCAGCTAAAGAAGCATGTTGATCAGGCTCCTACAACAGTTGAACAGGCCAGCACCTCGAAGAGTAGACCGCCTGTAAAGGAGACGCCCGAGAAAGAAAATACCTCTCTTGCAGTTGCCAGTTCCTCGAAACTTTCTAGTCAAATTGATACCAATGTAAATAATAATTCAGATGATGAAGGCCACTCCGACGAAGAGTCCAATAAGCAACCCTTGTGGCAGACTTTTAAGCCCGAAGAAAGCATCAAGCTAGTTCAGGAGTCAGTGAGCAAACTCGAAAGATTTGCCAAATATTATCCTCTGGGCCTGTCTCACACAATGGATATACATATCAGTCGGCTGAGGTTATGCACTGGAGATGCTGTCCTTTATAACCACAGGCAGTTCAACCAAAAGCATTGCAATGAGATCTGGAAATGCATGCTGAAGGTTCCTGTCAAATGCCCAACCCCCGCAGAGGTAATTCCGTTTGATGTGAACACGGGGCATCTGGTGGAGTGGAAGCACGAGCAGGATCTGATGCATAAGCATGTTAACTTTTATATCGTGGAGGGACAGCACTCAATCGAAGCCGCGAAGCGCCTGGTGAACATGAAAGCACTACAAAACAAAAAGCACAAGCAACTGTACGAGTTCCGTTGCTGCAAAGTGCTGGCGCATGACACTCCTCCATCCGAGCTTGCAATGATTAGTCACGAGCACAACAGTATGAACACGGTGCATCGATACTCCAGGTAAATGCTCTGGACTTCTCTGTAAATGCTCTGGAGATAGCTAGCTCCTTTGCGGGCACGTGCCCGCAAAGGAGCTAGCTTGCTCCTTTGCGGGCACATGCCCGCAAAGGAGCTTCTTCGCTAATTCACAAATTAATACTTGTATTGAACACCACGGTTATCTATATCGTAAGGCCTAGCGGCTTCTTTCTTTGCCTGCACCCCCCAAAATTTTGGTGGTGTAGCAGGCTCTGGAAGAAGCCACTCTGCCTAGCGACCTGAGATGGTCATGATTGTTCTTAGCTTACCCTGGCTAGCACCTTTGCGGGCACGTGCCCGCAAAGGTGCAAGCTGGGAGCAAGGAGCTCGTTTCATCAGACATATCTAAGCTACATTGTTGTTGCAGCCCCTACACGGATCAAGTTCGACACGCAAGAGCACAATGGATTGCTCTTGGTCGTCCACAAAGACCGGTGGCCTCAGAAGCAGCTAAATCTGCAACGTGGGAGGTAATTTTATATGCTGAATTGCTTCATCTCGGATACGTGTTCATAGTTTATCCTTCCACAGAATTTCGAGGAATATTGTAGATACACCATACACGATGAAGATTCAGCAGGCATCCCAACACCCAAAGGGAAAAAATCAAGAATGAGTGAGCACTGGGATCTCATTTTATCCTCAGAAGAGGTTTGGAGCAACTGGAACAAAATATGGGATATGTGGAGTTCTGGTAAGTTACTGGACAGGGATGGTCACCCCGCCAAAGGAAAAGCCTTGGAGTTCTTTGGCAAGAGTTTTATGAAGAAACTTGCTGGAATGAAGGATGACGACACCCTTGAACTGCAAAGCAAGATTTTCTCTGGTGAGATTCTTATAAGAAAACCCCCAAAAAGCGACCAAAAGGATGTGAAGGACTACGCTCACCATCTGAAGCAGTGCCGAGTATTGAAGGAGGCCATCACATCCTTTGCTAATGACATTTCAGGTAACCCTTTGGGGACATGGGCCTTTTACGAGAAGTCACTTAATATATCTAGCAAGGATCTGGAAGACATGATGGGCTATTGTTCCTCGTTCGTGTCCAAAGGACTGACAAAGAATGTTAAGAAAGAGGTACTTCCAGAAAGGGCCAAAGCATGGGTCAGATTTAAAATGGGAATGGGGGTTCCCTTTACAGAATCAGAGGACGGGCGTGATTTTTCCGTGTCCATCGGACACAAAGGATATCCAGGAGACGGGGCGGCAAAAGGCCCGATAGCTTTATACCTGCTGAATCTACTGGAAGAGGAGCAACCGTGGGAACACCATGATATAGAGCAATTCTGGACGAGCATATCTGAGATGACTACATGCTCAAGGTATGCAGTGGTCATATGGGTTCCCAACGGGTTAATGCATGCAGAAGTGGTGAAAAGTGCTGAGGGGCTCAACGGCAATAGGCAAGTCCTCTACAGTGTTAATATTTTTGATGATGTCATTCCTGGGATCCTACCAGGAGAGTATGAATTCTGCCATGTGGTAATCGTTGTGGTGGACAGGGAACATCCTGGTATGATGACCCTGGAGGATGCCTGGCCACACACATACAACTTCATTCAAGTGTTCCATGGTTCTGAGGGGCTCGATGATTTTAAGAAGGTGATATTTATGAGTCCCCAACCTAGATTCGAACTGGTTGGAGTCGACACGGGGGCTGTCACACGGCACGTTTTCCATCCAAGATTGATAAAGTATTTTATAAAATCCTTCTGTACAGCTCCTGAACACATGATCTGCGAGTGGTACTTGAATGGTACCTTTGGTCAAGGGGGGCTCCTGCTCAAGAAAAGAGCGATATCCATTGTAAGGTCTAAGCACTTACATGACTTCTGCACGAGATTTTATGAAGCCGTCATAGAGTACAAGACCAAGAGAGAAGCAGACAGGGAGACGAGAGAGACAAACGAAGAGCCTGAAGGTGGTGAAGGTGGTGAGGGTGAGCTTGAAATTGTGCAAGATAGTCAGGTCGAGGAGGTCATCGGCGTCGACAATCCAGAGGATCTTCTCCGGCAAGAGCTAGAACAGGCCGGGTATGCACCATAGCTTTGCCAGCACCTGCCGGCTAGCTAGCTTCTTTGCGGGCACGTGCCCGCAAAGGAGCTACCTAGGCTGTTTACTGCTTATATTCTTTGGGCTGATCATGCTTTCATTTGCAGACTCGATAGCCCAGATCCAAATGCTCAGGAGATCGACAATGTGGATTCTAGTCAGGCCCAAGCAGATTCCATTCTCGAAGTGCAGGTTAATCCTTTAGATTCAACACAGAGGGACATCCTTCCTCAATTACAAGCTGTTGCGAATGTGGAACAGGATCCTCCTGAAGAAACAGCTGCAGTTAAGTTCCTGAAATGTGCCAGGGCGGGAATGATTCCATATATTCAGCCAGGGGCCACTGAGCCAGAGAGTTTGACCTGCTACTTCACCGATGACTCTGAGGGTATAAACCTCAGGAAGCTTTTGATTCTTGACATAAATGGTGTTCTTGCTGCCGTGCTTCATAAGATTGACAGCTCTCATCCTCCGTCGTATCATCAATACCCTGTATCAACTGGCAAAAAATGGGTGTACACAAGGCCCAAGGCAGAGGAGTTTGTGAGATTCTGTATGCATAGATTCGATGTCGCCATCCGGTCAGCTGCAAGAAAAAGCAATGTTCTTCAGACATTGAATGACATGGGGTTCGAGGACCTGATCGAGAAATTTGTATTTGTGTGGGGCCAGGAACAGTGTGCAGAGATTGAATTAGATGATAATCCATTGGGGAAACCCATTTTCCTGAAGGATCTCACAGCGGTTTACAGTGGGTTTGAGGGTAGATATAATGAGGATAACACAGTCATCTTCGATGACTCCGCCTACAAGTGCTACCACCACCCTGCTAATGCTGTGTTTGTGAAGACGTATGATCCCATTCATTATCAGACTGACAACTATTTGTTCGAAGAGCTGTCCATGCTGACCCTCCAACTCGCAGTAACCAGTAACGTGAGAAAAGTCCTTGCAGCAAATCCAAAGTTCAAATCTATCGATGAGGACAGTAAGAGAGTGCAACGTGCCTTGGATGCCTACTTCCATGGAGTGGTCCCACGTGATTAAATTTGAAAAAAAAAATATCTGGTTGTGTAAACATTTGGAAAAAATCTGGTTGTATCTCACTGGTATTGATTTTTCAATCCAGTTGTATATTATTCTGTAAGGCATTGTCTGAGTACCTCATGGTATCCTGCCACTTTTGTAAATTTTAATGACTCAGTGTAATATCAAATCTTTGCGGGCATGTGCCCGTAAAGAAAGCTTTTGACACTCCAAATGCATGTGTTTGTGGCAGTGTGGGAATTTGACACCCCAGAGGGTGTCAAAAGCAAAAAAATATGTCAAAGTGACACCTTCCGTAGAGAAAATGCGTCAAAAGAGAATATTTAGTTTGATAAAATGCGTCAAAAGAGACTTTGGAAATTTTTAAGTGTGTCATTTGACACACTCACAAATATTAAGTGTGTCAAAAAAAATTAAGAGTCACAAATGCACTAGAGTTGCCTTGTATAGACCTAATGTATGTGTATACTTAATAATGTATATACGTAAGGATGCTACCAAATTTGATTTCAAGTTATTTATGCTCACAAAAGCTATGTCATTAAAAAATTTTCCCCCAATTCGATTTTCTCTCATTTAGAATAATGTGTTTCCATTCTGTTTTCCTATTTGCCATTGGATTTCTCGAAGGAACCGCTTACCATGGATTTTTTTGTCTCAGATTTCTATAAAAAATGGCTTACCATGGATATTTTTTGGTCTCAGATTTCTCTAAGAAACTGCCTACCATGGATATTTTGCCATCAGATCTCTTTATGGTGCGAAAACCCCATCGGAAGCAAAAAGTAAATCCTATCAATGCAAAAGTAGATGCAAAAAACCCATCGGATTTTGTCCGGTAATCTTTTGTCAGTTGATCTTTTTGTTAGATAATCCTTAAGGGGTGGTTGATTGGCATGAAATCTATAACATTTGGCTCAATGAGCAAGGCAAAGCAAGGAGAATAAATATTCAATAGAATTTTGTCTTTGACATTTTTCTTACTTATATAAACTTATCTTTCAGAGCAAATTTCATTTTGTTGTGGAACTTTGCATTATTTTCTTTGTATGATGATGTAAAAAAAATGTGTGTCAACAGCGTTCGCAACGCGTCAAATGAGACCAAAAAAATTTGGAAGTGTGTCAATTGACACATCCATTTCTAAAAAGTGTGTCACAAGAAATACAACAAATAAATTGAATTTCCCACACTGGTTTGTGGGTCGTGACGAACGCCGATTTGCATGATTAATCGAAAAATTAACTCACAAAATTTCACATATCCATGTGCAACCCATGCCCTCCATGACACTGCTCATCCACTGGATTCCTTGAATCAGGCCAAAAAAACAGCTTAAAATTTGTCTCTATCATTGAAAACAGGTGTCGTGAAAAAAAAGTGGGAATTGAATGTGTCCCAGTTTAATGAATTATGGCTTATAAGGAAGGAAGGATCCCACAACAAAGAACACATTTTGCAGCAAAGAAGCATATTACTTTAATTCCATCCGAGCTCTCTAACAAACGGCATGCAAATATTGGGGGCGTTAAACTTACTATCTCTGGAGCTCTGCAAATATTACCTTTGATAGATATTACCTTTAATTCTTTACCACTATACCTTGGAGCAAACAGTTTGCTACCCCTAAAAATAATGTAATGCTACCCGGACATGTTTCACGGTTTATGAACCCAATATTGGTCACATACTCTTAAAATGGAGAGTGTAATGGTGGTATCGTGTCAGATGGGCGATTAATCAGAAATTATTCAAATACCTTTATGAAGTACAAAATGGTTCGCCAGTGTTAGCATATCTAATTTTGACCTGCCAACCAAGTTACAAAGAGCCCCAGAAAATGAAACCTGTTTGCTTCCATATTTCTGTAAACGTTCTGATTGAATGGCAGATAAAGGAACAATATGAAGTAGGTCCTAGTTGCATGAGCTAGCTATCTATTGAAAGGGTATTTCACTCTGGCCCCCAATACCCTTTTTAAAGAAGCCAAGCTACCGGAAAAAGTGATAGCACACATGCTAATTGATAACATCCACGCATTGGAATAAATGGTTGGACCTGCCATAGCAAGGTACAGTGCATCAAATAATTGGTGTTAGGAGAAGGGCCAACGTATCATTACCCTTCATCCGAGAAGTTTACATCAATCATTGCAAGAAAATGTAATCAAGTAATACCATTTGCCTTACAGAACATCAATCTAACAGCATATTTCAAGTGCTTACCTGGGCAGTAAAGAATAAGCTTCCAGTTTTATTTCTTGAATCATTTTATGCTTGAAGTAGGAATTCAATGTAGAACATATTATACTAATCGGAATAAATCAGCAAGGCATGAATCAATGGAATAAGCAAACATAAACAGCATCATAAAAGCGACCATTTGCTATGGATGGCCTTGCTTTGCAGAAATACTTCTACTATGACATAGATGACATAGACAATATTCAGCTCTGAAATAATGATTAGAATGGGCATAAAATCTACAAAATATACCAGAACTATGGCATATTATCTATTGCATAGATAGTAAAAACAATATCCAGCGTTGAAATGATGATAAAAAATGGGCATAAAATCTACAAAGTATACCAGAGATATGGCACAATATGCGGTGCTTTCATTGGCATCAATTCGAGGTTGCGGGCGGCCGTCGGATTCACGGCCCGCATTCCACCTGGATTCGCGGCCGCAATTCCACCTAACAGGTAGAATCCCGACCGCGATTCCACCATTTTTTTTTTAATTTTTTTTTTAAGCCACGCGGGCCGTCCGCCCCTTGCTTGCGTGGCAAAATATGGTGGAATCGCTGCAGCGATTCCACCTGCCACGCGCCCGCGTGGCGGCGGCCGCCGCCCGCATGGCCATACCATTAAAAAAAAAAAAACAGGTGGAATCGCGGCCGCGATTCCACCTGTGTTTTTTTGCAACTGCCGGCCGGCCGCCTGTTCATTTGCATCAAGCAAGCCATCAAATTTGGAGCGCCATCAAGCCAGGAGCAAGCGCCTTGAGGTTTTTTTTTTTTTTTTTTTTTTGGTTTTCCTGGTTGTCATCGTTTAGATGTTTGTGTAGATGCTAGAAATGCGGTGGATTCAGGGCCAGGAATCCACCACTTGTTTTCTTTACGTTCTAACATAGGCATTTGCGAACTGGTTGAATCAGGGCCCTGATTCCACCGGTTAGCATTCTTCGTTCGATTCGCTAACCGGTTGATTCAGGGCCCTGATTCCACCGGTTAGCATTCTTCGTTCGATTCGCTAACCGGTTGAATCAGGCCCCTGATTCCCCCGGTTAGCATCAACCTGTCAATAGTATAACTACTGTTGTTATTATATATTC
This sequence comes from Isoetes taiwanensis, assembly GCA_021234155.1. Taxonomy (NCBI): domain Eukaryota; kingdom Viridiplantae; phylum Streptophyta; class Lycopodiopsida; order Isoetales; family Isoetaceae; genus Isoetes; species Isoetes taiwanensis. The sequence continues at coordinate 384,222 of JAJEKV010000179.1, forward strand.
ATTATATACTAGTAATGGTGCCCAGCGTTGCTGGGCAGAAGTTGAGGGCCTTAAATATGTTGGGCCGCAATGAGAAAAGCATGGCCAAAATATGCTCGCTCTATAGTTCTTATTTTTGTAATTGTTGTGTGTATATATATGTAAACTGAGGCGCTCTATAATATTATAGGTTCTAGTTTTTAATTATAGTAATGGTGACCAGGATTGCTGGCCATAAGATGGCAACGTGTGAATAATAAACTGGAGTCATAATTTTAAACCATATCTGAGATGTGTGCATAGGTTGGAAGATCTTAAGGTTCAAAAACATGTTTGTAGGCAAGGTGTAGATAGAACCTGCCCATTTCTTGTGACATTGCAATTGTGATAAACAATGAATACACAATCCTTAGTGACATTGCAATTGTGATAAACAATGAATACAAAATCCTTAGCAGAGCACGTAGTGGCAATAGGCAAACTATAAAAAATAACTTAAATGAATATGTATGCTTAGCTTGAGTCTCTTCCTCTCTTTTGTTGCAACTTAGTATCTTCTAACAAAACCTCCCTTCCTCTTATTGCCTAAAACCCAATCAATGCGATGACTCCAACATACGCGTGTATGCTTGGGAAGATCCTACTGAGTGTGTGTATTTTTTTTCTCTTGCTTGATGCTCCTTGAGGAGATATATGATGATTGTGTCTATGTTCCCCTTTATTTTATTTTTCTTTTTTTTGGGGTTTCTTTTCTTTTCTTTTCCTTGCTTGATAAAGTTCTAGATAAAGTAGATAAAGTAGTGAGGGTTTTATATGCTGTTCAATTGAAGACATTTGTTCAACACAGAAAGTATGATGTGTTATGGGACAACTTAAGTATCCTAAACTGAATCCCCTTTGGCTAGCCTTAGATAGATCTCATGAGACTTGCAACTCCAGGCTAAAGATTAATTATTTTCCAATGTTGACCATAGTGGTTAGCCCAGCAACCTGAACTTCAGTGAATCAAAACACACAATTTGATTGCCTGATCCAATTTGAATTAAAAATTCGTCCAACAAAATGCAAGTCTCAAGTCTAAGGGGTGAGCTTTAGACTGAATGTTGATGGACCTTGGAGCACCAGCTAAATATTAGAATCAAATGGGATTTCTGTTGAGCCTGGTACCATAATTTGATGCACTGCTAAGGATGTCAAGCAGCTTGCTAGTGTATTTATAAATGGTAAAGGTTGTGAAGGAAAATCTGCAGAGTGTAGCTCCGCTAGTGTTATAGTAGTAAGCATGCAGAAGGGCAGTGCCTGGTTTTCGAAAAGTAATGTTGCTGATTGAGCTTGCAAAGCTTCTGCCAGTAAACATAGAGGTGGAGCTTACAGTGCAAGGCTCTAGATTTAAAAATAGCACCCAGAGTAAATTCAAGTCTACTGCTTTTGGACCTCTGCAAGGAACTCTTTTGAATCCAGATCTTCACTGCCCTTTCCAGATACCAAAAAGGCGTGTAGCTTCTAAATAAAGCATGTTGCTCTATTCTAGCATTATGGCAAGATTGCATCAGAAATTCTTGATTGATCACACCCAACCATCATGCTTATTGCAACATCATGGCAAGATTGCATCCGATAATTCTCTTTTCTATATTCAAAAAGAATAAGCAGTAGAGGAGGATGACTAAGGCAACCAATGCAAGACCTCAACCAGCATAACATTTGGCCCTAGGCTTTGCAAGGCATGAGAATGATGCATGCTAGAAATGGTACAACGCATCAGTTTCAAATAGAGTCATGTCAAAGCAAAACAAATCTTGGGCTTTTTGGTGCACCTGTGCATTGCAAGAAACAAAAAACTGGAAATTAATTCGGAATGCATAAACTGGAAATAATGATTCAGTCCATACCCAAGCAGTTTCATTGATTTGTAATGACTAACTGACAAAGGCTTTCATGCACCTACAAAGAAGGATGCTGACAATCTGCCAACTTCAGTATCTATAGAACTGTCTTCTCTATGCCCAAACGTCCATCTTCCTATCGACTTTGTCATCTCTATACTGGATTCTACTGCAATAGTCAAGTGCTCCAGCAAAACAAACTGCCCTGTATTAGTGGATCTTTCTGTTATGTGCTCTCTTCACCACCTGAATAAGCATTGTGTCTGATCACGCTATCGACCTACAGAATGAAAAAAGGGATAAATACAAAACCTATGTCCGGTATGCTTCATCGTTAGATTCTACTGCAATAGTCAAGTGCTCCAGCGAAAAAAACTACCCTGGATTAGTGGATCTTTCTGTTATGTGCTCTCTTCACCACCTGAATAAGCATTGTGTCTGATCACGCTATTGAACTACAGAATGAAAAAAAGGATAAATACAAAACCCATGACCGGTATGCTTCATCATTACCTGCCGTTTGCAGAGGGTCTTTTCCGTGCCAGGAATCCGATGGCCGAGCCCATGCCCTATGGGTTTTTTTGCCCTATGAGTCACCAAGAGCCGTCGGGTCGAGGCATAAGAAGCAAAGACCAAATCTATCTATGGTTGTTGCTGTGCTTTTCCTTCACAAACGGTTCGCTATGGGAACTCAGATTGAGTCGCCCACTGCTTTCTGAAGAAGCCGGCCGACGCCATAGCCCTAAACACAACCACGTTAAATCTCAACCCTAGAAAGGAGAGATAAAATCCAAGCCGCCCAATTTATAAGAAATAAATCCTAGCCGTCCAAGTTTTAGGGTTTGGTTGACGACTTACCTTAAAACCTTATAATATAAGATATAAGATTAGTAGTTTGTTTTATAGTTCACAGGTTGCATACGAGTATGGAGGGAGCTGACAGATTCGGCAGGGACCTGATCCAGCAGTCAGCACCGCTCGGGCCAGACGTGGCCCCCTTGCCTGACTGGGTTGACCGTGGCAAGGAGGGCGCGCTGGGATACATTCAGACCTAGTGAGTTTAGTGCCATAGGCTATCTCTTTAGTCGTTCAGTTCATTTGCATAGTATGTTTGTACAGTCCCTGTGTATTCCCCTGTTGCCTCGAGTCATGTTTACGGATGCTTGATAGGCTGAATCTATTGCTGTTGGTTATGTAATAGGAGTTACCATGGGTACTGGCTGCTGGTTAAGCGGCTAATCAGCAAGGGGGGAAAAAGGGCCAGCAAGTGGGCAGCCAGCAGGGACAGCAGGTGGGCACCCAGCAGTATTGGATATGCACCGCCCCGGGATGTGCACACTACCTGAATAAGCTCCTGGATAAACCAGGCTATCCCGGATTGTCTTTGAAGGGGGCAGAGGGGCATCATCGAGACTTCCATCATGCTCTATGGTGGCCAAATGACAGATCGCGAGGTGCACCCGTCACACGGCCAAACTTGGCCGGGTATCGCACTGACCGGCGGCGTCAGATAGAGCGAGAGTCGGCTAGACGGAGGAGGGCAGAGCAGGCAGACAGGGTACATGAGGCGGCACAGGCTAGGCGGCACAGGGTTTTGACGGCCCGGCAGCAGATGGCCATGCTTGCATCGAGTACGCCTGAGGAGCTTCTGCAGGTGTACCCGGACGGCCACACAGAGGCGGTGGATAGGCTATCACAGGGCTTGACACAGGTTCGTGAGGTCGTGGGGCCCATCTATTATGCAGAGGCGAGCGCCAGAGCACATCGTAGAGTCAGGCCAGCCCACGAGGATGTGGAGCTGAACTATCAGGTGGAGGAGTGGGTGCGGAGTCAGGTCCCGCGTCCGACCGCCGGAGAGATTGCGGCCTTCATCCAGGGGATGAGACAGCTGGACCAGTACCGAGCCCGCGTGCAGGAGCAGCATGACCTGGACGATGATGAGGGGCAGCATGGCCAGGACGATGATGATGATGAGGGGCAGCATGACCAGGATGACATTGATACCGTACAGTTTGGCCATGACCAGGATGACATTGATATGCAGTTTGGCCACGTGCATGAGCGTGAGCCGGATGTTGTGGATGATGATGCGGGGGGGTGGGATACGTTTTCCACCGCGTTTTCCACTCCGAGGACACACCCTCATCATGGGAGGGAGAGCGGTTTCCAGGCAGGTATTTTCGATCCTCCCGATGATCTTTTCAGACAGACACCGCCCCCGTTGCATAGTCTTGTTGGGGGGCCCCGACCAGATGTTGATTTGAGTGGTATGCCTGCACGAGGGGCGCGGGTATTTAGCAGGATATTATCAGAGGGTTTGGCAGAGGCACGCTACAGGCCCGGTTTTTTCACACCGTTCCCCCCACAGAGTGACGCCCCGGACCGCCACCCGTGGCACCGGGATAGAGCCCGGGGCTTCTTTCTGTACTATGATGGTGTGTATGGTCGGGATCACATATACACGTTCCTATTGGCTCAGCCTTTGCGCGGTTGGGCGGGGGTGAGCGCGGATGGGAAGGGCCAGCGCAAGACAGTCTACCCTCGGGAGCTCGTCCTGGATCCAGACTTGGTGCTGCATCCAGCCTTCTGGGAGGAGGTGACTATTTTTAGCCAGGCATATTATGATGACATCCGGCGGACTGTTTGGAGTGTCGTGCGCAGGGTGGCCCCCGATTCTACTGTGCCAGATACAGTGTGGATCCGAGATGGGTTGGTTGCAGACGACCACCATGTTGTCATGGATTCCCAGCTCCTGGCTATTTGTGAACGGGATGACGGGGAGAGATGCAGGCGGCACATCCGGGGACTGGAGTGGGAGGACGCGCACGTGCGAGTGGTCAGCAGGTTTGTGTTATCCATGTTCTGCTAAATGACATCATGCTTCTGACGCATTTTATTACACTGCAGCGCCTGCAGGCACATGTTGGGACCGGTTGATGTGTCGAGAGTGATCTTCATCGACCCTTTGTTCTGGTCGCTGATGCATCAGGCACCCTGCGGCCGCGGTGGGGAACTTCTCAGGTCGTTTCTGCCTATCGTTCGTACTGATTGGGACCATCTGAAGTTGGTGATATGGCCCATCGAGCACAAGTAAGTTCCATTGTCACCATACTTGAAAGTCCATCTCACGGCTGACACTTGCACCTTTTTGCAGACATCACTGGTTGCTCGTTGTCTTCATCCCACGAGACGATGAGTTACTGACGATCCTGGGGCTCCCACCTGGGGCAGGACGCCTGTTCATCTTGGATCCCGCCGTATCATACCCTCCACACCAGCGGCGCCTGCCTCTAAACAGGCGGGAGAGAGTGCCCCTAGCTTCAGTGCAGGAGTATGTTTTTCTTCATGCCCAACTTGTTTCTTGCTCAGTCACGAGTCTGAACAATGTTTGCTCCTTACAGGTTTGGTCATTTGTTTCTCCGTGAGGCCGAGGCACCCCGGGACGTGATGGACATGTTCCGGCGTGCGGCGTGGATGCAGGTAGATGTTCCTGAGCAGCACGACGGCGACAGCTGCGGCGTCAGGCTCGCGATGCACATTCGGCACCTGATACGTGCTGCAATGCACCCGGAGATCCCTGATATACACCGCGTAAGTGTAGTTTAGATATCGATGTTAATATCACCTGTACATATTTCCTCACCTTCACCTATACTTTTGCAGCTTCATGGAGGCATGTATACCGACGAAGACGTGGCGATATTCAGATATTCCTTCTTCTCGCTGCTGGCCTACCTGTACGCCAGGGCCTGGTGGCACTCGCAGAGGCGACGAGAGGGCCTCCAGGGTTGATCAGCCCGTAAGGGTGCCCCAAATTGTTGTATGTTGCCCCCAAATAAATATATTCTAACTTTTTGTGTTTCGGAGCAGAAAACAAAATGCATGCAATATTGGGTTTAAGCTGATAGCCGCCCAGGCTGCCACCCAGGGTGCCACCCAGGCTGCCACCTAGGATGCCACCCGGGATGCCACATAGGCAGCCACATGGGCTACCACCTAGGATGCCTCCTAGGATGCCACCCAGGATGCCACCCAGGCTGCCACCCAGGATGCCACCGATGCTGCCACCCAGGCTGCCACCCAGGGTGCCATCCAGGCTGCCACCTAGGATGCCGCCCAGGATGCCACGCGGGATGCCACCCGGGATGCCACGCGGGATGCCACCCGGGATGCCACCCAGCCAGCCACATGGGCTGCCACCCATGCTGCCACCTAGGATGCCACCTAGGATGCCACCGAGGATGCCACCTAGGATGCCACCCAGGATGCCACCCAGGCAGCCACATGGGCTGCCACCTGGGACGCCACTTGGGTTGCCACCTGGGATGCCACCTAGGATGCCATCTAGCATGCCACATGGGCTGCCACCTGGGACGCCATGACATTCAAGCTGATAATTGAACACACCATGATATTCAAGTTGATAATTGAACACACCATGCCATTGAAGCTGATAATTGAACAAAAGAAAGCAAAATGGACAATACACCATAAGGACTAATCGTCTTCGTCCTCGACCCCTTCAGAGTCAATGTCATCCCCACAAATGCTGTCACAGGCGAGATTTGCAATGTGGACAGTTTGCTCCGTGAAAGGCTGCACTCTATCGTAGGCCGCAGAATAAAGCTCACAGTCGAGTACGTCAGGACGCGTTGTCGTGCACTCGAGTATGTCCTCGATCCTGTCATTCCTGTCCAGCTTCCAGACCTTATAGATCTGACGCACCTGGTAGGCCATCCGGTGGTCAAGCTCCTCGGTATCCAGCAAGGCTCTCAATGCCTTCACGCCAATGACGTACTTCTTAAGCTCCTACATCAGCGGGCGCCTGCTCGCCTTACTCTCGAAATAGGAGTTTGGTGGAGAGAGACAAGTGGATTCGGGGCCTCGATTCCACTGTTGTATGGTGGAGAGTGAATACGATTCCAATGCCACGTTGTCTGGTGGATTCGTCGTGGCCGAGATTCCACCTCCCCGCTAAAGACATGTCTTGGCCGGCAGATGACTACTCTCGTCCTGTCTAACGTTCACGGCCATGGCGATCGCGGGCATGGAGGGTATGCTGCATCGCCTCAACGAGATTCATGATGAGGTGAGGGAAGCATATGAAAGAGGAGAGTTTGGGATGGAACCGATCTTCACAGGTAGGCTTAGCTCGTCTCCGTAACTCGTGTTGTTTTCATTGTATTTGCCCCCATTTCTAAACTATGCCCTGGTGTAGGAGCCATCGAGAACATGAGGAGGAAGGGGATCGTTCGTGAAGCTCTTGACTCTTCCGAATATGAGAGTGCTGCCCGCAGGCGACAGCTGATGCGGGTGTTGAAGAAGTACGTCATTGGCGAGAAGGCTTTGAGGGCATTGCTCGACTCCCGTGCAATGGATCGGGCAATGACATTGGTTGTCCAGAAGGTCGGAAGGTCTGGAAGCGGCATAGGTCGATCAGGATTGACAATATACTACGGTCTACAGTGCGGCATCCCGACATACTCGACTCGGAGCTAAGCTTTGCGGACTATGATGCAGTGGTTCCATTCACGGAACAGACTGTCCACATTGCCATTGCAGACTATGACGCGTGGGGAACGTGGTAGGACGGGTTGGCTCATCAGCAGTAGCACGATTAGCTCTATAGTATTATCCACATATTTGCAGGATGTGTTGTTTGGGTGCCTCATGTTCAGGTGCCTCATGTGTTGTTCAAGCAGACTTGATTATGTTTGACCTTTTGATTTTCATGTACCAATGGAATGGGTTCATTTAACTGATCACATCTGGCTTCTGATAGCAGCAGCTGAAACAAAAGTAAAAGTATGAGCAAAAGTGTCGAGTATCAGCAAAAGTGCCAAAATTAAAAAAATACATTCAAGTAGATCTGATTATGTTTGACCTCTTGATTTTCATGTACCAATAGACATTCCACGTGGATGGTGCAAACATTTTTGGAGTAAGTGGAATTCCTCCAGCGTTCGGTTTATTTGCGTCTGCAACATAGGCTGATTTAAAGTTTTCAGCATGCTCATAGTTCTCCTCAAGTGGCTCCATCTCTCTTTCCCCATTTGTCTGCCTAGGCTGCGTCTTACGTGGGATGCCACGTAAGACACGTGGGATGCCACGTATGATGCCACCCCGGATGCCACTTGGCACGCCACGCGAGATGCCACATGGGCCGTCACCCCGGACGCCACGTGGTATGCCACGCGAGATGCCACATGGGATGTGTGCCCGGACGCCACGTGGGACGCCACGCGAGATGCCACATGGGATGCCACACGGATGCCACGTGGGATGCCACACGGATGCCACATGGGACGCCATGGGGGAACCCACATGGGATGCCACATGGGATGCCACCCAGGATGCCGCTTAGGACGCCACGTGGGATCCCACATGTGACGCCACAAGAGATGCCGCCTCAGATGCCACTTGGGACGCCACGCGGGATCCCACATGGGATGCCACATGGGATGGCACATGGGATCCCTGAAGGAAAAACATGAATTTGCCATAACAGTGAACAATGAACAATGAAGAATGAACACTGCAGAGGGAAGCGTACAATGAAACTCATACATTGCTTCAAACTGTACATCTTGCTGTACCTACATATGCCATACAATGCAGAGCATACCTCTTCCCGTGTCCACAGAGAAACTTGTGAGCAATCAAGAAAACAATTGCCTGCGGCTAGTCCCTGGGCGAGGCCGAGGTCGAGGTCGGGTCTCACGTGCAACTGTTGGTCCCGGCGCACGTGCCGAATAATTGTGAATACGAGCCCCTCCATGTTGCCTTGCGTACCTTGTTCTAGCTACCACATCCCGCGGGTTTAATGCATTTCGGAAGTACCTGATCTGGCGTCGGAGGGAGGTGATGGATGCTGCCACTTCTGCCTCCTCCAAGTCCCCTGACCGCTGCAAGTTGGTCCGAGTCCGTTGCTGCTCTTCTTCCAGCAACCTGAGCCATTCCGCCAGCAGAGCCTGGTACGTGGCGAGATCCATGACTGGTGGTGCGGGAAGTGGTGGCATCTCCACTGTCTGTTCTCGTCCAGGATACAGACTTGCCCACAGAGCTGGCTCATGCTGTGCCAGGAAAAGATCACCTGCGATGAGATGCTTGCATACAGGCGTCATGGCTGGGCACGTGCAATACTGTTCCCTCATCAGGACAGTGTACTCCTCATCCATTGCCTTGCTGGCCACAGACAGCTGAATATCATCACGGTCCTCGACTCTTAGAGAGTCAGGAAATTGTTCGAGCCGACAGAGCAGGCGTTGGGCGCTTGCTTGCCGCCTGTGGTATGATCGCGGGCTGTATCTCCCAAACTTGGCTGCATGCATAGATTTTTACTTCCATTAGATTGCTCGAAATGTCGATAGTGAATATAAACACACCTACCCAGTGTCCAGCGCTCCATGCATCGTGTCAAGATAGTTCCTCCTGCAGGTTGTTCGCCGTCCGGGAAACCAATAGAAAGCTTATGAGAGTGTACATACGCACGTTCACTTTGCATCGCAGGGTGTGCACTTTCAACACCCTCCAGTGTGACTCCACATAATTCATCATCTCCATATGAGAGTGTGGCCAGCGACGACAATGACGCTGCCATTTCCCATCCCATGTACCTCCGTTTATCCAGTTGTTCTCCAGGTACCTGTATGGTCAAACAAACATCAGACATGGCACACATGGTCAGTGGAATGACACGGAACATGAAGAGGCTCACCCCCAGAGAGCCTCGTCACCATGATAGGCAACATGGAATGCATCCAACATCCCCTGATACGCCACTGCATCGGGCTCGACCATAAGCTTCCCGAGTGTTTCCCATATATGTTGCCTGTGCGGATGATTCCGCAGATGTCTGTTCATCAGGTTGTCGCGCCAGGCTCACTTCACATGGAACCAACATGCAATGACATTGCCAGCAATCTACGCGCAGAGAATGTGTTTTGCAGTAACACTCTATACCTTAATCCCTGAAGCACAAGTCCCAGACCCTAATGGTGCAAGGAATGCATTTATCTATAATAGCATACAGGCTCGTGATCCATGAGCACATTACCTGATGTTGTCCGTCCCAGCAGTAAGGATCGTCTGCCACCACCTCTTCAATAGCGAGCCGCTCCTCTCCGTCCATGTCAATTGTGATCGAGCGCGGCCACACTGTTTCCATTCTTTGAAATACGATGGTCAATGTCTTCTTCAAGGCGTATTTCCTTTCGCCTGAGTCCTTCGTGTGTGTTGACATCATGTAGAAGACGGGATAACCCACGCCACCCTCAACTGCAACGACGACTGCATACAGTGGTATCCTCCACATGTTGGTCCCGAATGTCGAGTCCATAGCCCATCCTCCGTTATGGCTGTACTATTTGGCAGCAGCAAGCATGCTTTCGTCTTGGATGACCAGCACCCATGGCTTGTCGTCGGGATTGGCCGCATTTGAATTTATCGACTGATGATAAATGACCTTCCCAAGTGATCTCCAGCCATCCATACCAGCCTCTAGGCTTTCCCAATCTGCGTTGTCACCCGCTCCTGGGCAGCTTGAACAACAAGCATGTTTAGCTTGGCACAATGGCAACATATGACTCGTTAACTAGCAAAGCTGATACAGAAAACTTACCTAGAACTCGATATCGGTGCGCTATGCGCCAGACATCCTCTTGGGCCATCTTGAACCGATAGGTGACCCTCTCGATAGCCGGTACTGTATCCCTGATACGTGGCCCCTCTGCTCTGGCTACGTCCCATACTGATTTAGTAGTACCAATCTGCCGCAGCGTCTGAACAGCCCGTGCAATCAGTTCTGGGTGGATGGGCAAAGATCAGGACTCCGGCGCCCTTCCTGGATCATGGCCTGTGTGTTCAGGTCTCACAAATATCCAGGCCTCGGCTGCAGCATCTGCTCCGCTAGTAGGGCGTATAGTGCGAATCCTGTACGTGCAACCACGCCTGTGACTCCTGCGCACCTGTCTGTTAGTAGAAGTATATCTGCGGCGTGGTTTTCTCCAGCGGTGGCATGCGTAGTCATCAACTCTCAAGCGGCCGCCCTCGCCGCTGGTCCAACTGTATGTGTGCACCAGGCGCACACGGTCTCGCACCTGTATCTCATGCACCCTAACATCAATCTCTCCGGCAGTTGACCTTTCACGCTCTCTAAAGTCCCTGTCAGTCAAGTAGCTCCGGGCACTAGAACTGCATGCCCTCAGGCAATCGTCGACGTATTCCAATGGGATGCCATGAAACTTGGTGCCTACTTCCCAGTGTGACCTGATGTTATCATATGTTCTATTCTTCGACATGTGCACGCCATCAAGCAAATGGCAGCTACCCACTATGGCATGCCAAATCTCGACGTAGGGTACGGTGTTATCTGGCCCTGATACAACCCTGTATAGCCGCGCCTCCTCACCGTCACTGGCCAGCAACATACCTCTGTATGCCTCCCAACGTTCCTGGATTCTCAAATTTTCTGGTCGTCGGGACCTGCCTTCTGCCGCTGGAAATGCATCATCAGCTGTCAGGATATCAATTGCTCTAGCCTCATAGTCTTCTTGAATGCAACACCTCATGAGGTCATAGCTCTCCTTGACAAAAACATAACCCTGGATGCTCCTGCCGGGCTGCCGAATCCAATCTAATCCATTCGAACATGTTGCGAGCCACTGCTCTCTGAACCTTTGTCTCTGGGTTTCTTGCGAACCGTGTGACCGGGGGAGTGGATCAGTACTTGCCTGGCTGGCTGAAGCGTCCTCTTCCATTGATGCCTCAGATGTATCGCTCCAGTGTTCACTATCGGCATCGAGTGATACTTCACTAAGATCACTATCCTCGCTCATGGAGTGCTGGTCTGCCATCAGCTATGCACTGTAATTTTTTCAACATAACTTAGTTACCCTACTGTATTTTTGAGAACAAAACTTATCGCTTACCTGCTGCGAGAAAAATCTGCTGCTGGTGTCAAGAAACTGGCGTTGATCTGTATCTGAGCGCCCTGCGTGAGATTGAAACCTGTTTGAGATTGCAGGGCTGCCGGCCAAATGCACAATACAAAAGACAGGTGGAATAATGGCTAAGATTCCACCCAAATATAGGTGGAATCGAGGCCTTGATTCCACTCATTGGGTGGAATCGAGGCCACGATTCCACCCATATTTAGGTGGAATGGAGGCCTCGATTCCACCCTTTTTTTTTTTTTAAAGGCGCCACGCAAGCGGTCCGCCCGCGCTGCCGTGGCGGAAAAATGGGTGGAATCGCGGCCGTGATTCCACCCGACGCAACATGCAAGCACCTAGCTGGCTGCCACGTCAGCAGGTGGAATCGCTGCAGCGATTCCACCATATTTAGTGGAATCGCGGCCGCGATTCCACCGTGGATTGCTGGCCGCGATTCCAACCTCCCTCGCAAGCCCGAATTGGAGCCAATAAATTTCTCGCACAATATGAGCAGGCACCAATCATTGTTCCAATACAATTCGACAATAAAATATGCAGTATTGAAGAATCTTTTATTTGCTCTAATCCTTCATTGTCAGATAATCCAAGAGAGTACCTCCCAAGCAGGCTCCATACGACATCCAAGAAAAGGCAGCCTAGCATATGCAGGTTCGAGATGAATATATTGTATCCATATAATTTGTTTCTTATAAGCAATCAAGCCTATATATTTGTTTCCATACATATTTGTTTCTTACTGACATCTCCAAATGCCCATGCTGGATCATGCACCTTAGAATAGAGATAACAAACCACCACTTTGCATCCCCTGCATCCACGTTAATGAAGCTGATCATCATGCTTTGGAACAATATGTAAATCCATCCTGCAGCAAATGACTCAACATGTTAAATTACTACTGCTATGATACTTTTGTTTGAGAAAATAAATGTAGAATACTGTCAAAAGAATATTGTCATGATGCTCTCTCTTCCAAGTTTGAGCACAATCATTGTTCAAAAAAGAAGCACGAAACATATTTTGAGACAATTTGAGGCCCTGTCACATTCAAAAATTACCGATTAGTTCCAACTGGAGACACCATTGATGGTAATGCTTATGCAAGAAGGAAGAGAATGTTTATGCTTATGCACCGTTGATCTTCAGCATCTAAAAAAGGGAAAACCCACTACAAAACCTCTATCGCTTTACAGACACTATGAAATCTGATGAAGAATCTGCTGGACAGCCATGCAAGGTTTTGTTCTAACATATCCTACAGAAGTGAGGACCTATTGATGGATCAATGTGCGAGCAAATTTGAAGCTTCCTTTACAAACAACTGGGCAAAATTTGCATTTTCTAAGGCTTGAGCCATCGCCAACCTTGTCCCCATGCTGTTGCCTCTTCCATTAAAAAACAACCGTTGAACTCCTTAAGAAATAAGATTTAGTAGTTGGGGAATGGAATGCATTCACCATAATCAAGCGAAGCACATGCCAGATGAAGCAACTGTGTCCTGCAAATCCAGAGGTAAACATGGATGCAAAAAGGGAGCATGGTGTATAAGCAAGAAAATTTTATAAACAAATAGGTGAAAGGATCTTACCTCGCTTAGAGGAGGAGGAGGAGGAGGAGGAGGAGGAGGAGGAGGAGGAGGAGGAGGAGGAGGAGGAGGAGGAGGAGGAGGAGGAGGAGGAGGAGGAGGAGGAGGAGGAGGAGGAGGAGGAGGAGGAGGAGGAGGAGGAGGAGGAGGAGGAGGAGGAGGAGGAGGAGGAGGAGGAGGAGGAGGAGGAGGAGGAGGAGGAGGAGGAGAAGAAGAAGAAGAAGAAGTCCATTTTTAATGTCCGGGGAAGCCAATTTGACTTATAGGACAAGTGGTTACATCATCAACCAATGGTATATAATATTGTCTCGCACCCCATGGGGTTTGAACATCTGACCTCACAGTGTCAAGCCTGAGGTCTATCCAACAGACCAAGTGACGAGAAAGAGGAGAATGTGAAACGCACTTCAACAAAACCTGGAGACAAAACCCACGTAGTATTTGAAGCCCGAATCCGAGGTAAGCTGCTACACGATCTCTGCATCCTTTGCCGCCTACTTCAACCACCCAGAGGCCTGCTGCTAATAGGGTTATAAGGCGAGGCAACTCCTATAAAACCATAAGCTTGAAATCGTCTCATACTTCAGGGCATCCATTCGTTGTTGCAAATCCGGTTGGCAAGACACGGGAGCCAGAAAGGGTCTGCAAAAACTGCATCGAGACATGACATTTTCCAATGATTTCACAGCTCTAAGAATACCAAAAGTGTTGCACATGGAAAAACTGAGGTAGATAATCCTAAATCATTGGTTCAATCAGGAGCATTCCCCCAGCGGGATGCCATTGTAAACAGAGCAAATCTGTAGAAACTCCTTTCTGGAGCAAACAGATTCTTAGCACAGACTTGACATTTCCTGAGATAATTCTTCCCCTGTTGTAGCTCCACCACCATAGCCTTCGGCAAACGTCGAGGATCCATCCGAAGAAAGATCCCATCGCAGCCATTGTAAAGGGGTAGGGGACGGACCTATGCAAGTGAGTTGTACAGTGTCCCATAAGCCTGCCTGGCTTCGAGGATGTTACTACTACTACTATCAAGTATCGCTATCGCAAGCATCGCTATCAAGCATCGCTATCTTTATCGCTATCAAGCATCACGCATCGCTCACGCAAGCATCGCTAGTCCTGGAAAAAGCGGATGTAAGTGGTATTAGAGGAAGATGATCTGTGGGAGCTTGTCAAACCTCCACCGAGGGAAGCTATGCTCGTAAGGGTCTGCTAAAATACCGGGTGAATAAGATAGAAGGAGGTGGTGTTGATGAAGTTGAAGAGCGTGTTGTTGCACCAAGAGGTTGAAAGTTTAAGTTGAAACGCGTTTGCCAATATTGTTAAATCAAAGCTTGCAGATGATATTGTGGTCAGGTTGGAAGAACTTTCTGCAAAAGAAAAGTGGCTGTGGTTGCTGAAAGAATTAGAGATGTTAACACCTTCGCAGATTAACAAATTGGAAAATGAGTTGCAAGAGCTCAAGTTTGATGCTGAGAAGGATGAGTTTGCAGAAAAGATTGTGAAATTTAATAACCTCATTTTTACATAAAAGCTACAGGGGCCGGGTTGAGTGACCGAGCACAGATCCTACCAGTGGCAAGGATGTTTGAAAATCTTGGTAATATCAGTGTGATAATTTGTTAAACAGCAAGAAATCGTGATATGGCAATATCTATGGCTCGAACAGAAGTATTGGAAAGGAAGTCAAAAAATCCCTCACGAGAACAAATTTTGGCTGTCAAGGCAGATTTATTTTGTATGCAAAAGATATATTTGGAGGTTGCAATGATGGTATTTAGTGCATTGCATCAATGTGTGCAGTCACCTGGAATGTATTAATTATAGCTTATGCCTCGAAGGAACATGGAAGGGAGTTCTTGAACTTTTTGTTGAGATGCAGCTGTGAGCACTTTTGTGATCCTCCTTAATGCATGTGCTAACTTGGCCTGCTTATTAACAGGAAAAAGTTGCTTGGAATTATTATTATATTATCCAATATTCCAATATGCAATAGTCTTGTGAGCATGTTTAGAAAAGCATCGTGCCAGCAATTTTGCAATTCACAATGAAGATAAATTTGGCTCAATATGGTCAGCAGGCCATCCATTTTATTATCCAAATGCGGATGGGGGCAATATTTCTCAACAATGCAACTTTGGTGAATATTCTTTCAACATGTAGCCATGTAGGGTTGCTACAGATATCATTATTTTGTTTCAATGATCACTGATTTGACATGAATGACAATGTGGTCCTATGGGGAGCAATGGTTACAGGATATCCCTGGTTAGGTGAAACTAAACAGGCGGTGCAATGCTGGTGCAAAAATACAAAGTACTAAAAAAAAATAAGAAAATAAAAAACGTCATAGTGATACAAATGAGAAAATATTAGGAATCCCATGGCCTTTGACCATAGCTTCCATGTATCCTATGGGCACGAAAATACAAGGCAATAGTGCGGGTTCAAATCCCACATATTTTCAAATTAATACATAACTAGCAAAGCGTGCTCGGCGATGCCGAGCAGTCGAGGAAGAGCGTGTGTGCGTGGAAAAACGATAGATCGAGAGTATCTGTGTGAAAAGAATGCCGGGAGAGGGTCAGAGGTGAGGGAGAAGAACGGAGATAAGGTTGGAGGGGGTGAAAAGAAGGGTGGGGGCGCGAGAAAGAGAGAAGGAGAAGCCCATTTTTTAACGTCCTAGGAAACCAACTTGGCTACAAAATTTTCTATAGTAGTACATTCTATGCGGGAGTGTGAAACATCTATAAACAACATTTGTCGTATAGTTATGGCCATCATGGTGCCCAGATGCATGTTTTAAGAGAACCTTAATGTTGTCTGGGACCTATACTCTAGACATAGACATAGCTACATAATGTTGACCATGAGAGAAAACAAAGTTAGGCAAGTACAGACCAGGTTTTTCTATAGTCTGTCCCTGTGCTTTGTTGATCGTCATCGTCCCTCTAAGAGAATCCGAAGTATTTCAGAAATTATTAATTTTATGATATATATATTTGCAACCACCCCTCAACAACCTCTCCAACGACCTCCCCACCCCTCAACAACCTCCCTTATGTTTTGGTATTTAATACCATTTCCCTATTTTCCCTCGACAGGCTCCATTTTTGAGGAATCGAAATTCGTCTCAACCAAACTACGTGGCGTTTGAAGGAAAATCCAAAACCACCCCGTTTTTTTTTTTTTTTTTTTTTTTTGTTAAGAAAACCCGTGACCCCGGAACTATGATCTAGGACCATTACAATTGCCTGTCTTCCGACCAAGCTTCTGGATTCACGTCATCCGTTTTCAAATTTCAAACGTGGAGTTAAAATAAAAGTATCAGTTAGCGCTATGGAGTTCAGGGTTTCTGCACAAGTATTTGGAGGACGAATTTGCAGGTTAGTTCTTATTTTGTTCCTCAGATATGCAATTCCTATTGTACTTCCTGCGAGGGTCATGCTGCTCGTGCACCTTGAGAGCATAGGGCTGCTGCAAATATTGCCCCCACTACTCACGATCAAGGTTATAGTGAATGAAGTTGTATTGAGTCTGAAGAAGCTAAGAATGCAGATTTGGGGACACGTGCAATTAGCAATTCCAAGGATCCTAAGTAGGCAGCATGTTGTTGCAACTATTCATGTTGCTAATTATCATAAGCAAACAGGGATTTCAAAGACAATACTCTGGTTAGGATGCAATTGTGCCTAGAAGTCTAGCATATCTTTCACAGACCCGTAACAAAAGGTATATCTGTTCTAAGAACATTGATAGGGCATATGATAGAGTCATCTTCTTTGTCAGCATCTAGCAGGCCTTTAGATTGCCATAAACCTTTGTTCATCAAGTACATGAATATCTAATTGCTTTGATGTAGTTATGAAGGCTGTGATGTCCAGTAAATGTGCTGGTGCTAGATGTTGAAGGTTTGCAGGCTAATGTGTTGCTGTAGTGCTTTGGTGCAAGTGAGTGCATAATTTACGATGCAAAGGTGAAGTCTCATTCTTTGCATACAGAACTGTGAATTTTATAGTTGCAGCAAGCATAGTATTAACATTACTTATTCAATCTCTTGGAAAGTATTAGGATATTCTGCAAATACATTACCCAATTCATGAACTTTACCATGCGTGCTAGATAGAGATGGCACAGATATGTTTGGCACTAAGTTACCTATGAAGACATTAATTTAAAACCCAGCTTTTTGGTTATTTAATTGATTGAACCTAGGATGAAGATTATTTGTCTGGTATCTCACAACGTGTTTATCATTGTCTAGGCACAGGAAAGTCTAATGAGTCATGCAGCTAAGGAAGTGTTGCAATCACCCTACCTATTTTTTGAAGGAACTGATTATGTGGGCGGTGAGCAAGATGAGATTGTGAAGACTTCTGGAAAGTTTGAACTTCTTGACTAGAAGTGCAACTGGAAAGAGGAAGTAGATGTTATTGTTGCTGAAGTGATGGCTTTTGGACGAGGTCTGTGGGCTTACACATTGTTATTGTTGCTAAAGTGATGGCTTTTGGACGAGGTCTGTGGGCTTACACATTGAATTTCTCATTTGTATCTTTGTTTCTTTTCTTGTTTAATCCTCCAACCATGTTTGTAATGTGCAGAGGATGCTGGGCAGTGTAATATATGCCAGATAATTATTGGCTAAAACCGAGAGGGGTACGTGCATTTTTCAATGCCAATGAAATGAGATTTTTTTGCAAATTGTGAAACGTTCAACACTTTGCAATCGTTGTCCACTGTCTCAAATGTCAACTATCCATTATCAAGCTCCAGATTTGGCAAGGTTCAGATTAAGCACAGTTATTGGGCAGTTATGTAAACTTTCTGGCAAGGCACTACTTTTGTTGCAATAATGCTTGCATGTTTGAAATGTGACTGATAGTTTTATCTCTAAGTGATCAGGTGATAGTATTTTGCAGCCTTGCATATGGAGTACAAGCTGCATAGACACAAAAATAAAGGTTCTTGGCAAGGAAAGATATTCAGATTATGCAAGTTACAAGGAGCAATTGTTGGAATTGTGAAGTCTTTCCTACTTGCTTTTGTTATCAGCTGTGTAAACGGTCTGGCAAGGTATACTTGTATTGCAATAATGCTTGCATGTTAGAAATGTGACTAATAATTTTAACTCTGATTGAGCAGGTGACAGTGTGGGGCAGCCTACATTAGGCATTATTGGGAAAATCACTACCCTATAGGAATGGTAGTCTCATCTATAGATTCTTATTGGCTAGACCATCGAAGGTCATGGCCTGTAAAACTCTTGTTGCGCAGACGAAGTAGACTGTTTATTCTTCAATGTTGCAGACACCTTTAATTTTGAACACTAAATCTGAATAAGAGTCAATGGAAGCCTTCTAGCAATTTTCGCCTGGAGAATAGCAAGACAGTAAGTTTTTATCCATATATTCCATGGACATACTGCTGGCGATGCTCATACTGGGACCCAATTGTTCATGCAAGTAAACGAGATATTGTTCAAAAGACTGCTCATCCTTATTTGCAGTGGCCAGTGATTTATGGAGTTCAAATTTGCAGTGTCCAGAGTTTACAATGTTGTTTATGATATTAGGCATGCAGATTCTTTTGTCAGGAGCATAGGCTTGAGAAATCTATATGTTCAATCTCATTAATGTCGACAATTATGTTTGCTCTACCAATAAATGGCTAAGGCAAGTGACTGGTATTTACACGAACCCGGCATCGGCCTTTGTGCCGTAAACAAGGCATATAATGCTGATTAGATTGGGTTTCTGCTATGGAGTTAGAAACTTCGTTCTAGAATTTAAACTTTTGTGGTCTTGTCATAAATAAACGATTCTGCAGCACATCCTATCTGCAAGCAGTATTCTAACTGTTATGATCTGCTGGCAGCTTGGACACTGCCATAATCTATTGTTAGCAATGTTCACACTGTCTTTTCCACAACAATATCAGGCTGTACTTGTGAGCAGTAAACTTGCAATATATTTTCACTCCATCTTTCATTCTAAGGCTAAATTAGTCAGTGAAACAATGATGTTAACACATGTCTGAACTCACTTAAGCTTTCAGAAAAATGATCTTTTCACACTAGAAAATCGGCCGCCCTAACGGGCGGCCTCTTTTCTATTTGTGAAATGTCCAAACAAATGCTACTCTATTCGTATAAGTGTTTTTATACGAATAGGTAAAGAAATTCTTTTTGTTAGCCAAGTAGTGTGACAATAGTTCATCAATACCCAATCTCCGAAGTCTAGCAAATTAACATTTGTATTACATAAGTTGAACCATTGAAATTGAGATGCCCATGAGCTAGTGGTAATCCTTTGGGATGTGGAACGAATCTTGCTCCTAACAAAAGGTATTCTCCCTTCAAAAGTGAGGTTGCTTTTAGTGAGGTTGCTTTTATGTTGCCAACTGGCCAATTGTCCTTTGTGATTTGTGAGAAGGTAAGATGTGCTGTATCATTTGCATAAAGAATTCTTTCTAAAAGTTTCCCTACCCTTAACAACCTGGCCCTCAAGTTTAAAGGCTGAGATCAAATCTCAGCCATTGGTTGCAAGAGTGTTACCCACCAGTAACACACTAAAAATGGCATAAACACCTAGGTTGTTATGCCAAATGGCCATAAACACCTAGGTTGTTATAAAAACCCCATAAAATCACCACAAAACAACCATAAAACTCTCGGGCTCAGGTTGTTAAGGGGGATAACACCCTAGAACTCGGGTGTTATGCCCTACTATAACAAACTCGGGCCTCCGGCCCTCGTTTGTTATAATAGGGCATAACACCCTCGTTCCAGGGTGTTATCCCTCTCATATCTCAATCATCCAGATTGTTCTTCACCACGTTGTCAGCACGCCCATCAAGCTTTACAATATTATTAATTGAATCCCATGGAGGGACTGTTAAGCTCACATAGGCTGCAGCGTTTTGAAAATCTGAGTGAACTACTCTTCTCTACTTTGAGATAGATGACTTTGAGATAGATGACCTGCCTGATTTCCTCTCTTCGTTTATGCCTGTAAGCCATAACTTATGAACATCCTTAAGATTCCCTTTTCCTCATGAGATCGTGGCCTCAGCTATATTTTATCATGCCATTGTAAAGGTAATTCTAAGATTTTAGTATACATGATATTAAAACTCCAGCGATCACATAACTGGTTCTTACCGAGTTGACAGAATGGGGCCTCCCATTCTTCTGTGGATAATACACACAGGCGAGCATGCAGACACAGATTTTTCAACCGGAGGCTGAGAGTTAAACCAGGTATGGAGTAGTTGAAAGCATCAGTATTTGATGGTTTTCAAGGGGAATCAGCCATTCATACTCTGCATTAGGAATTCTAGCAAGAGATAGAGAATTTACAGCAGGCTATGCATGCGGCAAACTTATGTTCCATTTTGGATCACTATCCCCTTCCTTATGCAAACACATTCTTTCCATGAGAAAAAAATTCCTTTTAAGAGTAAAAGCACAGGAGTCAAGTCAATCCAAACCTGTTAGCATAAGCATCATATATTGTCTTGATGGAGGACCATGAAAAGACCATTGCAAATCTTGAGCCAGAAGATCCCTTACTCCATCTACATCTTCAAAAACTAAAGTTTCGTAGAAATTTGGATCCCTTACTCCATCTATATCTTCAGAAACTAAAGTTTCGTAGAAATTTGGCACCACCTGCTTTTTGCCTTGCTTATGATCCAGCACAATATTTGTCCAAGCTACTTCTTAGCTTATCTTTAGAGCTTTGGATAAGATTTCCTTGTTGTAAATAGAATGATCCATCAAAAGTATCAGCAAATCCGACCAAATAAAATCAGGATGCAGATAGCTGAAGCAGATAGTTGAACATTTCCCCCTTTACAACATAGATCTAGAGCAGAATGGGCACATTCCAGATGCAAAAGAAACCTTTAGAGCGAGCTTGGATACCGATTGCTTCTTATTCTGTCACTGATCAGTAAAAGGAAAAAAAAAAAATTCCATCCAACCTCTATGTAGTTGCTGCCCTTGCTACAACTTAGTAAGGAAAGCTTGGGCTTAGTAAATAAAATACGTCTTCCAGGGGTTCGCAACCGGGGGGCTGTCTCGACTTGGTTCTCCCATCATAGATCTTCAAACGCCTTAGAAGCAGGGTAGACAGGAACACAGCGTGGATGTTCGAGTTTTCTTGAAAACATCAGAGCTGTTTTGTCGATTTCTCTGCCATGGCTCCCAAGCTCCAGAAGCGATGCTGTGTTTCTAAAAACCGCCGCCCATAAGCACGAATCTGCAAGTTTCCAAGCCTCAATATGAGATGGGTCTGAAAAGCAAGCTTCAATTTAAAGCTGAAGCCCTAACATAATCCTAAGAGTACCGTCACTCTTCACAAACTTCGTCTCCTAAACCTCAGACAACTGCTGCACAGAAAGCACAAAGCTCTGGACACTCCAAGCAAAAAAGAGAAGTAACTGGGCAAGGAGTCCTCGTTATTGATCCACGATGCCTCTCCACGATGCCTACGGCGGCTTGAACCCAATGAGCTAAAACAAAACCTTCTTAAGCTGGCCGTATCATTCAGAGTGGTGCTCAGCTTTATAGTCATATACCGACGCTTCTAGAAGCTTCCAGCAGTTGGGTGTGGGCGCTTCAAGAAGCTTCCAGAACAATCCATAAAAATCTCGTTGCTTCTCAAAAGCCCTCAGGGTCACCAAGCACTAAGATTTTGCCACATGGCACTTCACCCACCCTTGATGGGGGCAGACAGATTTGGACAAAAGGAAGCCCTTTTATTTTTTCGTTCCTCGGCCTCGGCCCCGGCCTTCGGCCGAGGCCTCGGCCTTGATTTGGGCATTTTTGAGGTGCCAACTTACCTCTAAGTAATTATTTGTAAGAATTATTTGTTTCAACAATTCTGAAAAGACGTTCCACAATGAAGCTAACATGACTTGGTTATATTTCCTAGAGCACCTTGTTTGAAATAGCTGAAGAAGCTAACATGACTTGATTATAATTGCTGGCACATTGTTTGAAATAACCAAAAGGACTCTAAACCAATGTTTTCCATATGCAAACTATCTCCACCCACACCCAACTTATGTTCATTCCATTTTTCATAAGTGCATAACATATTACTACTATTAAGCAATGCACAAATGTTCCATCTTATTCTCGTGTAAGTGTATCAAAAGTAGAAGCCATGTGGACCATGGAGGTAGATGCATTAGAAAATGTTCTAAAAAAAATGATTTTAAAAGCTGAATGCTTTAATTTGCAATTGGGATAAGGCGCAGAGCAAATTTCACAGATTTCTCAGAAGTTGCACATATCAGAGACAAAGTTGATGGTTGTGTAGGAAAGAAAATTAACTTTTGTTGTTATGCCAACAGTCTTCAAAATTTATAATCTTTATCAAAGTCTATAATTTTTATAACCTCACCACACAATCTGTGCACAAATACAAAGTGAAGGGAATCGCACAACAAATTGGTCCTACCTATATTTCTTCTCTTCCAGAACAACTTTAGCGTGGTATTGAGACAAAACAGAGCTATGATTACCTGCTCAAATGTAATGGCTTCATCGCAAAACTTCCAACCAAGCCGTTACTGCGAAAATATGGCCCTCACTGGCGATGCTTGGGGCGCTTATCTACCAAATATTGCACTCGGAATCTTGCTTTTCACATTTATACAGCACTGAAGTTTTGAGTTTTTACAGCTTCAACAGATCTGCATTGGACATACAAACAATTAAAGCATCCATACTCTAGAAGTGAGTGGCTTACGCCTTCATCTCGTAGTAGCTCTAAAAATATTTCAGCTTTCATCTGAAATACAATTTCCAAGAAGTTACAGCAGCCTGATTGTTAATCCTAAACAGTTAGGCCAGTTCCATTTTGAAGGAGCTTGATAGAAAATGGAGAAGTATAGTCAATGCGTATATGTCCTGTTAATATTCTGTCTGCTCTATATCTTTCTTGAATAAAAGGAATCATAAAAGAAGGCTACCACTAATGAACAAAGACAAATTCGAAACAGTGAAAAGCTTGTATTGAGATTTTGAAACTCGTCTCTTATACAATAGCAGTGCTTAATTTAGAAATCATGGGCACCGCAATCCTTAATGTTTTCAACACCACGAGCTCCTGGACACTTGGCCTATGACTCGAAACTTAAAATAGAAACTTGACTTATCTAGGAACGCAGACGTCACCTTTTTGATATATAATATTGGCTGTGTCAAAGTCTTGCCTATAAATATCAATTCCAATACTCCCCCTCAAGATTTGACACTG
Source organism: Isoetes taiwanensis (assembly GCA_021234155.1). Taxonomy (NCBI): domain Eukaryota; kingdom Viridiplantae; phylum Streptophyta; class Lycopodiopsida; order Isoetales; family Isoetaceae; genus Isoetes; species Isoetes taiwanensis. The sequence goes on from JAJEKV010000179.1 coordinate 407,899, forward strand.
TTACCTGTAATCAAATTACACCTGCAGCTCCAAAGTGATCTGTTCTTAACACTAATTTTTTTGGACCTTTTTTATATGTATTGGAATCCAACACTGCCACCTATTGGACACCAAAGACTTCCACCACAAACACAAACTACAAACCGTAATGCATCCCCGAAACTAATTTTTTTGTTTTGTCTTCATAAACTTCTTTGTACTAAAATCGAAAAGAACTGAAACTCAAATGCTCGTCACACCATGCTTTTCTTCACTCCTTCGCCGCCATTCCCATTTCTTGAACACATTCGACCAAACCTTTTCCCTGCTCAATGGTTTGGTCAAAGCATCTATAGATCATAGCATGCGTACCTAAATGCTTGATGATAACCTTGCCTTCGCCACTTTCTCCCTAGTAAAATGATATTGTATTTCTATATGCTTAGCTTTTGAAAAATTACTTGGATTTTTCACTAAACTTATGACCTTATTATCATTCATGATCGGAGTGGCCTTTTTCTTGCTCATATCCGGCTCCTTTAGCAATCTTGAAGCCAAATGGCTTCTTTTGTAGCTGCACAAATCGCCATGTATTCAGCTTCACATGTAACCGACAAAGTGATTGCCTTACGCTTCTTGCTTGTCCGGTGACAACTCCCCTTTGCCTAAAAAATGAAGCCCGCGGCGTGACTTGCGTGTGGCTAATTCTCTGCATAATCAGCATCAACCAATCCCTCCGTGGTCGGTTTGCCTCCGCCATCCCCGTGATCGTAATTCCTAAATGAGAGGTGCGCTTTAAATAGCGGAGAATGCGCTTCGTGAGCTTGCCAATGAGGAGGGCCCGGATGCTCCATAAAGCGGCCGACGGTAATGACACTTTCGAGAGATGTCGTGTGCGCATGCGGCACCATAAGATGCATGAGAGAGCCTACCACGCTTCTGTAGGGGATGCCGATCATAGCATCAACATCATTCGCACCATCTTGGGAACACACATCATAGATCAAACTGTCATGAATAGCAGGGGTACTTACATGTCTGGAGTGATCCATGTTGCATTTGATAAGCAAAGTCTCAATAGCCTTCGTTTGATGAATAACAATAGACTGTTGTTCCTGATTCACCAACACCTGAATACCCAAGAAATACTTCAAGGGCCCTAAATCAGTCATGTGAAAACGATCAGTCAAGGCACCCTTGGTTTGCTGCATAAGCATTGGAGAATTGGACGCCAAAATGAGGTCGTCCACATACAACACGACAATAATAAGCTCAGTACCCAATTGCTTCACATACACATTCCAATCTGCACTACTCCTTTGAAATGCAATATGAGAGAAAAAACCGTGAATGGTTTTATACCATAAACGGGGAGACTGCTTGAGGCCATATATGGCCTTTTTTAACTTGTGACCAAATGTTGGACCACGATTGTTCATATATCCCGGAGGTTGTTTAAGATAAACTTCCTCATCAATTCGCCATGAAGAAAAGCGGACTTGGCGTCCATCAATTTGCAAATCCGGCCCCAATTGAGCTGCCATAGCTATGACCACACGGACAGATGTTAACCGAGCAACAGGAGCAAACGTTTCGTGATAATCAACACCGGCCTTTTGGGAGCAGCCACGGGCAACAAGTCTAGCTTTGTATCTGGAGACAACATTTTGTTCATCATATTTGACCTTATAAAGCCATTTGCACGAGATAGCCTTTCTGCCCTTAGGCAGTTCACATAATTGCCAAGTATCATTCTCAAGAAGAGAAGAGTATTCTTCATCCATAGCTTTAGCCCATAACTGCTGATCCGCACTTCGAATGGCTTCATAATATGAGGATGGTTCATCTGCAGGTGGTACTTTATTATGAAGAGCAATGTAGGGTGAGCCTCTAGGCTTTTCGACTATGAAGGTATTCGTGCATCCTTTCGATTGTAACGTGTTGGTCTAGAAGACCGCGTCTTTGGCCGAGGTTTTGGGATTGCAACCTCCATTTCGTCAACATCCGCCTCGGACTTCGGGTTCGAAGGAATCTCCCCGCTCATCTGCGAAAGTACCTTTTCCACGCCCCGCTCAACATCCGCATCGAATCACTATGCTCGGACTTGTGCCCATCCTCACCAAAACCCAAAGGGGTTCATGCATAGGTGGATTCTTGCATTGTCCTATGCTGAAATCCACTTCATTAAACACTACGCTTCTCCGTATTATCATCTTCCTAGTTGAAGGAACAAACAATTTATAAGCTTTTCTTTGTGTCTCCATATCCTACCATCATGCATGGGATTGCTCTACGTGAAAGCTTACGGCCGTTCTTTCTTCTTTTGAGAGGTGAGCGTAGGCGGTGCACCCAAAGATTTTCAAATGATCTCTGAGAGGGCTTCACTCCTGCCCACGCCTCCTCGGGTACACATGAAATTAACGCCTTTAGTGGGGCTCCTATTAATGATGTACACCGCAAATATGAACCATACGCCCCAAAATCTATACTCAATCCCTTTTTGAGAGGATCATGGCCCCGGCACATTCCAACACAGATTCGATTTTTCCTCTCCACTACCCCCGTTTCTTTGATGCTCATGGGCTCTGAGACATCTCATGTTTAATGCCTAAAGATCGAAGATACTCTTCAAACTCATCGCTACAAAATTCACCACCTTGATCTGTTTTCTAATGGCTTTAATTTTACATTTCTTTATAAGTTTCAGCCATTACCTTCCAGACCTTAAAGACATCAAAGGCTTTGGACTTATACTCCATAAAATAGACCCAATTTTTCCGCGTATAATCATCTATGATTAAAAGGAAGTACCGAGATCCTCCTATTGATGGCACTCGAGCTGGCCCCCAAACATCCATATGCACAAGCTCTAATGGTTGCATTGCTCTAGCTCCTTTCAATTTCTTGTATGGCTTTCACCGAAGTTTCCCAAGAGCTGACCTTCACATGAACCAGACGGTGCTTTAATCTTTGGAAGGCCTGTGACAAGTTCTTTATCTTTCATCTTTTTCAAGAACTGATAATTCACATGGCCCATCCTCTCATGCCATACTTGATTAACATTATTTGATTCTGCATTCAATGCAACAAAATGCTTTTGGCTCCAACTGAGCTTATAGATTCCTTCTTGCTTCTCACCCCAAGCTACAATGTTCTTATGTTTATCTTTAATTAGACATTGGCCTCCTCCAAATTTGGCTGATAAACCAACCGTCTATTTTGGATATGGATATGAGATTCACCTCAATCTCGGGGACGCATACAAAGTATTCTTCAACTGAACTTTCCTGTGGGAAGCATCATGCTCATCGTACCAAAACCGGTGGCGCTTAAGCATTCCTTTTCCAATCCTCACTTTCTTGCCCCGTGGAAAGTCGTAGAATTGCTCAAGCGATTGCTCTATTATTGGTCATATGGTCACTTGCTCCGTAATCCAAGTACCAAATCCCATGACCAATTTCAGCCACTTAATCCCACGGCCATTATCTTCGCGATATCGGACCAAACTCCTTCCTTGTCGCGACATTCCATAATGACATGCATACACATATCATCTTGCAAATCAGCTGGTATATGTATCTTTGCATTATAAAGCTAGCATCCGCAAGCCTACTTATCCCTTGCTTCATTTGTATTGCCATAAATGCTCTAGAAGCGAGACCCGGTGAATCACTACTTGAACTTTCTTCCGATTTTTTTCAGATTCGCTTGTTTTGAGGCTCTATGAGCATGATGCTTTTTCTTTTTGATTTCATCTTTCTCCACAACTTTCTCCATAACTTTTCGCTTTCTTTTCCTTCTATCCGGTTGGGACAATCCTTAGCCGGATGACCATGCTTATTGCAGTTATAGCACTTTCTAGTTTCACCTCCTTCATTTCTGCTCACAAATGCTTGGCTTTCACCGCTCTTCTTCCCACAACCAGGCTTGATTGCTTTCTTCCATAAGAATTTGTTGACAGGCCCATTCTAATTGGACATGTTCTGCTGAGCCAATTAGATTCTTAACGTTGTTGTAGGGAGACCGGCAGCCCAATGAGTAATGCTCCAACAATTAAGTCATCACCGATTCCTTTCTCCATACCTTTAAGCTGAAGAGCAGCAGCTTTAATCTTAGAGATATATTCTTCAGCTGAATTGCATTCCTTAAGCTTTGTGGTGAAGATAACAGCATACAAATTAAACTTCTTTGGGAAAAATGACTCTTCTTATAGATTTTCTCCAGTTGCTTCCATGCTTCTCCTCCAGACCGTCGGCTGCTTCAACTTGGGCGATCATCGTATCGTCCAAATACCTCATGAGCCGATTCTTGGCTTCCCAATCCCTTTGCACCCATCTCGGAAGTGCCTGCTTTTCCATCTCATGCACCTTTGCAACATCAGGATCTACCGGTTCATTCTTGCCTCGGGCAGACGCTTTCTTGACGATCTGTGCCACTGTAGGGTTTGCTGGCTTAGGTTCATCTCCAGAGATGATGTTCCATAATCCTTTTGCAGCAAGCTTACCCCTGACTTTAATAAACCAATAGAAAGCGTTGTGATGAGACAACTTTTCTATCTTTCCCATCTCTGATCTATTCGTGAGTAGCCTCCAAGATCAGAAATAGATTAGTTCCTGCTCAATTTGGATGAACCGCTCTGATACCATAATGAACAAAGACAAATTCGAAACAGTGAAAAGCTTGTATTGAGATTTTGAAACTCGTCTCTTATACAATAGCAGTGCTTAATTTAGAAATCATGGGCACCGCAATCCTTAATGTTTTCAACACCACGAGCTCCTGGACACTTGGCCTATGACTCAGAAACTTAAAATAGAAACAGCTTATCTAGGAACAGACGTCACCTTTTTGATATATAATATTGGCTGTGTCAAAGTCTTGCCTATAAATATCAATTCCAATAACCACATCCAGCCTATATAGAAACCGGAGGAGAAGCACAGTCAACTGGGCAACCAAACCTACACCATACCTCTAATTGGGGAAAACAGAGTCTGTATGATGCCTCATGCCTGTACCGAATGCATTTCGAGAGGAATAATCCAAATAAGAGAGCTAGGATGTGAAGCCCAGCCATCGCCAAGAGCTTCTGGGAAAAACACATAAGGGAACCGAACCCAAAGAAAGAACACAGATTCCAAAGTCCGACGGCTCCAAGCTCGACATTGCCATAGCTCGACTCCTAGCCTATAGCATACATAACCGGAACGCCCTGACGTCAGAAGCACAGAAAACTCAAAAAGCATTTTAACATGTATGTATAGGATTTGCACGGTAGCATTTGCTCTTAGGCAAGAATCCACCGGAAACATTAAAATCTTAGGCAAGGCGCCATAGCCAGCAAGCTGTGGCAAGCTGTTTTGCAGCTATCCGACTGAGGGCAAAGGTCGAAGTGGGCAGAGCTGCAAAAAATATTGCTACACTTATCCAAACCCCATTCTGGCAAGGCAGTGTTCCATCTCGAAAATCCTCTCATCAAGACGTCGACCTGCAGTGTAGAACTTCTTGGAAATGGATAAACACAGGTTTACAGATCGAGGGGTTTTACCAGCGTGCGCCATAGCCATGGATGCTGCTCAGCTTGGCTACGGCACTGCCTGCACTGCCGAGACGGAGCGAGCACAGCAGGGCGGTCGTTGTTAGGGCCGAGAGGTGAAGAGGAGATGCAAAATCGTGGCCATCATATTTTTAGGGCAAACTTCTAGACCGTCGATCGGGGTACGGCAGCGGACTCCAACAAAAAATTGTATTCACTTGGGGCGTGAAACACAGACACTATTTTTTCATATAATATAGGATAGTATAGCATAGGATAGTTGCAAAAGCATGGAGTTTGTATACCCTATCAGTTGGAGGCAAAGTGTCCCATAAACCTTTTGCCTGTGGCCATGTGGCCATAATGTAGAGCACTTTTTGTAATCTCCAAATATCACATCATTTCTTCCATTGCCAACCACTAGTTTGAACTGAAAAGCAATTTGCAATCACTCCAGCAAAATATCGAGCTTGTGTGCAAAAATAGAGAAAATTATCACTTTGAGATTTCCAAATCAAACAGCCTATGCATTGACGACAATGTCAGACATGGGTAATTGCTCACAACCCCGCTACATGAGTTTATAATTGATAAGCTTGAAACTTTGGTCTGATCTTGAAAAAGATGGAACTATGCATGTATCCCGGTCTCATCCTGGTTCTTCCACGTAGAAGCACCTAGAAGCCTTTTAAACAAAAAAAACATAATTGTTCAAACCATCATGTACAATAATCCCTTTCCTTCCAGGGAAGCTTATGCCATGTTACAGACCGCATCATTATCTTCAGCATTTGTTGAAGGCTTCACACTATTTGGGTATTTATCTTCACACAGATGGAGCCAAAAAAGAACAAAATGCTTTTTATTGAATTGGTTATCCTTCTGATAATTCTCAACTAGATCTTCTAGAATGAAGCATCCATCTTACCAAGGACAGTAAAAATTTGGTGTAAACTCTAAAAGAAGTTTCTCAACTTGAGACTTCAATTGGTTCCACGTAAAGCTCATAAAGCACATGCAAGCCAAGCTCTTGCTATTCGCCATAATATAACTGCGGATCATTATTGGATTGTTTGCCTGCGTAGATTGCCAATACCTTATTGTTGCCTTGAATATGTTTATCTAACTAAAAGGAAAAAAACGTCATAATGTAAAGCACAAATTGCACATAGAAATGTAAAAACTACATTGAGCTACTTACGCTCCTGCTGATACTTAGGCATAGCCCCTGTAGCTTTGAGAATATTCTATTGTTGGACCTGTATCTTTTGTTTCCCCAATGCAATGTTGCATTGGAAAAATTGTATCCAAAGAGTCAAATCCATTCTGAACACGTGCTACAATACCATGATATTGAGTCCAAAGCAGAAACCAATCGGGATTACATTTCAAAGATCTGCAATATTTGCTCATATTTCATAACTAGCATTACCATTTGTATATGGCATTGTCAGCATAGTTGTCCATAGGTTGGCCGTAGCTTGTTTTCTGTTGTGGAATTCAATATAATGCCAGTAGAAAGCACAAATTACTATTCTGGCAGTGTACAGATGATTGAAAAGTCAAGATGTGAGACATGGAAATTACCAAACATGCTGAAATATGTACCTGAAAGACCTGTAAACCAATGAATACAATATCTTATGACTTTCTAAGATGTTTCTTTGGGAATCGAACCCAAATTCCACCAGCAGGCCTCATTGTTACACAAGAACCCATATAAATATTCAAATCATCCATTCTCCATTATCACCCTTCCCATTCCTTAGCATAATTTGACTAATTTCAGACCGCTTCACCATCACCGGTGAATAGATGAATATATTAATTAACAAGGCCATTAAATAAATAACATCATTAGACCATACTTACAATTTCTCTTCAGTGAGTGGCTGCCAACTGACGTAACTTGAGAAGAGCAAAATCTGCAATATTATGCAAATTTTCCATCCTTATTCTGTTTCACATCAAAACAACAAAAATAAGACCGCTCCTGCAGCTAACATACATATATTATGAGCAGCATACATGGCAGTAGCACAAAGTGCAACGCCAAAGCCTGTAAGTACTATGCGAAAGCATAAATATACTAAAGATAAGGAATAAGGACTTAAAGAAGATAAATTAGAGTTTTTTTTGCCTTTTTTAGGTAAAATTTAAAGGCTTTCTCCACAATTTCATAATTTCAAGGCTTGCATTCCCATTAGCTATTGTCAAGGCTGTTACAGAGATTTCTGTTCTATGTTACTAAATTGCCTATCCGTTCTATGCAAATTGAATGGCCTACAATTGCACTAGAGCAAAAATATAAGACTTGATAATACAGGCCATTGTTTTCTCATTCAGAATGTGAAAATAGATAGCATTAAAAACATCATATTCGATTTTCACCTGTACAATTGCTGCAGATATGGTATACTTCAACCGCTTGAAGCTGTTTTATAACCAAATTATTTACGCACCATATTCAATTTCTAACTATTGTTCGAAATTACAAATGATGAAAACAAGCATTGATTACCTGCTAATCCCGGGGGATTCACCTTTATCATATGAGCATATGCCACCTGCGTGCTTAAGGTGAGAAGAAACACCCCTATATACGTACGGAAAAGTGTTGGAAAAACACCCCTTCCATGGAGAAAATACACTAGAATGTCAGTAAGAGGAGGATTTAGACCCCTAGTATACGTACGAAAACATCGAGAAAAAAACCCCTTCCATACACTCTCTAGGTTTATACGGGTCTTCTGGGTGAATCCCCCGAGCTGCTAATAATCCGATAAGAACAACATAGCCTTGCTGAAACTTTGTGCTTCAAGCTGTAAACAGCAACAACGAAAAGAGATTTTGAGGAGACCAACGAACAACCAACCAAAATTTGTGTTTAGCAACCCTATTCGGCTTACAAGCTTAGAACAGAGTCGGGTATTTATTTGGCACCACCATCAGGAAAAATTTCTCTCGATATGTTTCGCGCTCTCTAACCTTAGATTCAGGCGAAAATCTCTTGCATTAATTGCTATTATGCTTTAATGCGGTGTTAGGTTACCATAAATGTAATGGAAATTGATTTATAAATTGCCACGTAATACTGGTATAAAACTATTAGCACCTCGCATCTTATTGGTTGATCTTAAATGCCCACGTGGAATATCAAGGATTTATTATTGGGATATTTCGAGATCCCAAAAAAACTCTAATGCTGGGACCTATATTCTAGACATATAAAGTTGACCATGAGAGAAAACAAAGTTAGGCAAGTACAGACCAGGTTTTTCTATAGTCTGTCCCTGTGCTTTGTTGATCGTCATGGCAAAAGCTGGTCAAATTGTGCATTGCAATCTCGTAAACTGGAATGGCCGTTCACTGTCTGTATGATTTAATGGGATCCTTAGTGCGCATGCGCACCTTATTTTGTACATTTGGTCATCCAATGGCTTACCTTAGGATGAACTGTTGCATAAGATTGAAATCTAGACTTTGCGTATATGAGTGCATGGTGATTAGCGACAGGAACATTAAAGATATTTTAGCAAAGATATATTAGCAGGATTTTTCTAAGAAGATTCTTGAATATTATGTGCTAGATCTATATCTTTTTATGCTTTAGATTGGCATAGGCAATAATGCCTTGTTACTTTGTTGCTTACTTAGTGTTAAGCATTCGTAAGGTTTTTAAGGTTTATTAAGATTCTTATAGAAATTATAACCTTAGAGACAAAGAAGACAATGAAACAGTAAGGTTAATGGTTTACATCTTTGTTTTTGTCACTTTAAGTTTCCTATCCATGATAAATATCTTAAAAGGTATCAAAGTATCATGTTATAGATGTAGAGAAGTCTGTTTCGGGTCATTGGAAAGTGCGTCCTTGGTCGTCAGAACATTTATTTTTGGCCACTGGAAAGTCTATTTTTGCTCGCTAGAAAGTCCTGTATCGGTCATTGGAAAGTGCATCTTTGATTGCAATGTCTTTCATTTTTGGTCGCTAGAAAATCGCTTTGTAGTTGCTGGGAAGCGACTCTTTGTACAACTTTGGTCATTGGAAAGTCTACTTTTGGTTGTCGAAAAGTGTTTTTTTGTCGTTGGAAGTTCGTGGATGGGTTAAGTTTTGAGCATGTGTGTAATTGTGGCAGTTATGATATTCCAATATGTCGTAGACGATCAAGCTGTAATTGTGGCACTCATGATATTCCAATATGTTGTAGACAATTAAGCAAATAAGGTTATCGATAAGGATGTCCTTTAATTAAAAACTATGCATCTTGTACTTTGCCATGTGGAGCAAGACATGTGGACTACTTTCTTAACTCTTAGATCAGATATAGGACTCACACTATCAATTCTAGCTAAAGACATATTGCGCTTACATGCCAAATACCTACAATAAGATCAAGTAAAAACTACACAAATACTCTATTGTTTTCTTTTCCCTATTGTTTGAGCACATAAGGAGCTTTCAACATAGTGCTTACATGTATCATCCTACAATTTTTTCTTGTAGGTGCTAAAGAGAGTGCATGGCAGTCTTTAGGCCTCAAAAAGCAACATAAATTATCTCTATGGTCTCTCACATATAATAAACACTTAAAAACAATCTTCAATGTCTTTTGTTGCTATTACCATTTTCACCTCAAATTTCATGCTTTGACACATGGATTGCAAAAGAATTCTATAAAGAAACAGAAGATCTAAAGGCCATTCTCTATCAAATATTAGAGTGTAAGGTAATAATAATAGGTTGTTAGTGTTCAACAGACACATTGCCACTAATTTAAAGAAAAAGAGCACAACTACAAATTTTCCAAGAAGGAGGTTTATCTGTGCAAATCATGTGAGAAGAAAAAGGCTATGATGCACAAATAAGCATAATTTGGCAAATTGCAAGAGACTTAATGCCAAGGCCATGCTCAATTGTTGATTTAACCAAGCCAAGTGTTATAACACCGCTTGAGGACATAGACTATGTAAGTCTAGAATCCATGATGTTATGACCAAGCACCCAATTTGCATTTCTTTATTATGATTAATTAATGCTTGTATACATAACAAAGTATAAGGAAGGAAGGAAGGAAGGAAGGAAGGATCCCACAACAAAGAACACATTTTGCAGCAAAGAAGCATATTACTTTAATTCCATTCGAGCTCTCTAACAAACGACATGCAAATATTGCGGGCATTAAACTTAGTATCTCTGGAGCTCTGCAAATATTACCTTTGATAGATATTACCTTTAATTCTTTACCACTATACCTTGGAGCAAACAGTTTGCTACCCCTAAAAATAATGTAATGCTATCCGGACATGTTTCACGATTTCTGAACCCAATATTGATCACATACTCTTAAAATGGAGAGTCTAATGGTGGTATCGTGTCAGATGGGCGATTAATCAGAAATTATTCAAATACCTTTATGAAGTACAAAATGGTTCGCCAGTGTTAGCATATTTAATTTTGACCTGCCAACCAAGTTACAAAGAGCCCCAAAAAATGAAACCTGTTTGCTTCCATATTTCTGTAAACGTTCTGATTGAATGGCAAATAAAGGAACAATATGAAGTAGGTCCTATTGAAAGGGTATTTCACTCTGGCCCCCAATACCCTTTTTAAAGAAGCCAAGCTACCGGAAAAAGTGATAGCACACATGCTAAATGATAACATCCACGCATTGGAATAAATGGTTGGACCTGCCATAGCAAGGTACAGTGCATCAAATAATTGGTGTTAGGAGAAGGGCCAACGTATCATTACCCTTTATCCGAGAAGTTTACATCAATCATTGCAAGAAAATGTAATCAAGTAATACCATTTGCCTTACGGAACATCAATCTAACAGCATATTTCAAGTGCTTACCTGGGCAGTAAAGAATAAGCTTCCAGTTTTATTTCTTGAATCATTTTATGCTTGAAGTAGGAATTCAATGTAGAACATATTATACTGATCGGAATAAATCAGCAAGGCATGAATCGATGGAATAAGCAAACATAAACAACATCATAAAAGCGACCATTTGCTATGGATGGCCTTGCTTTGCAGAAATACTTCTACTATGACATAGATAACATAGACAATATTCAGCTCTGAAATAATGATTAGAATTGGCATAAAATCTACAAAATATACCAGAACTATGGCATATTATCTACTGCATAGATAGTAAAAACAATATCCAGCGTTGAAATGATGATAAAAAATGGGCATAAAAATCTACAAAGTATACCAGAGATGTGGCACAATATGAGCAGGCACCAATCATTGTTCCAATACAATTCGGCAATAGAATATGCAGTATTGAAGAATCTTTTCTTTGCTCTAATCCTCCATTGTCAGATAATCCAAGAGAGTACCTCCCAAGCAGGCTCCATACGACATCCAAGAAAAGGCAGCCTAGCATATGCAGATTCGAGATGAATATATTGTATCCATATAATTTGTTTCTTATAAGCAATCAAGCCTATATATTTGTTTTCATACATATTTGTTTCTTATTGACATCTCCAAATGCCCATGCTGGATCATGCACCTTAGAATAGAGATAACAAACCACCACTTTGCATCCCCTGCATCCACGTTAATGAAGCTGATCATCATGCTTTGGAACAATATGTAAATCCATCCTCCAGCAAATGACTCAACATGTTAAATTACTACTGCTATGATACTTTTGTTTGAGAAAATAAATGTAGAATACTGTCAAAAGAATACTGTCATGATGCTCTCTCTTCCAAGTTTGAGCACAATCATTGTTCAAAAAAGAAGCACAAAACATATTTTGAGACGATTTGAGGCCCTGTCACATTCAAAAAATACCGATTAGTTCCAACTGGAGACACCATTGATGGTAATGCTTATGCAAGAAGGAAGAGAATGTTTATGCTTATGCACCATTGATCTTCAGCATCTAAAAAAGGGTAAACCCACTACAAAAACCCTATCGCTTTACAGACACTATGAAGAATCTACTGGACAGCCATGCAAGGTTTTGTTCTAACATATCCTACAGAAGTGAGGACCTGTTGACGGATCAATGTGCGAGCAAATTTGAAGCTTCCTTTACAAACAACTGGGCAAATTGGGCATTTTCTAAGGCTTGAGCCATCGCCAACCTTGTCCCCATGCTGTTGCCTCTTCCATTAAAAAACAACCGTTGAACTCCTTAAGAAATAAGATTTAGTAGTTGGGGAATGGAATGCATTCACCATAATCAAGCGAAGCACATGCCAGATGAAGCAACTGTGTCCTGCAAATCCAGAGGTAAACATGGATGCAAAAAGGGAGCATGGTGTATAAGCAAGAAAATTTTATAAACAAATAGGTGAAAGGATCTTACCTCGCTTAGAGAAGAAGAAGAAGAAGAAGAAGAAGAAGAAGAAGAGGAGTTTCTTCAGATCTTCAATTCTTCATTAATTGGCATAATTTGCAAATGGCCATAATATTTGGCCATGCGAAATATGCACTTTAAGATGTGGAATAAAACTCAAGAAAAGTATATTTCTAATGGTAAATCATGCTATGGTTCTAAAGTTATGGTTTTATCCAAAATATAAGTAATGGCATAGTGACTTTGAAAATGGCATAAAAACTCAATAGTTGTTTGGAGGAAATTTTGTTTTAAAAGAAAAAAATTTCTGCTACGCCCTAATAAGGCGGCGTTCTTCTGCGCCATACTGGTGCAGAGCAGATCGGATCTGCATTTCGATTTTCATCTCTGCCGTACATGTAATTTCGGCTGGAAAATGGCAGTGAGAAATGCTAGTGCTTGCTCAAGAAAATATTGCTCGGATCTTTACATGAGAAAGAATACAGCTGATGGTGATCTCTGATCCAACCTGTGGATGTACAAGCCAATGATTATCTGCATAAACGGATTTGGATCTGTCCTAATCTCATAGCTGTAACTAGATGACCAGGTATTGAGTTTTGTTGTTTTACAATCTTGGTTTAAATGCAACTTTGGTATTTGCTTTCATGAATAAGAAATGGATATGAAAAATATGGCATAAAAGGAAAATGCCGATATTATAAAATCAGAGGTTTGTATTGCTGGTGATGTTGGATCTGCCATTTCAGGTATGCTCTTACTAGTAATACAGGTACTCTTGGCTACTTTATTGTTGATCATGACAACATAAGATATTAGAAGATCAAATGATCAAGATTGCAAAGACCAAGCACAAACTATGGCAGGCAAGAACGACTACATTCAGGTTCTTGAATGCATTTTGCTTTGTTACTACATAAATTTATTATAAGATGGGATATGATTCATAATTAAATAGTCTGCCAATTGGTGATATGATTAGATAATGTAATTTTTAATGTAGTCTTGAATGAAATACCTGGCCTTTAGAATCAATATCCATGTCAGAATAGTTGGATTCAGCCTAGGCCTGTAGTATAAGAAACTGATTTAGTGCTTTAGACCCAGGTTAGTAACCTTAAGTTTTTCTAATTAACGGTTTAAGTTGCTAGCCTAGCATGCACCTCAGTCTGCCCACTCTTACCCGGGTAGATTCAGCAGAAACTGAGGCCCGTAGGTGCAAGTAGAGGCTTGGACCTAGTTCCAGATGGTGGGCGCTGATGAAGCCTTCTGGAATCAGGGACACGACAATGGTCAAGTCGTGTTGCTTGTTAGTTGATGGCTCTGTCTTCTTAATAGACCACTAAGAAGATAGATGCTGCAATTTTTTATTTTTATATTAGTTGATAACATTTATGTAATAATTGTGCTGTATATGATGTATACAGGTTCCACTACTTGTAGTGGTTTGTGATATCTTGGTTACTACTGATCATTGTGTGCTCAGAGTTTTTGTAGCACAGGTTTTTAGCTGCTGCTATATACTTGGAGCAGCAGATCTATTTTGCCATTTTTGACAGAGTTAGACTCAGAATTTGAGAAACAGGTACCTAGCATTTTTTATAGGTCATTCGCTAAGCTTTCCAATGAATGCTCAAATAGGGGATTTGGAGCTTGCTTTGTGAAGTTATGGCCATTTGTAAAATCTGCTGTAATTTTTGGGCAGCAAGTACATTTTGGGCAGCAGACCTGTTTTGGCATTTTTGACATAGTTAGACCTAAAATTTGATGAAAAGGTACCTAGCATTTTTTATAGATCATTTTCTAAGCTTTCCAATGAATGCTCAAGCATGGGAAATGGAGCTTGCTAAGTGAAGTTATGAACATTTTTATACTCTGCTGTAATTTTTGAACAGCAAGTACATTTTGCCAAATTTGACATAGTTGGACCAAAAATTTGAAGAACACATACCTAGCATGTTTTGTGGGTTATTCTTTTAGCTTTCTAATGCATGTTCATGTATGAGAAACGGAGCATGTTTGTGGAAGTTATAGCCGATTTCCTGATCTGCTGTATAAGATCTCGATAATAAATATGAGATTCTAAATTTGATATTCTAAATACGAGTTGTAAATTTCAGATGCTAAAGTTATGATGTAAGAGTTACAGGTTTAAATTTGACAATAAGTTTTAAATGCTTCATGTACACTCTGCAAATGATATTTCATATACAGGCTGAATTGTTAAGGATATAAAATTGAAAATATGTTTACAGAATATGACTAAAGAAAAAGCTTACAGAATATGTTTACAGAGCTGAATTATTAGTGATGCAAAGTTGACATTCTAGATTGGAAATGTATTTCTGAGATGATAAATTTAAGGTGCTAATTTATGATTCTAAATACTAAATGTGTGAAGTAAATTTCAGATTTTAAGGTTGAGATGTAAGATTTACAGATATGGGCTAATGGTTTGGAGAGTGCCTGATGTGGCCTGGCCTAAAAACCAGGGTGGATATTTGGCTTATTGTCCTTGCCCTGAACGAGGTTCGTGTAAAGTTTTTGTAACTTTAACGTGACTGTAGTCTGGGTAAGAACACGTACGAAGAAGAAGAAGAAGAAGAAGAAGAAGAAGAAGAAGAAGAAGAAGAAGAAGAAGAAGAAGAAGAAGAAGAAGAAGAAGAAGAAGAAGAAGAAGAAGAAGAAGTCCACTTTTAATGTCCGGGGAAGCCAATTTGACTTATAGGACAAGTGCCATAGAAATTGTTGGTTTAGAATATGCCAGGTGTGTGAGAGTTACCATGGCCATTTCTGAGATAAAAAGACTTAGAATCCTTTTGCTCAGCTAGTAATTTGTATTTCTGCAAAGTGGAAACCAATGTTGTAAGGATGAGATTTTAAGCTGCATGAGCTTTACTATTTTTGGCAAATGGTACTTAAAATGAAATTAGTAACTACATACAAGTTGGGGCCTTTGAACTGTAGTCTCCCCTTTCAACTTATAAAGTAGACAAGGAAGCTATACGACTCTCAACTAGTTGAAACCCAACCCGGAAAGGGGATTTTACCAGGTTCATTTTTTTATGCATACTTGGGTAAAGTTAAAAATTTTTAACGAAAAATTAGTTTAACGTAAAATATTTCAATAGTGAGTCTTAAACATGGAGTGCCAGCGACAATAGCATAGAAATAATCTTTCTATTCCAGACTGCACGTTGATGCATTAATGCAAGAAGAAGCTTTCAATAAAGTAGGTAGCTTTTCCTGATAGACATGCCTCTATATCCAATATTCTTAGATGGGAAAACATACTACAACTTGATTGAGCATCCACATACAAATAAACATGTAAATGAATAAAGAAGCAAGTACCGTTACTAAATAAACGTATTTAATTTCGTGATAAGCTAGGGATTAGACCTTAGTCCAAGGCAACATGAATTATGGGAAATTTAGGCTTCATATTCCTACCTTCCTGTTGAAGGCCCATTGCAACAAATTCGGCTGAAAGTCTTCATATTCTTACAAAATTGGAACCAAAGGAATTTTCCTTGTATAATCAACTATCCGAAGCAGTAGCTTCCTTATACCATACAACAATGTTATCTGCAAAGCGTTCATGCTTTGTATGCTTCCTAGAAGTTCACCTTCTAAAACTACAACAATCTATACAAATCACGAAAATGCCCTTCTATTTGTCACTGCTACAAAATACACTGCTCCCAAACTAATCATTTCTATTTCAACCTATTCACAACCTTTTTCTTCCCTGATGGAAAAACATAGGAGCTATATCCGATCAAACGATGCTCTATATGGCAATAAAGGTACAGAATGGGTGTAAAGTGACAGGCCAAATAGAGAGAGACGAAGACAGAACTTGAACAAGCTTTTGATTGATAGCAGATAACTGGATGATCGCTTACAAACAATGACAAAGCATATAAAGAACAAAAACTTGAGTTAAGGCCCAAATTTCTTCTGAACTTGAGGCACCGAAATCATGACTCGGTGGATGCAACCGCTTGCCCAGGAATGTGGATTGAGCTCCACGTGTCAGGCTGACTTCACCTGGTCAACACTCCTGCTTGAAGTGGTCTGGGAGATGGAGCTCATATCATTTTCTTCTCCTGCTTGAGCTGACCGAGGATCGACCACATGAAGCTGATGGCGGAAGTGGCAGAATTTGGCTGCAGGGAGAGGTTTGGTCAGGGCATCTGCGATCATGGCATTTGTGGAAAGATATGGCATGGTGATGCTACCATCTTGGACTTTTTCTCGGAGAAAATAGAAACGAACTTTCATGTGTTTCGACTTAGGATGGAATTTGAGATCTTTGGCCAGGGCAATGGCACTTTGATTGTCGCAGAAGATGGGGATGGGAAGCTGGTGGGACATGGGAAGATCAACAGCGACCTTGTGGAGCCATTCAGCTTCCTTGGCGGCTTCACAGGCAGCAATGTATTCAGCCTCCATGGTGGATTGAGCAGTGACATCTTGTTTTTTGGAGCTCCAGGTGATGAGACTGTTGTGGAACAGGAAACAATACCCAGAGGTGGATTTGGCAGATTCATCCCCAGCATAATCGACATCACTGAAGCCTTGGAAGGGAGTTTCAGCGTCTGTAGGTGGGCCAAACTGAAGTGCAAAGTGAGTGGTGCCTCGGAGATAGCGAAGTACGCGCTTGAGGGCGGTCCAATGAGCAAGGCCAGGGTTGGACATGAATCGGCTGAGATAGCTGACAGAAAAGGCTAGATCGGGGCGTGTGAAAGGCATCAGATAATTGAGACAGCCAATAACACTGCGGTAGGGAATGTTGGCCATGGCAGCGAGGTCTTGAGCTGATTGAGGGGATTGGAGGGTGGTGAGTTGTGTGCCGACTTCCATGGGAGTGGAGACGGGATGACAATCAAGCATAGAGAATCTTGCCAAGGTGTCAAGAGAGTACTGTTCTTGATCAAGCCAGAGTAAGCGGCGGCTGCGATCACGGGTGATGCGAAGGCCTAGGCAGCTTTGGATTTCGGCTAAGTCATGCATGAGGAATTTGGAGCTAAGGGTGGTTTTGATATGCTGAAGGGAGGCAAGAGAATTACTGACTATGATGGTATCATCGATGTACAGACCAAGGAGGGTGAATGTGTCACCTTGAGTGAGCAGGTAAACATTTGTATCAGAGTGGCCACTGCGGAAAGAGAGGCTGAGAAGAAAATTGTGCATTTTTGCGTACCATGCGCGGGGTGCCTGTTTGAGACCGTAGATAGCCTTGTGAAGTCTGCAGACGAGATGCTCCTGTCCAGGTTGAATGAAACCAGGTGGTTGCTCAAGGTATACTTCTTCATCTAGATCCCCATAGAGGAAGGCAGCCTGGACGTCCATTTGATGGATTTCTAAGTCTTGGGTGGCAGCAAGGGCAAGGATAATGCGAATTGAAGCCATTTTGACAACAGGAGAAAAGGTTTCGTGGAAGTCCACCCCTTCTATCTGGGAGAATCCTCGAGCAACAAATCTGGCTTTGAAACGATCAAGGGTGCCATCAGAGCGAAACTTGATTTTGTAAATCCATTTTGAGCTGATGGGTTTATGGCCGTGGGGAAGGGGACGAGAGTCCGTGACCGATTGCGTTGAAGAGCATCGATTCAGCCTTGCATGGTCAGATGCCAATGAGATGCATGAATGTCAAAGACAAAGCGGCTTCATAAGAGGCTCGGGAACTGACTGCATGGAGATTGAGATGGGCTTGATGGTAAGCCAAGATTTTTCAGAGGGTTTCCAGAGGCGAGTAGATCGGCGAGGAGGTGGGATGGAGGGATTGGGAAGAACGGGAGCAACAAGAGGTTCAGGCGTGGCAGGGGGAGTATCAAGTGGAGCTGCATCAAGGATGGGAGCATCTGCGCTAGTGGAGTCATGAGGGCTGGTGGAGTCAGGTCTGGCATCTGCGGCAGTGGAGTCTTCAAGAGTGGGGAGCTGAACCATGTCCGATGGTGCTGGCCTGGGAACTAAGTGTGATGCTCCCATAATGTCTTCAAAGAAATGAACGTTGCGACTGACGAAGAAATGTTTGGAGACTGGATCCATGAGCTTATATGCCTTTTGTGTCAGAGAGTAACCCATGAAGATAGCGCGCTGACTGCGTGGATGAAATGCCCCTCTAGAACCATGATGAGTTTGAAGGGCGAGAGCCAAGCATCCGAAAACTCGTAGGGTGGCTTAACCGAGGAAGCGGTGCACATCCATAATTCAAATGGAGTTTTAGAAGCATGTTTGGAGACTAGCCGATTCTTGAGATAAGCTGCAGTATGCACAGCTTCAGCCCAATAATACTTTGGGAGTTGAGCTTGGAAGAGCAAACACCGGGCTTTGTCCTTCAGAGTTCGATTCATCCTCTCTGCCATGCCGTTTTGTTGAGAATCTCCAGGAACTATGGTTTGATGATGGATTCCGTGTGCTAAAGAATAATCAGTGAAGGATTTTGAACAATATTCTCCACCATTATCACTCATGAGGCACTTAATAGAGGTGCCTAATTGAGTGTGAACTGCAGCTGAGAACTCTTGAAATTTGCTGAGGACATCGGACTTACGTTTCAGAAAATAGACAGTCACATATCTGGAGAAGTCGTCGATGAAGGTGAGGAAATACTGTGAGCCTCCCGCTGTGCAAGGATGAGGACCAGAGACATCTGAATGAATGCGGTATGCTGGAGCTGGAGCTCTGTTGCTGGAGGAAGGAAAGGGCAGCTTATGCTGCTTTCCCATGACACAGATTTCGCATTGAAGATCATAAGTGACTGAAGGGAGTCCCAAAACGGCTCCAAGTTTGACAGTGCGCTGAAAGTGCTCAGTGCCCGGATGCCCAAAACGTTTGTGCCACAGTGCTCCAAGATCTGCAGAGTTTGTGTGGAGGGCCAAACCGGCGAGCTAGTGTGTAACCTGTAGAGGTTTCCAAAACGCATACCAGTGGCCACAGTATGAGTGTCTCTCAAGATCAAAGCCTTGTCCTTGTGAAAAGAGACAGAATAACCAAGATCGATTAGTTGAGCAATGCATATAAGATTTTGACTGAGACCTGGCACATAGAGGACATGAGAGAGCTCCAGGTGTGGATCTGGTGATAAAGGAATGTGAATTGTGCCCATTTGTGATGCGGTGAGCTGCCCTCCGTTGCTGGCCCGAATTAAGATGTCGGATGAGAGAGGTGCAATCGATTGGAAAAATGCATGATTGCCCGTCATATGATGCGAGGCAGCAGAGTCGAGCCACCAAACTTGAAAGGTTGATGGCATGTGAGTGAAAGTCATGAAGGCACTTTCAGGAATTGAATGCTCCTCGATATTGCAATTTGCCTGAGCGGCGGGAATGACACCTTTAGCTTGATCAGCAGCGAGTTTCCAACAATCAGCCTTGACATGGTTTTTCCTGCGACAATAGTCACATTTGGGTCGAGCTGTTTTGTTCTCCTGCTGCTTTCCATCCTTCTGGCGAGTTCCAGATTGTGATCCAGAGAAAAGGGCCAGTTGAGAGGCAGTGTTGGCCATTTGTTGCATGCGTGTTTCTTTCTGCAGAAGGCGCATGCTGACTTCTTCCCAGCTGAGTGTTCCCTCGTGCTGTGAGAGCACCGTTACCAGATTGCTGTAGGCCGGGGTGAGACTAGATAAGAGAGCCAGGCAGTTATGTTGCTCTGCATAGATGGAGCAGTGAGCACATAATTTGACCGGGCCGGCTTCGTCCAACTGATCCATGATGCTGCGAAGTTTGGTGATATGGGTGCTCATGGAATCACCATCTTGAAGTCTGGTAATGTAGAGTTTTTGCCGCAGCATCACTTAAGCGGCGAGTGATTTCTCCTCACACATGCGCAGAAGTTTGCTCCAACATTCATGTGCCGAGTTAGAAATCTTAAGCCTGTAAAGAATGGAAGAGTGAATGCTGCTGATAAGAACCGAGTGGGCTCGTGAATCTTTAGCAGCCCATTTCTTTTCCGCTTCATCATCGCCAGAGGGTCGCGCATCTTTGCCATTGACTATATCCCAAAGGCCTGCTGCGAGGAAATATGTGGAAATCTGGTACTTCCACATCTGGAAATCTTCTTCTTTGAATCTTTCAATGCCATATTTTTCAAGCCCTTTGGCAGGGTCAAAAAAATCGGGCGCTGAAGAATCAGGCGCAGCAGCGACAGATACAGTAGAAGAGCTTAAATCCATGGTCTTCGATTGATTGCTACCAGGCTCTGATACCATAAAGTGACAGGCCAAATAGAGAGAGACGAAGACAGAACTTGAACAAGCTTTTGATTGATAGCAGATAACTGGATGATCGCTTACAAACAATGACAAAGCATATAAAGAACAAAAACTTGAGTTAAGGCCCAAATTTCTCCTGAACTTGAGGCACCGAAATCATGACTCGGTGGATGCAACCGCTTGCCCAGGAATGTGGATTGAGCTCCACGTGTCAGGCTGACTTCACCTGGTCAACAGGGTGAGCAATTTAAAGGATCATGGCGCTCCTACCCACTTCACCCACGCAACTAGTTTCCAGAGCCCAAATGGCAAGCTGTAATCTTTCTGAAATGCACGATCATTCTTTGCAGTTCTTACACAGGACCATACGTACACGCCTCACTCCTGTCTACTTCCATGGACCATGTTATCAAGAAAAAATGCTACCAGAAATCCTATAACCATGTTCATTGAGAAGATACTATTGAGTGCATAATTGAGCTGCAAAGAACACAAGCCCCAGATGCAAGAAATTAGCTTTGCATAACATTTCCTGTGTTTGGACGAAACATTTAAGATTTTTTATTGGTCAGAAACTAACTATGCAAGCAGAGAAACACAATGAAAAATAGCTGACCTTTGCATTGCTTGTCTTAAATGGCCCGTGTGTAGCAACAGTATAAGGTGCAAGCATGTAGGATGTTTAAAAATTGGTATTCCCGTACTGTTGGAAGTAGGAAGGCACTAACAAGGACAGGAAAAGTGAGAGTCCCACAATGGAAACATTTCACGAGCTCCCAGTTTCACTATAACGCAAATTAGACAAGCCCCAAGCAGCTGTCATTGCCCACATAACACATAGGAGAGCTGCAACTATTACTGTCAGAATCGACGCAATAAATCTTCCAACTTTCCCTATGGACAGATCACTAAAGTAGTTAGAAAAATGTCTGAATACAGACTTGGATAATGCTGTCGAACAAATGTCTATATTCACCAACCTATTAGAGACAATACAATAAGCACACAAGCTCCAAGTGCCACAGGGTGCCGACTACCCATCCTTGTCACAGCTATTGTATGGACATTTTCAGTGAGAGTGGTCATGCCTGTGCCAGTGCCCCACATGCCAGCCAAAACACTAGTGATCCCTTCTAAACCAATGCCCCTGCTCACAACACCACGTGTAGGTGCACTCGATGCTACCAAAAGAGAAGTTGCATGGTATGAACCAACCTGCCAACCAAATGCCACGGGCGCAAAAATTAACAGTCAACTTAACTTCAGCATGAATCAATTGCTTGTAAGTTTAATAACTTGGCATAACATGTGATGAAGCCTTGCTAATATTAATCTGTTCCAACTTATTTTTAGATATGGTCATGTACACAAATTCCAGTTGTTTTCCTTACGCCAAATCGCATACTATGTGTATAAAATAAGATCGAATCACACATGATGAACAGGCTACAATGACCCTAACCAGCTTATACAAAATTTGATGCATGGTGGCAATGTGGATGGAAATGATTTTATTTCAGTACAAGATATGTTGCTCTATTCCTTCTTAGTCAAAAGCAGCCTTAGAGTTTACAGGCCTTAGGTTATGTTGTTCAGCAAACAAGAAGCTATCTAGTATGCCCTTCATAGACTGTTAAGCTTGATAAAACCAAGACAAAAGATTGGAGAAAGCAAGGACTTCACATGTACTGAGCATAAACAGCAAACTTACTGAATCTACAGATGCTATAACAGAGGCTGCAATCTTAACGAGTCCTGTCTGCAACAGGTTCCACCACTTTGTCGCTGCTCTTGCGGAAGGACACAAAGTGAACTACTATATCAGGCCACCTTGTCAGTTAAATAAATCTGTACAGTAAAGAACCTGGAGGGATAAGGGTTCTTCAGTCACATGGTAGAAGACAACACTGTGGTGCTCCCTGCCTGGAACTTGCAAATTAACAGCAAAAATAAAAGACCGGCCTTTACCCTCACGTTGTGCCTTGGCCAAGGCCTTCATAACTCGATTATCAGACCTAGATAATACATGATCCAGTTTTGAAGGGGATGTTAACCAATCTACTCCAAGAGGCTTCAACATCGAGTCTGTACTAGAGGGCTCCTTAACCTTCCTACTAAAATAGTTAAGACCTCTAACTAAAAACGTGTTGCCTCGCCGGAGTGTTATGCGTGTAGAAACGACAAGCATGTGTCAAAGATCAGATTGAATCCACATAGATCACACCGGAAAGTTGTTAAAACCAATGTTATGATGTTTACACATGGCCATCATGACGATAGATGGCACCCCGCTATATATAGCAGCGTTGTAACAAAGAGATCGACTTTGCTTTCGCCAAATGCGAATATCAAGTCTCTTCTTCTATCTTTGGCGCTCCGATCCGTCTATCTAGTTTCTTTTCCTTTTAGTCTATCAACAGGTTATGGGCCCACGATCGCGCCTAATTCCCCTCAATCGCCTCAACTCGCTTACCCTACCAAGTTTTCTTTTTCTCTCTTATCCGAAATTCGCCATGGACGCCGTTCGCCCCTCTCTCATCTTTGAAAGTCGACTTCTTTCCCCGACGAAGGGAAGGACTACCGGAGATGTGGCTGGCGACTCGGATGATCTTGGAAGATAAGGGTTTGTGGGAAACCCGTGCCCCCCCCCCAACTTCGGTAACATCGAGATAGTGCTCGATGATGATTCTCCCAATCGATCTGCAGGAGAAGGACCGAAAAGCATGATTGCTTATCTCGTGTTAGCCTTCACGATATCCCGGCTTCGACTAGTGAAAGGGGCTCTCTCGCTCGTGACATGATTGCCATACTTGACAATCACTATGCTTCCAAGGCCGCAGGGAATCGTCTTGCCTGCATAAGGCCCTTTATAATCTTCATCTTTCTGGCTGGTGGGGATGTCATGGACCATATTCGTCATCTCAAAAGCATGATCGATGATCTAGATGCAACTGGGGTAGCCATCACAGATGATGAAAAGGTATGCTTGCTCCTGAACAGTCTTCCAAAAAGCTATGAAGGTTTGATCATCAATCTGGAGGGCCGACTTGCCGATTATACCTTTGAAGGGGCTCTTGAGCGTGTTAAAGCTGAGGCCATTCGCCAAGGCATGATCAAATCTCCTTCTGACACAAGGCACCCAAAAATTTAACCATCATAAATAACCACTACAAAACCACTATGATAGTGGTTTTCTGAGCAATAATATTTTTTCTCAATAAAATCCACATAGTAAAGTGGTTTTTAAAATATGAATATGGTTTTATGTGCTAGTTTCTACTCTAATATGGTTATTTGAAAGTGATAAAGGTTTTCATCAAGCGGTTTGACATGTCATAGTGGTTAATCATGCAGTTTGCACCATTGAGGGATGCTTACTGGTTTTGTAATATGTATAGATGGTTTTGGGAGCAGTTTTAACTGGTAATACTTCAAGGTTTCTTTATATTGTTTAATAACATGTTTCCATTTGTGGTATTTGATCCTAGTTCGGCAAGAAAACACAACATGCCAAAATGTTAGTGGTTCTTGACCATAAATACTTTAATGGTTCTAGACATAGTACTTTTCCTGTAAGGTTTTCCATACTAATTTCTAAGCTAGCATGGCTTGCCAGGTTGTTACTGGTTTTTTAACATAGTTTGTTGGTAGACTTTTGCAATTTCTTATTGGGAAAGAATGCTAGTGGTTTTTGTTACGAAACACTTAAGTCATTGTGTGGTTTTACATCTACTTTCTTGAGTTATTATATATGGTTTTGAATTACTTGTGGTTTTCCACATGGTTTTACTGGTCGATTTTTGTAATGTGGAAGCTACCATAGTCTATATGGTCGCATCTTTCATGGTTTTTTCTTTATCGTTGCTGGTATTTTCTAGTGGTTTTATCTAAACTTAACAAATACACTTTGAGATATTAATTACACTTGCAATTTTAGGGTGTAGTGTTAGGTCCTACAAGTGCGCACCATTGTGATGTTGAGGCTATAGAAACCTTGAATATTCAAGTAGTACATTTACTTGCAAATATTTCTAGTGATTCGAAGTTTTAAGATCCCAATGCCAAAGGTAGAACTTATTTTAAATCATTACATGTGCGAATCTCTATAGAATAGTTGGATGTCGAGATTATGGAGATAGACAAATGATAAACTTAGAACTGTACATGTGAAGACGACAAACTTAATTTGTAGTTGTGGATATATAACACATTATATTGCCGTATTATTATTTGATGTATTGCATTTTAAATGTTGATTCCTCTAGATCACCTTAATGTTGAGAAAGAAATAAATGAAGGGATCTAAGGGTATTGAAGGGAATCTTCATAGAATATTTGAGAATCTAGCGGAATCTTCTTAGGATCTTAGAGAATCTATGAGAATCTACATAGAATCTTAGGGAATTTATGTGAATCTTGAGAGGATCTTTGGGAAGCCAGGGAAATCTTGATGGAATCTTGGAGAGCCTAAAGGAATCTTCATAAAATCTTTAATAGATAGATAGAAAGATAATCGAGGGGAATCTATGGAAATTTTGATAAAATCTTGGAAAACCTAAAAGAAGTCTCATAGAATTTAAGGAATCTTCATGAAATTTTTGGAAATCTACGGGAATCTTGAGGGAACGATGGAGAATCTAGAGAAATCTTCATAGAATCTATGGGAATGCAAGGGAATCTACTTAGAACCATGGAGAATCTAGTTGTTTGAGGCGATCTTTAGGAATCTAAGGAATCTCTTAGGAATTTAAGAGAACCAAAAGAATTTTTATAGAATATTTAGGGGAATCTTGATAGAATCTTCATAAAATCTTGGGGACACTATGTGAATCCTGATAGAATCTTTGGGTATCTAGGAACATCTTGATGGAATCTTGGAGAACCCGAAGGAATATTTTCTTATGATCTAAAGGAATATTCATAAAATCTTTAAAAATCTAGGAGAATCTTGATGAAATCTTGGAGAACCTAAAGGAATTTTCATATAATCCAAGGGAATCCGAGAGAATCTACATAGAATTATGGGAAATCTAAAGGATCTAAGGAATCTAGGGAATCTTTATATGATCTAACAGAGTCTGAAGGAATCTTCATAAAATCTTTAAGAATCTAGGGGAATCTTGGTGAGGGTGTTAAAAAACTTCCGCTCTAGAACCCTTTATGAAAAAGAGTACCGTTTTTCAAGAATTAAAATTCAAACATATCTATTCAATTCAGCAACAGAGATTGTGTTTGCAATGACATTAATTACATCACAGTTGTATTTGGTAATCGCTTTACTTTATAATGGTTGTCAGCTACATTTGACATCAAATTACATATTTGTGGGAAAACCAAAATAGTTGCAGCTAGCACATCATCTCGAGGAGTTTGGTCGAGTCTGAAAAGGAGTCATGAAAATCACTTGCACAAGATATCACGCTTCCAGCCTAAAGCATCTTCACAATTGTGGCCATGTAGATCATCATCTGTATTGTGGCCATGTGAGAACTTAAAGGAATCTTCATAGAACCTAAGGGAATCTAAAGAATCTCTATAGAATCATGGGGAGTCTAAATGAATCTTGGGACAATATTTGGGAATCTCAATAGAATCTTAGGGAACCTATGGGAATCTTAAAAACATCTTTGAGAATCTAAGGGAATTCAAGGGAATCTTCATAAAATCGTCGAGAAAGTAGGGGAATCTAGGTGATTCTTTACAAAAATTGAATGAATCTAGGGAATCCATATAGAATCTTGAGGATGTGAAATGGCGCCCTCTATAGAATTCCAGTGGCTGCTCTATCTAGAGAACTCACGTTTACTCCTGGTAGTATAACAACAAGAAACTGCTTTCATTTCGAATCTTTCGTACTGGTGTGTTTTGCACTATCGACTTCACGCAGTCGTTCATAGTACAAATACTTGTGTAATATATTATCGGATCATTATTATAGTAGGGATCGTATGTTAGAGCCTCTGGGCACCTCTCGCTTCACTTATGGTCATTTATCACGAGAGGCACTTATGATTTTGAAACATGAAATACAAGCTCGCCTAAGGTTTTAATGGAATATCAAACCTCTATACGGCTATCGAACCTCTATACGGCTTCGGCTAAGGTTCTAGAATATGAAATACGAGGGCTCGAACCTCTGCCAAAATAAATCAATGTCTTAATATGACTACTTTAACCAATATACCCAGTGAGCTAATGTGATTATTTTCTATTTTGAATCTATGTTTTTTTTTTTTTTTGGGGTTTTTTATAACAACACATTCAATTATTTTAGGGATATATGGTCTATGGTTATAGAGTTTGTAATTTCTACATTCATATCAAATCCCCTGGAACCCTTGTTATTATGCTACATATTTATTAGGTAAATTTTGTGTGTCATCCAAACATCCTAAAATGGTGGACGTAATATATTTTTAGGTAAATCTTGTGTGTCATCCAAACATCCTCTATCCCAGAAGATGAAATATGCATATAGTGCATTGACATTTTTTTTTTTTAAGCAAAACCACCCATACACAATATATACTCAACCTCCTTGTGCCACCTTGAGGCGTTTAATAGCCTCATCACATTCAACATGGTCTACCACATCGAGATGATCATCAACAGACATCAAGTTATCATGCCATTGAATACTACGAGGCAAGATTGCCTCATAAGATGACATAGCAGACTTCTTTCTCGTCGCCTTCTTCCAATTGACCTGTTGCCATGGCTCTTTTGCACATAGAAGATTAGAACCTTCAGCCAGAACAACCTCAGAAACATGAGAAGAAGTGAGAACAGCCGAATCCACTGGCATTGAAACACAAATCCTCGGACCATTCATGATGGAATGTGAGATATGAACCCCAAGACCAGTTGCAATTGCAACTAGAGACTGATGCGCCATTAGATCAGGAGGAAGATTGGGTATCGAAAACCAGCAAGGCATCTTTAATGCGCAAATCATATCTGGTGAGAAACCAGGAGAGTAATACTGGTACATCATATATTCCCTGCCAGGCGGATCAATCCCTCTTGATACCAAAGAGTCCACTGCATCACTATTATCAAACATTATAAGAACAAAGTCTTTGGCCAACAGCTTGATGGATTGTTTAATACCACTTTGATCACCCATTTAACATACCAGTGTGGCTATATGCAGAAAACATATTGGCAAAGGTGCTATCACACGTTCCATATGCCACACCCATGTTGTGCATATGTCGCTAGCATAACATTCCATGAAATAACATTGTGGCCAGGCAATTTACTAAAGGTTCTAAAAGCATCTTGCAAACGCCACATTTACCACACATAATAACAAGGGCAGTACACACCACAATATCTAAATAAAAATGACATCAACATGAATCTGCTTACCTCTCTCTAGATAGAGTCAACTCCAAAGTGCACGCATAAAAATACTAACGTCTGTGAACCTACTATAGAGTTTTAGTTGCATGCAACTAAACATGTCCAATACCTCTTTATGACATCTCTAGATAACAACAGTTGAAATCATCACACTCCATGAAACAACTTTCCTACAAGGCAATCTCTCAAATACATCGCATGCATACTACATTTCCACATTGCCCCATATAAGGTAACTATAGAAGTCAAGGAACCCATACCACGTTGAGGCATTTCCTCAAATAGTCTTTGTGCCTCCTTTACATTTCCACATTGAGAGAATGCCGCAATCTTAGTATTTCAAGAAGCTATGTTCTGCCAAGAAATCTTGGCAAATGCTTTCTGAGCACCATTTGAACTCCCAAACTCCCTCACTTACCTTACAAATTAAAGGGAGTGGTACCCATAAACAACATCAGAATCAAATCCTATGCAAACAATATGATGATGGAGCTGCTTGCCTGACTGACGCATGCATTGGAAATGTTAACCAATAGAATATTGTCTGGTTGCACGTTCTTCCAACTGTATTGCATTTTATCAAATAGGTGAATTGCATATTCACCACAACCATGTTTCATGTAGGCATGTAATGACATCTCGATGTTGCATTTTATTAAATGTTCTTTCTGTTTCATCCAACTTTCTCAACCCAATATACATAGTTAATGAGCAAAGTAACCACCACAATGTAATACTTAAGTTTATGGTCAATAATTAGGCAATTTCATTCCTTCATCCAATACTTTTTCTTTTGCTACATTTCCAACATCTATGTCAGGTGGTATATTTTCAAGTTGCATTTCCTCCAAGAGGAGCCAAAGTTTGTGCAAACATCTAGAAGGCAGGAAAGGGTAACTTATTTGGTAGTGTTACGCACATGCACATCAAGGGAAGTTCAAATGCCTTATTGCAATGACCCAATTTAGCATATGCTTCTAAGAAATTGTATTCTTCCCTAGCATTTTGCAAAACAGCTTCAATGCATGTTCTAGATTATTATTATGATGTTCATAACTAGCGGTCATGGCATTAAAAAAAAAAACAATTTTCTCTGGCAGCGTAACAAAAGCAAATTCTGCATCTTTTAGATACTTGCATACGTAATACATGTGTATACGAGCAACACCTATAATCACATCACTGTTGAATCCAATATCCTCTCTTTATGAAGGTTTATGCCTTCAGCAAAAGATAAATTGTTTATAAGGAGGCTGAGGAATGTAACCTTGTCAGATACAAATTCCTTCCAACTTCATATCCTGAAATAACTCAAATGATGTCAGCCTTCTCCGCGATGAGCATATGCATCAACAAAGACTCGCCTATTCATATCATCTTGACCCAGATGCATAAATTACGAATTAAACTATTTCATGCTTTAAAGCCTTCACATTTTAGCAGATTCAAACATTTCCAGCTAAGGTCAAGTTCCACATTATTCCAAAAATAAGTGCCAAAATTATGGCTTAACATACTTATCCACATGCTAGAGATTTAAATAAAAATATAGAAATGGAGTCAATACTACAAGTTTAGGTTTCCTAAACTTTAATTTGGCAAGACGATATAGGTAGAGTATGAGCATTTTCGCACCAATCAAGGCAATTCTTTTAAGAAGCCATGGCTATGAAATTGTGAACTCTACACTAATGGTAAAGGTAAATTATAAACTCCACGACTTAGCTTTTAAAAAGTCAAGTTTTTTTATAGTACGCTTACACATATTAGCTTAATAACTTCTTGCATGAACTTAAGTAACAAAAGACGTTCGAGAACAATTAACAAAAATGAAAGCATCTTAGTGCATTATTTCAACGGCAGGGATGAGGGAGAGATGAATGGCCAAGATCGTGATCCTGGTCCTAACATCCTATTTGTTTAAATTTTGTGTTTGTTTCTAAGTTCAAGCGTTTTTTTTTTTTTTTTTGCCGCCCAGCCTTGTTTCTTGGCTTGCCGCTTTGCCTTTGCCTTGTTGCTTGCCGCCTTCTTTCTTGGCGCCCATTTTGCCAATTTTCTTGAGCCGATCTGTTGCCTAATTCATCCTTCCTTTTTTACTCCGGTCTCCATTTCTTTGCAGCCTAGCCTACTCCGACACCGAAAATGATCCACGAATTTACAGGTCTGCAAATCCCACTGCCCAAAATCTTCCTTTTCTCCAAACATTAGGGTTAGATCTATCGTTTATTTGTGCCCTGAGCCATACTAGCATCTCTCTTTTCTGAGCAAAAATAAGATTGATCTTTTTGGGTTCCCGATTGTAAAAAGGATTCTACCGGAGGACGTGATTTGTGAGGCGCTGATGGCATTGGATGCAAGGATCCTCTGTTGATGCATTGCAATGGGGGTAAGCATAGAACAGGGTGTTTGGTAGCGTGCTTTAGGAAGGTGCAGAATTGAGCGTTGTCTTGCGCACTGCAAGAATACAGGCTCAGATTTGTTAAGGAAGGATGATTCAGGGCAAAAAATCGGGCTCATTTTGTAGATCGATCTTGGCGCCCATTTTGCCTTGCCTTGTGTTGCTTACCGCCTGTGGTGGCGCCCATTTTGCCAGCTCTATGGAGCAATGCAGTAGCAGCCTGGCAAATACATGCAGTTTAAATTTTTGACCAGATTGGAGTATGTTGCTGGCCAATCTAATTGACGTAGAACTAAGTTCTGACGTAATGTGATCAAGAATTTAAGTTCTGAAATGCTGAGCATTGTTACTCTTGTATCATTATGTATGTTTCTGATTGTGCTTCTGTTGCAGGGTTTCTCGTTGTGCTTTTGGTGCAGGGTCTCACTTGTGGTCCCACGACTGGGTATCAGAGTGTAACTGTGCTAGTATATGATGAAAAAGCTTCTGATTATACTTCAGAGAATGTTAAAGGCCCTCTGCTCAATGCGTTGGTGTGGAGGTAATATAATTAGCATCTTGGGCGAAATGAAAGGCTGAGACGTTTTGCTATCAGAGGTTTTGCATTGAGGCAACTCTATGATGCAGCTATGGTTTTATAGGAAAGTATGCCAGGCAAAATCTAAATCGGCTTAAGCTTCTAAAATGCTGTGAAGGGGATTGCGGACGGATTTGCCATCAAGGAAATGAGCAATGTAGTCAATAAGGGGCAGCGCCACACCTAGAATATCATGTTTAACTCTCCTCAGTGCCGCATGCGCGCACGCCCTCGGATTTTCCTTGGCCCGAGCATTTTTTTTTCCATAACGCCCGAAGGCCAGGGTGTTATCGCCCTTAACACCCCGCCCCGAGAATTTTGGGCCATCCGATCATCACCAAAATCGCTCAAAGTCGCTCCGAAAGTGCGCAATTGATAACGCCCTAGGGTGTTATGAAGCACAGAGGTGTTATGGGCTATAACATCTCTGATCAAGATTGATCTCAGCCGTTGGATCACTATAAATTTGAGGGGCAGGGTGTTAAGGTTTTATAGGAAAGTATGCCAGGCAAAATCTAAATCGGCTTAAGCTTCTAAAATGCTGTGAAGGGGATTGCGGACGGATTTGCCATCAAGGAAATGAGCAATGTAGTCAATAAGGGGCAGCGCCACACCTAGAATATCATGTTTAACTCTCCTCAGTGCCGCATTATAAGCAAGCCTTCCAGAGCCATGCTTTTGCTTTAAGCTTCTGCAACAAACCAAAACCACTAACATTCTTTCTCCCTATAGGATCATCCTCAAATCCTGCCGGATTCTTACTTCCCATTGCTCAGATTATCTGGAGTTCCTTTATCACATATTGTGGATTGAAGCAAGCCATATTTCCGATAAATCAACGAAGAAGAAGACGAGTTCTAGAACGAGGCAGAAATGGATATGCATGCACGCTCTAAGGGCATTTTAGCAAATACATGGAAAACAGGGGCCTTTTGATAATTTTGTAGAAAACAGGGGCATTTTTAGAATTTTCTTTAATGTTTAACAAGTTTCTATAGACAAAAAGTTCAAGTTCCACAAGTCAATAGACATGAACTTGATTAACTATTTGCAATTTCTTTCCATTGCCTATTGCCTCTCAGGCAAGTTACAAATTTCATGGCGTCGTCTATATAGCAAAAATAAAAAACACCAACAATTTCTAAAGCATAACAATAAATTGTAAAAACAAGAACTATTTCATTTATTGTAAAAACCACTCTTATTTATTGTAAGAATAAAGCTTATTGAGAAAAGCAATACCACATTGTTTAGTTATAAAGCCATGCTATTTATTATCAAAATCCTACGTGAAAACGACACCTAAATATTTAT
This sequence comes from Isoetes taiwanensis, assembly GCA_021234155.1. Classification (NCBI taxonomy): domain Eukaryota; kingdom Viridiplantae; phylum Streptophyta; class Lycopodiopsida; order Isoetales; family Isoetaceae; genus Isoetes; species Isoetes taiwanensis. Next base: position 440,613 of record JAJEKV010000179.1, read on the forward strand.
TTATATCTTTGGAAAACCACATGTGATTTAAAGTAAAGCAACACAAAAAAAAAAAACATTTTTTTTGAAAACCACCATTGCTTTTCTTAAAACCACAGATTATTTTTTGAGGAAACAACGGTTGGAAACACATAGCTAAACAACATGGAAAACATTTATGGTTCATAGTCTTGACCAGTAGGCATAAATGTCAAAAACTATGTGGTCATAGAACAAATGCGTACATATATAATCAATAAGACTGCTCTTGTTTTCTTCATTAACCAGAAGTGCTTTAGATCATAGAAACGTAGTGATTTGTCATCATCACTATTGCTTGTATGATTGATGAAACTAATAGGTCTTTAGTGAAAAGATCGTCATTCTTTCCATGCAGTAACTCAAAAAGCTTAGCACAAGAAACCATTTAGTGGTTTATCATTCTTACAGGTACATTTTGAGTGGGAAGGGCGTGATGCCTTTTATCAATTAATTGGAATGCTTTAGACTAGAAGCCACTAGTAGATTGCCAACTTTAATAAGTACTATAATACATAAAAAACCATCCACAGTGCTTACTGGTTTTAGTCTATTAACTTGAAATGCTTCAGACTACATAACATTACTAGTTTATCAGATAACCATGACCCTAATGCCTTATAAAACCATGCACATTTAGAACAATCAGTTACATCTAGTTTTGATACGCACAATAGTGCTTTACTAGAAAACCTTCAACACTTTGATTAATCAACTGATAGTGATTTATGCAATGAACACAATTCGAACCGTGCATATTTACCATGAAAATTAGTCGGACTAGTTTTCCACAATAACAAACCACAACAACTACCACATTACAAAATCACATGAATAGAGCACTATATTGAAACCACATGTGCAACCATCATGTTATACCACATGAAAAAACCATACCCTTAAAACGGTATAATGTACCACAATCACTTACCAACATATAATACCACTTTCACAAACACTAGAAATAAGCCATTTACAATCACCATGTCGTAATACCACCTTAACAGACCTGACAAGAAGACCAGATAGTTAGCCACACATGGTTTTTAATGAAATTAACCCCCAAACACCCATTGGTTTTGTAGAATGGTTTTCTAGCCACAACCATAGCAAAAACCATGTAGTGTTTTATTTTTGGGTGCCTTGTGTATGGAAGAAAGCTACAGACAGATGGTGGCCCTTTCTGCACAGGACCCCATACCTTCGCAACAAGAATTTATGGCTTTCCAAGCATCACTAAATCTTCCTAAGACTACTAAATTGGATGAGTATCTGAAACATATGACAGAGAGACCGGAAACTTCAGCCCTGGAACAGATTCTGACTTCGTCAAGGAGTATGACTTGACTATTGAGAGGGAAGACATTCTATCATCCATGGCCTGGAACGAGAGAAGAACAAGATACCCAGGCATTCTGACCCAAGACTATCCCATGCTTTCATGCATAGGTATTATATATCGACATTTTTAGAAGGTGAGATACTTGTTTTGTCAAATCTGTTTACGGTAGATTTTGATAATTATCTCTATTTCTTGAGGGCTTTGTCTATGGCACGAGGCCACCAGCCTGGACATCACTCCACCAGGCAGATGTGTTCTATACGCTCAATAGGGCGGGCATACTTTGGTGACTACGCTGGCAGGCTGCGCCAGGTAGCACTGAACACCATTGTGTCGATAGCAGCCGATGTACCTGCTGAGCAGATGATTCCGGCTTTGCAAGGGATTACACCCCTAGACACTATGGACTTACTCGGATGCCCTGTTACAGCAGAGCAGATAATGGTGCTAAGAATAGGAGGACATTCTCAAGCATATTCGTTGTTACTCAATCATGGCCCTTATTTCATATAACCTTATATTTCATACATACGGTTTATGAACAGTGACAGTCATTATAACCTAAGATTCTAACCATTGAAAACATGTATACAAAAAGTTTATACTGTATTATATCGAAAGTCTCATCATGCATAATGCAGCTTCATTCTGTATATACAACATGCTACACACTTCCAAGAGGCCCATTCTTCAGCAAGTTTTTCACCTGAGGGATTTCTTTTCTGAGCAAAGCTACGCCAAAACTAATCCTTTCACGAAACAGTACATATGCTTTAGCAGGAACGACATTCAGCTTCAATTCTTCCAAAACTTCTGACACAACATTTTCAAAATTTGTAACAGCTATGGCAAGTTCGTTTACCACCCTAACCAATGACTTATACAGGACATCCATTTCCCTATCCAGACATTCTTGAAAAGCATATATTCAGCAGCTGATATCTCTCTTGGAGATTCATTCACCTCTACTTCACTATCAACTTTCATATCTTCTGCTTCCTCAGACTTACCTGCAAAAAGCACAAACATAACATGAAAATCTGGATTACTAGAATAACAAAAACTCATAACTACACCTTAATCTACAGCACATTCCCTATCATGGTAGCCAAGATCTATATAATCTGGTAGTTCCCCTCTCAAATCTAAATGTTCTTGATCATCTTCGGTAGCCACATCAGCAGTTTTATAGATTTCTTCATCAAAATCAACCGGAGGTTCTTCCTCATTTTCTGCCAACTCTGCTTCAACATCCCATATCCTCCTCCTCCGTGCACCTATATGCTCAACAGGTACAATGCCTGGAGGAGTATTAAACAGCACATGTCTAACATCTGCTTGGGATGCTCGAATAGGATCTAAGGTTAGACGCCAAGCGGCCTCAACTCGAGTCTAAGATATAAAGGCAGAATTCAAAGGAAGAACCCATGCAGAAGAAAGTATAAATTTATCAGTTCTTAACATCCTCGTAACCATCCCAACCAGACTGCATGTAAACCTCCTCTTTTCATGGCAATAGACAAAATGTTTTGCCCGGGCTAAAATGTTTCTGTTGTCTAAAGTAACACACCCTTTATCTCCCCAACTCCATACAAAGCGTAAAGCTCCTTACCTCTTTTTATCTGCTTAGATGTAATTTTTTTCATATGGCACCTGAAATAGAGTTTGCCGAAGTCCTTCAAGCAATAACCGACCATTCCCTTGAAACAGTGAAGCCTGGAATTTCTCAGAGCTCGACACAAGATTACACCTCCGGGAGGTTTTCTCTGGTCCCATCCTAAGTGAAGATTTCAATCTCTTGTTTACTACCACAGGCCCTTTAGCAGCAATCCTCATCACGCTTTGAATATGAAGATGATCTAAGCGAGAACCACGTTCCTGGCTCACAACTCCAGCCAAACATTGCTCGTCTAGAAACTTACAGCACCTTACATAAATTTCGTCACTGATATCTTCACCGGTAATCCCGACTGTTACACTAACATCTATATACCCTTCCTCTTCCTCGTCAGACAAAACCACTGCTTTCCCTTTACCTTTGCATGCAAACCTTCTCCTTCTTCTCACTTTTCCTTCCGTCTCACCTACCTGCCTTTCTTTTCTGATCTTCCTTATAACATCCCACACCTTGTTCCTGGGTTGCTCCCTGAAATCTTCCCCGAAAACAACAGACGGATCTTGCACAAAAGGATCGTATGGATCACAGATGGCATCCCAATCAGAAGAAACTCTGCCCAACAAAGATGGGCCTTCATGCAAAGACAGCCCTCGGAATACCTCATCGCACATCTCCCTTGCAAATGGCGCAGCAGAGCATTCCGCAGGCCGGCCTGAAGCATCCAGACTCCCCTTCGACCGCGCTACCCTCTTCAACATCGCCTCGCCTAACGAAACAAAAAAATTCACAGAAACTTACCATCGACAACGGCGCCTTCTTCCACGACCTCCATCTTCAAACACAGCAGATATCCTAACGATGGAAACGAGCCAGACCGGCGACAAGATACCGACCGTGGCGCCCGACCTCTCAGACCACGTCCTATCCCATTAAAACGCGCTATTAACAGCTCCTCCGCCCACAGACCCGCATTAAACACGCCACCTTTATACTTAACGCACCCCTAAGATTTCACACCCTATCACGCAAAACTACCCCTCGTATCCCCCCCCCCCACGGTAATCTTTTTGGCCACCTTCATATGAAGTTAGCAATGCTTAATACTTTCTCTTCTTTGCATTCCATTATTCCCTCTTATCGTAGGAATTCATTAGTCACTCATGGTATCGACACATGGAAAGTGGGAAGGCTCATGACACATATGGAATGTGCATAGAGCTGTTCAAATGGGGAGGAGGCGAGTATACAATAGAATATCTCGATATGTTGTCTAAATGATGTCTCAAGTTTGGTTTGCCGGATACATGGAAATTAAATAGGGTCCATCCAGTGTACAAATCAGTGGACAAAAGACAAGTTCAAAATTACAGGATGATTTTAATAGGGAACACGTTCACCGAGATATTAGGGACACTTTTGGAACAGAAGCTGAGTGTATGGGCCCAGCAGAATGAAAGAAGATCCCATTGTTAAGCTAGTTTCCGAGCAGCACATAATACATTGGATCATGCCTTGACATTAAGAGTATTAGTCAAACAAGCAAAAAGCCCGAACAAAGCATTATATGCAGCTTTCATTGATTTTACCAAGGCATTTGACACGGTCCAGAGGAAGGAGGGGGGACCGCATGGAGCAGACAGGGGTTCCAGATGAACTTAAAGGAGCATTATCACAGCTATACTCAGAAGTTCTTATATCGATGGCGTGGGGCGTGGAATTCCATGTCGGGGAATAACATCGGTGTGAGACAGGGGTGCCCACTGTCTCCCACTTTATTTGGTCTTTTTATAGACGAATTGGATGAATGGATGCGCGCTCATTCAGTGGCAGGAACTGAGCTGGGAGATTATGTGATCCAGTTGTTGCTTTACGCCGATGATGTAGTACTCTTAGCAACTAAGAAGAAAACATTACAAGTACATTTGAATACACTAGAGGGATTTTGTCTAAGGAGACATATGAGAGTGAATATAGCTAAGACGAAGATTATGATCTTCGGCACGAGGGAGAGACCAAAATTCACATATCAGGGTGTTATTATTGATAATGTGGAGAGCTTTAAATATCTTGGGATAGATTTTTCATCGAATTATAACTGGAAGGAATGCATTAAAAGACGAGTTGCAGGAGGAAAAGCGGCTCTCTATGGGATGCTATCAAGGTGCTCTAGAATATTTTTACATGATTGGGGGTTGAAGAAATTTCTGTACAAGACTTTGGTGACCACAGTAGTTCTTTATGGATCCCCAATTTGGGGGGCAGGACTGCCTTCTAAGCTTTGGATGCAAGTAGAATCAGTGCAAAAACAGTTTATCCGGGAAGAGTTAGGTATTAAAAGTACGATACCGTACGCTATTTTGCTTGCAGAAACAGGGCTGTATCCTTTGGAGCTAGAAGCTTTATACCAAACTGTAAATTTTGTGAATAGAATTAAAAGCATACCCTCAAGCAGATTATCACACCAAGCTATGCTAGTATCATCATATCATTGTTGGATGGAGGATGTGATGAAATGGGCTGAACAATGGGGGCTGTCAAGTGCTAATTGGCCCGAGAATAAAAAGGATGCAAGAAAACTGCTTGAGCAACTTGCCATCCAGTTCATGTGGTCTGAGCAAGGAAGCAGAATGGTCCACTACAGAGTGCATGTAAATCCCCTAGAATCATATGGTGATCAAGAGTATATGAAAGTTGAGATACCAGGATTACTTAAGAAAGTAATGGCACGGTATAGGTTAAGCTCTCATAGGTTGGCAATAGAAACTGGTCGATGATCTAAAACTCCAATGGAAGAGAGGCTTTGTAGCTTGTGCAATACAGATAGTGTTGAAGACGAAGATCATGTATTTGCTAAATGCCCAGCATATGAAGACATTAGAGGGAGATTCAGCATGGAGATTCAGCATACATGTGGAAGATTTTAAATCTTTATTTCAGTTGCAACTTTTAAATGTAGAATTATATATTAAGGCAGTGGATGAACATCATTCTCTACTACTTAAAGTATGATTTAATGTATTTAGGCTCCATGGCCTTCTTGGCCCAAGTTAAATTAAATTAAAATTAAATTAAATTTCCATCACAACACCCCCTTCCCTCTTATTAATATTCCTCAACGTGGACCATCCAGGATCTAGGGGGGGTTAAAGGAAGTATTTTTACAATCGAAGCACTATTGCACATGCACATCCTAAGCTGGTATACATCCCATTTTTCATTGCGCATTAGAAAAGGGCCTTTCTTGTTTCTCTGAGAAATTTAATTTCTTTACAAAATGATAGATATATTGACTCTTTCTTTGTCTATCTATCAGAATCCTCCCTTGATACTATGATACAAACTTAGAAAATGGAATTTCTGGGCTAAGACATTCCAGGTTTGATATTGCCAATTGATACCTGGGCACCCATTAAAACATTCTCCTCTTTGTTTTGTTTTTGTTGCCTAGACTGCCAGCTTTACAGATTGTCTGCTCCCATTTGAGAGAATATTGTGTACACGGTGGCAAAGGCTCATAACCATCTGAACATGCACAACTCAACTTAGAAAATCAGTATGAGCCTTAAACGACAACATAAGTAATTAAACTCTTTAATAAATAGTACCTGAGTTAGAATGAATTTACACCAGATTTCTCAAGATGGAAGAAGTTATGCGATGCTAGCTTTGAGGAATAAATACACAAGTCTGAAGCTTCGGCAACCCACAAAGAATTAGTTTGATCATAGCATTGTTTGAGGAGATTGCAAAATCCAACCTACAGATGCAATGGAAAAGCATGCAGCCACCGTACACGTGAAAAGGGATGAAATCTTACAACTAATCCAGTTAAAGAGCACTCTATAGCCAAAAAAAGCAGCATTGGGAGCAGAAAAGTTTATAGCGAGCAAGATGCATGCTCCAAAGAGCCCTTTGGATAACCATCTTCAACAGACTCATCTGCAACGCATAGCCATTGCTTCCTGCGTAATCCACACGCATAGGCTTCTCCAATATGAAGAATTAAAACAGAAGTATCAAATTCACTATGCAACAAACACCAAATGTTAGTTCAAGATTTCCTACCTTGGATAAAAGTAAAATAAAAGAGATTTCCTATCTTGGACGAAATAAAAAAACGAGACACAGAACTAAACCTTGCCAAAGGGACCCTTCCTAACTCTGACAGCTTTAGTGCAACTCGTGGAGTATAGGTGAATGTAGCAAGTCAACTGGCGGAGTGTAGGTGATCTAGAAAGTCAATCAATTTTGTCAGCTTGTGCATATCAATATGAGAAAATAAGCAGAAACCACCTGTATCTCTCAAGGATGCTGCCGGTCATTGATCTTGTTGATGACAAGTGCAACAAAAAATCATCCCAATTAAATTTTAATGGCAGGGGGTTAAGTGCACTGACATGATAGATGCCACCTTCAACTATATCTTTTACCTGATTCCAAACATCCTTAGAACACAGAAAAATACTGCAAACAGAAAGAGAGCTAACCCATCTACCTACTTGTGCAATGCTTCACCCTCAAACGATGATGATTCCTTCTTTAGATTGTCTCCTGGTGTGATTTTATTGAGTTCCAAGTATCGTCCACTTTGGTCGCCAATCCGGAAACACGAATCCTTACAAAAGAAGTCACATCCCTTGATAAGAGTTGTGCCTCCCTTAAAGCTCTTTGCAACTCGGCATCAATCATGGCCTGTTTAGTCATCTGAAAACATGCTGCAAGGTAGATGAGGTCTTGTGGCACATGCAGTTGACAAACAAGAACAAGCTACGTTCAATTTCTCTTGATAAGCTATCAAGGCTGCATGCTGTTCAGATGTCATGTCTGCCATCATAACTTCAGGGTCTGCATCATTTTCTAGCATGTGGAAAAGTTTGGCTCCTTCACCCATTTCATCACGTTCTTCAGAAATATTTGCTGACGTTTCATCTAACCTTAGCATTGTTTCTTCTATAACACGTTGTTGCCTACTTGGACAGAACTAAGTATTAAAAGCAGATTGATACAAAGACTACAATAATTATATTCTAGAAACTAACTATAAGAACCTGATTTACCAACCTATTCTGAAACTGGCGTTGTGCACCCTCCTCCACTCTAGCAGAATGTATGACACTTTTACCTTCTGCAAGTCTGATAAATCACAAAGTGACCATTTGATCATAAAGTTCAATGATTTATCCTCCCTTGACATAATGTACTTCTCCTTATAAGGGACTGGATATACACGCTTAACAACAACGTATGTTGATGGAAGTAAGCCTCCATCAGGTTTAATGCACTTGAAGGACAAAGGAATAGATCCTTTTCCACCTGGAGTATAAGATACATGAAACGTCAAGGCACAAGCCTAGTTACCTAGGACAGATAATTAAGACAGAAAGGAAGACTTACAAAAGCCAATGGGAATCAGCCCAATGTACCCTACATGTTCCATTCGCATGCAACATCATAGTTGTCATGTGAAATGCCTGCAGAGATATAGGATACAAGATTCACACTCACTCTTTCCATGTAATTTGTAGTCAACTGAGGGGATGCATAGCAGAAATACTTCTATGGGGGGAAGCCCTTCCGTACATTCACATGAACTAGCCCCGCAGACCTGAAGATGGGCCAATACTAGCACAACCATAAAATCAAATCTTACCAAATTTGGTGCATACCCGCAGCTTCTGACCGACGAATAATTTCCCATCATGTAAAAGCTTAGTCAAAGGCACATCAATGACAGCATTCAAAAAACACCTACATTGGCTACTCTTGAACAGTATTGTCATCGCACTCCCACTAACCAAAAGCAAATCTAAAATGCTTTCCCATAATGCAAAGCAGCACATTACCATCCATCAGTAACTTCAATCTTGGCAGTAGTGGATTTATTTTTCTCTTCTTTACAATCTGAATCGGTTCCATCAAGCATTCCAAATGTGTTTCCCAACTGTTCTTTCCCTATATATCTGCTGCCTATTGCTTCAGAGGCATCCATTCTCTAAGCCGCTGATATATTAAGGCCATCATACTTGCCCCAGTCATGAACTGCAGATATGCATACCACAATAGGTTGTGCTGCAGGAGCATCCCTTTCGATAATCCTCTAAAAAGCTGAACAACAACCTGACGCCACTTCTTTTCCGTACCTAAAATTTGGCCACATAAGATATAACCAAGTACTATATGACCAATATTATGGCTGAAATACCTGTATTTCATTTCACGAACAACATTGCTTGCTGTCAAAAATTTACCCCCAGCTAATGCAGGGAACTTACGCTCATAACATGCTAACCTCCAGACAACCAACCTGAAGTAGTTTTCAACCCATCTACAGAAGACAAATTTAGCAATGGCAGAAAACAAAGCTAGGTTATATAGGCCCATACTCGTTAGTTACAAAATTTGCACCAGCAATTAACATCATAGACCGTATATCCTGGTGGCCAGTCTTTTACCCTCCAAACTCCCTGAGTTTGAGGACACTTTTAGCCTATATTCTTTTGCAATATCTGCACTCATATTTCTTCCTCCACAGCTCGCAGCTGCAAACCTCAAGCAGATGTGGTCACAGCTGCATAAAAGAGAGGTAGCAAAATCAATAAGGACCTTGATGCCAAAATGCACCCCAGCATGATTGAAATATTCCTTGCCGGCGGCATGGACAAAGATTTTTATTATAACAGGTTTATAAAGTCGCAATCCAAACTTTCTTCCAAAGTTGTCTCATGCATTCCTGTAGCATGGATTTGAGGCCAAGCATCCCCAGACTCCAATACGCAAGGATGGATGAGCTTGCTGTTTGCTGCAAGTGGTGAAGCAAATCTGAGAAAAAACTTTGTTATAATCATTGTGTGAACATAAACAACATAACACATTTTACTGTAAGGAAAGACCATACTTCACACGACGTAAATGCTTGAACGAAACATTATCGGGTATGGCAGAAGGAGATGTCTATTGGCTATCGGTGCATGAAATATTTGCTGGCCACATTTTCCTGCTGATTGTAAGGAAACTTACTCATCTTCCTGTGGAAAACCGGCATCCCTTCCTAAAGTGTTATAATGGCCGGTATCATGTTCTTTAAGCAGAGTTAACACCTTGTTCATTGCGGATGATGATACTTGAGCAGGATGAACCATTTGCGGTCTTAAAATAAAACTCGAGCTTTTTTCAACCTCGCTTATTCAACTACCATCAACGGGTTTCCCAACGCCTAACAAAATTTTTGCCGCTAAGTTCGTTGCCCACATCCCTGTTTTAATGACCGACGTGCCATGCGAGGAGGTTGTATATCGATTCGAGGTCAAGTAACGTTCTTGCCTTTGCCATGCCAACTTCTGAGATAAACTTCTGGGCTTCTGTTGCACTGTTTGAAAATTAGCAACTTGGTTTGTAATATCCGGATGTGGAAAGTTTGTTCCATCTTCAAGCAATGCATTTGCCTTGGACATTAGAACGGGGAGGCTTTCTAGAACAAGGCATATGTTTACTTTTATGGATATTCTCGCATGGCAGCCATAGATACAAAGTTCTCATGTTCATGTTGAGCTGAGATATCTGTTTTCTCCATGCGAACTGAAATGCTACTTGCATGTCCATCAATTGGAGAGGGTGAAAGACATGTCTCAACCTCAAGCAATGCCATTGCTTTGGTCATTCCATCGCCAGATAAAGGCTGTGTTTTTCCCGTTCAAAACAGGGGACTTGTTAACCATTCTATCCATCGATAAAGAACAATCTTCAACATGTCCCTTGCATTGCAATTTACCCGCTGCATGAGAAAGGATCCTTTGAGGTAGCAAGCCTGTTTCACTCGAAAGCAATGCATTGGCCTTGGCATCCCACTTGCGATAAGGGAACGTGCTTCCCAAATTACAAAAAAAAAAAGAACTCTTTAATCCATCCTCTATTTGATTTGGAGGTACAAAGTTATCGCTTCTAATTCTAACAAGACCCTTGCCTTTGCCATTGCGGACATGGAAAAGTTGATGGGCTTTCGGCACCTCGTCACGAAAATTTATACCAGCAACAATGTCTCTTTGAAAAAAAGGTAGGTTCCTGCATTTTGATAGATGTAGTTGAGTCTTTTGAGGGAAAAATATGTTTCTTCTTTTCAATAGGTGCAACTGAGTTTTCTATGGTGCATGTAGGGATATCCTTTCGAATGTCCAAATCTCCTACTCCACCAGTTGGAGATTGATTGCTCTTCCCTGTTTCATTTAATTGCCTGGTGTCTTCAGTGGGAAAAGGTTCTAAGAGAAATGCATTAATGTGTTAGTACTTCTAGTATATAGACAATATAAACATCAGGATCAAAGCTGCATACACACGAGTGTACCTGCCTCTACAAAACTCAACCTTCTAGTCTCTTTTCTGCTTTCTTCTCCATCTTGGAGGATGTTAGGAATAGTGATATCAAATACAAAATCAAGCCAGCTGAAAAGTAGAAGCAAATAGTGGACATACTCCAGTTTGTTCTTATTTAAATCAGAAATAAGGCTCATTACTACCAACTCAATAGATTCAAAGTTCATTTAAACAAAACGTATCATAATCTTCAAAGAACATCATTACAAAAGAGATTATACTTTTATAGCATGAAAAACAGATTATAGTCCAAAACCAATTATTGTCCATATACTTTTATAGCAACATGTTCAATAGAAGAGAGTAAGCTAATACAACCTGGTAAGCATGCATATATGTGGTTTGATGGGGGTATATCAAAAAAATTGAATGTTGCTGCTTCTTCTGCAATTATTAGGGATAATTCTAACAAACTCTTGGCTAAGATTGGCAGGATCTATCCAGGCATTACATCAAATATGGCAGAATACAGAGCTCTATTAGCAGGCTTACAAGAAGCCAAACATCTAGAAATAGATGAGTTGGTTATATTTGGAGATTCTCAGCTTGTTTGCAAGCAAGTATTAGGTGAATACCAGTCAAAGAATTCAGACATGATTTTTTTGAGAGATGAAGTCTTGGGAGAGTTGTTAGATTTCAAGAGATGGGAGATACATCATGTGCCAAGGGAATTTAACTTAGAAGCTGATGCACTTTGCAGAAATGTTTTGTTAGAACATTTGGCTGAAGATGCTATTAATGAGGAACAGTTGGAGAGGAAGGAATTATAGCAGTTGTATCCTATACTAGTAATCAATGCTAGTGAAGAAAAACAGGCCAGGGAGTTGAAGATTAAGAAAAATGACCAGGAAAGGACTCTTTATGTGGGGGATTTATTTCAGGAAGAGGACGAGAGCAAGGTAAAAAGATTTTTTGAAGAGTGGAGTGATGTGTTTGCTTGGGATTATAATGAGTTGAAAGGTGTTGACAAAAGGATATGTGAATTTGAGATAAAGACAAAGGAAGGGGTGAAACCAGTAATAAAAGCTGAGAAGGATAAATGGATCATTGATGACTTTGATCAGGGAGGAGTTGAATAGAATGAAGGATGCTGGGGTAATAGCAGAAATTATGAATCCAGAATGGTTGTCTTGTATAGTACCTGTTGAAAAAAAGAACAAGACAATTAGAATATGCATTGATTATAGAGAACTCAACAAAGCCACAATCAAGGATTGTTATCCTCTACCCTTTTTAGAGGAAGTGCTACATGCAGTAGCAGGTAAGGAAATTTTTTAATTCTTGGATGGCTTTTCAGGTTTCAATCAGATCAGTATGAGGGAGGAGGATCAACCAAAGACTGCCTTCATCACACCTTGGGGTAATTTTGCAATGAAAAAAATGCCTTTTGGACTAATGAATGCTCCTGCTACTTTTCAGAGAGCTATGGATACTATTTTCAAGGAGATGCCTACCAATTTATTCAGGGTGTTCTTAGATGATTTGTGCTTAGGCACATCTATCAAAGATCATTATAATTATCTAATCAACGTGTGTTCATTGTGCAGGGGAAGTGGAGTAAGCCTAAACCCAAAAAAATGTGTTTTTTTTCTGTTCACAAGGGGATTTGTTGGGCCATGAAGTATCTACTGAGGGGATTCAGATAGCTGCAAACAAGATAGAAGCATTGAAAAGGTTGACACCACCTAAAAACCTCAAGCAAGTCAAGAGCTTCATGGGGATGACGAGTTTTCTTAGAATGTATGTGCCTCACTTCTCACATACTATTAGCCCCATTGCTCAGCTGACCAAGGTTGGTAAATTTTCCAAAGATGAGAGCAAACATATTTTGATAAATTGGAGTGATGAATGCCAGAATGCTTTTGATAAAATCATAGAGGCCCTCTGTAATTCTACTCTCTTAAAGCCTCCTGATCACACAAAGGCCTTTACTGCTTATATAAGTGTTACAAAAAAAGCTATAGCTTAGCACTGTTACAGGATGATGGAATCATAGCGTTTTCAAGCAAAATCTGGTCTGATACTGAACTCAGATACCAAAGGTTGGAGAAAAGTGCTGCTGCACTTATGTTTTTGATAGAGAAACAAGGGCATTTGCTGCTAAATAGCCACGCACAAGTCTTTATGAAGCAAAATCCATTAACATTGCTGTTTGCCCAGAATCTTCCTAAAGCAAAACTATGCAGGTGGGCTTGTAAGGTACAAAATTTTGATATTTCTATTAAAGTGTTAAAAGTTATTAAGGATCCTAGTGTTTATCTGCCTAATATCATGTTTGAATATGAGGATCAGGAAGAATTGAATGAAGAAGTCACTATTGACATGTTGGCTTTTGGCAATGAAGTTGTTGATTGGCAGGATGATATTAAGAATTATTTGAAGCACGCTGAGTTACCAAAAGATCTGAGCAGCAGCCAATTGAGAAGGTTCAAGGAAAAGTGCAGAACTTTCAGGCTTATTGAATATGTATTATGCAAAATGGACAAAGAAGGGGTGCTGCTCAGGTGTGTTGACAAAGATGAGGCAGAACTAATCATAGAAGCATGCCATGAAGGCATTTGTGGAGGTCACTTTGCTGCAGACACCACAGCAAAGAAGATTATGAGGTCAGGATATTATTGGCCAACTTTATTTAAAGACTGTTATAATAAAATTAAAAGCTGTCATAAGTGTCAGATTTTTGGCAAGAGAATATTGCAACCAGCACCACTTACTGCTATTGTGTCACCTGGACCATTCCAAGTTTGGGGGTTAGACTTTATAGGACCTTTAGATCCTCCTTCATATGCTCAACATCAATATATTTTGGTTGCAACAGATTATTTTACCAAATGGGCAGAAGTTGTACCTCTTAGGGAAGCAAATTCTTTTACAACTGCTAGGTTTTTGCATGAAAATATTTGCAGCAGGTTTGGAATTCCCTTTAAAATTATATCTGATAGGGGAACTCAATTTGTGAACCAAGTTATTGCTACACTCCTAGATATTCTTAAGGTTAAACATGTCAAGAGTTCAGCCTATTATCCACAAGGGAATGGCCAAGCTGAATCAACAAATAAAGTTCTCAAGTCTATATTGCAGAAAACTGTTAGTTTGTCAAAAAGAGACTGGCATGCAAAACTCTATGATGCTTTGTGGGCCTACAGAACTACTGTGAAGAATTCTACCAAGCATACACCTTTTAGTTTGGTTTATGGTGTGGAATCTGTAGTCCCTATAGAGCTTGAGCTACCCTCACTCAGGTTAGCTCACATGATTAATCTGGAAATGGAAGAGGCTATGAGAGAGAGGTGTGTTAGGTTGATGCAATTAGAAGAGCATAGATATGAAGCAGAAAACGCTGTTATGATTAAGAAGGCCAAAGATGTTGCAGCCTTCAAGGCTGCTCATAAACTCCAGGGAGCATTCAAAGAAGGGGAATTGGTTTTGAAATGGAATAAAGCAAGGGAGAATGTTGCAAGCAAGTTCAAAAATTTATGGGAAGGTCCTTTGAAGTCATAGGTGTAGCAGGAAGAGACTCATACTGGTTAAGATCTGTGGGTGAAGATTATGAGCTGCAAAATCCTATCAACATTTTGCACCTGAAGAGGTATTGGCAACAACATGTTGCATTGTGTTTGTTTGTATAATTTGAAAGGCATTTTTAGTTAAAATTAGGATCTAAGTTATGCTAGGCCATAGAATTGAAAATTCGAGAAATTTAGAAAAATTCTGTTCTGCATTTGTTTGAAAAGCCAAGCTCATTTGTTTTGTTTTGATATGTAAGATGTTTTAGAATTTGTTATTCTGCTAAAAGATGTAATGTGCAGCCTCAGCAGGTCATATCAGCTCAAGGATGTTGTTTTCAGGTAGTTGAATTTCATTCCATGCAGGTTCATCAGTTTTACCATTATTCATCTGCACAATAGTTGCCTGGCCAATCATCAAGCCTATTCCTATTTTCATATCATCTGATGCAGGCCTTGCCAAATCAGCTTTCCATCAGGCAGGTTTGCAATTACTGACTATAATAATTGTCATGCAGGTGCACTAGTAGACCATTTCTCATCTGCACATCAGTTGTCTACCCAGCATTTAAACCTTCATACATCTTCATACCATTTGAGCAAACCCTGCCAAATCAACTTCCCATCAGGCAAGTTTGCAAATGCTAATTATTTTTTATTGTCATGCAGGTGCACCAGTCATTGCCATATTTTCATCTGTTCATTTTGCTGGCCTATTTACTTCATAGAACTTCACTCATTTTCGTATTCACTACCCTTAGAAGTGCCTAACTCAACTTCCCATCAAGGCAAACTTCTCAACATATTGGAGTTACAAGTTGAAGGAATTGGAGCTGGCAGACCAGCTCCTCTTTCTTTTTTAGCATGATGCTGCCACATTTTGTGGCAGCAAGGGAAATTTCACAACATAAGAAGTGACAAGCTATCAATGCTGTTTGGAGCTGCTTTACATTCTTGAAGGTTCATTTGTTCTAGATCATTGAAGAATTTCTTGAAGAAGACTAAGGGAGGACGTTCATGAGGTCATTACATTTGATCAAACAAAAGTTACAAGATAGCAAAAGAGTCAAGCATTCAATTACTTTGAAGATACAAGAAGTTTGGAAGATCCCCCTAAGATCGTTATGGTATGTTCATTCAAGTTCTTTTGGCTTAAGCTTCTACCTATATTACCATCTCCATTATTGCCTTTGGCCCTTATCACATTGATTCCACAAAACCATTTCATTTCTTGTCTCATCTTGTCTTCTACTTGGTCACACTTTTTGTCTAGTCATGTTCATACTCATTCATATTTCCATGCTTCACACACACATTTCCATGTTTTCAAAGGTATAAATTGGCTAAGGGTCATCCCTTGTTTTCAAAGTTCAAGGTTGGCCAAATTCCTTGCCATATGCCACGTGTGCTTGAGAAGTCACCTCACCTCCATATCACCATCTCCATCATCACACATCACTTTCATCTCCACTCTTAAAGTTCAAATTCGAAAAAATTGGCTAAGAAGTCACATTTTCCATTCCAAAAGTATTATCTAATGTGGCATTATAAAAGAATTGCCACTTGTAACTTTAAAAGCCATGTCATTTTCACACTAGCCATGTCACCTCCACATCATCACCATTTCACACGTGTCATCCACCTTCCATAAGTTATAAAAAGTTTTGACTAGACAAAAAGTTGGACCAAGTATATTGCCACGTCACCCTCCACCTCATCCTCATATTCTGCCTAGTCACTCATCCTTGCCATGTCACATTCATATGATAGACCTTGCAAAAAAAGAAAAAATGACTAAAGGCTTATTTTCTTGAGAAGATTCCACTTTGAAAAAAGAATATGCCAAAATATCCCAATATTTGCCTATGGTTCTATCCTTGGTTTTCGTGCCATTCCTTATTAAAAATTCAAAAAATTTTCCTATTCTACCCCACCTAAGCATTTTTCTACCCCCCCCTTGACTCATCATCCTCCAATCCCCATCCTCCACGTGGCTCCATGTGGCATGTGGGCCGGGCACGGGCCAGGTCCCACGTCATAGAGGCACGCCTATTCAGAAAACATTGAAAAATTTACCTATTTATACCCCAATATCTTTTTTCTTGCACGCCTGTGGGATATCTAAAAATTTTCGAAGGAAACCCTAATTCTCCAGAAAAGCCAAGAACTGGATTTTCAGTTGGATCTAACTGCCAAATCACTGCTCTGAGACCTCGTTTGATCTCCCCGCGCCCGTTTAAACCTTTAAACAAACCAAATTCAAAATTTTCGGGCCGGATTTGCCAAGATTGGAGCAGAACAGGACCGTTTTAAGAAGAAATGTGATCTTGCACTATTTTTGGGGGCTATTCGTGTGAATGACATCGACCTTAAGCATTTTTGCTGCCGGATTGATTGACTCTTGCTCGAATTGCACTCCTAGCCTCAAAATTCGGGAGATTCGAAGGGGTATTTGAGATTATCGACAATTTGAGATTACTGATGAATTGATTTGCTTTGAATACTATCTCTGGGTTATCTATACTCAGGGAATTTCTGTGTTGATCATTTGAATTACTCCATGAATGAAAATCTGACCTTAGAATACATGAGTTTGTTGATTGTATTTTGCAAATTTTCGAGTCAATATTCACCAAAAGGCTTGTTGGCTATTGGTTGCACTAGATCTATAGTTTATTTCCGAACCTTAGCACTTGAAAAACCACAAAAATATGGCTTATAATTCATTCTAGAAATTTTAGCTCTCTCTTTTTTGCACAGTCAATCTGTCAGAGGTTTTTGCTTGATCTTCGTGTCTTAGAGTGTATTTTTTAGGAAAGTTATATATTGCCAAGTTTATGCAGACCTATCAGAGTAGGTTCCAATCTCCAAAACACAAAAATTCATTCTAGATTCTTAGTTAAGAATTCAAGCTCACTGTTAGCAGTATTGACTTTTTTTTGACTTGGTCAGTGGCATAAATTTACACACCTTATACTATAGATCTTAACTCTGACTTTCTTATATAGCTTCCCTGCACTTTTGAGAAGATAATTGCACAAGCATCATGCAAAAATTCGCTTTGCTTCTCCTACAGTCCTGATTCTTGATCCTGACTTGTTTTTTGCTTCAGGGATTGTAGTGCAAATCAACATTTACAAGGTTTTTTTCGAGATCTTAAGAGCTAGAGTGGTTGCCTTAAGCAACCTGGAGGTTCTAAACCACTGAGTTGAAGGTTTTGCCAATAAAACCTTCAACAGTGGCCCATCCATCACAAGACATCCCCATCATAGAATAACATATATATAAACACTTTATACCCCCAAGATTCTACACCAGGCTCAGACTCATAGGAATCAACTGACGGTATGGCCTCAAGATATCAGCAGACAGAATCATGGCAATGGTGTTGGCTGGCATAGAACAATGGCTAGGGTAGTCCACTCCATCCGCCCCTCCTGTGCACACTTTGCAGATAGGCTGAAACATGCTATGGCGCGACTATAGCCTTCCGAGGATGCAATCTCATGGAATCACCCTATGAGACTACTCCGGGTTGCATCTCCCCGGCTCGTTGAGGCAGGTCAGGGTCGTATCCCCTCCCCAGATCATCATAGTTCCATGGGTGTGCTAGAGAATGGTGTCACCTCAGTGCCCACACATCCATACCCGACTTACCCTCCTAAATCTAAATCAAAGCCCAGGGCGTCCTCTCAAGGCACGTTGCCTGCGACCCAGGGGGTGTCAGAGCCATAGCCGGCCCTCACTCAGTGACCGACTATAAGCCTAGCACACTGTAGGTGCCCCAGTAGCCACGCTCAGCAAGGCACCACCCCACACTTCCCTATGATGTCCTTTCTTTGGTGCTAAGTCTTACCATAACATATCTACAGCCAGGTAGGCTCTTGTACACAGGCCGCATCTATTAGGATTTAGGGGGTTCTAGCTAGAATCAATACTAAATCTAATAGCTTTCAGGCCTCTACCCCCCTTAAACCCCAATTTAACAGGAGGAACAGACAAATACTACATCATACTAACAAATAGATCCAAATTCACTATTCAAGATCATAAAGTTAAATCTAATCATCCATCTACTCAAAGAAGGGTCAGAATCAATCAAAGACCCTCTAGACTATCATATGTGAAGCAAAGATCATCCAGACCTAACTGAATTAGGCGAAAATCATCCAGGCTAACCTGTATCTTGGCTGGAATCATTAAGTACATCCATTATTTCAAGTCAAGCTGGGTCAACTGCGGGTCAACGTGGGTCAATGGTGGGTCAAACTGGGTCAATGGTGAGCCAATGGCGCTTGGATCAAGGCGCTGGTCTCCTCCCTTGGCGGTCCCAATCAATTTGGGGCTTAAACCCCCACTTGCTATACCAAATTAGCAGGTCCTAACTAGCCAATCACCCTAGACTACGTGTCACTAACTAATTAGGGTTTATCCACTAACCTTAGCTAATTAATGTATAATTACCCTAAGTACCATGTAATTAGCTAACATAGCTAAAATAAACCATTAGGGTGCTCATATGTGCACCTAGGTGCGCTCCCACTTATACCGTGACGTGTCACGATTATTTGTATGTATAGCGTATAAATACGTAGAACGTCACATTCTCCCCTCCTTGAAAATGATGATGTCCTCAGCATCAAGGCTACTCTCGGGGTCTCGAATTGCTCCCAGGTACACGTGACCTGGTAGACGGTTTATTCTCATCGCCTTAAAAAAAAGAACGTGAGGTTATAAGCCACACAAAAGTTGCCATGTTCAAAGTGATCAATTTTGAAATGACGTGTAATGTGCAATTTGTAAGTAATGCGGCATACAAGTTAATGGAAATGTGCTATAGAAATGCACATCTAACGGTGTGGACGCAGGGTATGTATCCAATATAAGGATACTTTGAAGGTGACAAAGGTTGCATAACAACACGTTTGACATACATCAGTCCTTCGGGGCGCGGCCTAAGTGGCAAGGCCTTAAACTGCCACACCCGAGGTCACGGGTTCAAACCTGGCCAATATCGGTCCAGCAATGGGGACCTTAAAAATCCATTGCCCCCAGGTCACGGGTTCAAGAATGGCCAACAGGTCCTGTGACAGAGACCTTAAACCTGCCACATGTACTCGATAATCACATGCAAGCAGCTCCTAGCATAAGTGTATCGCGGCTAGGTTGTGGATTGGCTTCCATGTGAGATGTAGAATAATGTGATGTAGAATGTACTCGTGATGTGATGATGAATAAAACCGACGTCCTTCAAAAAAAAAAAAACGTTTGACATACATCAGTTGTACTCATATAAACTAAGAGTGCAACATTAAGCTTATGTGGTTGAGTTACAGAACTGTTCAGTTGTACTCATATAAACTAAGAGTGCAACATTAAGCTTATGTGGTTGAGTTACAGAACTGAGGATACAAAGTTAATTATGTAAAACTACAATACATGGGGGTTCAAGGTAGTTTGGGATTGAAGATTCCCGAAGCAAAAGTAAACGAGCAAATAACATGGTAGGTAATATAACTCCATGTAGTTCATCAGTGGCGATCAGACGCCTATTATTGGGAAGGTATAGTGACAAGCACAGACGGTTTAGAGAGGCAGGGGTTGGTATGCGACAACTGCAGTATACCATACCGCATCGCAAGCTGAACTATAGAAAGTTTCGCTAGGTGTTGATGATTAAGTGGAATATTAAATATCCCATTAGGACAGGAGTAATCGCGTGGAAGTACTAGAGGTTTGGAATAACGAGGGGAAATATACCCGTCATTTGAATCTATAGTCAGAGAAAGTTGGGTACCAGAGTATATATGTGATCCCATGGAATCACTAGAATTTAAGGGATCTAGGAAGGCATACTCAATAATTACGACAATCTATTGGTCATTTGGCATATATATGCCATGTTGGTGATGCTTAAAGCCACCCATTGATAAAGAGGGATACGATTCACTTTACGATGATACTAAATATACCACCATCTAAGTTGAGGGAGAATTGGCCGATGGTTATGGGCCATACGACATGTTACGGGGTTAACGTACCGAGGTACGAGCTATTTCATAACTATCCATCACAGGAAAGAATATTATTTTGGAAGTGGCAGTGCGAACAATGGTGGTCAATGGTGGTCATGGTGGCATATTCACACGGGGGGTGACTCCGGGCAACGAGAGTTGTTGGATGGGCATATTACCCCTTTATTCCACAATCCGGACCGTACGTAAAGTTCCTCGTTTGTGGGGTATGCCGGGGTATGCCTGTATAAGTATAGATATATTGTATAATGAGGCTTGGAAAATACTATAAGGTTTTGGGTAATATACTCTATGGTGTTAATTTTGTACGTATTATATGATTTTGGGCGCTCTTGCTGCCCTACGTCACCCCTCGTGTGAATATGCACCCAAACCAAAGGGGGTTTAAGGGGGATTGAATTTTAAAGTGTTGGATGTTATGGTTTTGGGGCCCTAAAAGTTGTGTAACCTTAGAAGGTGTGTAAAATCTGACAAAGTGCAAAATATTTGTAATGGCATACATGATAGAAGAATCATGCACTAAAAGAGAAATATCAACATAGACGGATCATCTGGAAAGAGTGTGCTCTCAATTGTTTGAGGAAGAATTCATGTACATGCATGCAAGTTTTTGTGCTGGGCTTTCTCTTTCCTCCACATATATCCAACAAAATAATAAGACGAAGTACACATTAATAACAGATAATGTTATTATTATTATAATATTCCAGCCAAAAACCACTTGCTTAACAAACTGGAGCTGTTGACCAATAAGCATTTCAACATTTGCGCCATACAATCTAAACTGCCACCTAAAAGTTTACATGTTCTGAAAGCCTATGTGCACTCTCTTCACTACAACAAAGAGCTGAGGCCAGAGATAAAAAACACAGATCTGTCATTTTTTCCACGCCCTTGATACAGAAGGCCATCAACAGGAAGAGGCCAGTTAGGAAAATGAAGAATGTGATGCTTTTGAACAAAGATATCCTTGTTTCATAAAGCTTTTCCATGTAATAACCTGTCAACAATTAAGCCAATTCTTACCTTACCTTCCATCATTGAGGAATGTCCGAGCTTCTGCGCCTGAGCTTCCTTGCCTATTCCAGAATTCCTGAGCATCTGCACCTATTCCAGAATGTGAATTCACATAGCACCAACACAACCATAAATCTATTTTGGTTGCATCTTTTATGTGCAGATCCTTTTCAAAAATTGTTGTAGACATCAATGTACCTGCTGGCATTAATAATGGCCTTTTAGAATTGCCTGATTGCTACTTAGAAACCTGCCACATAAGAGTTCAGAATCCAAAAGCCCAGAAACAGGCTTTGTAAAACAGTCATATAACAAGGAAGAAAACGTATAATATGAAAAACAGTGCTACTAAGCTTTAAGGCCTAAGAACAGGTTTCTAAGAAGTACAAACCATTTGCAGCAACTAAATGCTCTCCAGTAATGGCGTGCTTCTGCTGCCAATACATGAACATTACCCAATAAATGCATAGTCTTCAAATAACGGAATTCCCATCTCATTTTACCAGATGCCATGCTTGATGAATATCCTTTGCAGAAAAAGCTGCATCTTTGTCCACATACTGCATTTGTTTTAAAGCATCTGGGTTCTTCCTAGACAGAAAAAAGAAGACCTCATAGACCCTAATGTAATGAGGATCAACCAGGAGAATAGCTTGCGGTTAGAATACCGGTGATTTTAAGACCGGTGATTTTAAGACCGGCTTGTTATTTTCTTCTTTTCTATTCATAAAACACCATATTGCTGGATCGGAGGTCCATTCTGTCTCTTTGCTGCATAGCTTTTCTCTACTTATCGAAAAGGAAGGAGGCTGATATAGAATGAGATCCAGCAATAACAGTCGAAGTAACACCGCCAAAGGATCCCTGAAGAATTATGCCTTTGATTTTGGTCTGGATATTCAATCTTCTAGTAGCGATCAGAAATTGAATACGGCAGTCGCTAATTCGAAGCCCCAATATAATACACAGCAGCAGCCAATATGGATCGTGTAAGGCAAAGCAGGATTTTGACGAAGATGAACTGCTTTCTAAAACAGGCTCCCAGCAAGAATCCGACTCCAGCAATACGACTCTAGCTATCTACCTAGACACTAGTGCAGCTATCCGACTCCAGCAATCGATTTGGGAACCCTAGTTTCCAAGGGCTCGATATATGCATGTCGAGATGGGTCAATAAAAAGGGCTTCCATTTTAAGCCCTTGGATGGAAAACTTGTAGGCTAAATCCTGGCCGTTTAGACGAGTAAGGGGGCCAAACCATTAAGATTGTGGAGCTAAAAAAAAAGAGAAAACCGCACGCACTCTATATATACTAATCAGTACACCTCATAGAATACGCCCTTAAAATCATAGGAAAACCATGCCAAAAAGCGTATAAATCACAAAAAAACCCCTGTGATTGTGCTATATATAGAATATAGATCCTAAAATTTATAGCTATTGCTATTTGAATGGAGGTATAATTCCTGGGAAGCCGAAAGATTAATAGCGTGTAACGACGCGGATCCATAAATTATGGATTATTAAATAACCCAAAGTTTGCGTCTCATAAGGAGGTCGAAGTTCCTTAGATTTGCAACATAGATGCAAGAGTGCGGGTCCGTAAGATGCTAACAGATGGAAATGAATTTACATTCATGTCCCTTCTGGCTAGACGCCAAGAGTGTGGAACATAGTGTCCATACAAGGTAAGGAGGAGTGAAGTGAAAATGAGCAGCAAACAAATTATGCCTAGCATGCAAGACTTAAGTAGTTGATACCAAATCGTGGCGTCGAATATACAATATAAGAAAGGACATTAACATGCATCAAAAAGATATCATGTACATGGATTATATAAAATGGGTTCATAATTCATCTAAAGGTACTGTCCCTTATTGACCACAGGACGGTGTACTTCTGATGTGCTCGTAGAATGGTATCCTGATAGTCCATGGTTGGGCTCACTATTAAGAGGTTGAACATGGCGTCCATGGCTCTATATAGTTCAAGAATGTGGTCCTCCACATCAAGAAACACTTCCTGGTTGGTGCTGTCCCAATAGTACCATGTCCGCTGCATTGTGTGGAGGAAGTTCTCTCCAGCCTTGTCACGGACAAGTGCCGCTATCTCCCATCCTCTATCTATGTAGCATGGAGTGCTTGTTACAGGATTCACCGCTGCAGACAAGAATTTATTCTGGTTAGGTTGCTCCAATGATTTCCATAAACTGTATGAAATCATGAAAGACTGGAAGACGATGGAAACGTCCAGGAACTTAGAGTGACGTCTCTCATGACTAGAGCGTGATAGTGAAGTCGAGGTAGTGTTGGCCTATGCAGATTTGTCCTAGACACTTTGATGTGGTGTTAAAAACCACAACACCGATAAAGGACAAGAGAACATGCACGAAAGTAAGTGTGAGGAAACAAAAAGTTAAACTGCTGGTGGCTAATATGATCCATTACATTGTTAGATGGAAGAGGGTTAGGATTACAATCTGGGACAAGAGTATACATGGCGAAACACATGTATAAACATATAGTTGGTGAGGGTTGTACCATATAGTCAGCAACCATAAGCAGAGCTATGTGGCTATGTCTAGCAATCTTATAGGATGCTAGACTTAGGGGTGGCTTACGCATGTTACTTATTACATAATAACAAGGTAACCGTCGTGAATGGAAGAAGGATTTAGTAGTATCAGATACTACATTAATGATGATAACAAGGATGTCGACTATGGCATTCAAATTTATGGTAGAGAGGAAGGTTGTAGGATATTCGTGCACGGCGAATGAATGTCACTCATGATAAGATTGTAATCACATGTTAAGCAGTTTCACAAAGTATATGACCAGAGCAATATCAACATTTGAAACAGAATGACTTGATCTTTGTTCTAGGTTATAAGTCTGCAGATTAATTCATGGCTTGTAGATTCTTGCCCTAGAGGGCTAATCTATGTTGCATGAATATTAATCATCGGCACTATATGAACCCTAAGCAAATAGGGTGTATTATGATCATATGTATATGTGACTTAGGGTTGTTGAACATTGTAAATATTTCCTGCAAGATTCGAACTTGCTAAACCATTGGAAAAGCAAAAAGTGGAAAAAAGCTTATATTCATTATTATGAATGTGGGATAATGCTTTCGAAAAGGAAACCGGTCGGTTGGGTCGAGATTCGGCGAGATTCAATCCTTGAGGGCCTGACTCATTCTTGGGAACCGAATCGCTAATTCGGGTCGGATTACGTATATGAATTGTAAAGATGTATAATGTAAATATTATTGTGTGCAATGGGCGCGACACGGGTGTAGCTCATCATTTCGTAAGAAATATTTGTGAAGTTCGAGTTCATTTTTGGAGTTCAAGGTTAACCTTGTATTTGCTACAGTAACTCAATGGTTATAATATCTTGAAAGCTCTTAGTTGGTTTGAAAATATTTCATGTGAAGTTGCAACTTGATATAGCCTTGAAATTGTGATAAGGTTGTTTATGAATTTTTTATACTAAATTTGCATCATTGGTATCAGAGCAGGTTGTTGAAATTTGTGAAAGGAAAATGACTAGCAGGTCCGGGGTTAATTTGTTAAGCAGTGTAGAAGTCTTCAAAGGGGGACCAGGTTTTCAAGTATGGAAGGATTCGATTCAACACATACTTGAGGTTGAAGACCTTTGGGAATTAGTAGATCCTGAAGGAAGTTTAGAAGTCCAAAGTATTGGAAGGAATACAGTTGTTAGCAACACCTCTGAAGGGTCTGTTAATGCAGGAGGAACAGGTTCTGTTAATGCAGGTGGAAAAAATCAAGAAGCTGGAGGGACAAGTCAAGTTGCAGGAAGAACAAACCAAGGAGCAGAAGGAAGGGCTGGATATGCTAAAGTCAAAGAGGCTCAAGGTATTATAGCATGCAAGGTGAGTCCAACAATAAGACTTAAGTTGAGAAATTTACCCCCTAGGCAGATGTGGTTGTATTTGCTGAAAAATTATGAACAAAAGACCTCGTCTCAAATAGACTTGCTTGAAAAGGAATTGAGAAGTCTCAGGTTAGTTGAAGAAGGTGTCACAGAATATTTTAACAGATTTGATAATATAATAGCAGATTTGGCTGCAGCAGATATACATGTCTCAGAAACAAGTCAGGTTTTACAAATAGCAACATCACTCTATGAAAATGAGACCCTGGCCTTATTTATTAGGAATACAAGTAAGACCAGAGAGGAAGCAGAGAAAATCCTTAAGACTGAGTATGAACAGAAAAACATTTCAAGGGAAAATAATGAAACAAGTGAGGTGTTGTTAGCTGGCCAGAAAACTCAGCAGAAAGGGAACTGTTATTACTGCAATGAATATGGACACTTCAAAAATGAATGTCCAAGGCTAAAATCTGAATTCACCTGGTATAATTGTGGAGGAGGAGGCCATATAGCAGCAAGATGTTCCTCACCAAAGAATTTTGGAAAAGCTCGAGGAAGAGGCAAAGAGAGTAGAGGTGGCAGGACCACAAATAACAGGGGTAGAGGAGGAAGGAAATATGCTGGAGTGAACATAGCTCGTGAGGAATCAGAGATTGAGAAAAATGAAGTTCAAGATGAAAATGAGGTAAATCTGAGTTGTTCTATTATTGAGAAAAATGCCAATACTCATAAAGATGCTGATGCCATTGTAGTTGATAGTGGAGCTGAAAGATCAATAGTCAAATCAACCAAGATGCTAAAGGGAGTTTCACAAATGAGCTCAAGAAATATACAAGTCGGAAATGGTGATTTGCTGCCAATTGAAGCAAAAGGGTTGCTGGAACTTATTGATCTAGAAGGAAATGTAATTGATGTTGAGCATGTCTTATGTGTGCCAACTATAGTTAAGAACTTGATTTCTGTTAGTCAATTAGTTGACTTGGCATATAGAGTCAATTTTGACTCTCTTGGTTGTAATATCTTTCTTAATGACAAGTTGAAGTTTCATGCAAATCGAGTTGGGAATTTATTTCAAATGAAGTGTAAGCCTAATGCTAGTGTAAATGAGGTGCATGTTTCTAAATCAGAACTGTGGCACAGCAGATTGGCACATACAAATTATAACAACATTGAGTATATGGCAAAAAGAGGATGGATTAATTGCCAACATGTTAAAGCTGCAAGAATTAAATGCAAAGGATGCATGTTAGGGAAACTACATAGACTTCCTTTTCCAAAGAAAGCAAAAAGAGCAAATGATGTTTTGGAACTAGTGCATACTGACTGGTGTGGACCATTGAATGTGAAAGGAAGAACTAATAAAAGGTATTTCATTACCTTTATTGATGATTAGCAGGGTTGCCTAACCTCCCCGGGTCGCAATGCTGCAATTCTAACTATGCCATGTGGCTTGCCATGTCAACCAAAATTAACACCAGCCGTTAGATTTACTAAATTTGAAATCGAGGGCTGTGAAAATTCTAAAAATTCATGTAATTATCTCTTCGTCTCCTTGGTTTCTTCGTTTGGCGCCTTCCCTTCTTCTTCGCCAGGTTTGCCGGCCATACCTGCGACCTCAAGGAGTAAAACTTCGGCCAAGCCAGGTAATCTTGCCATACTTTCGTTCTGACGGCCTTAGAAACCCCGCTGCAAATAAGTTTTTACCCTTATTTGAATAGACTAATTGTTTGCAGAATTGATTGGGGCCTGGAAGCTGTGCTTCCCATGGAGCCTTTCAGCTTGATACCTTGGCCAATCGGGCATATCTAAGTGGTGAGAAATAGTTTTATTGGTGCTGGGATTTGCCAGGCTAGAACAGCCAAAGCTTGCACCCCCGAAACCCTGAATCTCCTCGGCGTGCCTTAATCGCGTTCGTAGGTCTTTTGGAGCAGAAGATCGTGGTGTGCTCTCTTTGGAGCAGTTTAATCTAGCACCATCACGGTGAGCTTTGCACTTTCACGGCCGGTGTAGAAATAAGCTTAAAGCTTAGCCTTGAAAAAATTTAGTCCTGCTTACTGCTGGTTCGTCCTGCTTACTGCTTGAGGAGAGAGAACATGCAATCCAACATACCCAAGACAAAATACCCGACCTAATCCGGCAAAGCCAGAAGCAAGCAATATCAGGTTTGTAGTTATCTGCTCACGTTTAGATAAAATTTCTTGCCTGAAGCATGCGTGGGTATTTCGGTTTGAACTGACAGTCATCGTTTGCCATTAACAAGGGCCCTTCTGATTTAAACAGATTAGAAGAGCCCTGCGTGGAAAATACACTGGAATCACACAGATTTTATTTGTTCTACCCACTTAGGCTTTGAAATTTGTTGACTCTGCACATGCCCCTTTGTTTTTACACAAAATCCTTGCTTGAGACCATATCCAGATTCGCCCGAATCAAATATGAGCCTGATTCAGCAGAATTAATAGACCCATTGGTAGAATATGCACCAGAACTATAATTCTTGCCTGAGCCGGCATCCAAAGACAACCAAATCGGTTATTTTAATTTTTTGCCCAACCCAGCTGTGAATTCGTTTGTGCAAAATAGATTGGCAATACTTAGTTTTTATTTGTTATGCTCCTTGCAAAAAGTCTGCCTGACGAGCAATCGTCTGAGCTAGAAAAAACACGGATAACCTGGTGTGTATGTGCTACTTGCAGCAATAAGCTCTTACAGTAGATAGATATTCTGGTGATAATACTGTGGTAATAATCTGTGGTGCCCGACCAAAATCCAAATCAACATCCTCATTTTTCTGCTCTCATGAATTCGAATCCTATAGGCCTTGCCTCATACACTGTTCAAAGGTTTAGACGGTGCTGCTTGAAATAGTTACTTGGGATGATTGGAGGGTCATACTCGATGCACACCATGTATGCCAGGGCAGATGTACTGCAGCAGATATTCTTCTAAACGCTGTCAATGAGTGTTCAACTTCTTTCTCACTCAACACTTGCTAATATTCCTGGAGCATATGAAAAAATATTCATTGTTCAGTCCACACCAGGAACATGTGTCTGGACAGTGTGGGAATGAACATGAGTCATGATGATGGGAATGTTAATAAACATAAGCATCTATGATTATCGAGATTTATCTACATGCAACAAATGATATAAGTCTGAACTTATGAGTATAAGTTCAAACTTATGAGTATCAACAAATGTTAGGGTTGAACAGTAATTTATGGGTGGTGCTTAAGAATTTGAATCAAAAATATTTTCTTGCTTGGATCAAGTCTTGAAATGGTTTTGAAGCCTGCTGTGGTGCTGGATTACATTATAATTTTAATCCTGATGTACCTTGTGGTGAGCATGGTTCAATAGATGGTGTAAATGTGACAACAGGTGTACGTCGGAACCCTACAGAGTATGTGACTTGGATGGTTTCCTCATACATAAGCCTTCAAGAGCCTTCCTGTGTAAGTTATTCTGACTGCAAATTATGTGATTCCACCTAACCACTGCCATTGCAGATTTGATGCCCACGCATTGTAAGGTTGAGGAATTTTTTGTAAACCTGTAGATTAAAATGAAACCTGTACACATATTTTCAATTTTGTCTGGCCTATGTTTTTAAATTGTTTATTTTGTCATTGACCTAGAAGACCATACCCACGATGATATTGGAGACAAGGCTTTTTGTAGATTCTGGAAGGAGGATGCGGGAGGAGTTTAGGAAGGGAAAAGAAACTACTTCTACCATCTCAAAGAACACTGCACATAAGGTGGTGCTTTACTTATAGCAATGTATGATTGACTAAGTAACAATGATCTTGGCATTCATATTGATATTGTTGGCGTTTATATGATGGTGAAGCTCAGAAATTTTCTAACCTTTCCTACTTGTCTGCAGGCTAAGCATTGCCAAGGAAGATGCATTGAGTGTAGTGTCTGAGATAGGCATCTAAAAGATGTGCATTGCTATTTTGAAAGGGTTAGAAGAATGTAATAAGGTACATATGCCACCTTTGACGTGGTTGTCACTGCGTAAAAGAAGACATATCAATGCAGCCGATATTCTATCAATGCAGGAGAATATGCAGGAAAACCTTCCGAAAATCATGACATCAGAGGTGACTTTGAGATAGTTGCATTTTAGATTGAAACAGCATTGAGATTATTGTATTGTAGGTTATGCATTTTTCATGTTCCTATAAAGTTTGACTTTTGGCAGTTGTAACTTCAGGTTGTATGTTATGTCTGCAAAAATACCAAATGTATATAACTAACAGGTGAGAATACTATCGAAAATCTTATCCTTCATATATAGTGGACAAGAAATAGATACAATGGCCTCAAATTGATGCGATGTGTTATGCCTTTCCTAGCCATGCCAGCAATTTTGTTGATGCGATGGTTGGCATGCTTTTCTGGCTGAGTTTGAGTCCTACAGTTTTGCCTGAATAATCATGGCAATGTTTGTAATATAACAAGATACGCCTTCCTAAGTTGACTAAAGGTGGGATGGTATAAAAGTTTAACTAATGGTTAGTCAATATATAAATAATGAGTATAAATGCAAAGATGTTGACATTGCAATTGTATTGAAGTACCGAGCAATTTCATTAGGAAAATTACTAGACCAATAATCTACTCGTCTAGCAGTAACTTATTATTGTTGATATCATTGAAATCTTTCCAATTATTGAAAGCATTTGGAATAAAGGTGGGATCTTTAAGCTCTGGTGTTTTAAATAGAAATAACCCAAACAAGTAGAGATCTTTAATAATATAAGTCTTTCCAATGATGACAAAATAATCTAAAATATAGATGGGATCTTCAAGTTGTTTTAAATAAGAACTAGTTATGGTGCCCGGCGTTGCCGAGCTTTGCAACAATTTAAAGAGGTGGTTGTTTCATGGTTGGCTAGAATAGTCAAAGTGGCTTGGAGGGGGCAAGGGTATATTACTGCCTGAGATAGTTGATCCTCACTTCTACTGTAAGCATAATTACATAGGATGAACACTCTATGAAAGATATTTCCAATACAACAATAAGGAGGATGGTAAAGCAAATAAACATAATATGTAACAGATGTTCGGTGTTGCCGGGCTTTAGCAAACAACTTGAAAAGCACGTTAACATTGGTTAGAAAAGCATGTACAAATATATCAGTTTGAAGGAAAGCATAGGAAGAACTTTCATGTTACATAGAAGCAGAAGAATCACAACATAACATTGATTTGAATGAAATTGTATTGCATAACAATCTTGTTGGAATGAATAAAATGTCTAAATGTGAATTGTTGTTTAGAAGCTTGTCATTAAGAGAAGCCACATGTATTTCTAGATTTGGAAGCTATTGTAAAAAGCATGACATTGCCCATTCTCATGCATGGCGTTAATTGCAATATGTGAAGGGAAAAGATGAGCATAATTATAAGTAGGCTCTCGCAACAATTAAAGAGCATAATATACAACATTGGAATAATGTGCATTAGGCATGAAAAATGCTAGGCATTCTTTAAGATATTACCCCCACAAAGTATGAGCTTTGGCAAGTATATAAAAAAACACGAATGTCATCTGGATTGTGTTTTGGAGCATCTATAAGTCTAGTATCATCTAATATCGTATCCATGCTTTATAGTTGGAGTTGGAGTTGCATCAATCATTCATTAGCTTTAACATGAAGATTATTTCCATAGCTCCTAACATTCAAATGCTACATCTTCATTCATATTTCTGTGATGGCTTAACATTCAAGTGCTATATCTCCATTCATATTTCTATGATGGCTTAATAAATCCTCTTTCAATGGTTGGGACCGACAATCTTTTGGAGGAAAACAAAAGTATGCACAAAGCGTGCAACATTGATCACAAATTGGTTATGTTAGTATAAGGGCAAATTATAAAAAAGCCCATCATGAAAGAAAGCCCATCTGGTATGCTCGTAGAATTGTGAAGTCGACCGGGCAAGCAGCGCAGAATATTTTTTGCAAAAGTCGAGTACGCAAGATATTGATTAATTGCACCTGGCGATTGGTGATCCCACAGCTTGTGCTATGGTTTGGAAAAATAATAGGATATTTCGAATGGTAGTATAACCATACACTAAGGATTTGTTATACAATTAACAATCCTAGTTGATTAAATTGCTAATACAACAGTCTAGCTAATTGAATGCTAGCATAAGAATATTGAAATGAACATCAGCTGACCAAAAAGGAAGGCACAACTTATAGCATTTAGTACGCATCTTTCCTAAGCTAAAACAACCTCTCCATAAACAGTGTCCACTCTTCATTTATAAACCGAAACTATTAGAACTAATGCACCTGATTTGCACTATATAAGGCGTTGCCATTTCAAGGCATTGCCATTTCAACTGCATTTGAAACAAATAACCATACTCTGGGCCCATTTCTTAGTTGAACCTGAGGCAAACAACAAAATATAGACAACTGCCGTATTCCATGCAACCCAAGGACACACTCTAGGAAACGTTGGATATGTCAGACATCTAAAGCAGCTTTGTTGCACCAAAAAAAAAAAATAGAAGGCGGCAGCATGCTCCTCTAATGTGATCTTCGAAAGATAGATGCAAATAAATCTCTTCTGTACTCGAGATGTCAGTTGCTTAATCTTTTGGCTCTTCTCACCTAAATCATGGTGGAAAACATAAATGTTACACAAACATGGCAAGGAAAGCTGTCACAATTGTATGTAAGAGATTTTTCTTATAAAGCCTACCTATGGCTGAACCATTTCCCTGTCATAGTCATATTCTGTCTATACTCACCTCCATATATTCAAACCATTCAGTATGTTCACTTTAATCTACATTGCATCATCTATTCCTAGTGTTTGTCTATCTAAAATTTGAATTGCTAGCAATAACCTTATAGTTCAAAGTGTTAATTGAACTGCATACAGCATCATGGGTCTGACCACCTCGGGTCCAATTCAAGAGTTCCTAAACCTGCATATGCCACTTTGGGTCTGAACGCGCGCTGTTAGCAAGGAAGAGTGTTCATTTTATGTTCTCGTATTACATACAAACCTTCTGCAAGCTGCGCAATAAAGTGATAATGTTAGACAACATTTCTGAGTGAGCATAATCTACATGACTCCCTATCTTGGATCTAAATGCATGACTCTCATATCATATTCCCACTTCATCCTTAAATGTAACCTGAACATGTTCCTAATAGAACATTGTTCTCTACTATATGTAAATTAGACTCTTGCAAATTCAATTAATACTTTGGCTGATAGTAGTGCAACTAAGAAACAACTCATATATCACTCCATTAGATGATAACAGATCACAACTCTCTAGCATGGTCATAACCTTGCAAAATTCATACTAAGCTTCAGTTAAAAATACAGCCTTTATATCCACTTAAACCATCATCTAGGAAAAAATTTCTTTCATTAAGGTTACATGGCCATTTATTGCAAATGGTTAGAAAAGTTTTTTATGAAGCATGAACTTTCAAAAATAGCATGGAGTAGGTGTACAAATAACATACCTTATTTTACTAACGTATCTTATTTCACTGGATTTCATCTACCAATTTGAAGCCAACCTCCTGATGTGAATAATGAGTGGGCCAACAAAGTTTGAAGGCACCCGATTAGTCAGTGCAGCCCAAAGGGGTTTTTTAGCGGTTTTGTAAATTGGAACTCCAGATCTTATAATCCCCAGCAGATGAGAAAGCTTACCCTTTTGCATGTGGAATACATGTTTTAGATTGTATCTCCAACATAAAGACCCAGTTCAGCCTGACAATAGCTCTTACAATTTTGCATTTGATGATATAAGATGCATATTTGGTGTAGAAGACTCCTTGGACTGCTAATAGAGCTGACATCAAATACGCAAATCAAATCCAAATCGTCATAACCAAATGCGTTGTAGCATGTTGTCAAAACTTTTGCTACATTCATTGATGACTCTCGCTATAAATCTGGTGATTTAGTGATGCTTGATTTGCATACTTGCAAGAGAATGATGCCGAATGCCTCAAGACGAAGACAAATACCATACAGTGTAGAATAGTAGAATAAAGTAGTGCTTGATTATCTCTGCTAGAATAACTAACATAAGCATTCTCTCATGTACTAAAGCACAAATTTATGGAATAAAGAATAAAATCAAGAGTCAATGGTTGTCAGACTTCTACGTTCTAACAATCACCTGCATAGAATCCGCAAGACATGATAGATCGCAATGGAAAAGTATTATCAGCAACCAATGATGGCTCTGTAGCTCAAGGTTCTGCCAGGCACAATCATGTGGGTTTGATAACAAAGATGTTTTAACCTGGACTTATAAGTTACAGAGCCCCATTTGAGAAACTGCTTGCAGAAAGTTTCAATAAACACAATTAAAGCTATAGATTTGTACATCATCACACTTCCTTGTGCAAAAGCCTGTGGCAAGGCAAAACACCTGAATTTGAATGGCTTTCTGTGCATAATCAAATCATATGTGCCATTTATAAGTGCCGCAGATTCACCAAAGAGATGATCTATGTGACACAACGATGCAGTAATCAAGTGTCTGGGAAAAATAGACTAATGAAAGTACCTCAAAGCTTTCAAACTTTGAATCAGTGATCTCATGAATGAGCTCCAACTATAATTGTTGATCCAACTGAAGCTTCTATACGACCAGGATACCGCAGAAAGTTGCAAAATAGCCGACTGGACTGGCCGAAATTGGCTGCCTGCTAGACCCGCATCTATACATACTGGCGCCTACACAACAGGAATATGGATCTGAGATTTGTGGCATGCACCCGAGCCAGCACCGCCTAACCGATAGATTTAGGGAACATTGCACAACGAACTAAGCAAATAGTCCAAACCTAAATGAAGACTGGAAAGCTCCTTCAGACCTCCTCATATGATGCCAGGGCAATGCATGCGGGCGGCAATGCATGCGAGCTCCTCTGTGTGGCATGCGGATAAGATAAGGGTGGAACCCAAGGAAAAAAAAATCATACGGGAAATTTCTACGATTTTTGGGAACCGGTAAAGTTTTACGGCGACCAGAAATCTTAAAAATCATAGGAAATCGACTACAAAAAAATTCTAAAACATTTCTAGTCAAACCGGAAACTTTCAAATTAATAAAGTAGATTTCAAAGTGCTTGCAACTATCACTTAGGTGCAGTTGAATCAGAATGGCACTTTTATTTTCACATGTTAGTATTCTATGAGACCACGGGTACTCACTGTTTATGCAAGCCAACTTTTGGTCTTTGAGAAGATCGCAGATCAAAGAGAAGCCTTATTTTTGCACTTACAGCTAAGATAACGAATGTATCATCCTCGTAGCAAAGTTCATTGAAATTTGAATAGATGGTTTAGCTGGTTTCGTATCTGTATGTACTATGTAGCATCTTATCATCGACGGTTACATAACACACAAAACACCCTACAGATTATTGTTTGAAGGGAGAATTCCAAATATACTTCTGAAATTCACTAATATTCCAAAAATAATCCTAGAAACAGGTATTTAGTTTAAACGGTAATAACGTTCTTTCGATCAACCAACTGAAAAAGTCCCCTTCACGAAACTTGTAGATAGAAGTGAGATCTATCCAATAGCAGTAAAATAATCTAAAACAGAGTTGGAATCTTCAAGTTACAGTGTTTTAAGTAAGTGCTATAAAAAAATGACGTCAATGAGCATAACTTGTGAATTTCAACTCCAATTTCGATGAATTTAATGTTGTTCAGAAGATCTTATCCTAATCTACAATGTTTGTGAAGACAACTTCTGAATTTGAGAAGCAACAAAGTCTCTATTACCATTCTTCCAAAAATGCTCTTCAATTGGACGGTATTTTTGGAATTTTGGCAAAGTTGAGGGGTATAATTGGAATTTTCCCTTGTTTATATAGTACTCACAAGAAACTACGGAAATGGACAAGACAAATCAATATATTGGAAAAATCTTACTTGATTGTGCCAGTTCAAACAAGTATCCAACTTTTTGCATGTTATTAGAATGTTTGTTTATATTTTTTTGTCAAAGGCAGCGTGGAAACTTCTCTCATTATAGGTGGTTTTCCAGCCTAACTGGCAGTCATCAGGTGGCCTATTGTTTCACAACATAACACATGATGATTTCTCTTTTTGTACTTAAAGGCATTCAAGGTCATATGTTTGTGTGTTGGCCGGATACTTCTAAGTAAGCCTATAGTTAATGGATCTCCATAATTTTAGCTAAAACTATTTTAACTTGAAATAGACTTAAGTAACTCGCCATCTTGTAGTAGTATAATCAAGTAATTTGTTTGAAACTTAAGAAGACATAGATGCTCTTCTAAAGGTTGTAACAACGAAGACAAAACCCTGCAGTGCTTTATGGTAATTATGTTCATTTCCCAAATCGCATTGGGAGGCGCATTCAAATGCAGTTAGGTACACTCCTCAACTCTTATAGCTTCAAATTGGCTGGTAACGCTATACACTATCTAAGCCTCGTCAAAGGCGACTAGCCCTATCGTAATCCCCACTTTGTCATAATTCTTTCTATCAAGATCCCATTTGGGGATACCCAATGTAAGATCTATATATTAACATATACCCTTGCCATAAAAGAAAAGAAAAGAAAAGAAAAGAAAAGAAAAGAAAAGAAAAGAAAAGGGGACAACAGTGTATTCGTCAAACATGAAAGCCTTGAGTAGCAACGATCACTAATGCCGCCATATAGCCTGTCATGTAGCACCCAAATTCACCTCACCTACCAAATGCCATCGCAGGGGCTTATCACGGAGCACTAAAATTCACACCCTCTCGCTATTGCGCCCCCACATGCAAACCACCTAATAGGAACATGATGCTTGATATTCTCCAATCAATTCCAAAATTTCCTTCCATTTCCTTCCCATACTCATGCATATGCTAGCATACCACCTAATAGTTTATTCCTTGAATCCACCGAAGCTCTTCAAGCATACACCGTGTTTCCCAGCAAAAGATCTAACCATTCTTCAACGCTTCCAATTTGACGCCCTAGCACCACGTTACCCTCACCTCAACCCTGCTTTTCTGCTAGTTTTAGCAGAAAGTGTAAAAGTTATTGTCTTGAAAGGAAAACTCAAGCATTAATGGCTTTCAAACAATTTGTTACTGAGGCAGAAAGAGAGACTGGAAAAAAAATCCAATGCCTTAGATCAGATAGAGGAGGAGAGTACTTGTCAACTCAATTCAAGTTGTTTTGCATTGCCAATGACATAAAAAGACAATTAACTTGTAGGTACAGCCCTCAACAGAATGGTGTTGCAGAAAGAAAGAATAGAACTCTCATGGATGCAATTAGATCCATGATCAAACACAGTGGCTTACCAAACTACCTTTGGGAAGAAGCTTTGAGAACTGCAGTCTTTGTTCAAAACAGAATTCCCAGCACCTCTTTACAAGGCAAGATCCCTCTAGAACTATGGTCAAACTCAGATAAGACCATTAACAATGTTTAAAATGAAACGCACTTATTTAAGAAGTGCGTTTGAAAGATTCCTCTAAAATTTTGAGCAAAGTTTTAAAAGCCTCCAAATTTGAGGCAAAAAGTATTTGTAATGACAAGTGAAGCAAAATGTTCCTTAAAAGTAGCCATTTTTTGAAGTTCTAACCTAAAAGAAAAAAAAGAAAATCTAAAATGTAGCTTTTTTTAGTGGCATTAGAAGCTTTTAAAAGACAACAAAGTACTGATACTCAAAAAAAGCTGAAAACATAGTTTTCTTGTAAAAATTCTACAAGCTTTTTTTTTGGGTAGCATATACAATAGCTGGTTGATCCTGGTGAAAGACTATGGGCACTAAATACTCAATATCAAACGCAAGTAAGTAGTCAAACAAACATAGGAAAGCACAGACATAAAAACCAATGCTACAGTGCTCCTTAAGCAGGCAATATATAAACGGTAGTGGTAAGTTTTAGAAAGTGATGTTCAGACAACAAGTTAAACTTTTCACTATACATGCGCATGGTATAAACTTATACGAGTCGAGTACAAATTTATACCGACTGACTCGGTATAAATTTATACCGACTGACTCAGTATAAACTTATAGCGACTGACTCGGTATAAATTTATACCAACCGAATAGAAACTTATACCTTTGACAGATCATCCCAGTCACAGGGACTCATCTCCCTTTGCTTCAACTTCCTCGGACAAGCTCCTTGACAGTCGCTTCTTCTACAGGGTCGAGACATGATTATTTACAAATAAGTGCAAATATCTCAACTTCTAAGGCTGCAACTTTTGAGGTTTACAAATAAGTGCAAATATCTCAACTTCTAAGGCTGCAACTTTTGAGGTTTATATCTTTCACAGAAAGAATTAATCAAGGGAGAAATTTGCAACGAACAATATTAATTGCTAAAACAAACAATAATCAAGAAACACTATCTATGTACTAACGTTGGGCCAAAGCCTATTTTAGAAAGCCACGATTTAACAGCCAAATGACACATTCTCCACTAGTTTACCATCACAATCAAAGAAAAGATGCTAATGCAACCAATCTATATGCCAATATTTTGCGAAAGTGCTATGCTAAAGTAAAGACCAGTAATTATTTTAGAAATACAGTAAAATTGGTGCAAAGAGACCACTAAGATCTTTGCAGCCAAATTATAGGCCAAAACAGTGCATTACATGACCTTAAATACGCAGAAAATATTGTGAAGGATGTGAGGTTTTAACCCTTGTGCATATATAACCATGCCAAGCAAGCACAACACACATGGCCAAACTGCTCACAGACTCTAGAGATCATAAATTGATGTGGCAAGAAGATGAAAAAACTATCTAGTAATCCAAGTTCATATATTCCTGATCTTAAAAACCTAGACATCCAGAAAATATGAAGTCTTGTCTTGTGGATCAGACGAGTTTGTGGATCAGACGAGTCTTTGAAGATGGCCTTCATGAATGTAAATCCAAGTTTTTTTCAAATTTGATAATAGGTTCTAGTAGCAAGGCGAAGCCCAGGCATAAGTATTTATCTGCAATAAGATCTCCATCTTTGAGTTTGACCCACAAATGATTCACTGCTCTATAACTTCCCGCAACATTATTCACCAACTCATATGTGTCTGCTTGTTGTTCGTGAAACGAGATACATCTGAGACTAAAAATAGGCCTGGTTTTTTTGCACGAGCTAGCCAGATGGAGGTAATTAGGATTAATGTTCACGTGTAATTAGGATTAATGTTCACGTGATGAATTTAGGAATGGTTAAATGGCCTGCTTCTCTGGCCAAGCAATCCCGGTCTTCAAATTTAAAGGGCGCTGTAAGCTTGCAACCCTCGCCTATTCATCCCAGATTTGCATATTCTCCATGCCATGTCTCAGAATCTGCCCCTTCTTCTCCATTGTTCAGAAATATATATGCATTTGCTGAGAAAGAAAAGTAACGCATCACAGATTTTGAATGAACTTAAGGATCTCAACAAAGGGCAGTATGGTAGCTTCAAAGATGTTGTGATTGATGGAAAAATTCAGGGCGGACTGGAAAACCATGGCAGATTGGTGGTGCATGCTGATAAAGATTCTTCCGAAAAAATTCAGGATGGGTTGGAAAATCATGATGTTGGCGCAGGTCTTCCGGCGGTTCTGCGGGATGCCTGTGCAGCCACAACCCTACGCCACGTCATCATCTGCCAGCTCACCAATAAGGCTGCGTCCCTTGGTGGAAACGTAGCAGCCTTTCATCCTCCTATAAATATAGAGATCTCAAGAAGGAGATCATATCATTGTACTCATTTTTGCTTATGAATACAATCCATTTTATATTACATTTAGATGGTATCAGAGCCAATCTGATGCAACATTGAGAAGATTCTGGGAGGAGCAAATGGGGTTACAGCGGTAACTAGAAGCGAAGAAATTTTCACAAAGCATATCAATCTTGCAGTCTCGGCAACCAGCGATGGAAGAATCGAATTCCAAGGTTGCAGTCGAACGGTTGATTGAGAAATATGATGGTGAAAATTTTCATACCTGGCACACCAGGATGAAATTTCATTTCATGGAAAAGGGATTGTGGCTGATTGTGACCGGCAAAGATGCTAGGCCACCATCCACAGAAGCAGCTGCGCTCCTCAAGTGGGAGGAGAAAAATGCCAAGGCATTGGGGATGCTCGGTTCGGCGCTTGGAAACGGTTTCATCCATCATGTGGATGATACGAAGACAGTGCACGAGAATTGGGATGGTCTTTTGAAGTCTTTTGGAGGAAAGTCCAACGTGAACCAGCAAGTAGCCCTCAAGCAGCGCCTTTTCCAGTTGAACATGAAAGAAGGTGAGTCCATGACTAAACATATTGGAGAGTTAAAATCATTAGTGCATCAAATTGAAACAATAACTCTTAAAAAGGTTGATGAGGTAGATCTTAAAGCAGTGTTTTTAAATAGTCTTCCTCAGTCATATCAACCGGCAATCATAGCTCTAGAATGCATTCCTGGCCAAACTCTAGAGCAGATGTTTGCTTGCTTAATTGAGGCAGAGCGAAAAATGCAGAAAGGTAATGAAGAGTCCCTTGCATTCTTTGCTGCCAATAAGTCCAAGCAAAGAGGATCAGTTTTTGATCGGCTTGGCAAAACCAATGATGGTAAGGGCAAAGCATCAGCCCAAACCAATTATCCTGCTAGTTCTAGTAGGGGTCCAATCTCTAAGAAAAATAAGAAAAGAAATTTATGCAATGAGTGCAAGAAGCCAGGGCATTTTGCCAGAGATTGTGACATAAGAAAGGCAAGATTAGCAAGAGAAGGCAAGGCCAGTGCTAATTTTGCAGTTATGGAAGAAGATGAGAAATCATGTCTCTTCATGGCAACTAATCAGCAATTGTGTGACAATGAGACAATCTGGTTAGACTCAGGGGCAAATGAACATATGACTCATTTGAGAGAGTTATTTCACACCTTTAGTCAGAGTGCAAGCACAAGAAGAATATTTCTTGGAGATGACTATTACCATGAAGTTCATGGTAGTGGTACAATTCAAATCAGGATGCCCTCAGGACAAGAGTTTACTGTGAAAAATGTGTTCTACGTCCCAGGAGTAAAGAAAACATTGTTTTCAGTCGGAAAGGTGACTGATGCAGGATTCAAAGTTGAATTTGATAATGTGCAATGCATTATCACGAACAAGGCCAGTGGCTTGAGAATTGCTAAAGGGCTTAGAAGTGCAGGCCTATATCGTCTAGATGCAAAAGCCATAGTGTCCAAAAAGCAAGCAATGGCTTTATATTCCAATATATCCAACAGTCCAGTTGATATTGAAGTTTGGCATCGGCGATTTGCTCATGCCCATGAAAGAGCCATCAAAGCAGTATCCAGCAAGAATTTAGTGCAAGGAATGAGATTGAAACCATCATCCTTGAAGATTTGTGAAGCTTGTATAATTGGCAAGCAGCACAGAGCACCCTTTGGAAAGAAGAGAAGTGGCAGTTTTGATCGAGCTTCAGAGCTGCTCGGTCTTATCCACTCAGATGTGTGTGGTCACATGCGCACTCCCTCTCTTTCAAGAAAGCGGTACTTCATTTCCTTCATCGATGATTTCTCAAGATACATGCATGTAAAATTCCTTACACGTAAAGCTGAGGCGTTTGAGGCATTCAAAATTTATAAGGCCCAAGTTGAACTTGAGCTTAATAAGAAAATCAAAGCCTTACGGACAGATGGAGGAGGCGAGTATGTCTCCAGGGCATTCAATTTGTTCTGTGAACAGGCTGGCATTAGAAGGCAGAAAACAGTTCCTCACACACCAGTCCAGAATGGTGTGGCTGAAAGAGCAAATCGCACTTTGCTTGAAAGTGCTCGAAGCATGCTGCATTATGCAAGTTTGCCGTATTCTTTTTGGGCAGAGGCCATCGCAGTAGCAGCTTATGTGAGGAACAGGTTGAATACTGCAGCTATCAGTACAACACCTTATGAGATGTGGTATTCAAGAAAACCAGATGTTACAAGACTCAGGGTGTTTGGATGCCTTGCTTATGCTCATATTGAAAAGAATCAACGCCACAAGATGGAAGGCAAAAGCATCAAGTGTATCATGGTAGGATATGATGATGAGATCATGGGATATCGGCTCTTCAATTTGACAAGCAGAAAAGTTTTTGCAAGTTGTCATGTAGAGTTTGATGAGGGAAAGACTTATGGTACTCTGCTAGCACCTATGTACATAAGTCCTCCTGGTCCTACCTGTACTCTTCTTTCTGATGAAGATGAGGAGGAGCTCGAAGAAGTTCCTGAAATGCACAATGCTTTAGATGTCTTAGATGATGCTCACTCAGTGGGAGAAGAGCCTCCCAATGTTGAAGAATTTGAGTATCATAGTGGTCCCTCTACTCCAGTAAGGGAAGATAACAATGACCCTTCCATAGAGCACCCTCGTCTTTCACTTGATAGACCCAATCAAGGGATTACTCGCTCAGGCAGAGTGAGTTATTTGACAGAAAAAGGTGCAGATTATCAAGCTTCAAAAACACAAAGAAAGAGCTCCGATAAGGGTTCTAGAAAGGGTTCTCAGAAAGGTTGGGTGTTTTACACTCAAGGGCAAGAAGATCGAGAACCTCTTACTATGAAGCAAGCACTTGCAAGTCCGCAAGCTGAGAAATGGTGGAGTGCTATTCAGGAAGAATTTCAATCTTTGATGAAGAATGGCACTTGGAGTCTAGTCCCATTGCCGCCAGGGCGAAAGCCAGTAAGTA
The DNA here is from genome assembly GCA_021234155.1 of Isoetes taiwanensis. Classification (NCBI taxonomy): domain Eukaryota; kingdom Viridiplantae; phylum Streptophyta; class Lycopodiopsida; order Isoetales; family Isoetaceae; genus Isoetes; species Isoetes taiwanensis. The sequence continues at coordinate 483,141 of JAJEKV010000179.1, forward strand.
CAAAATGGTTATTTAAGATAAAATATAAGGCAGATGGGACAGTGGACAGATTTAAAGCACGGCTGGTGGCAAGAGGTTTTACCCAGATTGAAGGAATTGATTTCAACGAGACCTTCTCTCCAGTTGTAAAAATGGCATCTATACGAGTCCTTTTGAATCTTGCAGTTCAAGAGGACATGGAGATCCATCAAATGGATGTGAAGACTGCCTTTTTACATGGGGACCTTCAAGAAGAAATATATATTAACCAGCCAGAAGGTTTTGTGGAACCAGGCAAAGAGCACATGGTGTGCAAGCTGCATAAGGCACTTTATGGCCTCAAGCAATCGCCACGAGCATGGTATGATAAGATTGATGGATTTTTACTTGGACTGGGATTTGTTCGAAATTCAGCAGACACAAATGTCTACATGAAGAGGGTGGCAGATCATACAGCCATTCTGATTGCGCTTTATGTAGACGATTGTATCCTATTGTCCAAAGATCTATATCTATTGCAGCAGATGAAGGCCAAGTTATCATCTCAGTTTGAGATGGTAGACCTGGGTGATATCCATTATTGCCTAGGAATTGAAGTCAAGCGTGATAGACGTGCTGGCACACTTAAGTTATCCCAAAAGAAATATGTTGAGGATATGCTTTGCAGATTTCAGTTTGAAGGATTAAATTCTTCGGCAACTCCTATGCAGATGAATTTGAAGTTGTCCAAGGATATGGCACCAAAGAGTAATGAAGAAAGAGAAAAGATGAAGCTAGTTCCATATCGGCAATCAGTTGGATCTCTTATTCATTTGATGGTGTGCACTCGGGCAGATATTGCATATTCAGTGGGAGTAGTTTCCCAGTTTCTTGCAGATCCAGGGTGGCAGCATTGGCTTGCAGTAAAGAGAATCTTCAGGTATTTGAAGGGAACGATGAATTTTGAGTTATGTTATCAAAAGCTCAGCAGGCCATGTGTATTATTTGGTTACTCTGATGCCGATTGGGCTGGGGAAGTAGACCAAAGAAAATCCACTTCTGGCTATCTTTTTAGTCTTGGAAGTGGTGTCATCACTTGGAGTAGCAAGCGGCAACAAATCACCGCATTATCCAGTGCTGAGGCAGAGTATGTGGGAATGACTTTAGCAGCCAAAGAACTTTTGTGGTTGAGGAACTTATTACAAGGTGTTGGATATGTTCAGAAAGGTCCAACTGTTTTATTGTGTGATAATCAAAGTGCAATCGCACTATCCAAGAACCCAAAGTATCATGGCAGAACCAAGCATATTGAAGTGCAGTTTCACTTCATAAGAGAGCAAGTTGCTCTTGGCAGAATAAAGATTGTGTATTGCCCAACTGGAGATATGGCTGCAGATATCTTTACGAAAGCTTTGCCAGAAGCAAAGTTTAAGCAGCATTTGCGGACCATGGGCATACAATCGGATTTGGAAGATCCAGGTTGAGGCTGAGTGGGAGTGTTGGCGCAGGTCTTCCGGCGGTTCTGCGGGATGCCTGTGCAGCCACAACCCTACGCCACGTCATCATCTGCCAGCTCACCAATAAGGCTGCGTCCCTTGGTGGAAACGTAGCAGCCTTTCATCCTCCTATAAATATAGAGATCTCAAGAAGGAGGTCATATCATTGTACTCATTTTTGCTTATGAATACAATCCATTTTATATTACATTTAGACATGACAGATTGGAGGAGTATGAAGGCAAAGAGTTTCCCAAATCTTTGAAGGCCATCTTTGAAGGCCATCTTTGAAGGCCATCTTACCCACAAGACGAGTCTTGTGGATCAGACGAGTTTGTTGCAGACCATCAGACGAGCTTCAATCTAAAGTAAAAACCCAAGAAAACCATTGATTTTTGCTTCAATCTTCTTCTGCACAAACTGGCCTGCACCATCACGATCAGATCTAGAAAGCCCTAAATTTTTCTTCACACACAGTTTTCCTAGCGAGCGTATAAATTTATACGCCAAGAACATATTTATATGTAGTACATATTTTGCCATGTTTTAGCCAAGCATGCCGTGTTATATCCATGCAACGCCACGTTTTGACCATGAACAAAGGTTTCTTTTTCAAAAACTAGACATACTAGACTCATACCGAAATGCTTTTAAAGAGAGCCTGCGGTATAAATTTATACCGTGGCCTCTTTGTAAAAAAATTGGTATAAATTTATACCGTTGATTCGCTATAAATTTATACGCTATAAATTTATACAGCCCCCGCTCTTTTCGCGTGGGGGCTGTAGAACTTTAGACTGCTCGAGCTTACAAGCGGTATAAATTTATACCATTCGAGTCCTTTCCTTGCGTACCAATTGAGCTCAGGAGGTATAAATTTATACCATTTGGTGCAATGCCTCTTAGGCGTCCGTAAGTTTAAGTTTGTACCATTCCATAATGTGGAAAAAATTATAGCCTGGAACTAAAGTATGAAGCACATTTTCTTGCAACACTCTAGTGCACCTTCTGTTTTATTGTTCACTCTGCTCTTCTCGTGTTGAGCTATGTTTTGAACTTAGACTGCTTTAGACTGCATTGCATATTGCTTTGATTTTGGAAAACCCTAGAAACCATGCACTTTTTAGGCAATAGCACTAATGTTATTTGTTTCGGTGCCGGAATTTTAACATTCTTAAATTCCTCCCATTTTCTTATTCTACTATGGGGGCTGAAAAGAGCTACTTAAATTTTTTGCATAAAAATCTTATTCGATTTCCCCCCAAAAAAGGTACCCAAATTATAAAAATTGTCACACTTGTCACAAATTTTTTTTTTTGAAAATGGACATTTTTGGGGGAATTTTAGGGAATCTTTTGAAGATTCCTTTTGAAGTGCGTTTATAGTAAATAAGTGCGTTTCATTTTAAACTTTGTTCATTGATTATGAAATGCTGAAGGTGTATGGCTGTTTAGCTTACATACATGTTCCTTGTGAAATCAGAAAAAAATTGGACAACAAGGCAGAGATTGGATACCTTGTTGGTTATGATGAAGAATCAAAAGGGTTCAGGGTATTTGACCTAATTCCAAGAAGATTGAAATAAGTAGGGATGTACTATTTGATGAAGAAGTGTTGTATAAAGACCATGCTTATGAGTCAAATCATAAAACAATTCAGCCTAGTGTTAAACCAGCAGTCAAATTTGACATAGACTCGGACTCTGATGATGACAGTGATAAGTCAACAAATGAACAGAAAAATTCAGAGGGTGAGCTTGAGAAAAGTGCAGACATGAATGAGGAAGTAGGAAATGCTACCAGCAGTCAACCAAGAAAAAGGAAACCTGAAGCTCAGAAATTAATGGAGGAAGCAAACATTAACAATGAGGCATATGGTAGAACAGATTTTGGACTCTGATGATAAGCATCAGCACGTAAAGGAAGCGAGAAATAGAAGGATGATGATCATGTTGAGTTGTGTCTCTTCCATGTGCTTAAACCATTGGCATTATATTTTGGCCACATATGTGAAGGAGAGGGAGAGGGGCAAAAGACTGTAAATCTTGTTACCATTTTATTTAAGTAGACTTAGGTCCAACATCCACGAAGCCTTGAAAGTCATATTAACATGTATTACTTAGTTTGTTGCAACTAAAAGAGAGGCATTAAGTAACTCTACTTTGTAGGATAGCCAACCATCAACTATCTCAAGATGCAGATGTCTTAGCCAGGCTATGTCGCATAGACATGTTGGTTGTCCCACCTTTGCAAACTATAACTGTAGAAGGCTTCTACAACTGTATTTTCTGTCGATAACTAATAGCTCATGAATATGAGTTTCTTAAGGTCAATTAAGGTCAATGACTCCACTATGCAAGCACATCTTTACATATTTCCCTTCCAAACATTTTTTCGTAGCTAGGTGCACTGATTAGATCTTGGTATTCAGATCCCATATCCATATTGAGCATGTATGGCCATTATAGTATTTAGTAAAACCACATCTTAGAAGACATGCGAATGCATACTGCACATGCTTCTTCAAGCTTCCCATCCGTACATCTTCCATACACATATCAAGCTCAAATTTGCTTCCTATAATATAAAAGTGATTCTTTTTCCTTTAGTCAGAGAAATTTGACCTGCACAGGCATCAAAAAATGCTAAAAAATGTAGCCTTGTCAGGTCTTAGACCCTCTTCCCATATATGGTAAAAAGTTGAAGAGGCAGGTTGAGATTTCCTTGTTAAGAAAGCAAAGTGAGTCAACTGCATTCCAAGAAACCATATTTGTTTCTGGCATGTTAGAAGCATTTTCATGTTGCCCATTATGGCCATAGGGAGAAATTATGGCATTAGATGTCATATATCTCGATAAGATATATGAATGTAAATTCAAGAGGTTCAGGGAGCTATCCCCTTTTAGCATAAGCTATGATCATGGAATTCCATAAAAAAAAAAATCTGTTATTGGCATTTTTGCAATAAGTCTAATGCACACAATTCAGCATTCTATAAGACCACATCACGTAACAGCCATTTGGATGATGTGATGCAAGCCTTGGCAGCCATTTGGTAGAATAGATGCAAGGCTTTCTTTACCTGTCCGTGTTGTGCACAAGCTATAAAAGGGTGAAAGCATGCTACGGTAGTACCTGCACTGGGTACTGTTTTAACTGGTACTTCCTGTTTTTTCTTCCCATTAAAATCAATCCAAAAATTTTGAATTAAAGGTCAATCACATGTCAATCTCTAGTATTAGATGATAATGATACCATTAGAGACTAAAATGAATGAATCAACTCTCAAACTTATTGTTTATTGAGACATTTATGCAAGTTCCCAGTACCTAGTGCTGGGTACTTTTCTGGGTACTTTTGCACTCCCTAAATAATACTTTAGATGGTACATCGTAGCATGCTTTCACCCAAAACACAGTTTGGTCTGCACAGGCATCAAGAACTTTGTAAAATGTAGCCTTACCAGGTCTTAGACCCTCTTGAAAAAGCATTGAGACAACTGCATCCCAAGAGACTATATATCTTTTAGGCACGTTAAGGAAAAAAACTCCAAGGCATTTTCATGTTCCCCATTATAGGCAGAAATTATCGCATAAGATGAGGTATGTCTTGAATAGGCATATGAATGTAAAGTTCAAGAGCTTAACACCCGCCCACTTTCAACATAAGCTGTAATCATGGCACTCCATGGAACAACATATTTCATTGGCATTTTCGGAATAAGAAGTCGATGCACAATTCAGATTCCATGAGACCGCATCACGCTAGGGCTAAATTATCTTCTTCTTTCATCAATCAGCCTGAAACTACATGTTAAAATAACCATCATGATGGCTACATGAACTTAACGATTAGAAAAGAAGAGGTGTGCTTACCTCGTTGCTTTTCTATATTGGGAGTCTGTTGCGCTTAATCGAGATCTGGTATAATTGGTGAAACATGTAGAATACTTCCCATCTAGGTTTAGTACCCGATGCATGTAGAAAAGGTGCCAATCCCTTCACGCGGTCATCAATAAAACTCGAGAAAGGTTAGTTATAATTGCCATCCCACCATATTACCATTGTTTCTTATGATATCGGGACATCTCTCTATCTACAATCGTAAAACCTACGGACTACCAACTAAAACGATTTTGTGATTGTTGTGCGATTGATCGTGGGTAAATTTGGAGAAGATAATTGTTAGATCATCTTCATATGTGGCTCTTAGATAGATTCAACAGACGGGGCCAGGAAAATAAATGGTGCTTACACTTCCCTATTTGCCCGTTGTTATTTAAGTAATGATGCAATGGCATTTCAACCTCCAATATATGATTTAGATGAATCGATTGAATCACGCATGCATTCTATAAAAAAAATAACCTAGCTTTCGAACAAAAGATCTCACGCTAAATTTCGTTTCTTGGATTTTCTAAGTTTTGTTCTTAGATTTTCTAACTCGCTTCCCGAAACAAAAGCTTATCGTGAAGCGATTGGGGTGAGCTAGGGCGCAAACAAGACATACGTCGGACCTCTGCTATGGCAAGCGAGCTTCTTTTCGGAAGTCGCTAGATGCTTTCAGCGCATTTTGGGTCCTTTAGAGAATGAGTCACACGCACCATCTCAAACCCAACAGCGTGCCCTCGAAAAGGGACAATTTTTTTTTTTCCTTTTACCTTTTCCAAAATTACGAAGCGGGCGGGGATCTAACCACGGGGAATAGACGACCGAGATATACTCAAGGCTTCAAAAGCTACAAATCTTCTTATATTATAACTAGAGAAACTGGTGCCCGACAATGCCGGGCATAAAAACCTGTTACTATAAAGATCTAAATTTCTATCGTGAATAAGTTATATGGCTAGCACATGCATATAGAATCAAAGAAACCATATAGAATTAAACTCGGATTGCCTTAATATGTGGAATGCAACATAAGGCATTTTAACTACATTTCACATGTCATGAGAGAATCAAGGGAAGGTGCATCGCCTTATGTGCAATACAATACGAAATAACCGCCTCGCATGTATAAGAACGACAATGATTAGCACTTGTTGAAGCAAAATGCCTCAATAGTTTAGTGGGAAATAAGAGCAAATACCTGTATCTTCACTAAAGCACGAATAAAAAAAATCAAGAGGAACCGTGAATGGAGAAGTTGGCCAACACCTTTGCTATGTTGTAGGCTGTCAAACATCTGTAAGGACATCACGATAGCAAGTTATCTATATGGTTGTATAACAAACCTTGGCAATGACGTAAAGTCTTGAAAAAGATTTACAATGATTGATAGAAACCTACATTTACATGTTTGACGTATTTCATAGTGCTTCCTTGTAGACGACATTTGCAGTGTACCTGGTAGCAACCCGGTCCTTAAGTGCAAGTACTTTGAGACTTCGAATGCTTTGAACACGGGAAAAGGAGACATATAGTTGCCCATGCGCAAAGACATGATTGGGTAAATATAAACCAACCATCTCCATAGTCTGCCCCTGCGCCTTCTTGATTGTCATTCCGAAGCTGGACGGACGGGAAATTGTAACCGTTCAAACTGGAAGGGAAGTTCAGAGTTACTTGGTACCAATGGAATACGCGGTATGAACACACGCTTTCCAATCGTCCGCTGACAATTTCGACATCTATAGCTTTGGTCGCTAGTCCCCTTACAATTAGCCGAGTGCCATTGTAAAGCTCCAATTGGGTAGAAATTGATCTTATCAGCATAACTATCATACCAACCTTCAGTGTCAATTCATGTGGAGGCATGCCACTTGGGGTCTGCGCATTCAAGAACTCAGTAGGGTAGACACTTGCATCCTGATCATCAAGGACACGATCTGCACTTTTATACATTCTACCATATCCACGCAGTAGGGCAGTCACCCTCCTGTTGATCTCATCGACATCAACATTTAATGGTGTGAGGATTACCCGTCGTATCCAAAATGCAATATCTAGGTGGTGATCTGGAATATTAGGAAATATTACTCTGATCAAGTCATCCAAGTCATTTGATGGTAGGCACATTTCTTCAGGTAAGCATATCATATCAGGTCCAATATGATCATGTGTTGGCTCCCGGCCATCGCCAATTCGCAAGAGATACTCAGCAAAGGACTCTTGTTCCTCGCGGTCATGTCCTCAGAAAGGACTCTTGTATGCAAATGAACATGGTTCCATATGTACGAATTGCTCAAGCATGCATTTACAATTTGTCCACCACGTGGAACAACTGGTAGAACTTTTAAAAATCTCCCCCAACACTATTGGGAGCCCCCAAACAACATATCACATTCCATTATGTCACGGAGGGTTCTATCCAATGCCTCATAAGTGTGTACGTGAATCATAGGAGCTTCATCCCATACAATAACGCGGCATGCCCTTATTAAGTTTGTCAATTTGGATTGCTTTCCGCAGTGGGATTTTAAATCAAGAGTGTCTTTGTTCGACCCCCTTTAATAAGGCGGATGCAATTCCGGATGATGCAACAGCAAGTGCTATATAACCTCTCGCACGTACATAAGCTAGTACAGTAATGTATAAAAACGTCTTTCCAGTACCACCTGGGCCATCTACAAAAAAGAGTCCACCCAATTTGTTCATAACATGATCCATGATATGGTCAAACGCTGCACGTTGCTCAGGATTCAACTGCTCGACATCCAAATTTACATCTTCTTGATTTTCATCGAACATTTCATCATGGAACATCATGTTTGTGTCAGAGTGTTCAACAGATATACAAAAGCCAAAAGATGTCAAGGACTTGCCTGCGAGCTTAAGGTGCTTTTCAATGTCATTCAACGCCATGTCAAACAGACGTTAACTTGCCTGCAAGATGAGGTCTCTGAATTGAGTACGCATGGCGTGCAAATAGTCATCCACCATGAAATCGCGTGCTTCCAACCAAATGCCTAGTGGATTCGCAGGTTCACAGTGCAATAAAATCATAGCGAACATATGTCGTAGTTGGACAGGCATACCCCATGCAGCAGCCTCTCTAGGGCATCCAAGCCATTCAGACATGTCATCCCGAATCAATCCACATTGCACAGCGGCATCTTTGAAAGTTGGGTATAATTGTCCATCAACCATACGTAGATCTTCAAAGCTAGTGGGGCCTGGTACATGAGTCAACAGAAGACGCAAGTAGAAACGCTCCCCTTCAGATGGGTTAACAAAATACATACGTCCTACCGATGGAGCTGAATGTATTCGTTCCCTTACTTTCCATATTTTTGCAGCTCTGTCATACCAAAACTTCTTGGGAAAATCATGGTAAAGCGTATGTATAGCATCCATATTACCTGGAATGCTCATTCGGAAGTAAGTAGTTAGAGACAATACCATAGCAAGGAAACTCAGAGTAGAATGTATTGAAATGTTTTGAATTACCTGAGGCATTCATGTCAAAAAAAAAGATTATTGACGTAGCATGATTCATGTTCCGTAGTGTCTCTAGACTCTGGTTTTCTCTAAAATACACTTCTTGTTCATTTGGCGTGGATTGCTAAACGGACCACATTAGGCACCTGTTGTTGCAACCAAAAGCCTAATATTCTCCGAGGGCTTCCTCGAGGCGTAGAAGAAGTAACGGGCATTCAAGAACCGTTTCTACCTCATCACAAAGTGTGTGGCGGATGCACTCATGGACCCGACATTATTTTTTCTCGGTCAGATTTTTTTGAAACATATCTGGTCCCTTGTACACATACTTGTACAAATATTTGACTGATTTGGCATGTGCGCAGATTTCAACGTTGATATGGCATTTAAAATATGATGTTAGCCAGGGATTATATGGAACCACCCACTGGTTGTCCAATGTCACCCCATCTTTTTTCTACAACTGCGGCGATCATCACGACGCGGCGATATAATGGGTACCCATCACTCACCATAGTTTCATTGATGAAGTCTCGTGGATAATGTTTACTGCAAACTCCATCTTTCATGCAACTTGCCCCCGGCTTATGTACTCCACAAGGCCCGTGCATCATCGACAGGGTGACAATCTCATAGAGCTCTGGATGCTCGTTTTTATCTGGAATTTCAGCACAAACAATCTTATCAAAGTCTTTGCGTGAATGGTTTGTCGAATGATCTAAAATAAACAAATGGACATGTGGCAACCCTCTCTTTTGAAACTCCACAACATATATTCTTGCCTTTGGATCGACCAAATATACACCTGTTGGTAAGTAACTCTAGCAATTCTTTGAGTTTCAATTCAAAAACCCTTGCGACCAAATCAGGACGATCTGCTGCAGTTTGCTGATTCAACAACTCCCCTACTAATCTCATCCCATTTCATATTTGCTGTCATTGTTATGAATAAATCAGGCTTCCCAAGTGCGCGAACAATTGCCATAGCATCCTGGTATAATTGGTGCAAGTATCGGGGAGATCCTGCGTGTGAAGAAGATAGCACAACCTTACGTCCAATACACGTAACGTCCCCATCCATACAGTCCATGATACCTCCCAACATGTCCTTTCGTATTCGTGCTTGGTTTAATTGAATATATTGTAGCTTTGACTGTTCCATTTTGGCAAACATATCACAGATGTACTCTTGAAACAATCTACCAGCTACATGAAGAGGAGACCTGTGACCTTGTCTGCATGCAAGTGGAACTTATAAAAGGCCTTAATAGTAACATGACTTCTACCATCACATGATATGTGGAGGTGCCACCCATCTGTGCCATATGGAAACATCAGTACAAAGTGCAAGGCATCATATGCAGAGTGGTAGGGATCTATAAATTTCAAGTCATTGTCCAATGAATGTATGATTATTTCATGCTGACCATCTGGCGGATTATCATCGAGAGGCATTAGCAATGCCACCTCATCAGCAGTTGGAGCATTGTATTGTCTTCTTTCGTGTATCCTAGAATTGCAAGAAGTTAGGCGAAATAGAATATCAAATGCATCATTATGTCTCATTACTTGTGCAGCATATTGAAAGATATGAACGAATGAGTTGATCTCTATCATAAGGCTTTGGATGTCCCTTACTATTTCAAATGACAACCCTTCAAAGATAGACATCCTGTGATTCACTTGGGCCTCATCAGTATCCATAACGTATATTTGGGCAAAACGTGGAGAATGATGCGCGTCTGGTAGTAAAGATCCCATTCTGTGGCACATTCGACCATTCACTCTGAAGGTGTAAGCTCCCCCAATAGCATTTGCCAAATCTTCATCTATTTTCACCCCCAATGATGCAAAGGAAAATAAGTTGTTGTACTTACGGATATTGGCTCGAAAATGTTCTCCAATTCTATCACATCTTGTGTAAAGTTGCAAAGAAAGGTCCCGCAAGCTTGGCATTAAAGGCAATTGAACTTTTCCATCATCACCACAAAGCAAATACTATTTAATTTATTTCTCCATCTCATTGCTCTACAATATCTACACACATCTTCCATTCTCCCAGCGTCATGGGGTCTAGGTGGTAAATCCCCCGGCCAAGCCATTTTGTAAAATCCAGAACCATTGTTACGTGTCTCCACTGGATCAGGATTGGACAACATTTGTAAGGCCCCTCGTGACTTTGCAACTCGCCTCACGATCCAAACGCGTCTCCTCTTCTCAGATTCGCCTCCCTATCGGGTGTCTTATACGATGGATTATTGGCCCGAGGGGGCGTAGCATAACGCTTATGTTTTCCCATAGAATCTGACATATGCCAAACAACCACCAAATGACCACTAACAATATTACATCAACTACATCTAACACATGAGATACGCACATAGAACAACACTAAAAAAATATTTGCAAATATGATCTTAAAAGGAATCAAAAAACCATTTATATTTATCGTAATGTAGTTACAATAACTAACTAATAGCAAGACATCGGTTATGGCTTTTACACGCAGCGCCAAAACAATTTACATAACCATCCAGAATGCATTAGAGACCAGCTGTTGTTTTAGAATGGCGATTCTTACATGTTTTGCAGACCTTCTTTACCAAATAGGTGTCTTTGCACGCACGCCTTCCTCCAAAAGTCCTATCAATCTTCCCGCCTCCCAGCCTCAGCCATTTCATCTATTATTGGAAGAAACCCATTAGAACTTGCACTTGAGTGCATGAAGCCTGGTTTAAGTATATTTCGTGCATTAGCAAATGATGCATCATGCATTGCATCAAGGCACTTTATACATCATAAAAGTAACTAAACCGCTTTCGATTTGCGGTCCTCTTTAAGATCCCCATTAAACAAATAAACCCCACAAATGCAGTCACACATACGAATAGACCCAAATAAACGTAACAGTTAGCACCTCTTTGTGCAAAAAAGAAGCCTGACGAATAACATGAATACAATGTTCTTATGTTAGGAAATGCATATAAATTTTAATGCCTAAGTATGAGCTCGACAAAAAATCCCTTTTGCAGAAAAATCTTTTGCAGAATGGACCAGCTTAGAAAGCATACAAAAATCTTTTCTTGCGCATAGCTAGGTATAAAGGCATCCATTCAGTATGAGATTTTATCGCAAGAGACATGTTTCTTGCCCTTGCAATGCTCAGATATTCGAAGACACTTTAAATACATCAAGAAAATCCATGCCGTGGCAAAAGGTAAATATCCTATGATAATTCTAACAGGTTTCACATCTCCACAACGCTTAAAACACTGTTAGAAACAACACTACAATGACTGATACTCAGTGTGGTCAATCCAGTATGGCACTTGCATGATGCTACCTTTGACTGGTAGAATACAGTTGACCACTATCTTGATACATGCTTCTCTCGAAACCTTTAGAATTATGTGCAAAATCTCAACCCCATTCCGTAATGCAATGTTTGGCATATTTGTGTTCCATCTTGCTGATGCACCTCAAGACTGTTTTAGAAGACTATTGGCCATTGCTTCAGAATATACCACTAGGAAATTGCCCAGCGTTCCTGGGCTAAGTTAGGGAGCTTCTAAATGATGGGCTTTTATTTCGCTTCCACTTGTTATAAAACAACAGTAATGAGGTTTATAAATGAGCTTTCTGTACACTTATTTCATGCATTAGGATTTCTTTATAAACTACATATCAAAAGGTGCCCGGCGTTGCAGGGCCTAAATTAAGGAGCTTCTAAATGTAACTCGTTTCTTTATTATGACTTGCTTGATCAATTTTGTCTGGAAGTTAGGATAATGAGTTTTCTATATATTTATCTCATGCATGAGGTTTTCTTTGTAAATTTTATTTATAAGTTTTCTAACATCGTTCATCAAGGGTTCTTGGCTTTGTGCATGTAGGATGTAAATCTTAAAGCCTTGCCCTTTTTTTTTTTTTTTTTTTTTTTTTTTTTTTTTTTTTGTATAGTAGTTTTGGGGGATAATCTCCAGCCTTTGGAAGATGAATCCAAACCCATTGACCTTGCTCATACACCACTTTTCTTCTTTTCCTTGCGGACCTAGAAATCATTAATTCATGACTTCTTTGAATTCGACACTTGACTTCCTCCAACATATCCGCAAAATCCGTGGTGACCTCATCAGAAGCGGGTACTTCACCTCCAATCTTTGTCACTGGTGACTCCAAGGAGTAACGATACACCACTTCAAAAGGTGTTCTTTGAGTAGTGGAATGAACAGTGTTATTATAAGCAAACTCTAGAAGATAGAGATAATCTTCCCATTGATGTTTTCTTTCCGCTACATAAGCTCTAAGCATATCTTCAATAACTCGATTCATAACTTCGGATTGACCATCTGTTTGAGGATGATAAGCCGTAGAGAACTTTAAAGTAGAACCTAGATTTTTCATAAGTTCTCTCCAAAAACGGCTACAAAATATTGTATCTCGATCCGTAATAATTGCATCAGGAATTCCTTGAACTCGAAATATCTCTTTCAAGAAGATCTTACTTGCTGAGGTGCCGTCATGTTGGATTTACATGGAATAAAGTGAGCCTGTTTGAATAACCTATCCACAACTGTCCATATTTGATCATTCTTGTGAATGGTCTTCGGCAAACCTTGGATAAAATCCATAGTAATATGTTTCCAAGGCTTTTCGTGAATTGGCAATGGTTGTATCAAACCCAAGCAGGCTTGCTTGTAGAAGATTTCATTTGTTGACAAACAATACAAGCCTCTATATACTTCTTGACATCCCTTTCAAGCTTATGCCAATAAAATCTCCTTTTGACAGTTGCCAAAGTAGCTTGAATTCCCCTATGGCCCGAATATGGAGGTTCATGACACTCTTGAATCACTTTTGTCCTATATGTTCCCGTTACACATATGCGGTTCCGATATAAAAGGAATCCATTGTGAATCCTATACTCGCCAAAAATATCTTTCCCATCCTTCACTATTTGAACATAAGGAAGAGTAAAAGAGGGATCACCTTCATATTCCGCTTTCATTGGTTCTAAATCCACAACTTCGGCAATGAATATAGCATTAATGTTCACGCGACTAAGAGCATCGGCAACTTGGTTCTCCTTCCCAGGTTTATACTCAAGTTGTAAACCTTCAAAATCTTTAATAGTATCAATGAGCTTCAATTGGCGCGCATTGATAATATCTTGAGTTTGTATATGCTTTAAACTTTGTTGATCAAACCGAGCAACAAATTTCGATCCCATAAGATAGTGTCTCCACTTCTTCAAGGCATGAACCAAGGCAATCAACTCCTTTTCATAAGTACTATAAGATTGTTCCGCCGGCTTGAGCATACGACTAACATAAGCTACCGGATGCCCTTCTTGCATGAGTACCGCTCCAATAGCATTCCCACTAGCATCTGAGCAAACAACAAAAGGCTTACTCCAATCCGGTAAAGCAAGTACTCGCTCAGTTGCCATCTTCTCTTTCAAAAGTTGAAAAGCTTCATTGGCTTTTTTATTCCAAACAAAAGGTGTATCTTTCTTCAAAAACCTATTGAGAGGAAGTGTTATCTTTGCGAAATCCTTCACAAATCTCCGATAATAGCTGCATAATTGCACAAATGATCGCAATTCTTTGAGATTTTCGGGTCGAGGCCAATCAAGAATAACCTTAATCTTGTCTGGATCCATTCTTATTCCCTCCTTAGAGATAATATGTCCCAAATATCCAACTTCATGTATAAAGAAATGGCTTTTTGATTCGTTGACGAATAACCTATTTTGTCTTAGGAGATCAAAAACTTGTTGGAGATGTTGTTTGTGCTCTTCTATAGATCCACTATAGATTAGGATGTCATCGAAGAAGACAACAACACACTTCCCCAACACTGATGCAAGAACCCTTCCCATGAGTCGACAAAAAGTTGCCGGAGCATTAGTGAGACCAAAAGGCATCACTCGAAATTCATAATGTCCAAACGTCGTTCGGAAGGCCGTCTTATGAATATCTTCGTCTTTAATTCTGATTTGATGATATCCAGACTTCAAATCAATCTTACTAAAGATGCTAGCTCCCTTCAATTCATCAAATAAATCATCAGCTCGAGGTACCGGAGATTTATCCTTAATAGTCAACTTATTAAGGGCACGATAATCCACACACATGCGGTAACCCTTATCCTTCTTCTTAATTAGAATGACTGGTGCACCAAAAGGAGAACTACTAGGTCAGATCAACCGTCGATCTAGCATTTTCCGCTATTTGCTTTTCCAACTCCGACTTTTCAAAATGGCTAACTCAATAAGGAGCTCTATTTGGAGGCTTTGCATTCTCTTGTAACTGAATAGAATGATCTTCTGGACGATAAGGAGGCAAATCCAAAGTTTCCTCATCCTTAAAAAGGTCATTGAACTGCTCCAAAAATTTATATAACTCCATAGGCACTTGAGAAGGAGGATTCGAGTTTCTCAAATATATAAAATATGACTCCGCTTCACTTTGCAATAATCTCTTTGTTTCTGAATATGAAAGGAAAGGCTCAACAGGAGACGCAGAATCTGTGTACAGCTTCAAAGGTTGACCTTCCATAAATATTGTCACCGACCTTTCGCGATAATTGGGCTTGGCATCGAATTGCTCCCTCCATGCAATTCCCAATATCATGTCCATGGATCCCAATGGAGCTAAAATCAAAATTCTTTTCTCGAAATATGGCCCTATCTGGATAGGCGCTATCACATACTTGTCACATTGACTTCTAGGACCCTCTAAACCATGTACAACAGTTATCTGAGTTTGAAGACTTTGGACAGGTAACCCCAACTTAGATACTAGATCTTGTGAAATAAAGTCATGAGTTGCTCCATCATCAAGCGAAACAGTCACTTCATGTCCATCTATTGAACCTTTCATTTTGAATAACCACGTATCTGGCGTCTCATCACGTTCAGTAGTGGAACACTTTAAATAAGCAATTTGTAATTTCCCCCTTTCTTTCTCAATAGCGGCAAGCTTGGCTTTATTTCTCTCTTCCCCTTGTCTAGAAGTTTCTGGAACTTCTTCCACATTGTGAGATTGAGCTAATACTCGTTCTTTAGGAGCAGGCTCCTTAAACTGGACCTTCTTATTCTTATCAGCATTCTTGGGACATTCTCTCTGGAAGTGCGGTCCCCCACAAATAAAGCAACCATTCCTTGGACCCTTAGTCTGTCCAGGCTTAATCTCCGACCTAGATTTCTGGAAATTATTAGAACGCCTTTCATTGCTCCCATTGAACTTTGATTTCTTCCTATCACGATCCCTCCAATCATCTCGACCCCTTTTATTCCTATTATCTTTTCTGCTTTCAAACTTCTCCCTTTTGAACCTTTTTTGCTCTCGATTAGTTGCTCTAGCTCCTTCCCAAATAACCAATTTACGTGTCTTGGGATTCAGCTTTCTTTCAGCAGCACCAGCTTTTTTAATAGCGTCCTCCATGTTCACAGGTTCAATAAGATCTAGCTCTGCAAATATATCTTCCCCGTAAGCCATTCACAAATTTTCAAGCATTTCGTTCTCCCCAAGATTACTTAACTTGTGATCCCAAGTGACTAAATTTCATGTAGTACTTCGATACCATTTCTCCTTCGTCTTGCTTCACAAGATCCCATTCTTTGAGCAAGATTCTGTAATAATTGGCAGGTAGATAATGTGCTTCAAAAGCACTTCGGAACAATTTCCAAGAGCTTACTTCCGGCTGCATTAGTCTCCGTCCTTGCCACCATACTTGCGCTTGTTCGTCCAAGTAGGTGTCCATGGCCTGCAACTTCTCCTGCTCAGTAGCATGGACTCGTTCGAAGAACTTTTTCCATACACCTAGGAAACTAATTACTTGCATAGGCTTGACACCTACTCCGCCACTAAAGTAGGGCATGTCCACTTTTTCAAGCCATTTAGGAATCTTGCCCTTCTTATTGGCAATATCCGTAAGGTCGAGGGATTTACAAGATTCGGTTGGTGTTATCTAGAGGCATAGTTTCGGATGAAGGTGGAGGCTGAACAAAGTGTGGAGGCCGAGTATCAGGTGGAAATTGTGTATCTGGTGGAGGTGGATTGACTGGTGGAGGATTTGATGGCAAAGGTGGTTGGGTAGTTTTTGGCAAAAATCCGTATAGTTGAGCTATTTGCTCCAATTTATGCTGGTGATCTTCGGGAGAGGTAGGCTGTGGTAAGGCAATCTGGCTAGCAATTTCTTTTTTGCAATGAAATCAGCAGTTCTCGATTACCGCTTGGTATTGGTTTCGAGAGATACCAAAGCGGTGAGCCATTAGAACCGGTTTTCGTGAAAAACCAAGGCCTCGATACCAAATTGATAATATCTTGAAGAAAACGGTAATCAAAAGCACAAGATTACAAGAAAACAAAGAAGCGAGAATGAAACAAATGAGATATACTCCAACCGTTAGGGAGAATAAACCACCCAACCGCTCGGGTAACACCGGATGCAACCAAGAATCCGTTATCTTGGCAGATCAAAGCAAGTAGATGGTCGATAGCGGCAACTGAAACGGAAAGGGCTTAGGCGCGGAAGTAGACAAACAGATTCATAATCCCGTGTGAAGAATCATGCGGATTTATAATAGCCATGAGAAAAAGGCCGATCCGGATATTTTAAGAACAAAAGGCAAATGACTAATTTTAATCTGCGATTTGCTTAGAATAGTTTAGGAACAGCAAATCGGCTCGATTAGGAGGATTCGACCTTTGTTTTCATGTATTGGGCAGATTATTTGAGGTAAGAAAAAGGTTCAACATGAGATAATTCGGTCGTTGCCAATGACCAAGTTATCAACCATATACTTTAATAATTAAATAATCTAATGGTTCTTTAACCATACTAACTTTAATAACTTAGTTATTAAAATTATACCCCATTTGCCCACTTAACCTTACGGTCAAGTTAAATATCGGCGTTAGTCCGGGTTCAACCCCCGAGCCACTCCCCCCGGGCTAAACCGTTATAGCCGCATCGACTAAATCGTTATAGTCGTATCATAGGCGCATTTCTTTAGGTAAGCATATCATATCAGGTCCAATATGATCATGTGTTGGCTCCTACCATCGCCAATTCGCAAGAGATACTCAAGAAAGGACTCTTGTTCCTCGCGGTCATGTCCTCAGTAAACTCATGACTCTCATATTCATTCCGAAGTCTATGCAAATGAACATGGTTCCATATGTACGTAATTGCTCAAGCATCCATTTACAATTTGTGCACGACCACCACGTGGAACAACCGGTAGAACTTGCCAAAATCTCCCCCCCAACACTATTGGGAGCCCCCAAACAACATATCACATTCCATTATATCACGGAGGGTTCTATCCAATGCCTCATAAGTGTGTTCGTGGAATCATAGGAGCTTCATCCCATACCATAACGCCGCATGCCCTTATTAAGTTTGCCAAAGTTGGATTGCTTTGGAATATTGCAAGTGGAGGTTTCATCCACCCGCAAATGGGATTTTAAATCGAGAGTGTGCTGTTCGACCCCCTTTAATAAACAGATGCAATTCCGGATGATGCAACAACAAGTGCTATATAACCCTCTCGCGACGTACATAAGCTAGTACAAGATTGTACAAAAACGTCTTTCCAAGCACCACCTGGGCCATCTACAAAAAAGAGTCCACCCAATTTGTTCATAACATGATCCATGATATGGTCAAACGCTGCTTGTTGCTTTCGATTTCAACGGCCGACATCCAAATTTACGTCTTCTTGATTTTCATCGAACATTTCATCATGGAACATCATGTTTGTGTCAGAGTGTTCAACAGATATACAAAAGCCAAAAATGTCAAGGACTTGCCTGCGAGCTTAAGGTGCTTTTCAATGTCATTCAACGCCACGTGAAACAGACGTTCACTTGCCTGCAAGGTGAGGTCTCTGAATTGAGTACGCATCATGGAATAAATTACTGCTCCTATATTTTGGTGTAGCCAAACTACGTTTAGCTAATCTATCTTCAAATTGGAGATAGAACTTTCTGAGGCTTGGCTAAACTAGATGATTTTTCACCATCATGGTTTCTTACCTTTGGCTAATCTTTCACAAAATGGAGAGGCAAATATTACCCATTGCACTAAGCTAATTTTAAAAAATCCAAGCCTTTGGATAAAGATAATGGAAATCAACAATAATGTAACACTCTTTATCGAATTATAATCATTGCTATAACTTCTTTGATATAAAGAAGCAACAAAGACATAAATTATTACATAAACATGTTCAAAACTCAACAAAAAAGAGCACATTCGTTCCTTTTAAATGTGATAATCCCTCTAGTGCTTCAACTTTGTACCTAGAACAAGATAAAATTAATACGAAAATAAAAAATTGAACCCTACTTGATAATTTCTTAAAGTTCATACATACCTTGGTGTCGGTTTCTAGGCTAATCCAACCATTTTTTCAAGCCCAGTTTTTTTAGGTTTAGCTAATCGATATCCTGGTGGAGCTTTCTAGAGGTGGAGTTTTGGCTAATCAACGTAGAATCTCACTTGGTTGGCAAAAAAATTGGGCTAAAATTTTCTTATTTTTTGCATTTTTTCCCATTTACTTTAGCCATTTTTCTTCGCAAAAATGCTGCAAAATAGCTATTTGGCTAACCTTAGCCGTTATTTTATTCCATGGTACGCATGGCGTGCAAATAGTCATCCACCATGAAATCGCGTGCTTCCAACCAAATGCCTAGTGGATTTGCATTCATAGTGCAATAAAATCATAGCGAACATATGTCGTAGTTGGGCAGGCATACCCCATGCAAAGACCCCCCTCTAAGGCATCCAAGCCATTCGGACATGTCATCCCGAATCAATCCACGTTACCAAGTGGCATCTTTAAAAGTTGGGTATAATTGTCCATCAACCATACGTAGATCTTCAAAGCTAGTGGGGCCTGGTACATGAGTCAGCAGAAGACGCAAGTAGAAATGCTCCCCTTCAGATGGGTTAACAAAATACATACATCCTACCGATGGAGTGAATGTATTCATTCCCTTACTTTCCATATTTTTGCAGCTCTGTCATACCAAAACTTCTTGGGAAAATCATGGTAAAGCGTATGTATAGCATCCATATTACGGAATGCTCATTTGGAAGTAAGTAGTTAGAGACAATACCATAGCAAGAAAACTTCGAGTAGAATGTTTTGAATTACCCGAGGCATTCATGTCAAAAAAAAGCGCTTAA
Source organism: Isoetes taiwanensis (assembly GCA_021234155.1). Lineage (NCBI taxonomy): Eukaryota > Viridiplantae > Streptophyta > Lycopodiopsida > Isoetales > Isoetaceae > Isoetes > Isoetes taiwanensis. Next base: position 503,175 of record JAJEKV010000179.1, read on the forward strand.
TGACGTAGCATGATTCATGTTAAAGTAGTGTCTCTAGACTTTGGTTTTCTAAAATACACTTCTTGTTCGTTTGCTAAATCCGGACCACATTAGGCACCTGTTGTTGCAACCAAAAGCCTAATATTCTCCAAATGAGCTTCGGAGGCGAGAAGTAACGGGCATTCAAGAACCTGTTTCTACCTCATCACAATGTGTGGCGGATGCACTCATGGACCGACATTATTTTTCGGGTCAGATTTTTTGAAATCATATCCGGTCCCTTGTACACATACTTTTACAAATATTTGGTGATTTGGCATGTCGCAGATTTCAACATTGATATGGCAGTTAAAATATGATGTTAGCCATGGATTATATGGAACCACCCACCGGTTGTCCAATGTCACCCATCTTTTTCTACACTGCGGCGATCATCACGACGACGATATAATGGGTACCCATCACTCACCATAGTTTCATTGATGAAGTCTCGTGGATGATGTTTCTTTGCAAACTCCATCTTTCATGCAACTTGCCCCCCGGCTTATGTACTCCACAAGGCCGTGCATCATCGTAGGGTGAAATCTCATAGAGCTCGGATGCTCGTTTTTATCCGGAATTTCAGCACAAACAATCTTATCAAAGTCTTGCGTGAATGGTTTGTCAGAATGATCTAAAATAAACAAATGGACATATGGCAACCCTCTCTTTTGAAACTCCACAACATATATTCTTGCCACTGGACGACCAAATATACACCTGTTGGTAAGTAACTCTAGCAATTCTTTGAGTTTCAATTCAAAAACCCTTGCGACCAAATCAGACGACCGATCTTGTAGCTTCTTCGATTCAACAACTCCCTACTAATCTCATCCCATTTCATATTTGCTGTCATTGTTATGAATAAATCAGGCTTCCCAAGTGCGCGAACAATTGCCATAGCATCCTGGTATAATTGGTGCAAGTATCGGGGAGATCCTGCGTGTGAAGAAGATAGCACAACCTTACGTCCAATACACGTAACGTCCCCATCCATACAGTCCATGATACCTCCCAACATGTCCTTTGGTATTCGTGCTTGGTTTAATTGAATATATTGTAGCTTTGACTGTTCCATTTTGGCAAACATATCACAGATGTACTCTTGAAACAATCTACCAGCTACATGAAGAGGAGACCTGTGACCTTGTTTGCATGCAAGTGGAACTTATAAAAGTTCTTAATAGTAACATGACTTCTACCATCACATGATATGTGGAGGTGCCACCCATCTGTGCCATATGGAAACATCAGTACAAAGTGCAAGGCATCATATGCAGAGTGGTAGGGATCTATAAATTTCAAGTCATTGTCCAATGAATGTATGATTATTTCATGCTGACCATCTGGCGGATTATCATCGAGAGGCATTAGCAATGCCACCTCATCAGCAGTTGGAGCATTGTATTGTCTTCTTTCAGGTATCCTAGAATTGCAAGAAGTTAGACGCAACCGAATATCAAATGCATCATTATGTCTCATTACTTGTGCAGCATATTGAAAGATATGAACGAATGAGTTGATCTCTATCATAAGGCTTTGGATGTCCCTTACTATTTCAAATGACAACCCTTCAAAGATAGACATCCTGTGATTCACTTGGGCCTCATCAGTATCCATAACGTATATTTGGGCAAAACGTGGAGAATGATGCGCGTCTGGTAGTAAAGATCCCATTCTGTGGCACATTCGACCATTCACTCTGAAGGTGTAAGCTCCCCAATAGCATTTGCCAAATCTTCATCTATTTTCACCCCAATGATGCAAAGGAAAATAAGTTGTTGTACTTACGGATATTGGCTCGAAAATGTTCTCCAATTCTATCACATCTTGTGTAAAGTTGCAGCAAAGGTCCTGGCAAGCTTGGCATTAAAGGCAATTGAACTTTTCCATCACCACAGCAAATACTATTTAATTTATTTCTCCATCTCATTGCTCTACAATATCTACACACATCTTCCATTCTCCCAAATCATGGGGTCTAGGTGGTAAATCCCCCGCCCAAGCCATTTTGTAAAATCGGAACCATTGTTACGTGTCTCCACCGGATCGATTGGACAACATTTGTAAGGCCCCCACACTTTGCAACCCGCCTCACGATCCAAACGTCTCCTCTTCTCGGATTCTCGTCTCCTATCGGTGTCTTATAACGATGGATTATTGGCCACCAGGGGAGGCGTGAACGCAATGCTTGCGTTTTCCCATAGAATCTGACATATGCCAAACAACCACCAAATGACCACTAACAATATTACATCAACTACATCTAACACATGAGATACGCACATAGAACAACACTAAGAAAATATTTGCAAATATGATCTTAAAAGGAATCAAAAAACCATTTATATTTATCGTAATGTAGTTACAATAACTAACTAATAGCAAGACATCGGTTATGGCTTTTACACGCAGCGCCAAAACAATTTACATAACCATCCAGAATGCATTAGAGACCAGCTGTTGTTTTAGAATGGCGCATTCTTACATGTTTCGCAGACCTTCTTTACCAAATAGGTGTCTTTGCACGCACGCCTTCCTCCAAAAGTCCTATCAATCTTCCCGCCTCCCAGCCTCAGCCATTTCATCTATTATTGGAAGAAACCCATTAGAACTTGCACTTGAGTGCATGAAGCCTGGTTTAAGTATATTTCGTGCATTAGCAAATGATGCATCATGCATCGCATCGAAGGCACTTTATACATCATAAAAGTAACCAAACTGCTCAGTTGCGGTCCTCTTGCAGAAGATCCCCATTAAACAAATAAAAACCCCACAAATGCAGTCACACATACAAATAGACCCAAATAAACGTAACAGTTAGCACCTCTTTGTGCAAAAAAGAAGCCTGACGAATAACATGAATACAATGTTCTTATGTTAGGAAATGCATATAAATTTTAATGCCTAAGTATGAGCTCGACAAATCTACAAACAATTTATTGAAAATATTGCAGTTATGCTGGCCTTTTGCTTCTAAAGCAACCATTTCTTACAAACTACTACGAATCCAATGATCTAACAATTATTGACTCCATGATAAAGGCAAAATCTTTGTTGACTCCAAGTGTCCTCGTGCTAAGAAGGCTACTATTTTCTATGTGCCCACCTAAGAGAGACGTAAGGAAATAGATCTCCTTTCCAAGTTTGTCTTTATAAGCTTTATAACCAAGAGGAATGGCCCTGGCATCTAGGTCTTTCTCATCATCCTGCTACGCAAAGTCTAAGCACACTTGCAGCTCCCTTTTGCAGAAAACTTCATTAGGAATATGCCTTCAGCAGGCACAATGTGACCACGTGGAAAAATGTGCAGGTTTTCTGTTTATGAGGAAATAGCCTTTCCTTTGGCTCTTCTAATGGAGACAGCTCTGTTTGCTCTACACGCCATATCTGGCAAGATTAGAAAAATTAATACCCAGAGTAAAATAGAGGAACGGAAAACTGCAACAGAACTGACGTTGAACTGCACCGATAATCTTGGAAAAAAAAAGGGATAGAAGGATTCGGTAATCCAAAAACAATCAGAGCTTTTGGCTACAGAAACAGTTTGGCAAACCGTCGCTGCTTAGTTGGTTATGCTGAAGCCAAGATGCATAGGTATTTTCTTACAGGAAGAAGGAAGAAGAATTATGAAGGAATTGCACGAAAGAAATCCTATGCACATATAAGAATTTGAAAACACAGCGTTGTCTAACCCTCAAACTTAAATTAGATAGATAGATAGATAGATAGATAGTAAAATAAAATAAAATAAAATATATCTGTAAATCCAGCAGTAGACCAAAAGGCTGCTTACCTCTTTCTAACTCCGAGCTTGATAAGGGCCAAAATGCTTGCGGCATGCTTCCAAATTGATTTTTGACTGGAGTTTTAAAGAGATCGCACCCTTCTACTTATGTTTTTATGCTGAACTTGAGGTTGCATCTCAGAATGTAAATTTTTTGAGACCTAAATCCCCTTCTTTGCAATATTCAAGCGCAATTTTCCGGCATCCCAAAATCCGTTGTTTCCGACTGAAATCCCGCCGGTTTATTTTCCGGCCACCCAAACCCCTGTTTCCACCTGTTTTCCAACTAATTTTCCCCAAACCCTTGTTTCGACCTGTTTTCCAAACGAATTTTCCACACCTCCTCTTTCTTTCCTCTCCGGCTTCATCTGTGGCGACAACTCCTTCCCGATGTCCTCCTAAGTCGCAGAGCATCCTCATTAAGTCGCAGAGCAGAGCAGAGCAGAGCAGGTTTTCATAGGTCGCAGAGCAGAGCAGGTCTTCATAAGCAAGCACAGGGTTAGCCAAATCGGCTCACAAGGTGTGGCATTATCCATCCCTACCTATCAATCTGCTCATTGTGGGTGCGTCTGTTTGCTCATGTGCTTGGTACTATTGCCTTGATTCTTCAAATTTCTAGAGTAAAGTTTTGTTATTTCCAAGTGCAAATAGCTACTATTGCCTTAATTCTTCAAATTTCTAGAGTAAAGTTTCGTTATTTCCAAGTGCAAATAGCTGTCAGGACTCGCCATGTCGGTGGTTTCTGGAGCTTCGGTTTGGAGCTCTCTTTTAGATTTGGTGTTGATTTACATTTATCTTTTTGCTAGGTTAAGATGACCTCACCATCGCAATCATCTAATTCTTCGGGAGATTCATCTTCTCATTCCTCGGGAGATTTATCTTCTCGGAGGATTGCATCTTCTCCCAAGATCATTACGAGATCATCTTCATCTTCTCCTAAGATTGCATCTTCTCGCAAGATCATTACGAGATCACATTCTCGGAAGATGATTGAAGAATTTCGGATGCGACAAAAGAAAGCAAAGGTCGACGGATCAGATTTGATTTCTATGCCAGGTGTTGCTCTTTTTGTCGATCATTTATTAGCAGAGTACAGAAACAAAGAGTATGAATACAAAATATACCAGGTCAAGCACAATGAAGGAGATGAGGCATTTTATATTACCTTTGGTCAGCTTTATGCAGGGTGTGCCCATTCTTCTTTGAAGGAGGCAGAGGCAGATTTGTCTCCTCTAGCTTCCGATGCTTTATGGGGAATGATGCGAGGTGACGAATACTGCTATGCATTCCCCAATGCAAAAATATGCCGCTATCGCTTTAGGGATCCAAATGATACCACGATGAAAATTTTGAAGGTTCACAAAGGGAAAGTTCGGATAAATTTAGAGGGTTATAGTTGATCATCACTGATCTTGGAAGGTCTTTGAACAACAATCTGTTTTTGGATTATAATCTGTTTATACTATGATGAAGTATATTTCGTTTATTAATGATGTTCTTTGAAGGGCATGATACCATTTTGTCTTAATGAACTTTGAATTGTATCGAGTTGACACTAATGAACCTTTATTTTGATCAAAATAAAAACAAACTGGAAATTTTCCTTGATGGCTCTTGTGTTGATATTCTAGCTGCTACTGCTATGTATGCCATCGCTTCATTATGCCATCAAACAGGTAACAAGCTACACTTTGCCGCACTATTTCTTTCAGGCTTCTTCGTAAGTTTAATGATCTGATGCTTTTTTCCTTCATTCTTCAAGGGTCTGATGTGTTTTCTTCTGTGTTTTCTTCTGTAGGCCATGAAAGGTGTATGGAATGATGCAATGAACTAGATAGGCCATGGAAGGTGTGTGCTTATCTTAATTGCTCTTGTGGAGATTGCATTGGAATAGATAGGCCATAGAACGTGTATGCTTATCTTAATGTTTCAGCGTGTCTTAGTTACCTCTTTTTTCTCTTACCTGTTAATTGACTTTCAGGAATGTTGTTCCCGGGCAGCCCGTTAGATTTACCACAATCAATTTCAGCATGTACTCTACTGTTTGGTGACCTGTAGAGTGGTTCCAGCATTTTATGAAGGCCTATGAGCATTTTCAACTTTTGCATATGATGTGAACAGACCCTTGATTCTCTTCTGTATGGTTAGACTGTTTTGCTTCATGAAACTGGCTTTGAAGGATAATTAGTCCAATGCAGATCTAAGAGTTACAACTTTGCTACTTGTTTTGCCAAGCTGCAATTTTCTTGCTATTCCAAACCAACTCTACACAGCTAAGCACTTGGAAAGTCTATCAATGTATGCGAATCATCAGATATGAGGCTATTGTGTTATAATCAGAAGTGGAGTGGAAATTCTTAATTTTATTTTGAGGTTGTGTGATAGTAACTCAAACCCTGTTAATCAAGTCGTCATTTAGTTTATGGATTACAAATCTGCTTCTAGATTTGAAATAGCTGGATATGGACGAAATCTGCTTCTAGTTTCATTACATTACATGAGAGGATGATCTTTTCTTTCTTATTTTGCAAGAAATTAAAGTAGTGCAACTTGTTCAGCCTGTTGGATGGTATAATATTCCATTGTGCCCCAATGATTCCAAGTAAGTTGGCATGGTTATCATTGCTGCTGCTGCTTTCTGCTAAAATAGTTTACCCCTACTCTGTGTAACGTTGATCAAGGTCCTGAACAAGGTTCTGGATACTATCATGTCTGTCCTTGTGGCTATCATTTTAATGGTGTTGTCTTGTTCTGCATCATTTCTTTGGTGGTAACCAATTTAAGTGCTGCTGTATGGCCAGCATTCATTTCCAGACATCTTTGTTGACATTTCGATGCTCCATGCTGTTATAATTTGAAAGTGCAGATTTATGTGATTGGATTTGCTGGATACATATAAATGCACGCTTTAGTTGCTGTTGGAGTTACAGAACAATTAAGATGAATACTGAAGTTTTTTTATTTTCAGAGAGTTCCTGAGGGCATTCCTTGTGCAGCTTGCTGTTTTATCAAATCACCAGAATGGACAAGAGACTCATATCCGCCAGATCAAAATCTATGGTCCTCGACAGTAAGTGCATCTCCTTTCATTTTTTCACTATACTTGGTTTAGGTTCATATTCTATTTTTCAAGTTAGCAGCAACTTCGCTATAATCTTGTTTCCCTTGGGTTTTAACTATGTGAAGGGCTTCTTCCATTCTGGGTCCTTTACCAACTTCACTTCTTAGATGTTATCATTACTCAACTCTCCTTATATTTTGACATATCTCACCATGTTATGTAAGCTGATAATGGCTTTTCTGCTAAACTTCTTATTCCAGTCGGCAGAATTTTGTTTGAGGCATCTCAATTTGTAAATACACAATTTCTCTCCTTTTAAAATGCCTAGTCTCAAGCAGTGCTCTATTGTCTGCTTCAAGGCCCCTGGACAACGTAAGTATACATGGAAAAAAAAGATTTGCATTTTCTTGCTGTAGTTTTGTGTATTATATTTATGGTTTTGCTTCCACTCGAGATGTTGGTTGTGTACCTATCATTACATTTTTTGGCCTGCAACTATGTCAATTCTGTCTGGCACTTTGAAACATCTAGGTAGGGAGGTAATGATGGAGTATTGTGCCAAGCAGAACAATTATGTAACAAAAGCAGATTTTCTAAGTTGCATGATACTTCATTCGTTTTGGTATAGGCATAAGCATTCATTTTGTGTATAATACACATTCATCTTACTATGGGCATAAGCATTAACTAAATACATGATTCTAAAATCTGTTAGCCAAATTGTTAGTGTTTTTCTAATCAGTAAATGTGTGCCATGTTTGCATCTTGGCCAAGACCATATTCATGCCAGGCAATTGGATTCTGTTGTGACTTCTCATGCATCCGGGATTTCTCTCTTTTTGAAGCTGAGAATGTTGGTGGTTTGCAAGAGATAAACGATTCGTTTGGAATTTACTCTTTCTATCACACTATTTTGTGCAGCAACATGAAGCTAAGTAAGTGCAAGTGAATTTATGACTTATAGGAAACGTGATATTGTGATGGTCATTTGGGGTTCCTTAACATGCATATCGAACTACATCAGGTTTCTTTGATGCAATATCTCGGTTTCCTTACATGCAATATCTCAAGACCATCTTATGGAACTAGCTCCGGTTCTTGGACATGCAATATCTCGGGTTCTTCACATGCATCAGGTTGCTTTCATGCAATATTTGAAGCGCATATCATAGAATATCTGCGTTGCAGCACATCTGTATCGCCAAAGATTATCAGGATGAATTATAACAACAAGCTCTTTTGTTTTAATTTATGTTTCTGTGAGTCCCTTTTTCCTGCTTATAATAGCAACTTTTCACTAACACATTTTCTTTATTTTCAGGTTAAGATCAATACAACGAATTTAATGATCTATTCACATCATCATATCTCTGCAAATCAGTCTTGTGGCAATCATCATCTGTGGTTGCAAGAAGTACATCTCAACAAGGTCCAGCTGAATTTCATGACTTTAATTTTAGTATCATCTACTCTTATCCGTTCTGTTTGTAAAATATGGATTTCATGCTCAATCCGATAGTTCAGGTAATGCGTGGAGCTGGTGGCACATTTTGGTTGGAGAGATGGGTAAGATATTTTTGGTCAGTATATGGTACACATTTAAAGTATGTTCCTCAGTATCTGCAGCATTTTTAATATCAAATCTGCAAAGTCAATTTCATCCCCAGAACTCTTGAGCCACAACGTAACCTTGCAGAAATAGATTCTATGCTCAGCTTGGTGGAGCTTTTTGGCTCAATGTCTATGTGGCAACTACTTGCTGGATAGGAACAAACTACCTGGATAGTCAGGTACCAGTTTTTGCATGTGGATTTGTTTCATCTTATCGTTTCTGCTAATTGGTTCTCTAACTACACTCAACAGGGAGCTTTGGACCTCTTTTACTCCCTCATAGTTCTGCTGATAATTTCCAGCTTGATGAATCGAAAAGACTTGAAAATCACACAGGCCTTTAAAAACATTTGTTTGTGGGCTCATTTCAACTATTTTGTTAAACTTGACCTATTTTCTGATTGTATTTGTTAGCCCATAGAACTAAACTTTTGTATTTGCTTTGATGCCATGCAGATTGTTTATGACGTAGAGGGCTACATGAAATTAATTTTAAACATATGGAACTTATGCAACCTGAATGTATTATAGTCTCCAGTATTATAGCACAAACCAAGCCTACACTTAGATGTCCAGGCCCTTACACTTAAATGTGCCTTACACTTTATTGCTGAATAAATGTCAATTGTTTCCTATTTACTGTTATGTAATGTTGGTTCAGAAAAATCAAGAAAATGAGATGTTTGATAGCCACTATCAAATGTTCAAGGTCCGACAATATTCTCATGTGCTAAGGAAATGTATCAAGAAGTAAACTATGCTAGAAAAGAGGCCTACAACAAGTGCTTAAAAGCATCGACTGCTTAACAGACTGCTTAACAATCATTCGTATCCTGGCATAAACCCGCATAGCAATGCCATTCGCTTAGCACTCCTAGATGATTGGTCACCAAGCAGAGGCATTCGGTATATTTTCAGATTTGCCATAAGAACACTTCTGTAGCTATGAATAAGCATGCCAGCTAATAATAGCTTTAGAAGTGTTGGAAAAAAAACGAAAGGAAATACTTGGTATATCATTTTGCTTAGCCCAGCAACGCTGGGCAATTTTCTAGTTTTAATATAAGATATAGCAGCAACGATGCCCGTAAGACTATGGTGAATCAAACAATTTCTCTTAGGGTTCAGCGCCAATATTTTCGTTAGTGTCCATTATAGAGCCTCGGTTGTTTAAAGCCTTTGTTTGGTCCCCCTTGAGGTTGTATAGATAACATGTGAAATAATTGTTTATAGTGTTTAGCATTTTTCTCTATATTCAAAGCTTTCTGCTTAACCTTTAAGAAATAAGTTTGCTCTGATGAAGAATGAGGCGATTGTGAATGAGACTAGCAAAAAAGAGAATCAACTTGATTCACTTATTTATAGGAGAATAAAGTATATCTATTCATTATTATGCCTTTCTAGACTAAGATGCCTAGAAATGGGAAACAAGAAATCATCTATGCCCTTCTAGACTAAGATGCCTAGGAACATGAAACAAGAAAACCATCCGCCATGTAGGGGGAAATGACTGCCTCGCCTATTTGTGTAATTACCTTTTATGTGGTCATTCTCTTAAACTCATTTTGATACGCTAGGTCATCAACACATAACTTTGACTATGGTCACAATCTTTTGAAGATGACTAAAGCAGACTAGAAGTTACGAGTGATTTCCTGCAATATAATCTAACACAATCTTTTAAGATTCATGCATCCACTTGCTAAGCTCATTATTAAATCACAGTAACCACATCTAATGCCAATTTCAACAAGACAACATTTCTTCACAGCCAACATCCATGCAAAAATGGATTGGGCTTGTGTAACACTCCTGTGTTATCACGGCTTCGAGACACCCAACCAAACCATTAATTATTAAGCGACATGAAAATGACGCGAAAATAATTAATGTAATGGTTTGGAGGGATGACACGTGTCGCCACTTAGCAGCATGCGTGGAGATGATACATGGCATCTGAGGATAAAATGGCATACGAGTGGCACTATTGTGACACATGTTGCCACCTAGCACCAAGACCACGTTGGTCGGCACGCTAAGCAAACGATCTCCAAATCAGGTTTTGTTTGACATTCAGAGCTTGGCTCGAGGAGCTAAGGCATGGGCGGCCGACGGATCGCAATTTGAAATTATAGTTTGTGCTGGGCGTGGCTATTGGCAATTGTAGTGATTTTGTAGGAGGCCGAGCTTTAGGTGAGTTCTTAGATACCTATTTCATGAATCTGGTTGGAAACCCCTCTAAACCCTCAATCCATATTCGGATTGGGTGATTAGGGAGGCTTGGGGAGTTGGGGCAGAAGGGAGTCTGAAGAGCAATTCGTTGGATAGCTCATCAAGGTAGGGTCTTTATTCATATTTTGACTCTGAGTGCTTGAATGATTTTGTGTCTCTGATAGCTCGAAGAGCTTATCTCCAATTGTTGATTGATAGCTCGGGGAGCTTATCTCCATTTGTTATTCTATTGTTAGTTCTTTCAAGTTATGCTTCTGCATCAGTAGATGAATGGTTAAGTGCATTTTCAAATTATGGATGCAGTTGAATTCTGTAACTAGATGGATGGCTTCAATTCAAAAGGGCAATTGGTTGTTTAGATTAAGGCTGCGCTCTCTGAATTTTTAGGAAGGCCATAGGCTAGATAGATCCTTGAGGCATGCAGACCAGGGGGAACTTGTGGTCAAGGTATGGTGTTGAGGGCGTCATGATAGGGTCTGCCCGTACTTATGCTAGCTTTGTGGACATGGCTATGGGGATAGTCGTTCGAACCTTCCCAGAAAGAAGAGGGGGGAGGGAGAAAGAGAACCCCAGGCCGGTTGTGAGTTGTGTGTTGCTGCTTAATAGGGTGGTAGGTGATCTCCTGTCGGGGAACAGCTCGTGGTATGAAACACGAGTAGGCCAAGTTTCAAGTTAAAGTCACCGGTGGGGATTGCCTTGTTCCGGTGTATTCTCACCATGACTCTCCTAGCATAGGGCAGATTGGATCCCTGGGTTTGAGTCCTGGCTTATCGGAGGGCATTATGGGCTTTGCCCGGCGAGCGGGGCATCTAGGGGGTTCAGGCGTTTCATAAGCCCAAGTCCGGAGCCGTCTCAGCATTGTACCATTGGCCTTATCTAAAGGTGTATGCAGGAGGCCCGATCTAAAGGTGCCTTGCACTCCGTTTGCTCAGAGAGCCCGGAACCTATTGACCGCCCACGGGACTAATCGGAGCCACTTAGCAGTTCTCTTTACGCTGTGCACTATGTGGGCTTGTGTAACACTCCCGTGTTACCACGGCTTCCAATCAGCCATAGAGGTCAAAATATAAGCAAAGTAGGTCAAAAGTGTCATCCTAGGTGTCGCGCACCTCGTAAAAATCCGTTAGGTAAGGAAATAATTAAATCAAAAAACTTGCTGACACGTGTCACCCTAAACCCTAAACCTTAGAAAACCTTCTATCTTGGTCTAGATAACCCCAAATCGCCTGATTTTGCATCCCATTAAAACGAGCTCAGAAAACTGCTTTGATCTAGGGGCGATATCTTGGCGATTGGAACTACGCTTTGAGAATTGTGGACGCTGCTAAGGCGCATACAGTGTGAATATCTAGGTTGGCTTTAGGTGAGAATTTTAGTGAAGATAAAGCAGGGTTTGATAGCATGGTCATCCTTTGCTGCTTATAGGCATCAGCGCCTACTTTGCACGAGGGATTCGAGGGTCCTGGACTCGAAGAGCGTGCAAGGTTGGTTTTCTTACATCAAGTAGCTTGATTGATTGAATTTGATGAAATTAGGCCCAAACTTTATCTTCAACACTTGATTTGATTTTATTACAACCAAACCTTAGCTAACAATTCACAAATTCAATATGAGCACATATTATATTCAAAGGCAAATATTATGAACTCAATATTTCACAACTCCAAAGTTTCAACTTCGTGCTCGAAGTGCTTTCCTCCTCAACTCATATTTTGTATGTTTAATCGTGCGTACAATGAATAACTCGGTCTCGATCTATATACAATTACATTTGCTTTCGGCCAACATTGCGATTTAGCGGTTTATTGGGTGTGCTTCATCAAGATCTCGGTCTTAGGAATACATGCGACGGTTTGGTTCGGTGGGATTGGTTTGACATTATCCCACATGCATTATCTCGAAATAATGCAATCTTGAATTTCCATATTCAATGGTTTAAACCTTTGTCAAAATAATTCCCTCTCAACAAGTTAAGTCAAGTGCAAACCTTCACTCAACCCTAATCTTAATATTCATGCAACATGGATTAATCAAAACAAAATTCTAATCCATAAGCCAGGAATGAAGATTGTTCAGACACTATTGCAAGTGCTCCATATTACTGCTCAGTTCTCATGAACTAATTGATTCACAGAATTGTCAAATGACCTAAATGACAATTTTCAACATTCCTCCTCATTTGATAATTCTGTAACATTAAGTATGCTTCTCAGATAACTGTGCCTGATTTCAGATAACCCTTTTGTAAATATATCAGCTATTTGTTCTTCTGTCCCAACATACTTCATAACTATAAGTTTCCTTTCTGCTAGATCTCGGATGAAATGCATGCTTAGCTTTATGTGTTTGGTCCTCTCATGCTTAACCGGATTTTTAACAATAGCAATACAGCTTTGGCTATCAGAATATACTGTTTAGCTTCAACCTGTGGACAACCTAATTCTTCAACAAGTCTCCTTAACCATATAATTTCTCTAGCTACCAATCCTGCAGCTGCATACTCTGCCTCTGCAGATGACATGGCAATTGCACCCTGATTCTTACATCTCCAAGTAATGGCTCCACCTCCTAGATATATCACATATCCTGAGGTAGATTTCCTAGTACTTATGTCCCCAGCCCAATCAGAATCACAATATGCTGTTATAGTCAAATCATCTGAATTATAAGTTATACCTAAATTCTTAGTTCCCTTTAGGTATCTTAACACTCTCTTTGCAGCAGTCCAATGTTGTCTGGTAGGATCATGGTTTCTTCTACTTAGTATGTTGACAATGTAAGCAATATCTGGCCTAGTATTGTTAGCCAAATATAGCAGGCATCCAACAAGAGCACGATAGGGAACCTTTTCCATTTCCAACTTTTCTTCTTCTGATACTTGATAATTTCTTTGTTAACTGTGACCAGTTATGAGTGGAGTTTTTGCTGTTTTAGCCTCTTCTAATTTGAACCTTCTGGCCATATTATTTATGTGATTGCTTTGAAGAAGTCTGAGTATTTTCTTAGGTCTGTTTCTTTCTACTTCAATTCCCAGAAATTTCTTCAACTCACCAAGGTCTGACATCTTAAACCTGGATTTTAAAATACCTTTGCAATGATCCAAGCACTTCAAACTATTTGCAGCCATTATGCAGTCGTCCACATACAAAGCTATTATGCAATAATTCTTATTCTCTTGAAACCTGTATAAGTTGCCATCATTTTTTAGTTTCTCAAATCCTTGTTCCCTAAGAAAATTGTCAATACATCCATACCATTCTCTTGGTGATTGCTTTAGCCCATATACTGCTCTATTTAATTTCCATACTCTGCTTTTATCATTTTCAAATCTAGGAGCTTGCTTCATGAAAATGTCTTCCTCCAACTTTGCATTCAGAAATGCAGTTTTGACATCCATATGGTGCAACTCTAGATCCAATGCATTTGCTATACTGATCAGCATTCTCAAGCTTGTGAGTTTTACAATAGGTGAGTAAGTTTCGTCATAGTCAACTCCCTTCTGCTGTGTGAAACCGTGTGCAACTAATCTTGCCTTGTATTTCTTTGTTCCATCAATATTTGTCTTAATCTTGTACAGCCACTTACATCCTATGACATTATGCCCTGCTGGATGATTTACCACCTGATATGTATCTGTTTCCTTGAATGAATTCAATTCTTCAGTCATGGCCTCCATCCAGTTCTTACTATCATCACAATGTATTGCCTCATAAAAATTTGTTGGCAGAGTTTCATCTTCCAAGATGGTCATTATCTGTTGCACATTTTCCAATCTTTTGCTTCTTCCTAATTCTGTTCTCCCATATTCATCTGGATCTAACCTTGCTTCCTCTAATAACTTTTCTGCTTGTGTTTTTCTCCTAGTTTGCCTCTGTTCTGACTGTACTTCAGTATTGTCTGCATCTGCATCATCACTTGCCTGCTCACCATTACTTTCAGGTATCTCAGATTCTGCTGGTTCTTCATCTTCATTATCAGAATCAATGTCTATGTTGAACTTGACCCTTTAATTTTCCTTTGGAACATCACGCAACTTTGTTTTGATTGGCTCATTACGTCCTTGTACAAAACATGTTCATCAAAAATGATATCTCTTTGATAATGATTTGTTTGGTACTTGGGACATAAATTCTATATCCCTTTGACTCCTCATCATATCCTACTAGATACCCTATTTCAGCCTTGTTGTCAAGCTTCTTCCTTAATTCAGATGGCACATGGGCATATGCAAGGCATCCATACACTTTTAAGAAATCAAATCTAGGCTTTTCATCAGATTTTAACCACATCATCATAGGAGTCTTACCTTTTAAAACTCGAATTGGCAGATTGTTCTGAATTAGGATTGCTGACCTGAGAGCTTCTTCCCAAAGAAAGTTTGGCAATCCACTATGCTTGATCATTGTTCTTACAGCATCCATGATGGTTCTGTTCTTCCTTTCTGCAACTCCATTTTGTTGAGGACTGTACCTGCATGTAAGTTGTCTTTGATACCATTAGCCAAGCAAAATAATCTGAATTTGTTTGATAAGTATTCTCCCCCTCGGTCAGATCTGATGCACTTTACTTTCAAACCAGTTTCCCTTTCTGCTTCCTTTACAAAATGTTTGAATGCATTTAAAGCTTGTGACTTTCTCACCAAGCAATAAACCTTACACTTTCTGCTGTAGTCATCAATGAAGGTGATGAAAAACCTCTTGTTGTTCCTGCTGCTTATGTTCAAGGGGCCACACAAATCAGTATGTACCAGCTCAAGTGGTGTACTTGCTCTATATTTGGATTTGGTATAAGGCAATCTGTTTATTTTTCCAAGCATACAGCCTTCACAAATGTGTTTTTGATTTTGGTCCTGCTTACAATCAATCCACCCTTGCTTTGTCATATAATTGATGTTATTATAGTGAGTATGGGCCAATCTATTGTGCCAGATTTCCTCATCTATAATTTGTACAGCATTAATGCTACTTATATCCACATGATCAAGCTGAAATAAGTTGCCAACTCTTTTTGCAAAAAACTTTAATTCATTCTCGAAATAAATTCTACAACCTTTAGAGTCAAAATTGACTCTATATCCAAGATCAACCGGTGACTACTTGAAACCAAATTTTTCACTATTCTGGAATGCATAATACATTTTCAATATCTAGAACTTCGACCTTCAAGATCATAAAAGCTGCAATGAGTCCTTTTCCTTACGCTTCAAGAACTTCACCACTTTGCCTACTTGGATTTTCTTTGGTACATATATGTTATTCATGTTCTTGAGCAGATTTGCTGATTGTACTATTGATCTCTCAGCTACACTATCAACTATAATATTGTTAGCATTTCCATTAGTTCCAATTTCTTTATCTAAAATTGACAAGGCAAGTTTTACCTCATTTTCATCTTCCTCCTTTGGCACTTCCTCCTTTTCTTGTTCTCGAGCAATATGCACACCTGGCTGTTTCCTACCACCCCTTCCTCTATAGTTCTGATATCTTCCACCTCGATTTTCCCTTCCTCTTCCTCTCCCTCTGCAAACTCTTTAGGTGTTGCACATTTAGCAGCAATGTGACCCTTTCCTCCACAAGTATAGCAGTTGAGTTCAGCCTTGAATTTAGGGCAATCATACTTGAAGTGGCCTGATTCATTGCAATGGAAACACTTTCCCCTCTCAAATTTATTTCTGCCAGCATACAAGACTTCTGCAGTGTCATCTCCTTCTCTCATAATTTTCTTTTGTTCGAATTCTGTCCTGAGAATCCTCTCAGCCTCATCTCTGGTCTTGCTCATGTTCCTTATGAACAAGGAAAGGTTTTCATTCTCCCCTATGGATCTCGAAATCTGGAGAATTTGGCTGCTATCAGATACATTTACCCCTGCTCCTGCTAAGTCAGCTATGATATTGTCAAACTTGTTAAAACATTCTCCCACATCTCCATCCTCTTGGAGTTTTAATCCCCTCAACTCTTTCTCAAGTAAATCTACTTGAGATGAAGTCTTCTCCTCAAACTGTTTAAGAAGATAATTCCACATTTGCCTTGGCAGCATACCCCTGAGTTTCAGACGGATTGTAGGCCCTACTTTGCAAGTAATTATTCCCTGAGCTTCCTTTACCCTTGCATATAATGATCTCCCTTCAATGCTTGGACCAGCTGCATCTTTAACCACATTTTCTCCAGACTTTGTTCCTCCTGCACTTGTTCCTTCTGCATTAACTAAAGTTTCAGATGTTGCTCTTGTAGCAATGCTCCTGTCTGTCACTTCAACATTACTCTCTGGATCTACAAGATCCCACAAGTCCTCCACTTCCAAGATGTGCTTGATTGCATCCTTCCACACTTGGAATCTGGTCCACCTTTGTAAACATCCACCTTTGCTTAATAAGCTTGCTCCAAATCGCTTGACATATTAAAAAATGCGCTAATAGCCTGCTCTGATACCAATGATGAAATTGGGCCCAAAATTTATCTTCAACACTTGATTTGATTTTATTACAACCAAACCTTAGCTAACAATTGACAAATTCAATATGAGCACATATTATATTCAAAGGCAAATATTATGAACTCAATATTTCACAACTCCAAAGTTTCACTTCGTGTTTCGAGTGCTTTCCTCCTCAACTCATATTTTGTATGTTTAATCGTCACGTACAATGAATAACTCGGTCTCGATCTATATACAATTACGTTGCAAAGCCCGGCATTTGCGGATTTAGCAGTTTTTCTGGTGTGCTTCATCAAGATCTCGGTCTTGCGGAATACATGCGACGGTTTGGTTGATGGGATTGGTTTGACATTATCCCACATGCATTATCTACGAAATAATGCAATCTTCGAATTTCCATATTCAATGGTTTAAACCTTTGTCAAAATAATTCCCTCTCAACAAGTTAGGTCAAGTGCAAACCTTCACTCAACCCTAATCTTAATATTCTGGTAAGGGACTCGCGATGCACACCAAACCGGCCGATAGGGCTTTCATTCATCACAGCAGCAGTTACAGCAGTTCAAAAAAATGTAGTCAGTGGGGGGGCTGACCATAGGAACAACGTCGAGCCCCCCGAATAAAATATAATACATAGGCCTGCGAAGACGAGGATAGTGGTGACACCTTCTCATCGGGATGAAAAACCCCGCCCTTTCGGGTTTTCGAGGAAAACCCTAATGCGAAACCGTCACCACCCCCTCTGAAGCGGGCCACAATCAAGGCAGAAAAAGGTGCGCCTACTCGAGCTGGGCCCGAACGTGAGTGGGAGATGTTGCAAGACCTGAAACACAAACACATAGCAAGCACCCGTCACAGGTTAGCACAACAACCACGACAGCAACAGATCCGAGGGGGCAATCCACCTACAAGAAAAGGACCGAACGTGAGTAGCACATCATGTGGCAACAAATCCAATAAACATGCATCCCCCGAAGGTGGATCAATATTTTCAACAGACACCATAACATGAAAAAGCGGTAGCATCACCCGATGGGTGGACCGGTGAAACAATAAAGATATATAGAAGCAGCGCATCACCCTGTGGGTGGACCAGCTGAAAAATAGAAGCATCACCCGAAGGTGGAACACAATAAAAGCATCACCCAAAGGTGGAACATAATAGAAGCATCACCCGAAGGTGGAACACAATAGAAGCACCCGAAGTTAGAAAAAACAGTTCAATCTGAAAATAAAGACAATTTCGAAGAACCCACCAAACAACGTACGAGGGCGGGCGAGGTGGGACTCAAGGAGATAAGAGAGAACTGCTGCTGCTGTGAGAAGACGCCGATAACCAGCTCCAACTGCAGTGATGCCTCATATAGCCGCTCGCCCCTTCCCAGAATGCCGAGCCGACGGCTCGGATCGATGCCATTCTGGTAAGGGACTCGCGATGCACACCAAACCGGCCGACAGCAGAGAACTTCCGTACTAATGGCCCAACCTGCGCGAGACCTCCAAGTGGTGGGCAGAGGTGCCCAACACGTAGCGGGAGTGTGAAAAGGGCGAACTATCGATAAGCCACGGTCGAGGTTGGGTTCCCGGCTAGGTGAAGGGGCAGGTTCCAGAAAGGCCATAAGGAACAACGATGAATGCTCTATAATGAGACGGACGAAATAGACGCCGAAAAAGGTGAGCGAGGAGAGGTCATGGTGGAGGGTGGATGGAGATCGAGCTCTAAAAAGGCAAGGTCGTGTCCGTAATCATGGATCCCGAGTGCAGGGTCATGGTTGAGATGGAGGGCAGCTCTGGGGAAGTTATAGAACCTCCACGGTCGAGAGAATGGCCACGATCAACAACCTGCAAATCTTAACGGAAAATAAGTCGAAAGAGCTAACGGAAAATACACCGAGGCTGCTGACATACGATCTGGGAACCAAGACACTTGAAGCCTGCCCTACGACCCGAGACACAAGTCCTAATGAAGCATAAACTAATTTGCACCAGGACCCATGCATAAGTTCACACGCAAGTCATAATGATGGAGTCAAAAACAAGAGGCCAGTAAATACATCCGAGAACCAACCCAACAACCAAGGTACTAGGAGCACCCACCCAATAAAGCTTAATAAGAAGTATTGAGTACTATACACGTACCAAGAAGAGTGACCAAGAGAAGACAAGATAGAAAGTTACTTCCTCCAATAAAAGGAACGCCATCTAGCAACATAATGTAAGAAATAGGGAAATGCTGTGAGAACATATTCATGAACATCCAAGATCCAGCGCCTAGGACGAGGGGGACCGATCGAAATCAAGATAATGGACATGGGCAAAACTTACGTGGGAATCCCGGAGCTCTCCGTCGAGTTGAATGCATGTGAAAGGATAAACGAGGGAAAAGCACGATGGAGTGGGTCAACTGAAGTCCAAGCCGGGAGTCGAAGGATGAGGGTATGGCCAAGGATAGAGGAGGGGAAGGGGGTCGAGAGAGCCAAGGTCGAGGAGGAGGGGATGAGGTGGGCGGGATGGGGACATCCTAAGCAAGCATGGGATTCTAATGCAAAACGAAGTTTAAAACCCATAACAAACAAAAAAACCACACATGATATCTTCCAGATGCAAACAAATGACGTGGAACAACTTGGAAAAACAGTGCATACCCTATCCAGAAAAATCCGTTTAAAAATTCAGGAGAAGAGCACAACGTCAATAGAGTAGAAATAAGCCGTATACTAGCATATGCAACACATGACAAAAAATCACTTAACGCCAACTAAACAGATGAAGATGAAGCGCAACAAGCTCGAATCCAAGAAAATGCAAAGATAAATGCGAATCGAGGTGCAAATTCTCTAACCAAATAACCATGTATGATGTCCAACATATAGATAAACCAAACAATACCGATGTTATGATATCCAGAATCAAACACAAATTCATCTAATTGAAAATACGGAAAAACGTGACATCGAAAAGAGCAACACAGTCACAAATGTAACCAAACGATCAAACTAAGGAAAAAAGGCCGAAAAGAGGATAGATTGTGGTAGGGTCCAGCAACGGGACAAAGTCAGGAATTGATAGGGGAGTCACAAGGTCGAGGCTAAGATCATATCAGGAACCAACGAATGACAGGTTAACGCGAGGGCGGCGAGTACCTGGGGCTCGAGCGAGGTGTCGGGGCAAAGGAGAAACCGGTGTGGCAGACGTCATGGCGCCCGAGGAGAAAGACGAAGCTCAAAAAAGAAACCTGCCAAATGAGCTATGGGAAAAACCCAAAAACCAATAACTCACAGCATCCGTTAACCACGAAAAAAGATAGGCCAATTTGTAATGAAAATTCGGAACTAATCAACGGCCGGCTATAACCAAAATGCCAAAGGTTGGAGAAAGAGAGTAGACATAAGTTTTAAACTAGAGAAAAATACATAGCTTCCCACCAATTCCCTGAAAATATGCCCTCGGCTAAACACACCAGGCACGTGGCAAGAGAACAGGACATGTAAGAAAATAGAGGATGAGAAATGAAAAAGCGGACTAGATGATCTACGCGGACCAACAACCGAACAAACTGCCCACCCAATGTAACCAAAAATTGTCGACAATATACGTGCAAGTAAAATCAATGACATGTCTGCACTGAAAGATCCAATTACAAACAATCCGTGCAACATAATCTTCCCCAAAAGGTGTATCGAAGTGTTATACTGACCCTCTAAATGAAAAACGCCCGAAAAGTTAGCCAAGATCGGCAAAAGAACGCACATAAGTTGTATGCTAGAGAAAAAATACATATCCCCCACAAAGTCAACCACAAGCTAAAAATTAATAGAAAACAATGCCTTACGAGTCTAACAAAGGTCATAAGTGGATAACAATATCATCACATGAGTAAAACAAGTGCCCACAACCACCAGACTAAACTTAGAGCCAAGCAAAACAACCTGAGTCGCCTATCGGTCGTTGAAACTCTGTGGAGAAGCGTGGAGAAGTCAAGTGAGGGAAAGGAAATCGAGGCTCAGATCCGAATCCCCTGTGAAAAATAGATGGCTTAGGCTGGCTTGGAAAATCGATGGGTTCGCGCTGGTCGTCCAAGGGAAAACGAGGGGCAGACCCGGATCCCCTACGAAATATGGAGGGCTTGTGAGATCGATGGATTGGAGGTGTAGAGAAGAACCCAATGTGGTGGAGGTTGTGGCGCCAGAGGGGGAAGGAGGTCCAGGTGAGGTAGAAGCTGTAGTACCGGAAGATGAAGGGATTAACTCAATAACCTGCAAAAGGGCACCCATAAGAACGTAATCGAAAGAAATTAACGCAAAATATACATATGGTCTAAAAAAGGGTTGGAGGGCACGCCACGACCCCCTATTCCCAATGGTCAACGCCTTAAGCCGGAGGACGCAACATGTAAAAACTCCCGAAAATGCCCTTGACAACAAAAAAAGAAATATAGAAATGCCAACCCTTGTGCTCAATAAACCTCTAATGTTGCCAAGAAAACTAAGGTCGAGTGCATGCTAAACCCCCTATTGGCCCACCCCTGAGTTCAAAGAAAAAACCCCAAAAGTAGAGAGTAAAAAATGAAGTGCACGAAACTAATGAAAGGAAAACATCTAGGATGCCCGTGGCAAGAAAATGGCTACTCCGACCCCGTAACTAGCAAACCCCCATCATAGAGACCGGATGCATTATAAACCAAGGAAAAAACATAAAAAAGGTATGCAAAATATAAGGGCCTATGTGGGCGAATACTAATAAACTGCAAATAATCGAGATGAGTTTACATATGCCCCAATAACCGCCCCATGCAATAAATTAATCTAAACCATACATAAACCATTGGGAGTATAGAACAACCGGAATACCAACTTTGAGAAAAAAGAAAAATATCAACCATAAAATCTAAAAAGGTATGCGAATAGTAACACACTTAAAATAATAATAGGAGTGAGTTCACCATAGACCCCCCTATGCAATTATGCTAGAGCCATGCATAAAAAGAAACCATTGGAAGATTAAGAAAGGAAAAAACCAAACCTGAACCAATGAACTACGTATAAACCATTGGGAGTATAGAACAACCGTAATACTAACTTTGAGAAAAAAGAAAAAATATCAACCATGCATAAACCATTGGGAGTATAGAACAACCGTAATACCAACTTTGAGAAAAATATCGACCATAAAACCTAAAAAAGGTATGCGAATATTAACACACTTAAAATAATAATAGGAGTGGGTTCACCATATACCCCCTATGCACTTATGCTAAAGCCATGCATAAAAAGAAACCGTTGGAATTATAAGAAAGGAAAAACCCAACCTGAGCCAATGAACTACGCATAACATAAAAAACACAAAGGAACCAATCACAGATTTGATAAAAAAAGACAAAAACCAAAAGAAAACAAAATGGGGATTGACCCCTTATTCTTCAACAATGGCGAATACGCCAATTATTAAGGAAACACACGACAAGTCTAAGGGGAACTACGCCAACCACCCCATGCCCAGAGCCGGGTATATGGGCAAGAATTGTGAGGGGCAGGCCCTAAGAATGTAAAGGATCCCGTTCAAAGTAAGGGGTTCTAAGGACGAAAAGCCCCATTGTAAGATCACGTCGCCAAGAAAGCGGTGGCGATGGGGATCCACCCGCCGAAAAGCTCGAAAAACTCGCCGTGCTGATGGGCACAACGAGGCATACATGTACAAGGATCGCAAGAATTCGAGCGACCAGTCAATGTCCTCTCGCTCCTACTGCAGCCCGTTCCTTGCCGATGGGTGGAGCACCTCCAAGAGCTCCGTATACAGGTGGTGCCGCGCCATGTTAATCAAGGGGATTGACAGGTGGATGAGAAAAGCTCGACACTGCCCAGATCCATAGAACAGCAGGGACATGCGAAGATCCTACCGTGTTGCCGAGGTTCCATGACAAGAGCAAAAAAGTGGGCAAAAGACAAAGCAAGCACACTACGTAGGGGGAGAATAAAGGGCTTAAAAAAGGGTGCAAAGGTCTAAAAGGGAGTCTCACAAAACAATGGTAGGGACGAACCGGCAAAAAAGAACCACCCCATATTTGGGCCAAATTAATGTTAACCATAAAAAATCCTAGATATAACCATCCCCATGCAATTAAACTACTAACTCCCAAAATAGAACCACTGAAAAAAGCCAACATGATTGCAACCAAGCAAGAGCTAATTGAAAAGAACCACTCGTTCACGCTAAACACAGGCCCCCGAAAAGCAGAGTATCAGATTCAAGCAATTTACAGTCATCCGGGACAACCACACAGAAGCACCTACCCCATCCAATTGCAGCCATCAATCAACCATCCAATTACAGCCATCAAACAAGAATCGAACAGAAAACTAAGGCATTACTAATCAGAAAGCAGATCATGGATGCATGATGACGATGCCCGTGAGCCCAACCCGATCAGAAGAAGAGCCCGCCCCTCGAACGCCCCCGCTCGATGGATGCTCGCCTGCTCACCGCAAGATTGCGCCGGGCGTGCGTAAGATCGACCGAGTCCCATGCGCAAAGACAAGTTGGCTGCCGTGGTCCGAAACACGACCCTGCCCAAATCGATCTGTGAATGCCAGAGAAGAACTAATGCTCCCCCCCTTTTTCCTACCTCCGACTGTAATAGGCCAGCAGTCCCTATGCTGCCCAAAAACCGATGCCCAGGGGCCTGAAAAATCGACCTCCTCGCAGTGACGAAGCGGGCTTTCCCCGCCGAATCGAAGTCGACCGGACAATGGTCGGGCATGGCGATCGAGGGGGAGACCGGGTGCGCATGAGCTGATCCCAGGCTCAGAAAGGTCATGCCAATAGGTATTGGTGCTCGACTTGGGAAAAACGACCTGTGCATGGCACCATCAGCCCGAAAACCTGCCTCCTAGAATGAAGCCCTCCGGATTGCAACTAGAAAACCAAGGTAACCATCCCAACCGCCGCACGTAACCTCCGCATGCACCAAGAAAATCTAAACCAACACAAAGACTAACACCTAAGGAACGGGTTGATCACTTCGCATGCCGCCCGGATAGAACCTTCCGTGGAAACAAAGCAAACTAACATCCAAAATCCATCACAATACCGGAACAATACTAGCTGAAGTACACACGATCGACCAGGTTATGGGGAGAGCTCATACCTTCCATAGTAAAAACAGCAGGCTGAGGAGAAAAACCGCACGCTTGCCTCCCCGGAAGGACGGATCGCGGCTCATGCCGGAGAAGAGGTCTACTGGGTAACACGACATCGCGTGAAGCGCGAGTCTCAAGGAAAGTCAACTCAAGGAGATAAGAGAGAACCATCGTTGTCGTGAGAAGACGCCGATAACCAGCTCCAACCGCAGTTGATGCCTCATATAGCTGCTCGCCCCTTCCCGTAATGCCGATCCGACGGCCGGATCGATGCCATTCATGCAACATGGATTGAACAAAACAAAATTCTAATCCATAAGCCATGAATGAAGATTGTTCGCATTACACTATTGCAAGTGCTCCATATTACCGCCAGTTCTCATGAACTAATTGATTCACGTAATTGTCAAATGACCTAAATGACAATTTTCAACAGAATTAATGTCTTTGATGGCTTGGGATGCCTTATCTCCCAGATTATTGGTTAGGTTACGACTTATTTTGATGAAAAGCAATTTGATTTGAAAAGGCATTTCAATTTTAATGAATAGATGAAAGGAAAATGTGAATTCTGTTATTCTCGAACTAGATGGATGATTAAAGCTCAATTGGAAAGGCAATTGGATTCTAGGAAGTAGAACCGCTTTGCTCTGTGGAAAATGCTAGAATCCTAGATGTAGAGTAGAACCTTCTACTGCTGCACCGGGGGACCCGGATTCGGGTGTGGTCTTTGGGGGCTTCAAGATACGGCTTATGCTTACTAATGTTAGCGCAAGGACGGCTATGGGGAGAGCCTACATTCCTATCCCGTGAGCAGAGACGGGTAGGCGGTGAGAGCCCTAGGCCGGGCCAGGAGTGGTGTGCCGTGGCTGGATTGCACGGTAGAGGACCCCCGTCGGGAACGGCTGGTGGTATGAAACACCAAGAGGGCCCGGCCAAAGTTAAAGTCGCCAGAGGGGGACACCCGCCAGTGTTCTCACCGCCGCCTCCTAACATTGCATAAGTTGGACTCCTCGCGGGTCCCGGGTCCCCGCCGGGGTATGGGACTCCTCCCATGAATGGGGTGTCCGGAGGGTTCAGCGCCTTGGGAACCTTAACATGGGACCGCCCGGCATTGCTCAACGGATCCTACTTTGCAAGTGTCTGCAGGAGGGGTGGTTGGATGCCTAACCTTGACCTTTCTAACATCGTGCCTAGCCTTGCCCGGATAGTCTCCTCTCATTAGACCGTAGAGCTCGGAGCCCGAGACCACCCAATGGGACTAACCGAGCCCTAGATAGGACAAAGGTGTTGGTCCCTTTATTTACACGCACTCTGATGGCTTGTGGGTTGCCAAGTATGTTTATGATGTACTGACGTGTTCTGATGGTTCTTACGATGACAGAGTGGGGAACGTCATGGTGTCCTGGCTCGGCATGTCCGGGAGAGCGCTCTAGCTACCGCCTGATGGCGGCAAGTGGGGTGGCTCCTTCCCGGCGTATGAGCCTTCTTAAAATGTACGTTCCTAATGAGGCCTTTGTTGTGCAGAAATGCTCCCTACTTGAGTTGGAGGATGGTAGCCTCCCAATGGTGCCTGATGTTGTGTTAGACAGCCTTCATGTGCTGCAAATTTAGGGCCTTCTG
Source organism: Isoetes taiwanensis (assembly GCA_021234155.1). Lineage (NCBI taxonomy): Eukaryota > Viridiplantae > Streptophyta > Lycopodiopsida > Isoetales > Isoetaceae > Isoetes > Isoetes taiwanensis. The sequence continues at coordinate 529,078 of JAJEKV010000179.1, forward strand.
CCTGGTCTGCTTCTTGGTTTGCATGTTCAACTTCCATCTCTGGCACTATTGCAATGGTATTCTCAGAAAGAATCATTTAGGTTGCTAGAAACACGGCATGTAAAAATAAAAGCTCCATGAATGGTCTTACCTCCATGAACATGATCTTCGTCCAATCAATCTAACGAAACCCAAAATCCAACACGGTAAGTGGCAATGGTTTTGTGGAATGTATCTTGAATTTAGACATTCAATTGGAAAGTCCATGGCAAAGAATGTGGTAGCAAAACAATCTAAATCCATGCCATAAGATGGAAAACTAAATCACAAACGTACCTTGCATAGGAGGATGCCCCAAACGGCTTCTTGCTACTTCAACTTGGTCCTTATCTTTATTGTGTGTACTTCATATGCTATTTGATAATTCCAAATATGTTAATTCGACCAAGAAAAGAAACAAAACAAAACAAAACAAGGATAAGGATGAACCATATGCTCCATAATAATCATAGCTATATGACACTCCTCCAATGCAAGGTTTTCCTTTATAACCTTTTGTATGATATTATCTACTTGGCTTGCAATGTCATATGAATTTATTCGGCAAGTAAATTGCAGCAGACTAGAAAACATGAATAATAGACCATCTATTTTTATTTTTATTTTTTTTTAAAGAAATGGGAAAAGTATAACATATAGAGAAACTTGTAGAGGACGTTATTACCAATACGCACATAGTTGATCTCCTAAAGTTAGATAGAATCTCAGTAATAATGAAGAATAAGGAGCAAAAAAACAAAAAATAGAATAAAAATAGAACATGTAGCACTCAATTTATGTGCAAACTTCTTACCTTTAGCCCTTTGAACACTATGGAGATGAGGAACCTTTGTTTAATGTTGACATATCTATAAAAGAAGAACGTCCATAAAATCCAGAAGATGTTTCTTCAACATATAAGAAAAAACTGAGACAAGGATTGAGAGAAATTTGGGTTAGTGTTGTTGACCTAAAGGGAATTGCTATTGGTATCTACCAATGGATGGCACATGTGAGGATGATTGAACAAGATTTAAATGTCTTCACTGAAAGACGTGGCAACTTGGGCAGTCGAGTAGATGCATAGAAATGTCATCAGATATGGGGACTTCAAGCATGGCAAGGAGCTCCAACTATATGATGATATTGACAAGTTAATGTGCTTGAAGAACATTGAAGCTATTCACAAAGTCTTGTAACGAAGAAGGAGGGACAAGTATAAAGGAATATCTACATCCTTTCCTTCTTTATAAAGTTAGGTATACAAGAGAAACTCCCATTCAAGTGCAAAGATGGGGGCAAATACTCTAAGTGCATGCATATAAGTCAAGACTAAAACGAGGCACTAAAAACAAAGATACAAACATACCTCAATGGTTATCGGGGCGTGCCGTCGATATCGTAAATAAACAATAAATCTTATATAGGATCTTAGTCATGTTATATCTAGAAGAAGAGAACATCCAGATTAAGGAGCAATTTATGCTCCAATATGTAAATTGCTCCCAAATCTGAATGCTGTCTTCTTCTATTCTATAATAGAACAAAAATTCCATATAAGGTGTTCTACCCTCATGGCTTCGTTAACGGCCCTGTTTGAAACAAGCATCAAGCATGTATTAGAAGGAGCAAAGGAATACAGATGGAATCAAAAGAAACAGCTTACAATCAAACCTGTTGCTTCCGTATATGTGCGAGCTTCCTTTCTATAGTACTTTGAATAGAATAACTAGAGGATAGGAGTGAGGAACCCTAGTTAGATGTCGACATAGTTACAAAAGAGGAAGAACAATGGAAAGCTACCTTAGTAATACCAGGAAAAAACAAGTATGAAGGGTTACCTTAGTAATAGGGAAATCCTTTCTTTCTCGATAAAGCTAGCTAGGTATATACAAGAGAAACTCCCAACATGGCGGCAAACTATTAGAAGGCGGCACTAAAAACAAATTCATGCATACCTTAGTAGTTATCCAAGCGCCATCGACCTTGAAATACCCTAATACCCTAAAAAAGAAATACCCTAGTACCCTATAAATACCTAAATAATATTATACAAGACGGTAGTGCGGTGCAATGTGCACCGCGCCTCTTTTGTGTGGCGATTTGTCGGCAAATGAAGGAGAATGAGTTTTTATGTGAGGTTGTTTGAATGAGAGTAGATGATTTTTTTTTGGATTTTGTAATGAAGGAAAAAAGAGAGAATGAAGAAACTTGTTGGTTCCGACCTATATATTTTACACATTTTGAAGTCACTATAAAACGGTTTTCAATTGTAATCGCATGCACAAACTTACTCAAGATCGATTTAGCATCTTTGGTGTGGACTCCCAACTTTTGCATTTCCAGGAATTGTTTCTGAAATACAATTGTGTTAGGTGGTAAGAGTTGTACCCTTTTGTATTGTGGTCAAGGAAAATGGATGAATGTCTTATATTAAAGGGGCGCAATATTTTGTGGCAAAACCCAATCCATAATAAAGATGTTTGTGATTATGTGTGCCGTTTTTAGTTTCGTATTGTTTTAAGGTATTCTGGCAATGGTTTTTCCTAAGATTGTCGAATTGTATGCAAAACGGTATGTTTTGCCACATGAGAGCTGCTTAGAAGGATGTTTCTTTTTTGGGTGTTTAATTTATGTGTGTTTTTTTTTGGGGGTATGTAAAGGTTGGACATCGAGCATGTGACATTCCTAATTTAGTTTGCATGCCAAAATTGAAGAGTGGTCGAGCAGAGGCAGGCGTGGAAGAGGCGGCGATTTTCAGCGCTTTGTGTTCCGTTAGTCACAGCGGAGGTTGGAAGGAGTGAGGTCACAGGTTCGTGCAGCTGCTGGTGCTTAGGCGGGCGGGGTGTGGCTGGGTTTGAGGGCCGGTTTCCTGTGTTGAAGCCCAGAAGGATTCGTTTGCAGCACAGTAGTAGCAAGGGCTTGATAACGGCTGTCTCAAAACAGAGTTTCTGAACGGCCTGTGAGGCCGGTTTAGAGGCCGGTAAGTTAAAGTTATCTTAGCAGCCCCATAACTCCGTCATACTCGTTTCTTCCACATGGGAAAGGAAAATCCCCATTAGATGAGATGTGAGTTTTGAAGACCCAAATCCGAATATTAGCTGTGGCAAGAAGTCCCTTTATATGTTTAGGCAGGACCCGTACGTTCTAGGCTAACCAATTTCGGGGTTCCAGACTGAGCAATTCCGGCCTCTGTTTGATCCCTTCATCTAGGGCGCAGGCGCAACCAGACTGACCTCAAATTGGGCCTGTCTTCTGGGCTCTTTCAGAGAACTGTACGGCCGCATTAGAGGAGTTTCCGCATTTTGCAGCTTCTGAATTGCTTGATCCAGCAAATGGACAGTTCGATTCACTTATGATTCTTCATCCTCTTAGCTTGCTGGCCAAATCCAATTGCAGCGGCAAGGAATTCTTCGGCAGCTTGGTTCAAAGAAGCCAGGCACTTCCGGAATATTGTATAGAGGAAATGCCTTGCCGGTTCCTTGTATCTTTGTTCTGTACTGTATGTAAATGTGTGAACGAAATAAAGTTTTTGGACCTTTAAAATGCATTTCGATATGTGCACCATTGCATTTGTCATTTCACTTATTATCCAAATAAACATGGACCATTGATTCGAGGAATATGATGGAATATTCCTCTGATCAACGGCCGTAGTGAAGAGTGATATATAGAGTGATATAATATAGAGTGACTATGCTTTGTGATAGTGAACTCAGATTTGTGCCTAAATGAAATGTTGGATATATTTGCCACATGAGTGGCTACAAATGAAACAGCAAGAATGAATAAAAGAATACGTTTGGAGAATGTCTGGTCGTAGAAAATATATTGCTATGGCATTTCTCTGAAGCATAGATGGATTCAAACACCATGAATGGATTATATCTTTATAGTCTGTGCTGCTATTGCATTTCCAAAGCATGAATGAATTCAAACACCATGGATGGATTATAGTCTGTACTGCTCTCTTCATTTCCAAAGTATAGATTTATTTCAAAAGCTATTTTAATATTCTGGTTCGCTCTTGCTGGTGCTGCTGCATGTGGCCTGAAAGTTCTATCAGACATTAAACTTTGATTTTCAGACGAGGAAAACGGGTAATCATATTCTTGCTTGCCTGATGTGTTGTACATTTTGCCACAAATAACATATGATACGGACATGTTGTACGTCCTTTTCACCTGTATGCTGTCTTTGAAGCATCTTGAAATCTCAACATAGAAAGTTCTGCCATAACCAAATCGATAGCATATTTTTACCTGTATGTTTTGTGTTTCAAGCTCCTTCAAATTTTAACATTGAATGCATGCTCAGAGTGATAGCATATTAGAGACATAGTTCAGGCAACAAAACTAATTTCGGCCATTTTTTCACTGCTCCAGCTATTTGACATGCTACAAACAGTAATTTCGGCCATTTTTTTCACTGTCCGGCTTGCACAATGTACCCACAACCTGGAAACTCCTAACTCACGGCGTCTGATAAAGCGTGGGTCCCAATGGATGTCCGTGGCGATAGCTGGAAGAGTCCACCCCGCGTGGTCATGCATGGTCGGAGTCCGAAATTCCACGTCTCCACGTAGATGTGGTAATCTTGAAGCCTTGCGGGTGCTCCATAAGGTGCAAGCGGGCTAACCTCTCGGTGGATTTCGATGTAGCGGATTTGTAACGGGCACGAAGGCGTGAAGCAAACGCGTGGGTAGTTGCTGGCAGATCTGCTCCCATTCAGGAGGAGGAAGCAGGGAGTTCAATGGCATGGGTTTCCAGTCAACTGGCACAACCTTCTGTGTGAGTAGAACATCCAAAGGATGTAACGATGCATAGTGTTGTAGGAGGAGCTGAGCTAACTCAAGTCCTTTGTTTGCATTGAGGTGTGTGTGGATCATAGTGGCAAGTTCAGCTAGCCAAAGTTTGACATCATCCCGAAGTTGGGGCATATGCTCTTGTTCAACTTGCTGAAGTATCTCTGGCCTCTTAAGATGTGGATCTTGTGAAGTGAGCAGAATCTGTTGTGCAATATCTCCATTAAAGAGCTCAGAAAGGATGTCATCATGCCTTTGCTCTGTATAAGCCAAATAGAAGTCATGAATAACATAAGTCATGGGAGCTACTGTGCGAAGAATAAAGTAATGAAGATCTGCAACTTCAACAATACGGAAATTGACAAGGGCACACAACGTGCCTTTCTCTCGAACAAGCACAATTTCATTAAAATGAGAAATTTCGTGATTCCAGTTAGGAACAAAATTGGTTTTTAGCTTGCAATATGGCAATTTTTAGAGCAAATGTGGCGCTATTTACAGAATCATACCCCAAAAACAGCTTATAAACGGCGCTATTTAAAAATGCATCAATGCAAAAGGAACCAACATATAAGCGTAAATTGAGGAGACTACAAAAATCTGTGCAGTAAAGTAAAAGATTGAACACATGAAGCCATTGAAGAAGTGTAGTTTGCAAGTTAAAAATTATGTACATGTGTCAACAAGTTTACAAATTTGGTTCCACAGTCTGCTGGAGCTCCTCAGAGCCAGTACCTACATTAGAAGGCCCAGCGCCAGGGTCAAGTTTAAAGGTGTCATGTCCTCCGGCCATCAACTCCTCGTCCAAGTTGTCCAGGTTATATTCAGCATTATGAATGGCTGCAATGTCAACGTCAGGAAGCGGTTCATCCTGTGGCACACTTGTGTGCCCAACTTCTGCATCAGTAGCTGCCTTTTCATTGACGGGGACCACATCCAAGACGGGATACAGCAGGCGCTCAATTCTACCCAGAATACCCGAGACGCATTCCTTTTTGAGGGGGTCATGTTCGAACACAATACAGAACCTCTTGTGAATCAAAGAAGCGTGAGCAAGAGAACCACAAGAGAAGGAATCAAACACGCCTGTTCCTGCCGGCACAAGCTTCTTCACTAGGTACGAAGCAGGTGCAGGTGCCAGCTGGCTTTTCATGAGCAAGTCCCCGGGTTGACCTTGCCAACTGTATCTGAACCTGCCCTCAAATAATTTATCTTGCATGCACTCGGTCTCCGCCACGCTCTCTGCAAACTCAGGAACCTGGGGCATTTGATTTGGATGATCAGAAAAGCAAAAACAAAAATCTATGCTCTCGGTTGGCTCATCTGCCTTAGACTGAATCTTGGTAGCATATACAATAGCATGATGTTCCAAAGGCCCTGGTGGAATTGGATTCTTATATGCATCTTCATATGTTCCAATGAAAACCCTGGACCTGGAGTCCAGGTTATCCAATACTGAAGATACAAGAAAATTGTGCTGAGGCCTTGCAAGACACACTATCCAGAATGCGTCAAGTGTGGTGTTTCAAGCAGCTGTATTAAAGAATTCTGTTAGTGTGGCTTTGTCCCACATTGGAGTAATAGTCCTCGTATCCAAAAAAATCAAAGATGCACCAATGGGCTCGCACACAAATTGGCCCCTGCTATCGGTCAACTGAACCTGATAACGAAACTCTTCAGTCTCGTCTGTCCCTAGAACTGCATTTCTTATGAGGCGCACCAAAGCAGTAGGCATGTGACCATGAATTCCCTCCTTCTTCCAGCCCTCTTGCACCCAGTTTGCTTGTTGCGTGCCAATTGCACCCAAGCTGACATCGTCAAAACTGGGGCAAGCTGCACTGAAATCCTCGAAGGAGGAGAATTTCCTGCCCCATTGCGTTTTCACGTAATCGAAAATTTCCTTCTTCAAGAATGAGAGAGTTCTCAATTTGAGCGCTCGGGTCTTGAAGTAGTTCTCACCTGTGTAATCAGGTGTCACCTTCACAAAAGTGACCTCGTCCAAAGACCTCTTGAAAAGCAGCCGGCGGTCGCCCGTAATCCAAGCCCCTCAAGCAACGAAGATAAGTCTGACTGAAGTGGTCATTGTCTTTTGCCCAGTTGCACAAGATGACCTGGCCTTTGTTGTCTTTCAATTTCGAAGACTTCCATTGGGTCCAGAAGGACATGAAGAGTTGAAAGACATCGTCGGGCATCAAAACCCACTGGCTGAAATCCATCAGATGCTTTCCACGCATGGTGACCTGAGCTAATGACAGATAACGCTGAACGTAAAAGAACATAGTTAGAAAGAACGAGACAATAAAGAAAAGGCGCCGTGGAGCCATTTCCTCAAAATATTTAACCTAGGCTTGAAAAGAAAATGCAATACCTGATAAGGTTCTGATCGTGCCTGCCCACGCCCTGTTGGAACTGGTTTTCCGCACAGCTCATACTGGCGTCGTAGGTGCTTAATCTTATCAATGAACGGTTCCTTAAAGATAGTATTAGCCGCGATGTCATTGACTTCACAGCTAATCTGCAGGCATTCTTCTTCTGTTGTAGCACCAGAAAGTATGAGGCAAGTGCGATACTCGTAAGTTTTCGACATCTCTTCCTGGGACTTCTTCGTGCCAAGCTTCTTGCAAACCAGTTGGGCAGCAAGCACCGAATGATTTCCATTCACTATGTAGTAGTGCATACCCATAAGATCCTCTTCTGTTTTCCAAATCAGCAGTGTGCCAGTAATGGGGTTAAAGGGAATCACCTCAGCAGGAGTAAAGACATGATGTGGATCTCTCTGAAAAGATTGTATTAATGTTTTGACATGCTCAGTATTTCTTATCCTTGATGTCAGATTAGGAGGCCCTTGATAGAGGTCAAACACATTAATGTTCGTGGTGTAAGTAATACCTAGAGGAAAGAGATGGCCGTGATCTGATATTTTGCGTAATGTGTAATTTGCAGTCTTCTCCTCCTCATTCCTTTTCACCTTAAATTCATCATGCACGGCCAACAAGCCTTGACTTATCTTCAGGGTGACCTTGTGGCTGCTAGTTTCTGCTTGCTTGTTGCCTTTGTGCTGCGTTTTCTCTGCAGGTTTTTCCTTGGGAGTTGCATGCTCCACAATGTCTGCAGCACCACTTTCTTTTGTTACATCCTTCTTTTGTACTAACCTATGCGGGCTACCTTGAGGACTAGGAGAGCGAGGACGTCTTTTGTCCTTCTTTGGGGTCGTCTTATCCCTATGAGATTTCTTTTTCTTCTTCTTGGACCTCTCTCCGCTCTGCGCCTCCACTTCATCTTCCTTATATTCCGGTCTTACCCGCTTTTGCTTCTTGCCTTCCTCTGTCTTCTGACCACCACCAGTCTCAGATGATGAGACTTTCTCAGCCATCTCAACCGGCCCGGCACCTTTAATGGTTTTGGTCCTCCTCTTTGTTGTAGCGGTTTTGAGCCACGTGGTGTCAATCACACCGGGCGGAAATGCAGTTATCAGGGCTTTCACAACAAAGGAAGGGGAGTTTTTGGACTTGTTCATCTCTTGCCGAAGTATACTGAAACCCCGCAACAGATCTTGCGAACCTTTAATATCCGATTCCTCAAAACTTTTGTAAGACGGGAGTAGCCAACCCTGTCTTTTCGCCGATCCAGAAGCATTAGTTATGCTTGGAGACATCATCGTAGGATCATACAGCTTCCAATCCATATAGTACAGCACTATCTCCACTTCCTCCGTGTCCTCTATGACACATTTGAGCATGTCAGTGCTACCGCCCCTGCTATGCTTCATCTGCACAATAATGCCTGGCTGAAAATTTTTCCCATGCTTATCTCTTATCAACAGGCATAGTTCCTTGCGCATGTCTCCCTTGGAACCTTCTGGTGCTTTAGTGACAACCCTCATCACATCCATACACCATGAACGGTTATTCATCACAAACCTCGTGTCTGAGTCAAACGAGGTCTACCGTGGCTCTGTTGGCTGGGGAACTTCTGCATTAACAGCAGTACAGGGGTTAGTAAGTTCAACAAATAGCAACAAGAAACATCTTCAATCCTGCAAATGGCGCCGCGGCGCTATTTCGAGGGATTGATGCCTGTTCGATAGAGTTAGCAAGCAGCCATGAATCCTTGCAAATAGCGCCGCGGCGCCATTTGTAGGATGAAAGGTCCCAGATGCCTCCTTGGTAGTTCTACCCAACAGACTTCAATCCTTGCAAATGGCGCCGCGGTGCCATTTGCAAGTATGAAAGAGGTTTTGTATGCCTACGTTTGTTTAACTAAACAGGTTCAATCCTTGCAAATGGCACCGTGGCACCATTTGCAAGGATGAAAGAGGTTTTGTATACCTACGTTTGATTAACTAAACAGGCTCAATCCTTGCAAATGGCGCCGCAGCGCCATTTGCAAGAATGAATAAGGTTTTGTATGCCTGCTTGGTGCAACACCAATGAACTGGCTCCAAACCTTGCAAATGGCGCCGCGGCGCCATTTGCAAGGTTTGACTGGCCACTGGTGATGCATCCGTTCTGCACTCATTCCATGCAAATGGCATTTGCAGGAAAAATCCTATCACTACATAACTGTATACATAAGCACCCTGAAACTACATACCAGGGTTTTGCTCGGGCGAATTGTCACCTTCATGTGTCGTCGTCTCGGCCATGTTGTGCGCCTCAAAAATATGCTAGAAATGAAGTCCTGTGGACACAACCTTAGGCGCTGAAATGGCGTTTCGGAAAGAGCTAAAAAAAAAGCGCTTTTTGAGGCGCTTGATGGATGGCGCTGGACGGAAGGCGCCGGGCAAAATGGAAAAGGCGCCGGAGGAAATGAAATGGCGTCCGAAAAAAATTGAAGTACCCCCGCTGAGGGCGCCGGGCGGCGGTGGTGGGGTGGGTGGGGGCGGCGGGGCGAAGGGCCCACGCTACCGGGCGGGCGGGCGGGCGGTCTTCCAAATTCAAATTTGCCGGCCCCGCCCGAAATGTTAATTTCAAATTTCAAAATTGCCGCTCCCGCCCGCCACTTTCAAAAATCCCCACGCCCTTTAAAAATCCCCCGCCCGCCATTCAGAATTTCAAAAATCCCGCCCGTAGCTTTGAAAGTTCAAAAATCCCACCCGCCACTTTGAAATTCAAAAATCCCGCACTGACTCAATTATTGTTTGACCATTAAATACATGTCCTATACGCCAAACTGCATATAAGGAGACAATGGTCTGCCGTAGACGAGTACGTTTGCGGTTGAGGCGCCTACAATTCCGTCTTCGATATTTTGCTCATCGCATAAGGCGCTTCACTCCTCTCAGGCGCTTGGCCAGAAGTTTCTCCAGACGCCTCACTGCGTTCAGGCGATTCATTTTCGGCACTAACCAGAATCGTGTGACCGAACATTAGGTCTTCGGGCGCCTTCAGATCCACCTTAATCCAGGACAGTGAGAGGCTGTTCTTGCTAGATTTAGCAGGTTTTTCCACAGTGTTTTCTGCTCCACTCGCTGTAGTGCAATGGATCTTTCCAAAATCCTTCCCAATATCAAGTAAGTTGCATTCTTTGTTTTTCTCAGATAATTGCTCTTACGAGATACCATATTTATCTAAAGGGGAAGGAATACCAGTCCTGCTCCGATGCCCAATCTAAATTTCTGAATATATCTTTCTGAATCCATATTTCTGGAATACTTGTAAATGGTTCTTAAACTTTGTTGGATCTGTTAAATAAGTTGTACTCCTTCCCTTCAAATGTGCACATCAGCTGTATCTGCAAAATAAGCACGGGGGTGCCTGTGTTATGCATGTCTGCTCCTATCGATCCATGTACATCAACAGGCGCAAGAATGCATAACATAGGCACCTCGTGCGCATTGCTCAATAGAGCTGATGTACATTTTCTTGACTGCATTTGTTCAGACACATTAGCTCTATTTGCTAAATGTGCACGGCTTGCCAGTGTTATGCATGCCTGCTCCTCTTGATCCAAGTAAAGAAAGAACAGCGCAAGAATGCATAACATCGGCAAGTCTTGCGCATTTCTTGAAATAACTGATGTTCAGCTGCTACAAATGGCGCCATGGCTCCATTTGGTTCAGGCAACCCATGGAAACCTACCATATCCATAGAAATTACGCCATGCCGCCACTTGTGGCAGAATGTCCCATCAAATGGCGCCTCGGCGCCATTTCCAGAGCCATGGCTGCACCTAAATGGCGCCATGGCGCCATTTGGGACCTTTGAAACCCAGTAAATGGCGTTGTGGCACCATTAAGGTTCGGCCATGGCCCTGGAAATGGCGCCATGGCGCCATTTGGGACATGGCTGTCCCTGAAAATGGCGCTATGGCGCCATTTTCCTGCTTTGCACATATATTTTAGAGTATAAAATGGCGCCATTTTTGGATTTTTTTTGTCATTTTTTTGCTTTTTTCTTTGCTGATCAAATTTTGTTCTGTTGAAATCAGATTCCAGTTCCCCATGTTCAACCTGTTCATTGGAGATACAGTTGTTGGTAGGGGCCACATCTGTTCTAGAACCACTCTTCATGGGAAGGATATAGATCCCCTCAATGTAGTCACTGAGGTGAAGGAAGCTGTAGATCCATCGGCTGAGTTACCAATCCCATGCAGAGGGGCAGACAACATTGGTGAAGCAGTGGGCAGTTACATTGAGTGGCCGTATAGGGACGTGAGACATGTTGACTGGCCTGTACCAGGGGCCGTAAGTGATACGTCCTCGGGAACATTCCCGGATCTGCCCTCTTCCTCTTTGGGACAGGATTCATCTAGTAGTCCTGAATCTGTCAATAGCCCACCATCTCTCAATGACCAATATGGTGAACCAACCAACGAGGTAGAGAATGAAGACGATGTGATAGCAGAAGAGATTGGTGAGGATGAGGACTGGGCACCCGTCTTGGACTCAGGTTGTATGTGCCAGACATAATCAGCTATTCCAGAACGGATCTGCTTGGTCTACCGTGCTACATTCTTCACTCATGCACGGGGGGTAAATATTCAGAAGCAAACATAGTCTTCAGTGATCCTCAGGATGCTATAGACGATGACTTTTTGGGTGTGTCAAAGACTGGGGTTACAGTGGGTAAGATATTGGATCCAGTTGGAAACCAAAATATAAGATCATGTCATGCTTGTGCTGAGAACCCTCCAACTACTAGTCTGGTAGCTTGGGAGAGTTGTGATGTTTTGCTTTGTGATGGTAGAACAGTTTCGCAACATCTTCAAGCTCGAGCTGCTATTGAACGGGATGAGGATGACATGGAGGTGGATTGCCTGGAAGGTCAGGTGGAGAAGCAATTCAGCAGGAAAAGGAAGTACAATTATATTAATAGGGTCAGGAGAGAAAGAAGTGGTGATAGCAAGGAGGACAGGATGTGTGCTTCCAGTTCAATAAAGAAAGCTCTCAAATCCAAGTGCTGCAAGGGGGAATGCACCAAGAAATTCACACGAGAACAAGTACGTGCCTTAAGAAAAGAATTTTATTCTCAATCAAGCAGTGCAAGAATTACGCTTATTTTTGACGTGTTGAGTGTAACTTACACAGGGTACTCGGAGGGGAAAGTTGTAGTCTTTGGAATGGAATGCTGTCAATTCGCATGGCGCCTGGCATTAGGAGTTCCTCAATCCACATTTTATAACTGGAGGAAGCGGTTCGAGTTAGGTGGAAAAAGAGCAGAGCATGGTAACACAGGCTCTAAGAAGCCTCGATCGTCCACACTAGCTACAGAGAGTGTGTTTGATACCTTCATTGCTGAGAATGCTGAGAGCATCCCACATAGAAGCAAAAAAGTAAAGGATGATGTGAGGGAGAATGTTCGTAAACTTCCTTCAATCCTTAACAAGAAGAGCATACACAAGGAAGTTGGTGTCGTGGTGGAAGAGTTAACAGGAAAGAGTGTAGCATTGCCTTCTTTTTACAATATTTGGAAAAGGGAGTTTCCAGATGTCAGCATAGCAAAAAATACAGCATTCTCCAAGTGTAACATATGTGTGTTCATTAAACAAAAGATGGAAAGAACAAAGGATACATGAGAGAGGCGCAACCTTTCAATTCAACGGCGGGCACATATGTTGGAACAACGATCATGTAGGAGTCAACATCGGTAATCGGCGTGCATTATCACATCGCTCACCAGAAGATCACCTATGTATAATACATGACAAGATGGATCAGGTCAAAACACTCACGCCAAGAAGTCATCATCTCGCAAAGTCAGTTTGGAGAGGGGACCGCTTAAAGAGCAGCTTGACAGGTGCATTGACGCATGGTCGTGGTGGAGGGGCTTATGGTCATTTCTCGCTTGATCTTTGAAAAGATGACTCTAACTTCCATGTTGGCTCACTTTCTAGGATCCTACATTATCTTGAGTTGTTTGATGAAGACAGGTGTGGTGATCTATGTGGAAGCAAAACCACAGATTGCAAGCTAATGCAAGCCGTAAAAGATACTCGACCACTGCATCATAAGCTAGCGCAGACACAAGAGGAGGTGCCCCGAAATTTTGCACCAGCTTGGACCTTAGAAAATTTTAATCCACTTCCTCGAAATCTCTACTTGCAATTGGATAATGCATCTGGTCGAAATAAGAATAGATATGTGTTCTCCTATCTGTCTTATTTGACATGGCTTAAGGTATTTGATGAGATCCAAGTTGGCTTTATGATGGTTGGGCACACTCATGACGATATCGATGCATTGTTGGTAACTTCTCGACATTAATGAGTTCATCAGGTGCTCTAACTTTGCCTGAGTTGCTTTACTCCTTTAGCAAGTGCAATGCAAAGTCTCCTATTCCATATTTTGTGGATGAAGTTCCAGATTAGAAAAGTTTTGTCAAGGGATATATTCCCGACAAGGGCCAACGTCTTACAGGCCATACTGAGCCTTTACTGTTCCGATTTAAGATGGATGGAAAGTGGTCCACTATGCAATATAAGATGCGGCCAACCCATAGAGAGTGGATTCCAGAAAAAGGAATAAGAATGTGGAAGGAGGATGAAAATGGTGACCCAACGTTGCCAACAGGGGTGCCTAAAAATATCCCTCCAAGGAAGACATTAAAAGATCTCCCTGGCCTAGCAGATAGCATCACCAAGTACATAACATTGTGGAATTCCTTCTGCAAAAATCAAGAAGGTAGCGTGTTTGCACAACAATACAAAGCAACTATGGATTACTGGACAGAGCTTTTGTCAAGCTTGGAAGATATCTCTCCAGGATGACCTCAAAATGATGACTTTTGGTTGCGTACAAGGCAAGAACCTGTACAAGCTGCCTTTACTCCAGAGGTCGATGAAGCCGCCGTGCCTGTAAGAACTTTGCCTTCTTATTGTGGGCCAGCAGATGGGCGTCCAGTGTTCATGTGCATGTCACGAAAGGTATGTTTATTTTAGTTCGGCCTGGAGACGATGAAACCCCAACGTGGTTGGGTTATACAGAAGAAGATGCCGTCTTGGATCAAGAGTCTACCAATTATGGTCATATTTTTGTATCATGGTGGATGCCTGTCGGTCGAGACTATACATGTTGCTTAACTAAACGTTGGAGACCCAATCCATCAGATCCATCGAGATATGAGAACTTAGATGCGATACATTATGCATGGGATGCAAACGGCAAAAGACCAAAAACTATTCAGATTCCTAAATACATTGTTGACATGTGGGGGGATATAACATCAGCTAAAGGCTCTCAATCTAAGTCATGTTCTCGATAATTCCTCTTATGTGTTATCTTAGAGCATGTATCTTGTATGACTGCCATGATCATGTATATAAAGTCTTCACTGTGATTGGAAGTTGGTGTATCATTATCATGTTTCATAGGTATTCTATATAATCATGTAGTGTACACAACATATGTATGACAGCATACTGTACATACACGTGTATACAACCCCCCTGTAACAGGGGTACTATACACGTGTATACTATCCCTGCAAAAGGTCTATAAAAAAATTATTCCAACTTTCCCAATATTTTCTCATTTTAATGAAATTGTGCTTGAACTTGCAATTTTGGCCATAGACGGTCAAGGTCTTCAACTGTTAGTGGGATTTGTGAGTTACCTTTATTGTGATGCCAGAGTAGAAGAAAGAGATGCTTCCTTGCTTCCACATAATCAAAGTAACTAGCAGGGCGTTGGTAATCTTGTGGAATATATGTGGCTATTTGAAGAGAGACATCAGTTAGCGTGTTTGCTTCTTCAGCCGTTTGTTCTGTCTGTTTAGTTGCGGATCCGTGGAAGCCAACAAGGGGAGCATCATCCAAGTTGGTTTTGAGGGCAGCAATTTCTGCAGCATCTACAACTTGTTTTGCCTAATATAGTGCATTCTGATTCTGCAATGCAGCAATGTGAGCATCTTTGTTTTGGGAGGCAGTCTCCAAGTCCTGAATCTTGGATTCTAGTTTGTGAACCTGAATGTGGAGATCAGTATGCTCTGTTTGCACTCTAGTATTTTCTATGACAAGACTTTGGTGTCGAACTTGCAGTTCTAGGTACTCTTCCTGGGCATGTTGAACAGAGTTCTGTAACTTATCAGATTCTTGCTTTGCAGCGTGCAGTTCTGAGCACTTGGTGAGCAGTTGTACATGCTGTGTCTGAGATTGTGCTTCGTGCTTGGCCAATGTCGGTTTAAGATCTGCTATTTCCTGTCGGAGGCTGTCAACTGAGTCTAATTCTGTGTTGACAGAGGTCATAAACTGGTTTTGCAAATCACGCAGTTGGTTTATGCAAGCAATGACATTTTGCTGATAGTTATAAAGGTCCTGGTGTGGATGCCGTGGTGATGGAGGTTGCTGATTTTTGACAGATTCTTGATCTTGGTCAGAGTGAGGAGGTGTGGAAAGATCGACAACTGGTGCTGGACGACTGGGGGGTTGTTGTGGGACTTCTGCAGGTTTTGGTGGGGACTGTTGAACAATGGCTACCTGATTTACATGTTTTGGAACTGGTGAAACTGAGCGTGATTTATTCTGCACAGAAGGTTGAGTATTAGAAGGAGACGATGGATGCTGGAACGGATGGTTGGGGAGTCAAAATACCAAGGCACCAATGTATTTTGGCGGTGGTTGCGAACTTTGAACAGCTATAATGGTAGGGGGTGCTTGTCTGTCTATGAGTGCTTGAAAATGTGCTACCAGAGGACAGTCTAAACCGTTGCATGGGGCTTTTCAGAGGCCGTCGAGCTCTGCAAGGAGGCGTTGAGTGAGGATTTGGGGCCAATCAACAAGGTTTGGGGTATGAATAGTGATGAGCGCAAGTTTGAAGAAAAGTTCATTTATGTGGGTATTTTTCACAGAATGGCCTAAGAACTTTCGCCACAGAAATTTGACAAAAGCATCATGGGCAGGGGCAAAATTGGTGAGTTTGGTGAGAGTGGCAGAATATGGAGTGGAATGGTAGGGCGAAATGTCAAACTCCTGAACATCCGATGAGCTCATGGGGTTCGAGGGTTGTGGCAAAGAAAAGGCAGAGGCAATGTTATTTTTGTAAGCCGATGGGGTTGCCATCGACCGTGGTCATCATTCCCGTGATCCTGTCTTCGATTAGGTGCGCAACAAATTGTTGCAATTTTTGAGGATCAGGAATGGGGAGTTCTCACGAGCAAACGGCAAGAAACCCTACCTTAACCAAAACATCATAGCTCGACCTGGTTGGGGGCACCGGAAATGTGGAGGTGATGAATTTCACCGATTTGAACCGCTCCACATGCATAGCTTCAGCCGGCGCCAAGAGTTGTTTGGCGAGAAGAACTGGCCATGATCGTTTTTGAACTTGAAGATGAAGAGTCGTAGTCGAAGGCGGAGCGTGAGCGAAAGAGACGAAAGAGGAAGAGTGGCAGTTGGAACAAGGGTAAAGTACCAGGAATTATCTTTTTTTTTTTTTTTTTTTTTTTTTTGAAGCGTTGGAGTCGGCGGTGTGTCAAAGACATCGCGGAACTACGGGATCTCAAAAGAGTCATAAAGACGACAGAATATTGGATATTTTCTGGGTTGCATGCAAAACCGTTGGCGGGAGAATAAAAAGTTAATCCCGGACGCTATTAACTGCTTGCGGTTGTCAGAACAGTTAATATGGAGGGCATAAACTTAAGGAGTGTACGAAAAAATCTCTTCAGAGCTTTATCCAGAATTATCTTTGATGTGACGTTCTATTACTTGTCTCAGTGCCACGTGTATTGCCACATAAGTTGAAGTGTGTGGGCTTGTGGCTATAAAAGAGTATCAGAATTGCGAAGAGTCGTGTTGTTTGTTCTGCCATGAGAATGGAGGGTGCGGAAACTATTGCTTCTAACTGCAAGGATTTTATTACGTGCCGGATGAACGACGTCGATTTGTGGCGCCTGCGAAATCGCGGGATCCCCATGGATGGGTGGCTTGCCGGACTTGCGGCAACACCGGAGGTTGATTCACCATATCGGGATGTGGTGATACACATGGATTGGTCGCCCCTCTGGGGTTTACGCATTCTGCGGGTTGAATCTCCACCCGAGTGAAGGGTGTTATCTATGAAGCGGCTTGTAGGGAGTTACCCCAATTTTGTGAATAGTTAGGACTTTTCCGGGTGAAAAATCCCGTGATTTTTTGTAGCGTTCTCTTTTTTTTTTTTTTTTTTTTTTTTTTTTTTTTTGAAGGTACGAGATGATTTTTTTCATTAATTAAGGAAAAACATTACAATAGCTGGCCATTACCCATAAGATAGGTTGGCACAGTAAAAGCAAGTAGGTCTTAGGTGTAACACAAATATAAAGCAGCTAAGATGTACACAGCAAAAAACAAATTTACTCTAGAAAGAGTAAATAGTTCCAGTTCTTTTGTCACACGGTCTTGAAATAGGTCTGGAAATCAGAGTTGTCTTCCAAAAAAGCCTGGTGGTAGCAATATCCTGGAAGTCTTGAGAAAAAGCCAGTTCTGAGTTCTGCATCCTTGAGAAGTCTTGGATCTTCTTCTGCTCTTCACGATCATGATGTGTTTAACTTTCAAACCGCAAAACCAAATCGTTTCTAAAGCAACCATGAGTTGGCTATGGAGTCAATAACTAAGGATCCGATGGTAGGGATTTTAGGGTCATTGGATTGAAGAGCCGCTTGGGAGAGGTCGTCAAAGGTGGCTAGAAATCGCCTCATTGCACCCCGGACATACGAAGTTTTGATCCACATTTCATCTCTGATTTGGATGTAGTACTCTCTCTGGACCATAAGGATAATTAGTGTTCCATAGGCATCTGCCAGCATTCTGTGTGTGATACATCTGTCTATATCTTATGAACTGCCTTTCTGAAAACTCAAGATGATGATTATATATAAACCACCACATGAACACCATTTGATGCACTTCCCTGGTAAAGATTGATGTCCACATTCTTTCTCTTGCTATGATGATATTGGTATCCTTAATAATCTGAGCAGTTGTCCACTGATTACGAGGAGGAAACATAACACCATGCTCATGTGGTCTTACAGTGCCATACAGTTCTGCTTCATATCTGCTGGTATTTCTGTCAAATCTCCAATTTTGGTTCCCTCTGCATAATTCCAGATAACCTAGAAAGAAAGTATGGACTTAAAAATTTTAAATTGTCCCTCATAGCAACCAAATCGATCCCAGTTCCTGTCATAATTGTTAGCAGAAATATTCATATGGGCACTTGCACATAACTCAAAATCATAGATGAAATGCAACCTAATCCATGTAGTAGAGAATCTCTTGTTACCATAAAGGCATCTGTTCCTAGACTTCCATATATTCCATAAAGCAATGTATACCAAAGTATTCTTAAAAACATTATTAAGCTGCATGTTTCTAATGATAGGAGTCATAATTTGGAAATTAAAATAAGTGGCAAACCAACTCCAAAACCTGGCCAGCTTAGGACATAAAAAATGTGCTCCATAGTCTCGTTATTACCACAATTTAAAGGGCAAGCTGGAGAAATATTTGGATTTCTTTTGGCCCTGCAAAGTAATGAAGGCACACTCTTGTTTGCAACCAACCAGATAAAGTAAGAGATTTTTTTGGAAGCATAGGATCTCCAGAGATATTTAAACACTTTCTTGACCACTTGGGGACCAATATTCCAGCTATGACATGATTTGGTTAGCAATTCTTTCCCATTTAGGAAACTATAAACAGAAGAGACTTTATAACAAGGTTTGCCATTCAACAGCCAATTGATAGGATATTTGGCTTCATCAAGAGGAGAAATTGAACCAATTTTTTGTTTGATGAAAGAGAGAATTTTCCTGTCAGAGTTTGAACCATTGATTTTCCTTTTTAGGTTGGTCCAAGAGATTAATCTGCCATTGCACCAGATATCCTGAATAGACCTAATACCATAAGACAGCCATTTTTTATAAATCTGAGGATGTTTAATGGCTAAAACTCTCTGATTTTGATCCATAAAATTAGCTGACCAGAAAATAGGCATGCTTTTATGACAATCCTCAATGCTAGAGTGCTCAAAAGCATGATAGATATTATTCCAGGATTTAATGATATTTCTCATAAGAGGAGATGTGTTGGGGGCAATTTTAACTTCCATAAAAAGAGAATCTGGCAGACATTGAGACAAAGAAGGATGACCAATTGGTTTGCTGGAATTTAACCAATATAAGATGAATTGAGAGGCTATACTATTTGAACCAGCCAAAGCATTCCAGATGAATTTCCCTGAAAGAGCTTGTGCCTGTTTGTGCAAGCTTTTACAGTTTAGGCCACCATCCTCTTTATCCCTAGTAATGGTATCCCAATTGACCTTGTTGCTTCCATTCCAAATAAAATTCCTAATAATCCTTTCAATTTGATTATAGACTTTAGCAGGAGCCACCAAGGCAGTAGAGAAGTAAACATGTGAACTTGCTAGAACTGCATTTGCAATAACAACCCTACCTGCTAGAGACAAAGTGTTTCTGTAGATTTGAAGTTTGGCTCTAATCTTATCAACAATGGGGTTCCAGAGGCCAGTAAGATTACAATTCATGGATAGGGGCATTCCCAAAAGTTTGGTAGCTTCAGTAGGTTTTAAGACCTTTATTCCAGCAATTTTGTCCCTTGAATCTTCACCTATAATGGAGCACTTATCCAGATTGAGGTAAATTCCAGAAGCAGCACTGAAATCATTGATAATGTTCAGGAAATTTGAGATATTTTTTGAATCATTCCTAAGAAAACACATAGTGTCATCTGCATGCTGAAGGATAGTAATAGAGTTAAGACTTTGAGGAAGTTGCAGACCAACAATGTTTCCTGTATCTTGATGATGTTTAATAGCTCTAGAGAGCATTTCAGTGACCATGATAAACAGATAGGGGGCAAGAGGGCAACCTTGCCTAACACCTCTTTTCAAGGGAAAAAAATTTCCAGGTGAACCATTAACTAGGACAGCAGAATTGGATCTAAGGTTTAATCCCATGATGAGGTCAATAAAAGCAGGTTGAAAACCAAGCTTTTTCATTGCATAAACCAAGAAATCCAATTCGATAGTGTCAAAGGCTTTTTTAAAATCAAGTTTTAAAAGGACACAGCCTTGATTAGACAAATTATTCCAGTGTAACCCTTCCATGGCTGCAATGTAATTGTCAAGTATAAATCTTTTGGGTAGAAAAGCTGATTGATTTATACTGATACAGTTTTGCAAATGATCCTTTATTCTACAGGCAATAATTTTGGCACAGACCTTATAGGTCGAATTGGTTAAGGAAATAGGCCTCCAATCAGAAAAACCACTTGGCTTATTTATTTTGGGGATCAATGCAATAAAACCACTGGAAATAGATGGATGCAGGTGTCTTGAATTCCAGAAACCATTTATGAAAGCCATGTAATCCTCTTTTATAGTATCCCAGAAGTGAATGTAGAATTCTGGTGGAAAACCATCAGGACCTGGTGATTTTCCATGTTTGAAGCTATTAAGAACCTGAAAAACTTCTTGAACAGTTGGCATATCCGAGATGTGACTATTAAGCACAGTAGAATAATCTGGAATAATCTGATCTAGGAGATCTTTGAAATGAGTGGCCTTTAGATCATCAGAAGCATTTCGTTGGCTGTCATCTCCAAACAAATCTGAGTAAGAATTTGTGAAAAAGTTTGAGATATCAGAGTGAGAGCTCAAGTTTAGGCCAGAATTATCCTTCACTTCTACAATGAAATTTTTCTGCTGTCTATTTTTAGCAACTCTGAAAAAGAATTTTGTACAACCCGAGTCCATATCATTAGAATATTTGATCTTGCACCTAATAGCAGCAGATCTAGCTTCAGTCTCCTCAATTAGTTTAATTTTCCTCTCATAAATCTCCTCCTTGGTATGAAGATCAGTGCTCAAAGGATTAGATTGTAACTCCATTCTAATATTTCTCATGGAATTGAGCAATTCCTTTTTCTCCTCCAATTTTTTCCTATGCACATTTGCTGACCAAACCTTAATCCAGTTTTTAGCAGCCTTAATATTCTCATAGAATAATTTCATAGAATTTGAGCCATGAACCCTTGGCAGATTAGAATAGAAACATTTAAACTGCTCATTAAAATTTACCATGTTCAGCAGACTAGTATTAAATTTATAAGGAATTTTGCAGCCAGTTGAGATGGAGGTATGCTGCCTAGTGCATAGGAACTGTGGTTGATGGTCAGAGATAGAAGTAGACTCATCACTGGTAACATAGGCATTATCCCAAAGATTGGAATCAGAAATATTTAGGTAAAATCTATCTAAAGCACAGTACACTCTGTCTCCACCTTTTCTCTTATTGGACCAAGTGTATTTGGCAGTGGAAGATGGAATTAGAATAAGGGAGTTGTCATTAATTAAATTGTTCCAACCCTCTTTTTCCTTCTTGGTCATATTTATTTTATTTCCAAGCTTTTGATCCCAGTTTGGAGTGTTGTTAAAATCTCCTGCAATGATCCAGTCTTTAAGACTCTGACCTTCAATCCAAATATTAATTTCATCCCAAATAATTTCTCTATCCTTTGGATTGGTTGAGGCATAAATGTTTATGATACCAAAGGTGCTATCTTTAATTTTAAAGATAGTGGCCTGCCACATATTAGAGGGGCTGTTGAAATAATGGACATGGTGACTATTGTTCCAAATCATGCATAAACCCCCCGAGGTCCCTTTAGCTTCAATCCAGATGGAAGAGCTTCCAGGCATGATCCAATCACCTAGATTTGCACATTCAAATTTCTGCAACTTTATTTCTTATAAAAGAATAATGTCAGCTTTGTAAGATTTCAGCTGGGAAATGACCCTTCTTCTTTTGAGGGCACCCTTCATGCCTCTCACATTCCAAGATACAATCTTCATGAATACCTTAGATCAGGAAAGGATATCGAATGGGAAACTAATTTCTTATTCTACCCTTTCGTTCTTTCTTTTGCTTACTCCTTGTGTTACAGGCAGGTGTATTTAAAGGGATAGTTTTGCTGAAAGCCTTCTTTTTCTTTCCCTTTTGAGTGACTCTGTCATTAGGGAAATTATTAGCAGGGTAATAACTATTGAGATAGCATTCTAAATCCCAATTCTGTTTTGAATCATCATTTTTTTTTCCACTCAAGTCTGACTCATCTTCAGTTACCCCCAGGGATGAATTCAAAAGGATTAAAATTTGTTTCATTATCTATATTTTCCTTTGAATTTTCACTCTTATCAACATTATCCACTAAACATATATCAGAATTTAAATCTAGAGGTTTGAGAACTTGCCTGGTTAAAGCCCTTGCATTTTCTCCAGATTCTTGATGATTTAGTCCAATTCTTTCCTCTGGAGTCTCAGGAACATAATCATAATCTAGTCCAGCAGCATTTCCTTGTTGTACTAGCCTTTCACTATCCGTATTTATGCCACTAATCTTCCCATTCAAATTATCTGCCTCTTTGACCAATTTATCTGGAGTAGCAGTGCCATGTCCTTGTTTTATGAAGTCCATAGAGGAGAGTTGCAAATTAACATCCATAGAAATCAAAGGTGGACTGCTCTCGTGTGAAAAGGGAGAGGAGAGATCAATTAGGTCCACAAAGGTTTGAGGAGTTTTTTTTGTATAATTTTTTGCAGGAGGATGTTTAGGTTTGAAGGGGATATCAGTCATAGGCTGGGATGAGGGAATCTGGTTTGGTTGCTGAAGTTCAGATTGGTCTGCAGAAATGTTAGTCAACACAGCGAATTTATTTGAGCATAAAATTACCTCATTATTGTCTTCAGAATTAGCATCATATGTCATGATAGTCTTGGCATTTTGAAGATTTTGAGCTTCTGGTGCTGAGGCTGGAGTAGTATTTCCAAGGTCCTTTTGACAACTTTGCTTTTCAGCTACAGATATAACCTTTTTAAAGTTTTGCTCCCTTTAGAAGGAAGCCTTCTGGCGAATTTTGTGCGTAATAGAAAAAATTTGCACTAAGTTGTTGTGTTGTTTGTAATTTCGTCTTTGTCGTCTGTGTCTGTTGTTGTATCATCGTGATCTGTGTGGAATTTCTTGAGGCGGAATCCATTTACCAAGGTAGGAAAAGGGGTGCCATCAAGTTCTTCTAACTGTAAAACACCAGGATGTGGTATTTGTGAAACTTTGTAAGGACCAAGCCAGCGAAGTTTTAATTTTCCTGGGGATTTTTTGTAACGTGAATCATAAAGGAGAACAAGATCTCCAATTTGAATTTTTTTGCTTTTTATGTGCTTGTCATGCCATTGTTTTTGTAGTTGTTGTCCTTGTTGTAATCTTAAAAATGCATCTCTTCTCAGTTCATCCAATTGTTCCAACTGATAAACTCGTTCTTGAAGTGCTGCTTGAGGGTTGTTTTGTGTTGCCAATTGAAATTTGAGAGCTGGAACAACAAATTCAAAGGGCATTAAGGCCTCTTGGCCATAGACAAGTCAAAAGGGTGTTTGTCCAGTTGCGATTTTATATGTGGTGTTGTATGCCCATAAAACAGTGGGTAATTTGTCTTGCCAATCTTTTCTTGTAGCGTCACAAATTTCTTCAGAATAGTCACGAGAACTTTGTTTGTACTTTCAGCTAAACCATTACCACGGGGGTAGTAAGGAGTGCTCTTTTTGTGATGAATGTGCAAATAATTTGTGAGTTCCTGGATAGTGTTGTTGACAAAGTGAACACCTCTGTCACTAACCAATTCTAATGGACATCCAAATCGTGTGATGATGTTGCGATAGAGGACTTTTGCCATGCTGGCAGCTGTGTTGTCGGGTAGGGCACAAGCCTCAGCCCATCTTGTGGCATAATCCGTGAAAACTAGGATATAGCATGCTCTTGTGTGAAGTGCGGGAGGATCCACGGGACCAACGAAATCCATGCCCCATTTGCAAAAGGGGAGGGGCGTGGCGGTGGGCGTGAGTGGCAAAGCATCACGGGCCGTGGGTCGACCGAGCCTTTGACAAACATCACACGTGCGTGTAAAGGCGTGAGCATCCTTGAAGAGCGTGGGCCAGTACTATCCCGCAAGGAGAAGTTTTCTGGCCGTGTTATCTCCACTGAAATGTCAACTACCAAGTCCTTCGTGAGTATTTCTCACCAAGTCGGGTACCTCGTGTGGCAAACACACCGTCTAAGGACCATGTCCTTTCCACTTTTGTAAATATGACCAGCAACCATCGTGTAGTCGTGTGCTTCGCGAAGAAACTGTTGTTTTTGTAAAAGTTGACGCTCGGGAGAGAGCGTGGCGTCGACAGGCGGGAGTGCTCCCGTGAGGAGAAAGCGTTGATAGTCATGGTACCAGTGTGGCGTGGCCGTGACCAAGAAAATTGAGCATCCGGGAAGGTGTCCGAAACTCCTTCAGAGTGATCATCCGTGTGGATGCGTGAGAGATAGCCCAGGACCGTGTGTGCACGTCCAAGCTTGTGGATGATCTCAAACGGGGCAAACTCCTGGAGAAGCAATACCCATCGGGCAATGCGTCCCGTTGGCGTGGATTTGTTGATCAGATACAGGAGTGCCTGGTGATCCACAAAGAAGCAAATTTGATTGCCAAGGAGATAGTGTCTGAATCTCTGTACACAGAAAATCAGGCCAAGGGCTTCACAGCAATTCTTCTCAGCAGAGTTGAGTTTTCTACTAGCAAATCTGATAGACTTGTCTTGTTGTTGGGCGTGTTCTTGGGCAAGAACAGCTCCAATTGCAAATGCAGAAACATCAACATGAACGTGAAATGGTTTGTCCCACTGAGGCGGCGTGAGCACAGGTGCCTGAGTGAGGAGAATCTTCAGTTTCTAAAAAGCCTTATCTGCGTCTGGAATTCAAGACCAAGTGGACTCATTACCTGTCAACTTGTGAATGGGATCCGTAATTGGTGCCAAGCCAGGAATGAATGTGGCATAATAGTTGACCTTACCAAGAAAGGATCGTGTCTCCTTAATGTTTGCTGGTGGTTGTGCTTTGAGAACACAGCTGATTTTTGCTGGGTCTGTGGTAATACCATGTCTACTAACCACATGACCTAAAAGGACACCAGAGGTGACACAAAAGGTACACTTCTCTGGGTTGAGACTGATGCCAGATTCATCACAGCGCTGAAAAACAAGTTCTAATTTGGCAAGATGATCCACTGCACTGCTGTATGCAGAAAAATCATCTTGAAATACTTGAAGAAAGGGGTGATCTGCATGAAGTCCTGAAAAAACTGCAAGCATGATCCTCTGAAATGTTGATCGAGAGTTGGACAATTCAAAAGGTACAAATTTATAGGCAAAAGTGCCCCACGGAGTTGTGAATGTTGTTTTGAGTTGATCTTCCTCACGGATTGAAATCTGATTGTAGCCAGAGAAGCCATCCATAAAGGAGTACATCTCCTGGCCTGCAACATCTTCAAGTACTTCGTGAATTGCGTGGGCTGGCTCGTGAATGAGCACAGGTGTTCTTCTTGTCCAATTTTGAAGAAGAGAGGTGTACCACTTGGTTCTGCCGTGGTGTCTTCCGGAATAGGAGGATCACCTGGAGTGCTGGTATCAGATCGTGGTACTAGAGTTACCTGATTACAAGGTGTCAGGTAAGGATCTACCAACTGTGCTACGGCATGATCAATATCCATGTCCTCCCACGGTTGATTATATTCGGGATATGCCGTAACGGGTAAGCCTGTGGCTTGTACCTGATATGTGTTGTGGACAGTATCAGAGTCACTGTCCAAAAGAGATGGCTCAGCGTGTTTAACAGAAATAAGCTGGCCAGTGGTGAGATCCATTGTTGCTGTCAACTTACCATCAGTGATGACGAGTTGATCATTTGCCCAATAGTGGATGCTTTTTGCTTGGCGGAGAAAAGGTCGCCCAACGAGCATTTCATAATCTCCTGGGTCTTCTCCTGCCTTTCAGACGCCAAATTCCATGGTGAACTGCATGTCACCAATGTGAATTGTAGAAGGTTGAGTGATTCCTTGTGGCCTTGTGATGTGGCCGTTTGCCAACTTGATATCATAGGGTGCTCGGTAAAGATGCGTGATGCCCAGCCGGCAACGAAGCTTATCAGTGATCAGGTTGACTGCACTGCCACCATCTATTTGAACATGGTGGACAGTTTTCGTGCCCACACGTGCATGCACCGTGGGTGTCGAAGTTGCCACAGCATTAACCAGTAATGTTGGCAAGGGGAGTTGTGACCTAAGAGCAGGACACAGCTGTAAGATTGTTGCAAGACTGAGTGGTATTTTGATTTTTGCAAGTTCTTGCTGAAGCTCCAAGGGAATCCCAGTGGATCAAGTGGTGCAGGCTCTAGTGGAAGCGAGGCTGCAACATCATTGAGGAGTTCTACTTTTGCAGCAATGTTTATGGCTGGAGGCGTGGAAGAAGTAGAAGCCTGCAGAGTATCCTTGGCCGTGGCCTTAGATCTAGTAGTGGCATGAACTGGTTGAAGTGATTTGCCTTCGGCTGCTTGCATGAGGTGAAGAAAGGTTTGCCGGAGTTTAGGCATGACATGAGGTAGCAGTTGATCAAGGTCTGGTGCAAAGTGAACAGACTTTGTTGTCTCAGATGGAACTGTGTCGGCAGCAAAAGCTTGTCGCACAGGGCATTTAGATTTGGTTGCTGGACGATTGTGAGGAATAACCTCAATCCAATTGGATGACTGAAGTGTGGAGCTGAGAACTTGATACCATTCTTCTTGCAACTGCTGATCAAATTGTGCTTGAGATTGATGTTGCTGTCGTGGCTGCTGCTGTTGTTGTTGCGGTGCGCGTGGGGGTTTCTTCATGGCAGGGCGAGGTCTCTGTTTGCCATTTGCTATCCAGAATTGATAAGGCGTGAGCCGCATAGCAGTTGTTTGATTGGTTCCAGGAATCTGTACCTGAACTTGAGGAAGTTGAGGACAGTCCATGGACTGATGGCCCCATTGCTGACAATGGAAGCACTGAACTTTGCTAGGGTCATAGGTAGATCTGGAAGAAGATCCACGCTGCTGCTGCTGTGGTTGTGACTGACTAGCAGCAGATTGCTGTAGTGTTTGTTGTCGAGGCTGTGTCTGCATAGGCACAGTTGTACCTGATGAAGATGGCGCCACGGTTTTGGTCGCCACGGTTTTGGTTGTGGGTTTGTGCAGTCTTCCGTGGTGTGATTGATCATGTTGCATTTTTTACAGTGTGGACCTCCATGAACTGAATTGCACTCATTGGCCAAATGTCCTGGATGGTTGCAAATGTAGCACCAAATCTGACTTCGCTGTGGTTGTGCTGACGATGTGGTCGTGGACTGCGTGGATGGTGCTACAGCAAAAGGCAACATCGTGGGTTGATCTGCACGGGAAGAAACGTGGACAGAGTGATTTACCAGTTCAATAGCTTCATGAAGAGTCTTGGTTCGCAAGTACTCAGTCATGAGCCTAATGTTGTGGGGGAGTCTCTGAAGGAACCAAGTATGATTTATCTGTGTTTCAAGATAAGCAGATAAATCCACTTCTTGAGGCTAGTTGAGATGTCCCTCTAGAGTATTTAAGTCCTTTTCCACCTCCTTTCTCTCCATCAGCCGTTCTTGAGTCTCTCCTCTTTAGGTCGCTTGTCCATCTCGATCCTCCCCTTTGTGGTCGGTTGTGGATTCTAGATTTCCTCTTTCTTGCGTGCGTTCCTTTTTACCACCAGGTTGCGCAACATTTTCTTGTTCAATTTTGTGTATGAGTTGTTGTTCAAGCCATTGTGGTCATGCAAGATAATTTCGAGGAGTTCATGAGAGGCACAATTTTTGTTTATTAGGGATTGTGAGAAGCAGCGTTGGGTTCCGGAGATTCTCTACCAGTTTACATCCACATTAGGGTTTGCGGCTGAGCTGCGGAGTGTTAAGGCTGGAGTCTGGGCAGAGTCTTTTGCAGAGAGGATGGTTCTACTGCGTGAACCAAGCATCAAGCACTTGCCGACCAGCAAGAGCAGGTCCGTCGGTCTCTAGGTGCGGCCAGGAGTTCCTACGTCATGTCATCATTAGTTGCCATAGCTTTGCTCGGAGAAGGATTGCAGTTGCGAGGAGGTATTGCAGTTCTGAGATGAAGGTTGCCTTCTTCAGGTACTCTGTAAGGTCAATTTCACAATAAGTTTTGACATGCAAGAGCTGATCGATTGTGTTCTTCATATTCAAGATAAGTATGTTGGATGATCTAATTTCGATTTTCACTGCACTATGAATTTCTTTTGTTGATTTTCAGAGGTCTTTTGTGCATCCTTAGATGATAACTCCATCTACTATTCTTCTATTTCTAGCCTTTTTTGAGCTTCCAGGTTCACGTTCATGTTTCGATGCACTCTTTCTAATTCAAGTGTGTCAAGCTAAGTAACATGTGAATTCCTTCTCTACGCCTTCTTAGGTAACGTTGAGGTCGTGAGCTCTAGATTATTTTTGGACTTGTTTTGACTGAGTTTAGTGGATTGACAGAACAAAAGTTATGTCAGAATTCTAAGAGCTTGTTATTGTCTAGTTGCACATCATCTTCTTGGTCATGCTTTTCTGGTTGTTAATTTAGAGGAGAAATTTACCATGGCTAGCTTAAATCTGAAATGCATATGCTCAGGGCTTGGATTATGATGTTATGCTGTAATTGGTGGCTCGTACTAAGGCTTTTGCTGTGTCCGAACATAAGTTCACCTAGAAAATTGCAAACATAAGTTCACCTAGAAGATTGCAAATTCATGGATAGTACTGGCTCCGGACGAGGTACATGCATGCAACCATTTGGATACATGGTCCACGTGACAGACAAAGGGCAGTAGACCTGTACCTAGATTTTGGATTTTACAGTCTAGAGAGGGCCACTTTCTTTTGATATTGGTTTTCTTGAGCGTGAGGCATTCATCTCCGTGCTCTGTTTCCTTAAGTAAAGTTAGATCTCGGTGTTGTCTTCAGCCGTGCTCTCTTTTCCTTAAGTAAAGTTAGATCTCGGTGTTGTCTTCAGCCCCGAGACAGTTGTTATAGGTTATCTTGCTGGATAATTGCCATTTCTGCATACACAGTACTTGCTATGAGACTTTGTTCGATGCAGGTTCCCCTTTGGTGGTCTCCCTCCCATCTATCTGAATCTGCTAAGGCTTTTCAGTTTGCATTTAATTGTTTATCATTTGTGCTATTTGCATCCCAGTTTGTATTGAGCTCCAGAACATTGTGCAAGGCATTTTGGCCAGTGGAAATGTAGTTTATCTGAATCTGCTAAGGCTTTTCAGTTTGCATTTGATTGTTTCTCATTTGTGCTATTTGCATCCCAGTTTGTATTGAGCTCCAGAACATTGTGCAAGGCATTTTGGCCAGTGGAAATGTAGTTTTTGGCATGAATACAGTTGATGTTACCTTGTTTTCCTACATAGCTGCCTCCGTATTGTCTCCTTTTGCTTCAGCAGCCATGGTTTTAGATGGATATGTATGATGCTGGATTCTCAATCATGTTGTCGATAGCCATGCCTATAAACCCCACGAAATACGGTATACTCCAGATCTATGATCATAAACTAATAGCCCATGACAGTTTATGATGTGTTATGAACAGATCTTTTTTGCACATGAACAATTGGATACTTGTATGCGACATTGATTTTATATAGTATGCTTACCTTCTCTCTTTGTTGATGCTGGCCAAATAGTGAACAGATGGATACATGTTTGCGACATGCGTGCTTATCTTCTTGTCTTTGTTGATGCTGGCTGAACAAGTTTATGCTAAATCACTCTGATTTTTTATGAACATCTTTGGCTAAGTGGGAGTTATAATTGTGCATCCCGGATATAGTTTCGAGCAACAAGTAGGCAAGACATTTGGTTTGTGCTGATAAGTGTGTGGTCCACATCTCATGCATGTTCAACAGGTATTACGGCATAATTGTGCTTGAGTGTGCGCTCCACATCTGATGAGTGTTCAGTAGTTATTATGGAACATTTTACTTGCTGCACGGTTCTTTTAAGCAAATTTGCCCTCTCTTGTCCATGTGTGAATGTCTCATGAGTGTGTAGTAGGTATTATGGAATAATCATGCCTGCTACTTGGTTCTTCTAAGCAATTTTGTCCTCTCTTGTCCATGTTGTGGACGTTCTGGATATGGTCCTGAGCGTCAGGTATGCATTCATATTGAATATGTTGTTATTGAGCATGTTGTTTGCATCTTGTGAGTGAGTGGTTATTAGTAGCTATAACGATACAATTTTCACCTAGCATGTGGTTCCCTTAGGCTTGATGGTACAATTTTACTTAGCACATGGATACTTAAGCCCTTGTAGATTTTAAGTAGCAAGACACTTTAAGTTGTTGGGCTTTTTTTTGTTGGGCTCGTTAATTTTTATCGGTTTCTCTTTTCCCTTTTGTATCTCTTGTGTGCCTTAGGTACCTCAGAATTTTTTCTGTGATATTGTTAAGTCACCTGTCATTGAGTTTTGTCTTCTTCGTGGGGTATTGTGAAAGTCACCTATCGATTGAGTTCGCCTTGGTGGCACTCATATGTAATTCTTCTAGATTGTTGTGCTATGTTGGTGCACACAAGAGGTAGTATTGTTATCCTTTTCAACGTTATGCTCATCTTTTTTACTCATTAGATGTTATGAGTTGTTGACACCTTGTAGCACCTGGCGTAGTAGCCAAATAATTGGTGTCTGGTCGGAAACCATGTAGATCAGTCGTAGTGGCCTTAAGAACCTAAATAATTGGTGTCTGGTCAAAAACCATGTAGATCATTGGAGGGCTTGGACTTTGAATCTTCATGTTCTCTTTTTGTTTTAGTTGTTTTGACAAGACTCTTCGGGACTGATTTTGAGCTTCTTGGGGCTTAAATGCCTTCTAAGATTGTGAGACTTATGCAAGTTTTTTCATGGTTTCATCGTTATGTATAGCACAATTGTATCTTTTCTTCCCTTTACTTGTTAATTTGTGATACTGGAGTTTTGTAGGGGCTATTACACCTATTTTGCCCTTGCCCTTTAGGGGATGCAGGAATTTTGGTTGCTTCTTAGTGTGGTTGCCACTTGGGGTTGATGTAATGGTCTATATTGGTTGGTCCTAGTGTCATATGCTAGTAAGGTTTCCTTTATCGGTGCCATTTTGAGTTTTACCACTTGTTGGTAGTTTGGACTTTTATGCTTGAGTTTTATTTCTCTCATTTAAAGTTTGTTCTCTCATTTAAAGTTTGTAGGTAGTTGGCTTTGTTGGTAGTTGGCTTTGTTTTAAGGAGGTGGGCCTTCGTTTTGAGTTCTTTAGCATTGTGCTTCTAATTTTCTTCCATATTATGTTATATACTTTAGACCTCTTTCTCATTCTAAGTTGGTTGATTGGAGCTTATGGTGTTTATTTGGAGTCGACTATTGAAGTTTTAGAGCTTTCTATATTACTTTACACTTTCGACCTCTTTCTCATCTGAGTTTGGTTGGTTGATTGGAGCTTATGGTGTTTATTTGGAGGACTATTGAAGTTTTAGAGCTTTTGTTTTCACAATTGTGCCATAGGTTATAGATCATGGTCTATTTTGTGTACTCCCTTCCATTTTTTAGAGAAGGACGTTTGAATCCTTAACCCAAGCTGCCTTTTTTCTAGTGAATGATTTAGTCATATAGGGTTTCGTTCTTTCCTCTTATGCTTGTTTTCTACTACATTTTTGCAGGGCACGAGCTTTGTTATATCTACTAACTGCATTTTTCTTTGAGTCACACGTTTAAGGATTGTTCCCTAGGTTTTAAACTTTGGTCGATGTCGATGCTTTGGTGGATGTTACTGACTTCAATTGTGGAAGTGTGGTGGAAAATATTTACATATTTTTGGATTCTCCTGTTGTTGCACACTTGTCAGTTCCATTTGTGAGAGTCCTTTCTATGAGTTCGATTGCTTACTTTTGCAAACTTCTCAAGTTTTATTGTGGTGTTTTATGCTTTAGGTTTGCGGTGCTTTAGGTTTAGCTTTATTTAGTTTGTCTTGGATGCTTATAAGACAGCCTTCGCGCTGGTGCTTTCTTGCTTAGGTTTGGTCACCAGACTTTATTTAGCTTTAGAGATTAGAGGTGAAGTCTTATGCTCTTTTATGTCGCCTTGTCCATGTCGTCAAGGTTGCGATAGGAGTGTTGGTGGCATTCTTGTCTTGTACATGTGATTCGGTCATTGTCTGGTAGATTCTTTTACTTGTTTTTTGCCTCTTTTTTTCAGCATGGTTGTTGGTTTGTGTTGGAGTGCAACTAGGCTCTAGAAGTATGATTTATCTGCGTTTCAAGATAAGCAGATAAATCCGCTTCTTGAGGCTAGTTGAGATGTCCCTCTAGAGTATTTAAGTCCTTTTCCACCTCCTTTCTCTCCATCAGCCGTTCTTGAGTCTCTCCTCTTTAGGTCGCTTGTCCCACCCCCCACCCTCTCGTTTCTTTGGGCATTCTTTAGTTCTTAAGTGTGTTCTTATTTGGTCAATGGTCAATGGTCTTGTGCCTTACAGTTGTTGATCTTGAGTCCTCGTGCAATGATTGATGGTGCTCTTGCCAAGCACGGGTGTTGTTAATGGTTCTCTTTTCATGATGGTTAGTCGTTTGTGGCATGCCTTTCTAGTCTTTCGTTCATTAAGGATTTGGTGATTGTTGGGAGGGTCCTCGTGCCAATGAGATGCTAGCCTTCGTGATAGGTCGTGGGACAAGTTGTGAATGTTGTGTTGGCCCCCGTGCCAAAGATTTGGTGGCCCTTGTGCTTGGGATGGGTCCTTGTGCCCAGTGGATGTTGCATTGGTGGTTTTTGCAGGTTATAGGTCAAGGTTCGATTGGCATGGTTGCACTTATCCTCATGATTGACTAGCGTGAAGTTGTAGGCATGTGGCGCCTCGTGGAGTTAAGGTGGTTGCTAAAACAAGTGGTTGTACCTCTCAAGTTTGATGGACTTGATCTTGGGGTCGTCGTTTTGTGGAAAACAGAGCTGATGGCTTAGTTTTTCTTTTATCACCATGATAGAGTCTACTCTACAGTTTTGTCGTGATATTTGATTATACTTGTATACTCAAAAAGGCCGGTGGGCTGAGAGATTTTGTTGCAAGTGTTC
This sequence comes from Isoetes taiwanensis, assembly GCA_021234155.1. Taxonomy (NCBI): domain Eukaryota; kingdom Viridiplantae; phylum Streptophyta; class Lycopodiopsida; order Isoetales; family Isoetaceae; genus Isoetes; species Isoetes taiwanensis. The sequence goes on from JAJEKV010000179.1 coordinate 562,339, forward strand.
TAAGAATATGATGTACATTTTTCATTTGGAAATAAAGAGGAGGGCTCCTATGGCTCATTCATAGCATGGTTGTTGGTTTGTGTTGGAGTGCAACTAGGCTCTAGAAACGAGAATCTGGCTCTGTGTAAGGTACTCCTTTAATTTGTTCACCAAAATTTGTAAGCGATCTGAGAAATCCCGAGCAGATTCATTGGGATCCTACTTCAGAGTGTTGAGTTGGTTCAATAGCTGTTAATCATCAGCTAAGGAATTGTAATGAGAGATGAATGATTCCCTCATAAGTCTCCAATCTTGCTTCCAGTGACTCTTGTTGGCCATGAGCCACTGATGAGGGGCTCCACTCAAAGTAGTGGAAAAGATGTGGAACTTAATGTTTGGATCATCGTGACCATTGAGAATCGTGAGAGACTCAAACTCTTCCATATGCACCTGCGCACTTTGATCAATGGGTTTGCCTTTGGTGTTACCAAAGACATAGTACTGGAACTTCATATTATGAACAGATTTTGAAGCAGAAGTTGTTTGATGTGTTGGAAATGGAAAGACAAGGCGCCGACATGGATGTAAATGCAGGCATTGCTTGAGTGAGACTGATAAATGGTGATACTGATGTATTTGGAATAACAGAAGTGACTGGAATAAAGTAGGATTGTGGAAGAGAAAAGTTAACAGCAGGTTGTGGCATTGATACAGGAGGAACCGGAGAAACATCAGGTCCCAACGACAAATTTCCAATAGAAAAAACATTTCGCAGACGTTCACGAAAAGCAGATACCTGAGGATCTTCTGGCTCACGCGGAGGCGAAACGGGTGGTGAATACTCCGAGAAGTGATGTCCCGCCACTGAGCGTGGTGGTAAGTTAGGGACAGAACATTTGTTGCAGAAATGAGGCGACTCTGGTTGTCAAGGTGTTGGCGGCACAGAGCGCGCTCTCGATCTGGAGGACGTGGCGTCCGATCCGGCGTGAATGCTCACAGAATCGCGAAATGCATCGCGTCTTTCATGGCGATGTCGTCTAGATTCCATCTTGTGTTGTACCTCTTCTGGTGTAAACAGAGGATGAAACATAGAATCGTGCAAGATCTATGAGAAAGACCCGGCAATAGGCGCCATTGTTTGGGGGCCGGGCTCGGGACGGCCTGGGGACAGACCTCTGTGAGGGCTGTGAAGTCCGACAGGACAGATCCGGAAGCGAGAGTATCATGCGGGATTTGCTAACCAAGGGGAAATGCACAAAAACAAGAAGAACACATGAAATGAAGACAATAGCAATCCATTGATATCCAAAACATGTGTACAACAGCTCAAGAGAGCGCACAAAACAGGCGACAACAAGTATGTCTGCGCTGTGGCGAGCAAAAACTAGAGCCTCTAACTAGAACAAAACATCTAGTATACATAGTGTACAAGAACACGGCCTCAATGCCGAGATCGGGTCGGAAACAACTTTCATCCACACGATCATGACGAAAGGTGCTACATTGCCCTGTACCGGCACCTGAGTCTGCGCTGGCTGAACGGCCTTAGCCGACTGATGGAGACGCGTCGTGGGTCTAGTCAGGCCCTCGTGGCTTCTTGGGTGGCCGGGAAGCCTGACCCGGCTCTACACGTCTGGTCTTCCGTGCGTGCAATATGTATAGGCCTGTGTTGGTGGCATCCACAGGACTAACAACAGCCTCAAACCCCTTAATATTGGCCTCCAGGATCCTGGAAAGAAACTTATTGGTGCAAGGCACTATAATAAAGAGGGCTTGATGGACCGTGGGTATGTTGCATCCTCTGATTGTATAGTGAACCAAAAGCTTCCGAATAGAGTGTATTCCTTGAAGAATGAAGAAGATACAAGAGCATCTAGAATCCTAAATAGACTTCACTAACTGAATGAAGTGTGACTATGGCTTATAATGACATGCCACGTCAGCAACATGTGACTCAGCATGTATAGTCATCTAGACACGTGGATAATCCTCTAATATCCCCCCTGACGACTAACATGGTTGAGAAATGAACAACAAAGAGAGAGAGAAAAAAAAATAAAAAAACAATGAGAATGTTTGAAGATATCCCCCCTGAGGAATATTATCCCCTCTCAGAGGCATAAGACTGAAGACCCAAAACACTTTTCATTTGTTTGCACAATCTACCTGAAAGTGGTTTAGTGAAACCGTCAGCCAACTGGTCTTTGGTAGAACAATAGAAAAGAGTAAGATAACCATTTTGCAGCTGCTCTCAAATAAAGAAAACTTTTATATCCAAATGCTTGATTTGCAAGTGCATCTTGAAATCCTTGACATGTGAAATAGCTCCACTATTATCACAATAGAGTTGAGCAAGTTTGATTGATATGCCAAGATCTTCATAAAGATGAACCAACCACTTTAATTCCTTAGTAGTATCTATTAAGGCTTTCAACTCAGAATCTGTAGTACTAATACTATTAGTACTTTGAGATTGGAACTCCAACGAACAGGACTGCTGCCAAAGAAAACACAAAAACCTGTAAGAGATTTTCTGGAATCTAAATCTGTAGAGGCCATATCAAATCTGAATAGGCAAGGAGCTTGAGATCTGTAGAAAGGACCTTCAAGATAACGAACCAAATCTGAATAGGCAAGGAGCTTGAGATCTGTAGAAAGGACCTTCAAGATAACGAACCACTTGCTTGCTGCCTTCCAGTGAGATTGCTTTATATGTGCCATAAATCTCGCAAGAACTCCATCAGCATATGTTATATCTGCACGTATAATGGTGAGATAGAGCAATGCACCGACTAACTGTCTGTAGAGAGTAGCATCAGTATCGTCATCATCTGATTGAAGAATCAACTTTTGACCTGGATCCCAAGGAATAAGAGCAGGTTTGCAATCTATCATATGAAATTTATCCAAAATTTCTGAGACATATTTTTGTTGGGTTACGTGGATACCTTTGGAAGTTTGCCATACTTGAAGATCTTAACAATACTGCATAAGGCCAAGATCTGTAACCTCAAAATCAACTGCGGTAGAGGCTTTAGTTTGTTCAACAAGAGAACATGCACTACCTGTCATAATCGTATCATCAACATAAAGAAGAATGATAGAAACTTCGGAATATATAGCAAAATAACAGGGGGTTCCAGGGGGATTTGATATGGATATAATTCATCAAACCATGCATAAACCGTATCCAAAAACAATTCAATGGGTTGTTAAAAAACATAGATTTAAGAGAAAAAATAATCACGCTAGCTCTCTGGTTAAATTGGTTAAAGTAGTTTGATTAGGACATTGAGTTATTTTGGTAAAGGTTCGAGCCCCCGTATTTCACATTCGAAAACCTTAGGCGAAGTCATATAGTGGTTTGAAATACCATCAAAACCTTTGGCAAAAATACCATCAAAACCTTAGGCAAACTCATATTTGACATCTCAAAATTATAGGCACCCCCAATCATAACTGAGCATAAGCGAAACCAGAGGTGCCCACAAGCTCCAACATACGGTCTGGGCCGTAGGATCGATGGATCCGACGACTGTGGTAGTCCAGGGTGCACCTCTTAGAGACTAAGATCTGCTCAAGATCTATGATAGCCCATATTCATAAAATAAGCATTTATTTTCTGGTTCCAACATCCAGGTGCCTCCCTAAGTCCATACTGACTTTTCTTCAGCTTCCAAGCATAACCAAAGCACTCCTATTCACAAAACCCAGAGGTTGCTGCATGTACAACTCCGCTTTTAAACCTCCATTTAAAAATGCTTATTTGCACTAGCTGATGAACAGGCCAAGAATTTTGTGCCAAGAACATCACGTAGTGTATCAAGCCAAACCACAGGCGCAATGATAAGTTTTTGACTTATTCATGTCATAAGAAATGATGGTGATCAAATTGTGTGCAGCACACTGAACTTAGGTTGAAGCAGATCATTTGAAGAATGATTAAAACTCAGTTGCAGATCTAAGGTTTGATTATGCAAGGTTGAGCTGGGTAAATTCATAATGGGACCTTTTAGCCTTAAGGACTTTACCTTGTGAAAGGTTAATATGTTTAACCATTGAGAAGATTTCAGTGTCATGTTTAAACCATTGTGTAGCAGTCGAGGTCGAAGACCTAATTTAGCATGTGGGATATATCAGGTATCCTGTGTCAGCTCGATTCCGAGCGAGATCGGTCCGGCTTAAAGACCGGATCGGTTAATCTAATATAAGGAGAAGCTACACTGTGATTGTTTGTGTTGGATTCATCTCTGAGTGTGCCAAGATCGGCAATGCTTGGGCTCTCGAAGTTTTAGTCAATGATGCTACAGTATTTGGGTCAATCTCAAATGAATAGTGCTCTATTTGAATTGTCTTCAATGGTTTAAAAGTTGTTGCATAAGAAATTTAAATAGATTTGTGTACCATTGAAAAGTGAATTGAATAAGGAACTTGTTTAGACTAATAAATTCTCTTCACTGGTATCAGAGCCAGGTTGAAGAATGGCATCACGATTTGGAGCAAACCTCTTGAATGCTATAGATGTATTCAAAGGTGAAGGGGGATTTCAAGTTTGGAAAGAAGGGATAAGACAAGTATTAAATTTGAAAATTTGTGGTATCTTATAGATGACACTGCAGTAAAGCGTTCTTCACCAACTGTAATCACAGGAGGAACAAGTAAAAGCTCCACATCTGAAGGCTCCTCAGCTGGTGGAGGATCTGTTACTCCTCAGCTGGTGGAGGATCTGTTAAAGCAGTATGAGGAAAAATCCTCTTCTCAAATAGATGTGTTAGAAAAGCAGTTAAAAAAAATTGAAGTTGCATGACAAGGATAATATAACTGATTTTCTGGAAAAGTTTGATGGAATTGTGCAGATCTGGAAGGTGCAGGAGTTGTTCTAAATGAACAATACCAAATTTTGGCCATTGCTAGGCCAGTGGCAAATAACCAGTTGGCTACATTATTGAGAAATGTAGCAAGGTCAAAGGAGCATGCTATACAAATGGTCAGGACCGAGTTGGAGCAGAATATTGAGGATGATGATCAAACCACTGAGGTACTGTATACTGGTAAGTTTAAGGGGAAGAGAAGCACATGTCAAAATAAAGGTAAAATAGGGCCATGCTATAATTGTAATATGTATGGACACCTTAAGATTGATTGCCCAAAAACAGCAAAGGATGTGATATGCTATAATTGTGAGGGGAAGGACACATATCAGTCAGCTGTCCAAGTCCAAAAGGATCTGCTGGAAGAGGCAGAGGAAGAGGAAGAGGTGCTAGAAATCGAGGTGAAGTTGTTGCAAGAGGCAGGGGTGTTGCAATCAGGGGTAACCTTTCAGTTAATCTTACTCAAGAGTCAAAACTAGAGCATGATGAGCTAGACGAGAATGAAGAGGTATGTAAACCTGTTTTATTTCCTTTGATGACCAGGAAACATACTTCTGAGCTCATGATTATCGATTCAAGAGCTGAGAGGACAGTGACAAGTTCTTCAAAAATCCTTAAGGAATGCAACGGCAAAGGTGGAGGACATGTTCAATTGGGTAATGGAGAACTCCAGGAGATACAAGACACAGGATTGATTGAGCTTTTTGATTTGAAAGGAAGAGTAGTAAAATTGAAAAATGTGCTTTGTGTGCCAGGGCTTGTGAGAAATTTAATTTCTGTATCACAACTTGTGGATCTTGGATACAAAGTTGTGTTTGAAAACTTAGACTGTAAAGTTTTTATGAATGACAAAGTTGCCTTTATTGGAAAACGTGTTGGCAATTTTTTTGGATTGGATGCATCTCATTTTCTGCCAAGCATTAATCTAGTTGAATCTATATCTTCAAAAACATGGCATGAAAGGTTGTGCCATGTAAATATGAAAACAGTGGAAGCATTAATTCAAAAGGGCATGATTAATGCAACAAAATGCGAAGAAAGGAATTTGCATGTCCAGGCTGCTTACTAGGCAAACATAGCAGACTGCCTTTTGGAAAATCACAAGCAAAGTCTAAGGGTATCTTAGATCTGATACATACAGACCTATGTGGACCATTGAATGTCATTGGCATGACAGGAAAGAAGTATTTTATGACCTTTGTTGATGATTTCAGCAGAAAAACCAAAGTCTACTGCCTCAGATCAAAGGATCTGGCATTTGAAACTTTTAAACAATATCAAAGTGAAGTAGAACTTGAAACTAGCAGGAAAATAAATGCTTACGCTCTGACAGAGGAGGGGAGTATATATCAGGTGAATTCAAAACCTATTGCAAAGCAAAAGGTATCAAAAGGCCATTGACATGCAGGTTTTCTCGACAACAAAATGGAGTGGCAGAAAGGAGAATCGTACCATTTTAAATGCAGTTAGAAGTATGTTGAAATATACAGGGTTGCCAAACTACCTCTGGGAAGAGGCAGTAAAAACTGCAGTGCATGTCCAAAATTTATTGCCTTCATCAAGCTTAAATGGTGCAATACCAGAAATGCTCTGGTTGGGAAAACTGCCTAATTTTGAAAAGCTGAAAGCATATGGTTGCTTGGCATTTGTTCATGTGCCTGAGCAAATAAGGAGAAAATTGGATGACAGATCTTATATTGCATATTTTGTTGGATATGATGAAGAATCCAAGGCATATAGATTTTTTGATCCAAAGAACAAAAGAATTTTGATAAGCGGGGATGCAAAGTTTGTTGAAAATAAATATTATAAAACACTTCCAAAGATAAATGCACAAGATGAGGTAGCTGAAGTGATTCAAAGGGAAAATCTTGAATCAAAGGAAACTAAGCCTCAAGTCAAATTTGACATTGATGATATGGATGATCTAATAGACACGAAACTTGATTCTAACAATGTGGTTAATGAAGTTGTGCAGGAGCAGGCTAAAGTAAATCAACCTGAAGCAGCTCAAGAACCAGAAGTGCATCAACCAAGGAAAAGAAAAACTGAAGCTGAAAAATTACAACAGAATATACCTATTGATACTGAAATTCATGGACGAGATCTGCATGGAAAACGTTTAAGCTGGCAAATCACAAAAGTGAGTTGCTTGACATGTTTGAAATCTTAGTGTTATCAGACCTGAATGCTCCTAGAAGTTTTGAAGAAGCTGTTCAGTCAGCAGACAATAATAAATGGATACAAGCTATGCAAGATGAAATGGACTCATTTGATAGGACTGAGACATATGAAGTAGTAGATTTACCTCAAGGTAAAAATATTGTAGGATGTAAGTGGCTGTACAAAATAAAAACAGGTTCAGATGGCAAAACAACAAAATTCAAGGCTCGTCTAGTTAAAATGAATAGTATCAGAATGCTATTGGCTATGGCAAATGCTAGCAGTTATGAGATACATCATATGGATGTTAGCACAGCATTTTTAGATGCTAAACTGGAAGAGGAAATATACATGAAACAAGCTCCAGGTTTTAAGCAAGGGATCAATAAAGTATGGAAACTGAAAAGAGTTGTATATGGCCTTAAACAGTCTCCAAGAGAGTGGTACAAGTGTATAGACACTTATCTTAGGGAGCAGGGATTTGCTAAGCTTCAAAATGATGGTAACTTGTATCAATACTGCCTTGGAAAAGAATGGTGCATAATAGCACTTTGTGTTGATGATAATATTATGGTTGCTACTAATTTGGAAGTCTTGAAACATTGCAAATAGATTTTGAGCAGAAGGTTTCAAATGACTGACCTAGGGGAACTAAAAAACTTCTTGGGAGTTGTACATCGAGACAAGAAAACCAAAAGGTTGACACTGACTCAAGCAGGACAGATTGATTCTATGTTGGGAAGATTTAGAATGCAAGACTGCAAAATCAGTAAGACACTTGTGACTCCATGGATAAAAATATCAAGGCAGATGTGTCCAAGAAATGATAAAGAAAGATCAGAAATGGAAGATTCTCCATATAGGTCCCTTTTTGGTTGTCTGGCCTATGTTGCAAATTATACAAGGCTAGACATAGCATACATTGTAAATATGCTTAGTAGATACTTAAATGATCCTGGAAAAATGCATTGGACTGCTGCAAAAAAGGTCCTCGGATATCTTAAAGGGACAGTGTCGTATGGCATACAATATTGCTCAGAAAGTTTAAAACTTGAAGCTTATTGTGATGCAGATTGGGGTGGGGACCCTGATCATAGAAAGTCCACTTCTGGATATTTAACATTTTTAGGGGGTGCTCCAGTTGCATGGAAATGCAAGAAACAAGCTTCTACAGCTATGTCAAGTGCTGAAGCAGAGCATGCTGCTGCTACTTTGGCAGCTAAGGAGATAATATGGGAAAGAAGACTTTTGGATGAATTTGGAATAACTTGCAAACAGCCAACAGAGTTATACTGTGACAATACCAGCTGCATAGCCATGGCAAAGGATCCAGTGTTGCATGAGAGATCCAAACACATTGAACTCGAGTTACACTAAATTAGAGAAGTTGTGTCCAAGGGAATGGTTAAGCCAATTTATTTATGTAGTGAGAAATAGTTAGCAGATATAATGACCAAGCCTTTGGCAGAATACAGATTTAAAATGCTCAGAAATTCAATAAGTTGCATTTCTTATAACATGAAGGGGGAATGATAAGTTTTTGACTTATTCATGTCATAAGAAATGATGGTGATCAAATTGTGTGCAACACACTGAACTTAGGTTGAAGCAGATCATTTGAAGAATGATCAAAACTCAGTTGCAGATCTAAGGTTTGATTATGCAAGGTTGAGCTGGGTAAATTCATAATGGGACCTTTTAGCCTTAAGGACTTTACCTTGTGAAAGGTTAATATGTTTAATCATTGAGAAGATTTCAGTGTCATGTTTAAACCATTGTGTAGCAGTCGAGGTCGAAGACCTAATTTAGCATGTGGGATATATCAGGTATCCTGTGCCAGCTCGATTTCGAGCGAGATCGGCCCGGCTTAAAGACCGGATCGGCTAATCTAATATAAGGAGAAGCTACACTGTGATTGTTTGTGTTGGATTCATCTCTGAGTGTGCCAAGATCGGCAATGCTTGGGCTCTCGGAGTTTTAGTCAATGATGCTACAGTATTTGGGTCAATCCCAAATGAATAGTGCTCTGTTTGAATTGTCTTCAATGGTTTAAAAGTTGTTGCATAAGAAATTCAAATAGATTCGTGTACCATTGAAAAGTGAATTCAATAAGAAACTTGTTTAGACTAATAAATTCTCTTCACGCAAAAACATCATTATAGTCAAAACCTTCTTGTTGTGTGTATCCCTTAGGAACAAGTCTGACTTTGTGCCTAGAAATCGTACCATCTGAATGGTATTTGGTGCGATATACCCACTTTGCACCAATGATATTGTTGCTGGGAGGTTTGGGCACAAGGTCCCAAGTACCTTGTTTATGCAACATGCCTAATTCATCCTTCATTGCACTAACCGAATGATCACATTTTGCTACTTGACCATAGAAGATAGGATCACTGTCATTGAGAACTTTACCCATCAGACTGTAATTACACATATTAGAATCATCACAAGCACTCAAAGATAAGCCAGTGCGCCGGCGAGATCTTCTAGGTACAATTGGTAGAGCCTTAGCTGAATACTCCCGCTCATCAACTTGATTGAGTTCAGAGATTGTTAAAGGAGACAATGATGATGAAGTAGGTAAGTGATCTTGTAACTCAAGAGGTTCAAAATCAATATAAAGATTTGAAGAAATTGAATGAGTTTGAAAAACAATGGATAAAGAAGGTGACTTATCAATGTCAGTAGATTGAACTTTAGAAGTATTATGAGAAACAACAAGGTTATCAGAGAGAAAGTAATGGAAGACTAGGATATGATATAGACGGAGACATACATGAGACAAAACTTGGGGGTATGGGACTGGCGACAGTAGGTTGTCATAATCAATTACAACAGATTGAGAATCAAACGAGTATTGAACATCTTCCAGGAACTCCACACTCCTAGAGGCAAAAACCTTCTTGATAACTGGATCAAAACATCTCCAAGCCTTCATGTTAGGAGTGTACTCAATGAATATGACCTTAACTGCCCTGTTAGATAATTTACCTTTCTTTTGAAGTATTTCTCGAGGATAAGAAGCACATCCTACACAACTAAATACACGAAGATGAGATATATGAGGGTGTTATTTAATTCAAGGCTTTTGTGGGAGCTCTGTTAGAAAGGTAACATGCAGTGACCACTACCTCAGCCCAAAAACCAGCAGATAAATTCTTGTGTTTTAACATACACCTTACCAAATATAAAAAAGTTTTGATGTTATCAGCTACCCATTTTGCGAATGTGCATATGGCACTATGAGTTCTTTATGAATACACTTGTCCTTCAAATACGTTGCAAACTCAGCTGACAAATATTCCTTCGCATTATCTGTCCTGAGAGCCTTGATTGGGGTAGAAAACTGGTTTTGAACCAAGGAACTGAAAGTTTTGAATGTAGAGAAGGCTTGAGATTTAAACTTAAGAGTATAGACCCATGTGTACCTACTAAAATCATCGACAAACACAATGAAATACCTGTTCCGAGCCAACGACTCAATAGGCATGTAGCAGATATCAGTGCGAATAAGCTTTAAAGGCTTAGTAGCGCGAAAAAATGCAGCTTGTTTGGGATAAGGTGCCTGTACACTTGCTTACCCAATCTGTAGCATGACAGTGGAGATCTTGAAATTTAAGAGATGGTAACCCTTAATTTAACCGTATCTAATTTTGATGCTATAATCAAAGCAGAAATACCAACATGACCATACCTCTCACGCCACAAAGATTTTGAAGTTTGAAGAGAGTTTGCAGTAAGAGAGGACTCTTGAGTTGACTACGCAACAATATTAATAAGAGAACTCATCTTGCCTTGAAGCACATAGAGACCCTCTTTGGATAAATGTCCTCGAGCAAGAGGACCAAGCAGATTTACATCAATAAAGTATAATGGATTTTTCAGCAATACGTGAATCAATCCTCCAGCAAAAAGAACCTAGAAATCCAATTGTCTATCAAGCTGGCTAACGCTAAGCAAATTAACCAGTAGCTCGGGTAGATGAAGCACATCATTAGGTTTGAAAGTCATGGATGGATCAACCTTTAAATCAACACTTTCTTTTCCTTTTGCTCGAGTAGATTTCCATCTGCCTGCTAGATGTTTGGTGGCCCCTGAATCTACTAACCAGACCTCTTCTTCTGCTAAATGTTCTGCCGCAACCCCAATAACCCCAAGAAATTGAGCCTCTAATTCATCACAGAGTTTTCAAAAACCTTAGCACTACTCCCTTGAATTTGAATAGTAGAGTTGAATGTTTGCTTCTTCGGTTGCTCTTTTGCAAATTGACTCTCGTTGTAACTTCCTACATTAACATTTCATATGTCCTTTCTTGCCACAATAACAACATGTGAAAGGTCCTTAGCCAAATTATTGGAATGTGCAGACGCAGAGGAAGCATCTGCAGAATAATGCATAGAAAAAGAAACCTTTGTATGAGAATAGTGAGCAATGCATAGAAAAAGAAACCTTTGTATGAGAATAGTGAGCAGCTTCAGTATGGATGGCTCTCTTATTGTCTTGCTCTTCATCTAATAATTACTTTACTTGGAGAGAAGCTTTTAAGACAAATCTTAATCTCAAGGATTTGGGTGAAGTTTGTGATTAAGTGGAGTTCCAAAGCAGAAGATGAAAAGAAGAAAGATTTCTATGCCCTCAATCATCATAGGCTTGTGTTTGCATTGATTATCTCATGGACATCAAACAGTTCTCTGATTTTCCAACAACCTTGCATATTTTCAAAAGAAGTGTGTTCTTAAAGGTGAAGGCCAGCGACTTGTTATAGTCAAATGGATAATCTGAAGTTGGTAGATTGCTCCAGCATGAGAGAGTATTTGAAGAAACTCAAAACTTGAAGAGTATATTAGTGTTAAGGTGAGATGAAAGAAGTTAGACTTATTCTTTATGCTTTGAAGAGGTTTTCAGATGAATACAAACATACCGGCAAGTTTTACGAATTGCAACATGAGATCAAGATTGATTTTCACCATCTGCAGCAATAATTATGATCATCAAGAATTAGAAGTTGAAAGCATTTCCAGGGAATGTGACTAACTGCCCTTAAAGAGCACAAGAGGCCTGTAGAAAAGGAAAGATCGAAATTCCACAAAAGAGGCTACATTTCTACAATAGGGTCACAAAAAGTTTGGCTAAATTTGGAACACAGGCTAAATTTGGACAGAAGGTTAAAAAGAAGAATTAGGACGACTCCTCCTACCAAACCTGGCACACGACAACAAAAAGTTTCGAAAGATTATCATATGTCAAGATTCTTCCAAACACGTCTTCCGGCACGTGTTCTTGCAAAGAATTGCAAGATCTCAGTCCAGACTTATCAAGTGCCAGTGTCCAAGAAGCTTTTAGAGTTTGTTCTCCACTCTTTTCTTGTGTGTCCATTGCAGATTGATAAGAATTTGATATGGATAAGTTATTTGATGTATTATATATTTTTCAGAGCAAAAATGCAAGTGGAGATGTTTCCTTTCCACCTGTCAAAGATCATGCTCAGTTTTCAGTAGCACATGCACGATCCAGTAAGGTGAGTGCCACGGCCCCTTCTAGGTTTGCCAAATATTTTATTCAAGAATTAAGTTGTTTGTGGCTTACTTACTTGACGGAGCAACCCAATTGGAAGCTGGCACATATGCCAGGGGTCCATTAATGGCCTTGCGATTTCTGCAGACTGGGGCTTTCTTGGCTACAATTAGGAGGGATTGTTCAATTGTTTGTAAGGAACCACCATCTTTTATCATCTAGGCCTATATGCATGCAGGCTATTTGAGAATATTTGATTGTGCCAAGGAGCAGATGATTTGTGGGGGCAAAAGCTACTTCGGTGCCTTACTTTGTTGTGCATGGATTTATCTACATCTGTATAACATTTATTTCATGTGCCTGTCGTGAACTTTTGTTAAAGCTTGGAAACCAGAGTCCTAGCTGCTGTGTTAAACACCACTGTTGCCTTAGCTGTTTTATTATGTTAAATTGAAGATAAGAACATATCCTAATGAAGCAACTCTTTGCTATGTTTTTTGTTGCAAAATTTAGATGAATGAAGTTCTGCTAAAATAACTTGAAGTTAAGCAAGCATCACCACTGTTGCCTTAGATGTTTTATTGTGTTAAATAGAAGATAATAACATATCCTGAAGCTATTCTTGTTAAGTTTTCTGTTGCAAAATCTAGATGAATGATTTTCTGATAAAATAACTTGAGGTTAGGCAAGCATTGAGTAAATGCAAATTGATAGCCAATTTATTTGAAAAAGCATGGTAACATTTGAAAGATTTTCAGGCTCCTTTGATCTACCTTAAGGTGTTTCAGCTCAATTCTGCACCCTTTGACTTTGAGTACTTCATGAAAAGAAGCATTTTTATCTTGAAATCCACTGTTGAAGTTCTCATAGTTTTCTCAGTCATTAAAATCCAACACCGTTTTTGTTGCCAAAGTTGTGTGCATAAATAATTCTTAAAATTCTATTTTCATTTTATCCTTCACCAAACTTTTACTCATCATGATATGTTAACTTTCTTCCCCATGTTGTTGTCATCTGCAGCTTCTCAAAAAGAAAAGTCATTTACGAAATGTCATTCCCATAGGATTATGTTAATGAGTCCCAATGTGCAGCCGCAGGCGTATTGAACACATCTGAGTAAATAGAGTATGCTGTTTGTCATTCATCTTTCTCAGTTCAGATGGGAAGTACGTTTTAACAAGAGGAGAAGATGATTTGGTGCAAGTATGGAGTATCATCTGCTACAATCCAACTTGGTAGCCATTCCTATTTATCAGCAATAATGCTAATCTTCCACAGTTGACTTCATCAAATTGGGCATTGAATTTGAGGAAATTTATTGATGTTTTTGACCTGAGAGGAAGTTATATGCTATTATCTGAGCAATGTTGTCATAATAGGTTCTTCCAGAGGTTCAATTCAAGTTGGTGAGGGCTGTGTACTTATGAAAACTTTGACATCATGCTATGCCATCGTTTTAAAGCTGATAGTATATTAAGTAATTACATTATCTTTAAGTTGGCCATGCACATGTGTTAAAGGGTTGTAGATTTGAGGCAGATATGAGAAATAAATTTGAAAGTACGTGGAAGCAGTGCATCTGCTAATTTTCTAATATTCTAACTATAGATTTCACTGAATGCAACATGTAGTTGAGGCAATGTAGTTGAGGCTTGCATAGTGGAGTCATTGACCTTAATTGACCTTAAGAAACTCATATTCATGAGCTATTAGTTATCGACAGAAAATACAGTTGTAGAAGCCTTCTACAGTTATAGTTTGCAAAGGTGGGACAACCAACATGTCTATGCGACATAGCCTGGTGTTCTGCCGCAACCCCAATAACCCCAAGAAATTGAGCCTCTAATTCATCACAGAGTTTTCAAAAACCTTAGCACTACTCCCTTGAATTGGAATAGTAGAGTTGAATGTTTGCTTCTTCGGTTGCTCTTTTGCAAATTGACTCTCGTTGTAACTTCCTACATTAACATTTCATATGTCCTTTCTTGCCACAATAACAACATGTGAAAGGTCCTTAGCCAAATTATTGGAATGTGCAGACACAGAGGAAGCATCTGCAGAATAATGCATAGAAAAAGAAACCTTTGTATGAGAATAGTGAGCAATGCATAGAAAAAGAAACCTTTGTATGAGAATAGTGAGCAGCGTCAGTATGGATGGCCCTCTTATTGTCTTGCTCTTCATCTAATAAGTACTTTACTTGGAGAGAAGCTTTTAAGACAAATCTTAATCTCAAGGATTTGGGTGAAGTTTGTGATATTAAGTGGAGTTTCAAAGCAGAAGATGAAAAGAAGAAAGATTTCTATGCTCTCAAATATCATAGGCTTGTGTTTGCATTGATTATCTCATGGACATCAAACAGTTCTCTGATTTTCCAACAATTCTTAAAGGTGAAGGCCAGCGACTTGTTATAGTCAAATGGATAATCTGAAGTTGGTAGATTGCTCCAGCATGAGAGAGTATTTGCAAAAACTCAAAACTAGAAGAGTATATTAGTGTTAAGGTGAGATGAAAGAAGTTAGACTTATTCTTTATGCTTTGAAGAGGTTTTCAGATGAATACAAACATACCGGCAAGTTTTACGAATTGCAACATGAGATCAAGATTGATTTTCACCATCTGCAGCAATAATTATGATCATCAAGAATTAGAAGTTGAAAGCATTTCCAGGGAACGTGACTAACTGCCCTTAAAGAGCACAAGAGGCCTGTAGAAAAGGAAAGATCGAAATTCCACAAAAGAGGCTACATTTCTATAATAGAGTCACAAAAAGTTTGACTAAATTTGGAACACAGGCTAAATTTGGACAGAAGGTTAAAAAGAAGAATTAGGACGACTCCTCCTACCAAAACTGGCACACGACAACAAAAAGTTTCGAAAGATTATCATATGTCAAGATTCTTCCAAACAGGTCTTCCGGCACCTGTTCTTGCAAAGAATTGCAAGATCTAAGTCCAGACTTATCAGGTGCCAGTGTCCAAGAAGCTTTTAGAGTTTGTTCTCCACTCTTTTCTTGTGTCTCCATTGCAGATTGATAAGAATTTGATATGGATAAGTTATTTGATGTATTATATATTTTTCAGAGCAAAAATGCAAGTGGAGATGTTTCCTTTCCACCTGTCAAAGATCATGCTCAGTTTTCAGTAGCACATGCACGATCCAGTAAGGTGAGTGCCACGGCCCCTTCTAGGTTTGCCAAATATTTTATTCAAGAATTAAGTTGTTTGTGGCTTACTTACTTGTGAACAACCCAATTGGAAGTCGGCACATATGCCGTGGGTCCATTAATGGCCTTGCGATTTGGGCAGACTGGGGCTTTCTTGGCTACAATTAGGAGGGATTGTTCAATTGTTTGTAAGGAACCACCATCTTTTATCATCTAAGCCTATATGCATGCAAGCTATTTGAGAATATTTGATTGTGCCAAGGAGCAGATGATTTGTGGGGGAAAAGCTACTTCGGTGCCTTACTTTGTTGTGCATGGATTTATCTACATCTGTATAACATTTATTTCATGTGCCCTGTCGTGAACTTTTGTTAAAGCTTGGAAACGAGTCCTAGATCTTTGTGTTAAAACACCACTGTTGCCTTAGCTGTTTTATTATGTTAAATTGAAGATAAGAACATATCCTAATGAAGCAACTCTTGCTATGTTTTTTGTTGCAAAATTTAGATGAATGAAGTTCTGCTAAAATAACTTGAAGTTAAGCAAGCATCACCACTGTTGCCTTAGATGTTTTATTGTGTTAAATAGAAGATAATAACATATCCTGAAGCTATTCTTGTTAAGTTTTCTGTTGCAAAATTTAGATGAATGATTTTCTGCTAAAATAACTTGAGGTTAGGCAAGCATTGAGTAAATGCAAATTGATAGCCAATTTATTTGAAAAAGCATGGTAACATTTGAAAGATTTTCAGGCTCATTTGATCTACCTTAAGGTGTTTCAGCTCAATTCTGCACCCTTTGACTTTGAGTACTTCATGAAAAGAAGCATTTTTATCTTGAAATCCACTGTTGAAGTTCTCATAGTTTTCTCAGTCATTAAAATCCAACACCGTTTTTGTTGTCAAAGTTGTGTGCATAAATAATTCTTAAAGTTCTATTATCATTTTATCCTTCACCAAACTTTTACTCATCATGATATATTAACTTTCTTCCCCATGTTGTCATCTGCAGCTTATCAAAAAGAAAAGTCATTTGCGAAATGTCATTCCCATAGGATTATGTTAATGAGTCCCAATGTGCAGCCGCAGGGGTATTGAACACATCTGATTAAATAGAGTATGTTGTTTGTCATTCATCTTTCTCAGTTCAGATGGGAAGTACGTTTTAACAAGAGGAGAAGATGATTTGGTGCAAGTATGGAGTATCATCTGCTACAATCCAACTTGGTAGCCATTCCTATTTATCAGCAATAATGCTAATCTTCCACAGCTGACTTCATCAAATTGGGCATTGAATTTGAGGAAATTTATCGATGTTTTTGACCTGAGAGGAAGTTATATGCTATTATCTGAGCAATGTTGTCATAATAGGTTCTTCCAGAGGTATGAAAACTTTGACATCATGCTATGCCATGGTTTTAAAGCTGATAGTATATTAAGTAATTACATTGTCTTTAAGTTGGCCATGCACATGTGTTAAAGGGTTGTAGATTTGAGGCAGATATGAGAAATAAATTTGAAAGTACGTGGAAGCAGTGCATCTGCTAATTTTCTAATATTCTAACTGTAGATACTGAATGCAACATGTAGTTGAGGCAATGTCCCTTTAATTCAAAGCCTTGTAATCCCAGAACTATTGTTTGTTTCGAAGTTGCCCGAACGTTAATGCTCAAACTATGGAAGGCACTTTATATGAACACATTTCACTATTAAAAGATAACTTTTGTTTGCACGATGCCATGTTACTATCTAAACTTGCATTATTGGTGTAGAGAGTTCTCTTTCACTATGGAATGACATTGTCGTTTATTAGCGTATTCACCGGTTCAACATCATGGATATCTCTAACAATAGTAATATTATGTTGGTGGTTTGACTAGTCAATACTGATCAAAAGTCCAAGTGGCATGTTAAAAAATGCAGCAAAAAATTCCAAGTGGCATGTGAAAAAGACACATGTACATCTACTTCCGAGGTGCAGCTCCAGCGTGCAAATAGGTCTATTGGCTAAGATTAGAGAGTGTGCTAGCGCTTGGATTGAAGTATCCTGCTCATCTTTGATCTTATCTATGTAACCAACGACAGAAAATGAGTTTGGGGAGATAGAGAAGGGGGTCTGCTCCGCAAGTTTAGCGGCTTGAGCTCTGAACGACTATGATTATGAGCTCTATATGGCCGACTACCATATGCTGATTGAGGCTTACATGATTTGTGTTTACCATTAACAACATCAGTTGTTGATTTCAACCCATGAAAAACTTGCCACATGGTTTTATTTAAACACAAAATTTCAGGAAAACATCTGCCTGGAAGCAGAAACAGAGAGGAGACCTACTGGGTAACTTACATGTGTGAGAATAGAATAGAATAGAATATTATATGTTTTTATCATCCACGGAGAGACCAATCGGCCTATGGGACCCAGAAGAGAGGTGCAATAAACATATTACTGTCCGGGTTAAAAAACCCCTGTCGGCGAAAAACCGTGACAGGAATACGCTTGCTGTCAAACTAGACATACATCATTTCACTAACTATATGTACATTGATGCCTAACCAAGTGCCTGAGGGCGGAGCTCCTCCCGGCGGTCCAGAACCTTCTGAATGTACGTTCCCAGCATACGGACAGAAGTCGTGTTCAACATCTCATGCAGGGGTTGGCCGTGCTGTACTAGCTCAGCATAACGTGCTCAAATGTCATCATATGCCGAACAATCCTGTAGCGTGTGGCATTCATCCTCTACCACTCCGGCCTGGCAACGTTGACAGATCCTCTCCTGGCGCGGCTCCCCAACCCATCTGCCTGTCTCAATCCGGAGGTGATTTGCACCTGTACGAATGGAGGCAATGGACCTACGCTTTTTCATGGGCAGGTGGGTACGCAGGTAGCTTTGTAGCCCCTGTTGCAGTGTGGGGTTTATATGGCGTTGGTAGTGGGCTGTCTTCACTTGTTCAAAGGTGCTGGCATCCCACAGCTTGCCGAGGAAGCATGTGTCGAGGTATTGCCTGAGGATCTGGCGATCGGCTTCCGTGTGCACCTGGATGCACCTGTACTCTTGCACGTTCCATCGGGCCAGCCACTGAGTTCTCTTCTCTCGCCAGCAGGCTTTTAGGCGCTGAGGTCCCAGCGCTACCATGTAAGCGAGGTGAGGGAGGCGGCCTCCATCCATCCTGACGACTTTCTGAAAGTAAACGATGTGCCTATCAAGAGCCCCCCTCTGAAGAGGCAGGTAACCTGTCTCCTGCAACAGGATCTGGTACGGGACTGTTGGCTTCACCCCTAGAGCCCGTGCCAGGAATGCTTTCTGCACCTGCTCCAACTCATTCCAAGTGGTGAGGGAGACCACTGGCCCCCAGACCTCGACCCCATATAGTAGCACCGGCTCTACCATTACCTTGAACATATGCGACTGGTGGGCCCAATCAAATCATACAGTTCGGCTCTGTGACAATGGTTCTGCATCGCATATAGGGCCCTCCATTCTGCTGCGGCCCGCAAACGAATGGAGTTGTCCCAATTCAAGGACGAGGGGAACTCAACCCCCAAGTATTTGTAGCTGGACACCACTTGAACATTCTGGCCACGATAAGTGAGAGTTGGTGTCCTAGCGTGGCGTGCGGACGGTATGAAGACCACCTTGGTCTTGGCCAGGTTAAAGTTCATGTGAGAAGAGAGAAGCGAAACTCCTATTCCATGATAAAGCTAAAATCAACATTGCACACGCTATGCGAGTGCATATGTAGCACATTAAGGGGTTCCAAGGGGATTTGATATGGATGCATAAATCACTATCCCTGAGACCAAGACCATACCCCTAAAACTTTTTAATAAATTATCAAAAAAAGAAAAAAGAAAAAGAACTAGCTGATGTGGACTGCAACGTGGCATAGCTAAAATTGCAAGAAAGTGGCCCGCTCGTGGCATCGCTAGAATTGCAGGAAAGTGGTTCGCTCGGGTTAGGCAACCCTGCTAAAATAACCTTTATGCTTGTTAACATAGTAAGAAACAATAGACTTTAGGCCTTATAGTTCCATTTGAAAGAAAAAGAACCTTCAATTGCAATCCTAGAAAAAAACAGCTGCAATCTAATCCTAGGCCCTGATTTCATTTAACCCAACTTGCCTACGGGGCATGTATGGCATGGCTGCAGGCCACACCTTGCCATGCCATGTAGGCAAGCAATTTTGCGTCCTAAATTAGAAAAAGACAAAAGATTGCGTACGAGTATTATACAGTTCGATCAATACGATGGATCGCTTTTTGGGCATTCCAAGGGAAACAAGATGCTAACGCATCAATGGGTTGCCCGTTGGAAGACCCATTGGTGCGTCTAGTTTAGTCTATTGAAGTTTGTGGTGGCAAAAAATTAGAACCACTAAGGGGCGGGGGTATGGTGTGAAATGTTATTTTTAAGTAGTTTAATCATTCAACCATTTCTTATACGTCCTATTTTTAAACCAATAACAGTCAGACATTTTGTTTTTGTTATGTTGCCCATAGTGTCATCGTTAGATGGCATTAAAGCATTTTTTTACTTTCTGATTTCAAAAGGACTCAAAAGGACATTATTGGATACATTTTGTGCACGATCACATTGCCAAAATATTAAAACTTTTATTGTTCTTGGCTGAGGTTATTTTAAATTGACTTAAGATAAGATAGATAGTGCCAAGCAAAAGCACATCATAGCAACGTAGTATTCAAGTACTATATGCACTATACAAAAATAGATTACTTCCTACGTTGAAAAGTTGGAGCAAATTAGTCTCAATTGAAATATTAGCCGAATATGCTTTACATTTTTAAGGAAAAGTGATTCCCAACCAAGGTGCAATCTAATCTAGCAAGTCGAGATGCTATTTTCAAAGTTCATGCTATTTTCAAAGTTTCTCTCTTGTTTTCCACACTAAAAATGTAGGATTGCAATGCTATACAGATACTATATGAATAAGACAAATAGCGAGTAACAAAACCACCCTAGACATACATACGTTAAAGCCATGAAAAATAGCACCAATACTATATGCTACACGATTAACAAAACCACCCTAACCATAGTTAAAGTCATGAAAAAATAGCACTAATATACTAGCCTTTTCTAATTATGAAATTTAAATCCATACAAGCTTTCATAGGAGATTGGCAAGGCTTTTGAATCTGTTCAATTATCGACTATCATTAGTTATGATTGGTTCAACGCAGTGAAGTAGTAATACTAGTAGCCGAAATGTAGTCAGGAGTTACTTTGACATTATCAGATACTCTGGCACCTTTCTGTTGAACATATGCATGCAGTAGAGACATATAACTGGTAATCAGTAAACTTCTTGAGATCATTGCACCAGAGGCCATAGTGACAAAAGCCAGACAACCAAGGAAATGGAAAAAGAAATAAATACCTACTAGAAACCTACCCCTAACACTAAGATGTGTTCCGCAACTGAAAAATTTGCTTTCGTAGAACCTATATGAATTGGTAGTTTGCATTAAAATTTTCAGATCAAACTTATGAGGATAGACAAATATCCACTGTTTCAACCATTATCAATTCATATCGAAAAACAGAAATTTTACTTTATAATCCGCGCATTTATGCTGCATCAGGATCTGTCCAGCTAGAAACACTTCCGTCTGTAACTATAGTTCCTTCCTATATGCACAATGTTATATAGAGCTTATACTACTTTGCACTAAAAGACAGCATACCACTTAATACTTACGATGATCTATACACCCTACGTACAAGAGACACAAGAGGCACTAAGAAAGACCTAAGACCCCTTCATCTGCAGCATGTCGAGCTGTTTCTAGGTCTTCATCCAGAAAAATGTCCCAATGTCCATCCCACCTTAGAAAGAATTCAGTATCTGTGAAGTAGTATACTCTGTGAACATCCCCAGCTGGAGTATACAGAAAATCTCCAGGACCCAAATCAAAACTTTCCTTTCTGCTCAAGTTCCATACACGTTTTTTCCCTTGAATGACAAAAAGATCATGTCCAAATGTACGGTGATGAGCAGGTTCTATGCTACCAGCCTTGAATCTAATTATGGTTGAAGTGGGATTTTCCTTCAAAATGTTCCAAGAACCACCTGGCATTATTTCTACGTCATCAAACTTCCTGCCCTCTACAAGGGCACAGATTGCACAGCTATTACTTACTACAGAAACTTGGGATATGTTATCCATTTCCCCTGTAGCTTTGTCCAAGGACTGCTGTATATCTTGAGGCCATGGCTGATTAGAACTAGCAGCACATGGATCTTTATATTGGGTGTCTAACCATGCATCCACAATCTTTTCGCCCTCATCAGGATTTACAACATTTCCACCAAGAGTAAGAACGTTACAGTCATTAATGGATCTAGCGTTTGTAGCATCATCAACACTAGTGCAAGGAGCAGCATAGACACCCTTAAACTTATTTGCGAAATATTACCTTATTGGATCGAAATCTGCCTACCGTATTTTTATGTGAATCAGACATGCATATTTAAAGACTATCTTGCTGAAAACATGTATCAATTGTTGACCTTTCTTGTGAAAAAGCAGCCAAATATATCTCAGATTACGCTCACAGCATGTTCCACCGGATTCGTCTGTTTGAAGCAGAAAGCATGTTCCACCGGATTCGTCTGTTTGAAGCAGAAAGATGCAAAATCTGTTGAAAAACAATGCTCCTAAACTTAAGCATGCAAAGGGGCACTTTTTTACCTGGGGGATCTGGCGAAGAATCTGGGCTTTTAGATCTGCAAGGAAATGGCAATATTGCCATAGCCAGCTCTGCGATGAATAAGGATTGTGGCCATAGCCGTGCAGCTCAAGATGCTTCCTGTAGTGGGAAGATTTCTCAAAGGCAAATCTCTGAAAGGTAAAGTAGATGCCGGAATTCTGCTTGTCGAAATCCCTCCAGTTGAAGGATTAAACATTAAATTAGGAGCCAAGATTGGTCCATGCTTGTAAAGCCAGGCATAAAAGCTCTGTTAGGTTTGTGCCTTTCAGAAGAAAATAGAGTCATAGCTGTGAAGGCCGGAGCTGTGGAAGTTCTACTTGAAATATTGTTGGATTTGAAAGGGGTTTGTGGAGAAAGGGCTCTGGCAAGTATGGAGCTTTTGTGCACTACATCAGAAGGAAAAAACACGACGATCACAACCCATTTTCTGAATTGCTTCCAATTGAGGCAGAGGGTTACGTCACGAGTTTCTTCCTGCCCTGCACACGTTCCCCTGCACAGCCCAATTCCCTTATATTATGCTATCTTGCTTTCAAAAGACAAAACGACACACAACAGCAGGTTATTGGACTCTCAGATAATTGCTAGCAATATACAGAAGGGGATTTTACCTGGCTGTGAACCAATAACTGTATCGAGAGCGCCCAAAATCTTGCAGAGAAAAACTTAAACGTAATAAGCCCAAACCGTGGGGTGAGGATATATATACCCTGGTTTCAGGGATCCCGGAGCTGTGATCCCGGAGGACGGGATCCCCACGGGCGCGTGATCCCGGAGGACAGAATCACACTGGTAACTGCGCAGTTAATGGCTTACTGCGCAGTTTTGAGGCAATTTTTGGTTCGATTCTTGCTGCCCTTATGCAGCGGCGCTCGCCCTGCTCTCTCCTCTGCTGCTATCGAATCCCCTT
Source organism: Isoetes taiwanensis (assembly GCA_021234155.1). Taxonomy (NCBI): domain Eukaryota; kingdom Viridiplantae; phylum Streptophyta; class Lycopodiopsida; order Isoetales; family Isoetaceae; genus Isoetes; species Isoetes taiwanensis. The sequence continues at coordinate 585,678 of JAJEKV010000179.1, forward strand.
CTCCACCTGATTCCGACCACCCAGGAACAAGCCCCATCCAATTTCATGGAGGATCGGGGGAGAAAAATGCATCAAGACTTAGCCCTGATTTTGGGTTTTTTTCGCGCAGTTACTGCGCAGTAAGGGAGCTGACTGTGGGATTCCGTCCTCCGGGATCACGCTACGCCCAAACCGTGCCCTCTCTGTTTTGTTCGATCTTTGCATTTCTCTTGGATTAACCATCTTCAATGCATTCAGCAAAAATCTAGCCAGAAACAGAGCACGCTTACCCCAGCATCTCCGCAACCCACCCCAAGCGCAGAGCCCATCCCCGCCCTCCATCCGGCCCCAACGAATCTACGCCATCTATCCGTCCCTGAGCCTCCCCAAAATCCCAAAAAGTCACAGCCGTGGATGAAGAATATGCCACGATATTCTCAAATCCGGACCCTCTATCCGTCACTCCCCACCCCTCCCAAGGGTTGCCCGTAAGGGCAACCCAAAAACGAGGGCCTGGGCAGGTTCAGGGTTATGGCCGCCGGCCTTCACTCGGATTATGGTATGCATGTCAAATTTAGTTTTTTTGTTGGATTTGGGATGTGCACCACAACGTCGATTTTAGCTTCAATTTCGAGATGCAGGAGCTTGTTTAGGGTTGCTTGAAGTATGCCGAAACCGGTACAATAGTTCGCACCGTGCGTCTTATAGGTTGAGGGAAAATTTAGGTTGCTTAATTTCTTAGCAGTGGAAGGAATTAAAGTCAATGAAAGGCGAAATTCAGCCATTTGTTGAAGGGGAAGAGCGTTTCCGGATCAGACAGCAAGGGAATGAGGAAGTAGAAGAGGGAAATACGGGACGGGAATCTTACATGGATACAGGCGCAATTGAATCAGATGAAGGGGCAATAATGAGTAATATTGGAGGTACATCAAATCATCAGCTAGCAGAATGCGCAATCTGTAAGGATCCGTTCCTTATGTGGGGAGGGCCAATTACGCTTCAATGTGGACATTTTTTCTGCCTGCAGTGCCTTCAAAAGGTTACCTTTCTTTTCCTTTCCATTTCTAAGTTTCTTGATATACATGTATGAACTTAATTCCTTACGATCTTCGTTGTGTCCACGTTGTCAATCATCGATTTGTTCGATATAAAATAGGATCAACTTCATGAATAAACGTTTTCATTCTGTGCATAAATTAGTTGTGCTTCTGTGTTACTTATGCAGGTTTAATTATTCACACAATCCATTATTTTGTACAGATGCAGCATTCAGCCCTTTCTAGATGTCTCCTTTGCCATTCTGCAGAAGAAACTGCTGATTATGTTAAACTACAAATGGAGCTTGGAGTGCATAGTTTGTGTCAAATTGAAAGAACTTCAAATGGAACTCGTTCATTCTTTTTCTACGAGCTCCCTCATCCAGAAGAAACAGGAGAATGGGTGCCCGTGTCAGTACCACCAATGGACTTAGAAGATTATGAACGGAACTTATATGAGAACGATTGGGGTGGAGGATATTTCCCTGAACCTGATGAAGGTACCAGAACGAATTTACTCTTCAGAGCTCATTTGCTGGAGACTAGTTTCTGGGGAACTTTTAATATAATATTTCAGTCTATGCTTGGCAAAGGGAAGGCTTCGGATATAAAAAGCAGGTCCGACGAAAGAGGTTCTCAAGGACTACCGCATTTTCTTGCTGATACAACTGAGGATATACATGTCATTCGAGCAGTGCTAGAGGCAGAACCTCCAATGTGGATGCCAGATAGTGCGGCTTCTTCATGCATGCAATGTGGTACAAACTTCCGTCCACTCACTTGTACCAGGCACCATTGCCGTTTCTGTGGAGGGCTTTTCTGCAATAGCTGCAGCAGTGGAAGATCTTTGATGCCAGCAAAGTTCCGCCAAAGGAATTTACAACGTGTCTGCGATACATGCTGGCTAAGACTAGGGCTGACCCAGAGAATGCTTCTAGATCAAGTTAGCAATGCTGCCCAAATTGCAACTCATGATGTAACAGACTGGACATCTTTCAGGGCGTGGTTAAACAGCCCTTGGGGTTTATCTATGGAGCATGAAATTTACAAGGCCACTAACACACTTCGTAGTTTTTACGAGGTCAGTTGCTGCCAATTGTCAATTGCTTGGCGTTTGTGAAATAACAGGTTGCTAAGAGATGAATGTTTTTAGATTGGAGAGCTATCACCCGAAAAATCAATGCCTGATATGGTTCTAAGGGGAGCAAAAGGCTTGGCCATTCTGTCTGTCTTGAAAGTCGGGATGATGGTTACTTACAGGGTAGGGACAGGGATACTGATTGCTCGAGGACCAGATAATACATGGTCTCCACCAGCTGCTATTGGTTCTTGTGGGATAGGATGGGGTGCACAGGTATGCATGTTTCTGAAAATTTCATCTATATTCAGAGTGTATGTTCCATTATGACAAGGATATCTGTTTTATATTTCCAGATTGGTGGGGAGCTAACAGATTTTATCTTAGTTCTGCGTACTGAAGAAGCAGTAAAAGCATTTGGGGGGCAGGTTCATCTATCTGTAGGTGCAGGTCTAAGTGCAGCGATCGGCCCCATTGGAAGGACAGCCGAGGCTGATGTGCATGCAGTCAATGGAAGTCCAGCTGCGTGCTACTCATATAGCTGCAGTAAAGGTATGCATAGGACTAACCTTAGTGTGCTGTAGAGTTGCTATTGAATTCAGTTACGTAAACGGGTAGAAGTGGGACGAAATTCTCCCTTTTTATGAGCACTACCACAGGGCATCATAGTGTTAATAAGAAGTTTTATGAAATAAATCAAATCTAATCTTTGTCTCTTCCCTTACTCTTGTATATATTCCCAGATGTTTTAAACATTCTAAAAACTATGATTAAACCTAACGAAGGAAATTAGGAACTGAAGAAAATTCAGAATTCACATTATAGCTTGGAGATACGAAGGTAGAACATCATATAGACAGTATATAAAGCAATTGGCAGCCACAGCAAAATTTCAGGATTTAAAACTTAAGAGGGTGAGCAGGTGTAGTAGTTTGTAGTGCTTAAACCTTATCGACCCTCTTTGTGTTACTAACTGTGTATAATCCAATCCCATTGGTCATGGTAAATACAACGGGGCTTTTATTTGCAGATGATGGGCATTCCTCACATTTTTCTCTTGATTCTGTCACGACTAAGCTAATAGATATTGAAAACACAGACGTCATGACTTTAAAACGTTGTCATGCAGGTGCATTCATTGGTTGTTCTCTTGAGGGCAGCATTTTTATAGGACGCCCAAGTATAAATGTCCTCTTCTATGGTGACCCTCTATAAAAACTTTTGATATTCTAATGAGTTCGACACCTCGACCAAGAGCTGCTGCTCCTTTATATGATGCCCTAGCAGACCTCTTTAATCGAAGTGGGAATATGCGCAGACTTGTTTCAAGTGTATGATAGGTATGGTAATGTTTATCTGTACATTGTGAGTAATCATGTTTGTTCTTTTGGATGATTAAAATCAAGTCAATTGTCCACACATGAAACGCATCAAGTTTCCCTGAATAGAGGTATTTTTGACTGAAAATATTTGGCATGGATTTGACAAGAATTTTGAATTGTTATATGGACACCTAGACCCGCCTATGTACAGCTGATAGTCAGGCTACTTTTTTGTTGATTGAAATGAGCTGCTGAAATGGGAATATTAAAGCAATGGGAATCTAAAACTAGATAACATGACTTGAAAGCTTTTACATGCAGATACATTCTTTGGTTGTTTCCTTGAGGGACGCAAATGTATAGGACACTCGAGTGTAAACGTTGGTGATCCTTGTATAAAAGCTTCAGGTATTCTTTATGGATTGACACTCAGACCAGGAGCTCTTGCTCCTTTATATGATGCCCACTCCTCTTAATCGAAGTGGGAATATGCAGAGACTTGTTTCAAGGATGTATGATAGCTTTGTATAGGTAAGGTGATGTGTATATATGCATTGTGAATAATCATATTGATTCTTTTGGACAATCAACGTCGTCATTGATCAAGTAACAAGTAACGGATATTTGCTTTCTGCATCATGGAATGTAGCAGGTTTTCTTGAATAGACTCCTGAGCGTGTTTTATTGTTTTTTTTTTCCAATTTTTTTCCCTGTTTTTTTTTGGTAAATAGTTTTTTCTGGCAAATATAAAACGGAAAAAATGTTCATACTGCCTTGTCCATGTAGGCTTTTAAACATGGAATAAAATAACGGTTAGCCAAATGGCTATTCTATAACTTTCTTTTATAGCTATTTTATGTCTTTCTTTTCAAGAAAAATTGCTATATTAAATGGGAAAAAGTGCCAAAAAAAGTAAAGTTCGAGTCCAATTTTTTTGCTGCCTAAGTGAGCTTTTAGTTGAATAGCTAACCCTCCATCTCCAGACAACTCTATCAGAACATCGATTAGCTAAATACAAGTCGATTTGACCATGATCTGCTATGTCGGTGTTTTGCCTTAAAACGAACGACAGAAATTTGCTTGCAGGCCTATGGACAGATGGGATGAATGCCTCGATGACAAGAATATGCCAGGGAATCGTCCCACAATCAATTATATATGTTCAGATAAGAAAGAGGGGGCTTGAAAAAATAGGTGGACTCCAAGTGGTCCCCAAGGACTCTATCAATCCGATGCAGTCCGGCTTTATCCCAGGGAGGCAGATCCTTCATAATGTTGCGGCGGCATTTGAGGGCATACATTGGGCTCGTAGAACAGGACAAAGGATAGTCTAATATTTGAAGTTAGATTTTGCCAAGGCGTACGATAGTGTCCGTTGGGATTTCCTGAAGAAAATGATGCTAGCTTTCGGGTGTGGTGAGAGCTTCACAGCTACCGCTCTAAAACTCCTTACCTCTGCTAGAGCCACCGTACTTTGCCATGGGGAGTCCTCGCCGATCTTTAATGTTGGCCGCGGTATTCGTCAAGGATGTCCTTTGGCTCCTTATTTATTCACGATTGTCGCGGAGGCCGTCTCTCAGTTGCTGAATGAGCCCGTGGGTGCGGGTGTTATTGAGGGATTAAGAATGGCAGATGGGTCGCAGCAAATCGGGAGCCAGTATGCTGATGACTCTTTTCTGTTTTTACAGGCTGATGAGGTGAATCTAACGAATACGAAGGAGCTTTTGGACACATTCTCTATTGCATCAGGCTGTCTAATGAATTGGACAAAGTGTTCTGCGCTGTGGCCTTCAGCGGAGCCACCACCCGCCATTTTGACTGATTTTCCTTGGCAACTGCAGCCGCAGGGCAGGTGTTCCAGGCTTCTAGGTATTCCTTTCGGCATTGACATCTCGGCCACGAGTATTTGGGAGGACATTCTGGTTGGTCTGCGTCGGCATCTCACTTGGTGGAAAGGTGGGCTCTCAATTGCTGGCAGAGTTACGGTGGTGAAGTCGGTGTTGTGTTCCACGCATATTTACATGGCATCTGTCATCTTAGCTCCAGAGAGCAAGATACAGGAAATCTCCTCCATTGTTCGTAACTTTGTTTGGGGAGGCAATGAGGACGGAGCTGTGGTCAAGGTTGCCTGGTGGAAGTGTGTCCGGCCCAAAGCTGCAGGAGGTCTGGGAATCTTAGACCTTTCTCTTCATAGTAAGGTTCTCATTTCGAAATTCATTTTCGGAATCTTGAGGGACGAGCTTGATTCTCCAGGAATGATTCTGCTTTCTCAATCTTTATCGCACTCGGTTGTTTTCCATAAACTGACTGTCCCTGCGCAACTCCCCTGCTGGGCATTGTTCTCAGATATTAGGCCATATGCTGATGCATCTCCTTTTTTGAAGGGCCTTCTTCGAGCATGGGAGCACGTTCGCCCGCTCTTTCAGGTTGACACCTCTTGTTGCATCCAGCTGACTTCTCCGCCATGGTGGATCTCATTGGCCCCCAGTGCGTTGCCACCTATTCTGGCTTCGTGCATTGATTCGCGTATTCAGCGAAGATGGACACAGCAGGGGGTTTCCTCGGTCGCAGATTGGTATCTTGATGGCCAATTAGCTCCCTGGCAGTTATTCCGTGACAGGTTCGGGTTGAAGGAACGGGATAATAAGATCTGGGCCCGTGTGGCAAACAATCTTCCGTTAGCCCCTCCACAAGGCTGAGGTCAGGTGTGGCGATGTGACTCTAGGATCGACCCTGAAAATTTTGTTCAGTCCTGCTATGGGCTCCTCGCGATTCAGGATGAGTTGCCTCCTTCGGACGCCTGGTCTCTGCAGGTCCCAGGGGATGATTGGGGTAAGATTTGGAGGTGGGTATGGAACTCAATTTCGCCCCCTAAAACTCGCACGCTATTATGGCAGATTGTGCACCGGTCCTTAAGGGTGAATGTGTGGGTCCATAGGATCAAACCGCTTGTTAGTGAGTTATGTCCAATGTGTGGAAACTCCACGGAGACCCTTGAGCACTGCATGTTTCTGTGCGTAGAGATCCAGCCTGTATGGCAGTGGGTACAAGGCTTATGTCACACCTCTTTACGTAGTCAAGAGGTTCTGCTGGGGATTTACCCGAGCAGCTGGGCATGGGTTAAGAGTTTGGCTTTTCATTTGTGCAAGGCTTGGCTCCTATGGCTCTTATGGAAGAGACGGTGCGGGAAGGTGTTCAGGAATGAGGGGTGCCACCAGGGGTGTTGATTTCTCGATTGAGGTATAAACTGTTTCTCTCATACAAGGCCTCCACCCGGAAGGAGCAGGTTAAGGCGGCTGTGTGGGAACAGACTCTTTACGTGGTAGACGGTTATGGGGGATTTACTCCGTGAGGGTGGTGGTACGCGTGGAAAGGACACTCTGGTTGGTGTATAGTTGTAGTGTGTAGCCTCCTTGTGGCTCCTGGTAGCCTTTAGTTATGCGGTATCGGGTTGTCGCCTAGGCATTGATGTGCTTCGGCATTGTTACCTTATATCGCTCTTCATGTACTCTTATTTTTATTAATTAATTAAATTCATCCTTCAACACAAAAAAAAAAAGGTGGATTAGCCTACAAGTTGACACCAAGATCTATACGGACTTGACCAATTAGGGTTCAATTTGTCTGTTTCTTTGTTTGTTTGTTGTTTTCTTTTCTTTTTTTAATTGTTTTTTCTTATTCTAGGTACGGAAGCATCTGCCTACGAATGTACCTTGTTTTTCTTAAGTTTTGAACAAGTTCATGTACGTTTATGTGTTTGGTGCTTCTTTGTATGAAGAAAGTTATAACAATGATAACGACTTGTATCAAGAAAGTTATAACAATGATAACGACAATCGCCATTTACTTTTCCTATATTAAATCGGTGCATTTATCGGCTCCCGATTTGGGCCTCGATTCCAGAGGGGTATTCGGCTTATGGGATAAAGGGGTATTCGACTTACGCAATATTTTTGGGGGCATTCGACTCATGATTTTGCAGGTAAATAGTGTAAGTCGAATACACCCCCCAAATATTAAAAACGGGGACACAAACCCGGGTCGCGAAGATGAAAACCCAACAAACTAACCATCTACGCTATGTCAGGTTGCTGTAGCAAAATTCATCTTTCAATCTTAATAAACTAATTACAGGGGGCGTATTCGACTCATAAAAATGCACGACGGCGTATTCGGCTCGCCGTTTTCTGGAATCGACCTCCGAAAGGGGAGCCAATATTTCGCCCGATATCAAATTACATTGTAAAACAATAAGTTCAGTGTCTTTGTCCAAAGGCTTGGCCTTTGTAAAATTAGCATAATGTGATGGCTAATATTTGCCGCCCTTTTTTTTAAAGTTTAGCTAAAGTCGAGAAACTATGATGGAGAAAAATCATCTAGTTTAGCCAAGTGCTGGAGACTTCAAGTTCCAATTTGAGGGTAGTTTAGCCAAACCTATTTCGGCTACACTAATATAGGAGTAATAATTTATGCCATGCTGTTAAAACAATAAAATCTTAGCGCATAGATTATGCACTGGAAGGATCACATGGTATAAAGTGGCCCATCGGTATAAAGTGGCCCGTACGGATCAAACCCTTAGCTTTGCAACGGTTTGGAAATTATGTGGTGGGAGTTGCTATTTTTGGTTTTTGTGGATTAGAAACCATTTTGTATGGGAGAGGTGAAAGAGCGAGATTGTTGGAGTTCTTATTTGATAATAGAGGTACAAGATATTTGGAGTTCTTATTTGGTAATGGTGGCATAGGCTTGGCTGTGGCATGCAGGCCTGGATGTAAGGAGCTTCTATTTCAGTACGTTCTTATCTACAATTTGTGGTGTCGACTGTGGTATTTTTTTTGTTTTGTTTTGGAGGCCTGCTAGTTCGGCTAAGCTTGCGTTGCTGCTCCTTGCCTGTTGCTTGTTTGTGTTGCTGCTGCTCCTTCCCTTGCTTGGCTATGTTGCTTGCTGCTCTTTGCGCAGGATGTTGTTCCCAAGGGATTCATCGAGTTTGGCTTCAAGATGTGGAAGCCTTGTGTTGTTTTTCGCAGATTTGTTAGTTTTCAGATGTAATGTTTGTGTTCATAGCACTTGCTTGCAGATGGGTTCCACGAGGAACAAGGTACTATGGTTTCTAATGTGGTGGAAATTGCTAGGCTAGTGAACTCTGTTGGTGCAAGATTAGTGCCTGGTTTTGCGGTGCTCTAAACCCGTTTGATCTTTCCTTTCCAGTCCTCTTAACCATAATGCCAGCTTCCATGTTCATGTGACATCGGAACTTGATGTTCGCATACATGAGATTGAGGAGCTCTTGAATGTGGACGATTTGCGTGGCAGATTGTCAACTGTTGTGGGGCAATTGTCTAATATAACGAGCAATATAAACTGTTGTATAGATCTCTGGCTCAACTGTATGAATGTCGGTGGAAGAAGACTGTCTGCTAGTCAAGCTATCATTACGAGGGCAGTTCTTACTAGAGCTAGAGCCATGATGCACAGAAACATGAGGAGGCATGATATGTTGTGACGCTCGCACATGAATAGCCACCTAAATCGAACTGGAACTCTTTTTTATTTTGTTATTGTATCTTAAGTTCTAATTTCAATTTGTTAGCTTCTGTTTGAAAATCGTGGTGGCGAGGTGATGACGACACCACAATTTTGTGATGCTTTGAGCGTGTGATGACGAGGTGGTGATGCCACCACACTTGTCACTTGTATGATCTTTCGCTTGTGTGCTATGATCAGAAAGGACTCGGGTTTTTGATACTGTAAATGTGATATTAACGACCTGGAAAAGATCCTCTTCAAGACGGAGATCAAAATTGATTGAGTTTGAGGATGGAGGTGAGATTTGGAATATGTGATATTGCCTTGAATTTGCAGGTGGCTTTGGATTTTGGGAGGTGGATTCCTGGAGCACCGAGCAAAGGCATCAGGTATGATTTCAATTTTCAAGCTCGTCGGCCACGCTTGGGTTCGATTCCCAAGGAGCTTTCCGATTGATGTTTTTTGAGTGAACTGCTAGTAGCTATTGATTGATTACAAGAAGTAGTAGAACCTTGTGCACGACGATGCTGGGCATTTGCTGTAGATGCATGAATTAGGCAGATGCAATTTTTAATAGAATGGTTTTAACGGAAGGAATGGAGCATGATTGGGATGGGTTGGCATGGGATGGGATAAAATGGAAGGAAATGGATATCAAGCATGTGTAAAGTAGTATGTGTGGGTAAAATGAGGAGTGGAAGATTTAACTTGCACGATGCATATGTTTTGTACGTCTATTCATATGAGTGAATATGCGGGATGGTTGGGTGTGAAAGCTCATCACCTGCAATTAACAGTTGCAAGATATTGTGTGTTTTAAACTGTCTGATTTTTTGGGGGTTATTGGGGACAGTGGACTTGAAAAACTAACGAGATCATGGTATAGACAATGGAAGAAAAACTTTGCACTATGATCATAGTTCAAGAAATGTTATGAAAGATGTCGAACAACAAAAAGCATGAACTCAATTGATCAGAATATGTAATGCATTTGTGTGACTATGTGTAGGGGTATCCATCCATGGCAAATGATATCGAATTTGACAACACTCTAGTGGGTGTAAATAATGTTTCTCTATATACTATTATATCCATGCCAATTCGAGTGGCTATGACATGGACAACACATAAAACATCTAATTTTACAAAAACTTATACGCTTCTTATGAACCACATTATGAATTGGCATGTTAAAGCCAATCTCGTCTTTCATGATCATAAGGTGTTTTGTTCAATTTATTTTGAAGGGGGTTGGGTGTAAGGTATCTTATTATTGATGCCAAAGTTCAAGTATATGTTTGTGAGTTTGTTGGTTTGCTTAGGGAGATCAATGAGGTCCATACAACAAATTGTTCAAATAATAGTTGGAGTTGTGGTATCCTTCATGTTATTAATCAGAGATTAGCTACCATTGTGCCAAATCTTCAGTGTAATCATTATCTACAATCATTATCCGCACTAAATGGAGTGCAAGATAATGGTGCTAATAAAATATCAAAAAGCAATTGATCCAATTTTTCTGCAACATCTTTAATTTTAGTAGACATCTTGGACGGCCTTCTGTTCAGTCAATAACTTTGTTTTGTGATTGGAGGTCATGGAAAGGACTTCATAAGTTTGTTCCAGAGTATGTGGAAATAGCTAGCAAAGATACAAGCAATGCTTTCAATTTCCAAACACGTTAATTCACATGTTTTGGATAGGTTGTGCATCCAAAATAAGATAAAGTGCTCCATTGGTGGTAAAAATTATTGATCAAGCTCGTAGACCCATTTCACATGCACATACTTTTTTTTTTTGAAGGACGTCACTCTATTCATCACCACATCATGATACAGTTCCTACATCACACTCTACACATCACATGGAAGCCAATCCACTACCTAGCCGCGATACACTTATGCATGATACAGTTGCTACATCACACTCTACACATCACATGGAAGCCAATCCACTACCTAGCCGCGATACACTTTATTTTATGCTAGGAGCTGCTAGCATGTGATTATCTATTACATGTGGCAGTTTTTAAGGTCCCTACCACAGGACCGGTTGGTCATACTCGAACTCGTGACCTCGGGGCAATGGATTTTAAGGTCCCCATTACTAGACCAATGTTGGCCATATTTGAACCCGTGACCTCGGGCGTGGCAGTTTAAGGTCCTGCCACTAGACCACATACTAAACTGCCATATTAGACAACTCTAGCAAGGAGATGCAAACAAAATAACAAAGAATGAGTCTTTGTAATCTATATAGCTAGCAGCATAAGCTAATAGAAAAAATACTTACATGCTCTATAAACACAGAAATTGCATTGTGCATATGTGACATGAATGAACATATTTTAATGTTTACCTTCTTTCTTGAGGCACCAATGTCCTTGTGTCGCTCTGTTTGCTTGCCACCATGTTCTGTAATGGCTGGTCCCTGGAGATCCCGTAAAATTTTGAGGACAGGAGATGACTATAGAAATGAATAAGCTGGCCTTCCATTGTTCTTTCTTATTCGCTTTGTCTTGTCTAGCATTGATGCAACATAACCTACAATGTATTTTCAAATGTAGGCTACTTGCAAAAAATACAAACGTAATTTCTTCTTTTTTTTTTTATCACACCAGCCCTGCTGGGCCTACGACCTTTCCTGGAATTTTAACCTATCCACGTGCATGTCCACATCAGAATTTATGACGTGGAGATGACGTGTCATATTCCAGACCGTTCGTTTTTAATCCTACGGGTTTGAAAATTCCACGTATTTCAAGAGATACCAGACGTCGGAACGGTTTCCTCAGCGCTGCTTTGAGTTTTCCCAGGCTTCTCTCGCTCAGATCTTTTGTCCTGGCAACGGTTCTTTAGAGCTACGAAATCCGTTCTTTTTTTCTTCAGGGTGTTACTCTCTAAGTGTTTTCTTGCCGGATGATTCTCCTCCTCGGCTTTCCGTTCTTCCTTAATGGCTTCAAACGACAACTCTATCTGCAGCACCTTTCATCCGACACATCAGGTTTGCCCCTTTTTTCCCTGGCTTCTTTGCAAAAATGACTCGCTTTTTCCAAGTTTTCTCTTCTAAAACAGAATGGATCTTTAGTACATTGGCTTTCAGATCATTCAGCACTTGATTATGTATATCATTCCGTAGCATTTCAGACTCAGACTCAGGTTTTCCATCATGCAGGGCTCCCAAGTTAATACTATCTGCAAGTACCGTTGCTCTTTCAGACTAGCATCTGATTTGTTCCAAACCTCATGTGCTGGCACCCAAGCTTCAGAACAATACTTAGTTCCACAATGGACAGGGCTCCCAAGGTAATATGCTATCTGCAAATATGGTTTCTATTTTCTTCGAAAATACTATCTGCAAATACATGTGGGAACATTTTTCCAAAGGTACATATGATGATGCCATTTTCGTGACTCAGATTTTAGGAACCACTCTTTGTCCAGACCTCATACGCCAGTGCCCGAGCTCCATAACAGGCATCGTGAAAAGAGTTTCTTTTGCTTGATATCTGACATTCTATATATAAAGTAAGCGACACTCAATGAAATATTTGCTACCATGTTATTTTATGATGGCATATCTGACTCAATGGCTTTCCGTTGTGTGTAGTTTCAAGCCAAAACTGGGGATTTTCGTAATGGCTCATTCAGGTCTGAAGATAGGTAATCCGAATTTGCTTTTGAGTGCTCAAATATGGCAGATGTGGACAAGGAATGAAAATGCCTGGCTTTGCTTTTCCAAAGCCATGGTTAAGGATCGGCATTTATTGATGCCTCTGTTGCACATCGCATTTTTGTTGAGAACCCAACTAGGTTTGAGGCATTAAATTTTTGAATTGATTTTGGTTGCATTATGACAGTCCATGCAAACTCGATGATTCTTTGTCGCTCAAATAATTGTAGCTGTGGTGTGTTCACAGTGTCCACATATGTGTGCCTCTGACATTTGCTGCAGCACCACGCCAACTTTTGGTGCAAACAATAACCAAGTCAACTTTTGGTTCCTCACTTTGCATTTAACTTTTGTCTCAAACAGTAAACTTTTGCAGGTTTCTTTCCGCAGCAGTGCTGTCTATGCTCTTCAATCATACAGCAGCGCTCCATAGTTGAGCATCAGAATGAATTCCTGATATAAGCATATATGTGGAGGCATGTTGAGGATTCAATTGGTCAACTTATCAAAGCATTCCCTGCCAATCTTGACATTGCGACATGTTCTGCAAGTAGTAAGCAAAGATATCCACTGAATCTGATTGGTTACTTTGGAGTATTTCCTCTACTTCATTAAAATGTCCTCTTCGGCCAAGAAGATTAGCTACAGTGGCTACTGTCTGGAGAAATTTCATAATCTTTTATCAGACGTAAACATTTTGTACCCTTCATCCACTAGGCCTGCATGACTGCAAGCCTCCAATAATAGTTGCAAATATCAATCTATCTAGCTCAATGCCACTATGTACATATTCTAAAGTGCCTTGCAATTGTAGGTTTACTAGATTGTACCCCATGAAACGAGGCCATGACAACATGTCTTGAATTGATTACTCCAAAAAAGTCTTGCATGCTTCCTCAGTTTTTCACACTTGGAATGCATGTCAACACAGGTGCTAGACTACAACTCGCTTTTGATGATCTGCCAACAGATAATCCTTCTCGACCTAAAGCACCAGTAGTGGCTTTCAGAATACTTGAGGATGTTACTTTCTCTGGACTTACATTTTGCATATCCTCATAACCAGTTGTGATAACCGTCTTCCTTTTGTTGATTCTTCCTCCAATTTTTTACAGTTGGAATGCATGTCAATTTGGTGTATTAACAACAAAGGTGCTAGACTACAACTCGCTTTTGATGATCTGCCAACAGATACTCCTTCTTGACCTAAAGCACTAGTAGTGGCTTTCAGAATACTCGAGGATGTTACTTCTTACTCTGGACTTACATTCTCATTTGCATATTCTCATAACCAGTTGTGATAACCGTCTTTCTTTCTAGTATTTTGAAAAGTTATTGCAGTTGTGCAAGTGGATGGGTCATCCAAAGAAATGTAAATTCCCTTTTCTAAATAGGTTTGTCCAGACCTCATACGCCAGTGCCCGAGCTCCATAACAGGCATCGTGAAAAGAGTTTCTTTTGATTCATATCTGACATTCTATATATAAAGTAAGCGACACTCGATGAAATATTTGCTACCTTGTTATTTTATGATGGCATATCTGACTCAATGGCTTTCCGTTGTGTGTAGTTTCAAGCCAAAACTGGGGATTTTCGTAATGGCTCATTCAGGTCTGAAGATAGGTAATCCGAATTTGCTTTTGAGTGCTCAAATATGGCAGATGTGAACAAGGAATGAAAATGCCTGGCTTTGCTTTTCCAAAGCCATGGTTAAGGATCGACATTTATTGATGCCTCTGTTGCACATCTCATTTTTGTTGAGAACCGAACTAGGTTTGAGGCATTAAATTTTTGAAATGATTTTGGTTGCATTATGACAGTCCATGCAAACTCGATGATTCTTTGTCGCTCAAATAATTGTAGCTTTGGTGTGTTCACAGTGTCCACATATGTGTGCCTCTGACATTTGCTGCAGCACCACGCCAACTTTTGGTTCCTCACTTTGCATTTAACTTTTGTGTCAAACAGTAAACGTTTGCAGGTTTCTTTCTGCAGCTAAGTGCTGTCTATGCTCTTCAATCATACAGCAGCGCTCCATAGTTGAGCATCAGAATGAATTCCTGATATAAGCATATATGTGGAGGCATGTTGAGGATTCAATTGGTCAACTTATCAAAGCATTCCCTGCCAATCTTGACATTGCGACATGTCCTGCAAGTAGTAAGCAAAGATATCCACTGAATCTGATTGGTTACTTTGGAGTATTTCCTCTACTTCATTAAAATGTCCTCTTCGGCCAAGAAGATTAGCTACAGAGTTCCAAGTGGCTACTGTCTGGAGAAATTTCATAATCTTTTATCAGACATAAACATTTTGTACCCTTCATCCACTAGGCCTGCATGAATGAAAGCCTCCAATAATAGTTGCAAATATCAATCTATCTAGCTCAATGCCACTACGTACATATTCTAAAGTGCCTTGCAATTGTAGATTACTAGATTGTACCCCATGAAACGAGGCCATGACAACATGTCTTGAATTGATTACTCGGAAAAAAATCTTGCATGCTTCCTCAGTTTTTCACACTTGGAATGCATGTCAACACAGGTGCTAGACTACAACTCGCTTTTGATGATCTGCCAACAGATAATCCTTCTCGACCTAAAGCACCAGTAGTGGCTTTCAGAATACTTGAGGATGTTACTTTCTCTGGACTTACATTTTGCATATCCTCATAACCAGTTGTGATAACCGTCTTCCTTTTGTTGATTCTTCCTCCAATTTTTCACAGTTGGAATGCATGTCAATTTGGTGTATTAACAACAAAGGTTTTTTTTTTTTTTTTTTTTTTTTTTTTTTAAAGAGTAAGGATGATTTTATCATTAATTATAAAAAGTCAAGAACAGACAGATATCCAAAAAACATAGTTTTCAAGCTTCTCAAGCTTGAACATAGTTTTCAAGCTTCTCAAGCTTGATTTTTAAAACATAAACTGCAGTTCAGTTTTTGAGATCAAAATAGAGTAGAAATATAGTCGATGCAGATGAACTAATTAAGAGAGGTACTCTTAATTCAGATATGTAGAGATAGCTGTAGATTCCTCTTCAGTCCACCTGGCAGGTCGAAGTCTTCAAGGAAGTCTTCAGTGATCTCCGAGATAGTCCTCAAGGAACTCAGCATCATCCTGCTCCCTGCTTAAAAGTACTACCATAACCAAAATAGAGAAACAAGACAATAAAAGGAAATTGAGTTTATCCATGAGGTCAGATAGAGAATTGATGAAGAGGAGGCTAATCTTTAAGCAAGGGGGATAGGAAGTTTTCATCAGCGGTGAAAGTGTTGAAGTAGGCATAGAAAGGGTCTGCAGTCCCAAATACATATGAGTCATGAGGCCAACCGTTATGACGAAATAGATTGAAAGTGTCTTCATAGCCAAACAAGATCAGAAGAGTCCCATAAACGTCTGCTATACCCCTGTGATTGTAATACAATCTCTGTATCTACAAAACTGTCTCTCTGACAACTTGTAATGATGTCTAAATAAGAACCACCACATGCAATGCATCTGTATGACCTCCCTACAGAATAAGGCTGCCCAAAGATTCTCACTGCCACTGTCATGCCTTCTTATGATGCCTGTGCATATCTTTCCCATTTCCTCACTATTTGTCTCCATGATATCAACCCTATTATTGTACTCAGATAACTCATAAAAGTCGGATTCAGTGTTGAACTTTGTTTTGCCTTCTCCTCTCAAGAACTTAAGATAACCTAGCATCATCCGAGAAAAGGATATTAGAATCAACTACATTTAAATTAGAGCAAAACAAATCAAAACAACTTCTGAAGGTACCATAGTTGTCCCATTTCCTGTCATATGCAATACCAACTTTCCTTTTGTAAGCAGAAACCAAAGATTCCAAATCAAATTGAAAATGAATCTTAATCCATAGAATGGAGAATCTTTTTTTCCCATAAAGGACACGATTTCTAGCTTTCCATATGTTCCAAAGGGCAGTGTGAAAGATAGTATTGATAAGAGGATCACCATTTTGAATCATGTGAATGAGATGTTGAGCAGGGTCAAATTCAATTCCTAAAAAACCAAGTCCAGAAGCCACGGAGTTTGCCACAATAAAAAATATGATTAAGATCCTCCTCTGAATGACATAAAAGGGGGCAGTCTGCAGATACATTTGGATAAATCAAGGATGCAGATTTTAAACTAGCAAGACTGCCCTGAGCAACTAGCCATATAAAATACTTGATTTTAGGACTGCAATGAGAATTCCAGACATTCGAGATTAGGTCCTTCATTTGGTCATAATTGAGGTTCCACTTTTGCATAGCTTTAGAAGGAGTATCACTATGATTCAAAGCCTTATAGACATTTTTAACCTTGTAACCTTTCTTGCCCTCAATACTCCAACTCTCATTATCTCTTCTATTATCAAAACTATTCAGATAGATATTTTTGATCAAGAAATAAATTTTCTTATCTGAAGAGCTTCCCTTCAAGATGCCTTTCACCCTTGTCCAACTGATGAACCTATTATTTTGGATCAAGTCCCCAATGTAAACAAGACCTGCATTTGTCCATTTCTTAAAAATCTTTGGATGACTAATGGCTAGCATTTCCGAGTTGTCAGAGATAAGCGGATTCCAAAAAATAGACATATCAGAGTGAATTTTACCATTAGAAGAGAAAGAGTAGTTTGAGGAGATAACATTCCAAGCCTTTAACAAATTATTCATAAGAGGAGAAATATTGGCTGCATGTTTCAGCTGAACAAAGGCAGAGTTAGGCAATAGATGCTGAATACTTGGATGTCCCAAAGGATGACTGTTACAGATCCAAAATCTGATGAAGGTTGATGCAGCTGATTTATCATCATGAATGGCCTTCCAAATAAATTTACCTGCCAGAGATTGAGCCTGCAGGAAAAGATTTTTACATCCTAAACCTCCCTCTGATTTGGACCTGCATAAATTATGCCAATTAACTAAGTGTTTACCACTCCATATAAAATTTCTAATGACCTTCTCCAATTCTTTGTAAATCAATTTAGGGGCCACAAGAGCAGTGGAGAAGTAGATGTGGGAGCTGGCAATAACCGAGTTTGCAATTATATTTCTTCCTGCAAGAGATAAGCAAGCTCTATAATTGCATAACTTTTTCTTGATCCTATTTAGAATGGGATCCCAAAGCCCCTTGATGCTTGAGTTAATAGATAAAGGCATTCCCAGGAGGTTAGTTGCCTGCATGGATGGAATAACCTTAATCCCAGCAATTTGGTCTAATGTAGTTTCCCCAATGATAGAGCTTTTGTCAAGATTTAAAAAGATACCAGATGCTGCAGAAAACTGATTGATGACCTTAAGGAAGAACTGAATATTGGAATTAGCAGCATCCAGGAAAGAGAATGAATCATCAGCATATTGTAAAATGGTTAATTCCTCATTAGAATCAGGGAGCTGGAGGCCTTTAATTTGACCAGACTTTTGATAATGAAGAATAGCTCTTGTGAGAAGATCTGCCACAATAATAAATAGATAAGGAGCAAGAGGGCAGCCTTGCCTAACCCCCCTGGACAGAGGAAAAAACCTTGAAGGAGACCCATTTACTAACACAGCTGAATTAGATCTCGAGTTAAGACCATACACTAAATTTCCTAATTTCTATCTGGCAGACCTAATTTCCCCATAGCATAATGGAGGAAATCCCATCTAACAGTATCAAAAGCACGCTTGAAATCTAGTTTAAGAAGCACACAATTCTGCTTAGAGATCTTATTCCAATGTAAGCCTTCCATGGCGCAATGTAGTTGTTCAAAATGTATCTATCAGGAAGAAAGACAGACTGGTTCATACAAATATTTTTGACCAGAAAATCTTTGATTCTAAGAGCAATAATTTTAGCACAGAGTTTGTATGTTGAATTTGTCAAGGATATTGGCCTCCAATCATTTATTACCTTTGGATGATCAATTTTTGGAATCAAGGAAATGAAGCCCCCTGAAATAGCTGGATGAAGATGCTCAGCAGTCCAGAAACCATGGACCAGATTAATGAAATCATTTTTCAAGAATTCCCAAAAGTGAATATAGAATTCCACAAGTAAACCATCTGGTCCTGGGGATTTATCAAAAGCAAAGCTTTTGAGAACTTTGAAAATTTCCTCTTCCGAGGGAACCCTATAATAGAATAGAATAGCTTTTTTAACGTCCACGAAGACCAAGAGGCCATGGGACCCATACAATGGTCTAGTATAAGAAAATTGGTCCATATGATCAACATGGTTTGGGATAATTTCATCTATAAGATCAGTGAAGTCTTTAGCATCATTAATCTGGCTCACAGAAATTGGTTTGTCAGAAAATAAATTGCTGTAGTTATCATAGAAAGCATTAGAGATATCCTTTTGATCATGAATAGAATCCCAGATTCATCTTGAACTTCTGAAATTGATTTCCTTAACAGCCTATTCCTGGCCACTCTGAAAAAGAATTTAGAACTTCCCTGGTCCATTTCATTGACATACTTCAGCTTACATCTAATAGCAGCATTTTTTGCCTCACCTTCTTCAATATTTTTTAAGTGTCTCTCTAGAATTTCCTCACCAAGGTGCAGCTGACAATTATGAGGATCAGTTTGGAGAGCCAACCTAATGTTTTTCATAAGATTGTACAGATGGTCCTTATGTTTATCTTTAGCATCCTTTACATCTTTAGACCATTTTTTAACCCAAGTCCTTGATTTTTTTAAT